>KN805369.1:5267744-5867744 GCA_000818905.1 Trebouxia gelatinosa | reverse complement strand
AGATTACAACAAGGGCAAGTCGCTCAGCATGCAGAACATGATTTGTTTTCGACGCATGGAGCACAATGACCTATCTCAAAATGAATAGTATCGTATGTTGCAGGAGCAGCGCTTCAGCCATCGTACCTGTTCATGTGATAAGAGGCAAAGCAGGTTCACATGCCTAAGTAGAAAGAACATGTCAGCGCTTAATTTCACAGCGTTATGTTGCGCACATCGATTTTCAGTGACTGATGCAAACTGGTGATGTGAAATGCAGAAGATGCATATGACATTGTGAAGCAGTCCTGCAGGTCTCTTTCTTAAGTAATGGTGAGCATAACTCCTAGAAATTCATTACCACACAAATTCATTGTTCATCTTGCTGTGATTTCTTATTAGTGTGCAGCGCACAGACTGCAAGCATAATTGGTGCTAATTTTGCTGGCAGCATTAGCTAAGCCAGCAGTAGTGCGGAGCTGCAGTCAGCTGTGACAGTGCTGACGTGACGTAGTGGCACACGATGTCTTCCAGCATTTGTATACTTTCGTCCCAGCACGTTGCTGACACAGCCTTGATATGTGTGAAGCGAGGCATCGTGGGAGTCACACATAGACATGTTACAATATTTTGATTTCGGATTTGGGTTGCAGTTACAATCTTCAGTCCAGAACAGTCAAGCAAGTTCGAACCACAGACAATAGCAGATCATCAGAGACTGTCTAAGCTCCGCCTTACTAAACATTGAGACGCCTTTTGAATGCATGCGTGTCATGGCTCAAGTTGACAGATTTGGAGCTTCGTTGCTAGCATGGTATTGCAATGCTGATGTCAGGCAAAAGTGGGTGCTGGAGTTGGATGCACAACATATGCACGACACAACGTATACAACCTAAGCAACAGTGGAATGAAACACGCTCGACCAATGATGACAATTCAGCTCCCTAGAGTAAAGACGGANGCCCTTCCAGGTGTTGCTGAAGCCCCAGTGCGTGCTCGGCGTTTGCATGAGGACATGTGATGCCGTATGCTTTCTGGCAGTGTGGCCTACTCGTATCCGTGATACACACTTGTCAGCTGCCATTGTCAGCTTTGACACCAGTCAAGACAGCTTGCTGATGCCTGCAATTGTGCACACCAGCAGCAAACAGCAACACCTTGACTTGCAGCAATATTAGTCTGTTTTGAGGTAAGGTTTATGAGACTGGCCTGCATGTGCAGTTCACAGTTACGTGTACACTTGTGGTGCATTTCCTGTCTCTTTACAGTTGTCAAATGTCGATGCAAAGTTGCCATGCTCCTGTCCATTGAAGGATTGCATGGCCGAACAAGCATCAGCTATGTCTGGTGAGGTGTACTGTGACGGCAGCACTATTGGCAAATAGTGCATGTGTTTGATTNAATGGCTGCAAGTATCGCTGAAGACAAGTGCTTATGCAAATGTCACAGACTCAAGCGTGCTTGATATCACAGGCACAATGCAGTACTGCTGTGCTAAAGCTTCCTTGCAACAAAACACAACAACAGCAGAGTGTACCTGCCATAGCTGAGGCCTCACATGCTGAGCAGTGAGCTCAGCTGCCTCAGTGAGCGGCACACCTTCTGGCAAAGCTGCCGAGCCCGCTGAGGCCCCTATCATGAAGCCTGAGTGTGCTGCTGAGTTCCCGGTTGCGAGCCCTGCTGTGCATGCTGCGCCCAGCTCTTCAAAATCTGCTATGCTGTGCTGTAGGTCTGCCTATTCATCAGATCAGCCATGGAGGCGGCACAGGAGGCTGCTAGCTCCCGGGACAGGCTGCTGGATGAGCAGGC
Source organism: Trebouxia gelatinosa (assembly GCA_000818905.1). Lineage (NCBI taxonomy): Eukaryota > Viridiplantae > Chlorophyta > Trebouxiophyceae > Trebouxiales > Trebouxiaceae > Trebouxia > Trebouxia gelatinosa. Next base: position 5,865,956 of record KN805369.1, on the reverse strand, counting down.
TGGTACTGAGGCACAGCTGCAAGCCCTGCAGGCCAAGCTCGCCCGCCAGGCTGCCGCTGTCACAGCTGCAGCTGATGCTGAGCAGCGTGTGCAGGCCGCTGAGGCCAAGTGCCGCACTGCCACTGCTGATGCCTGCTCCAGTCAGATGCAGGTACAGCTTTGATGGTCCTGCATGCTGCGATCATTGAATGCACATCTGTACCAGATGTGCAACTGGCAAGATCAAGTGCGGTCGTAAATATGNGGGGTGGGGGGTGGCACTGATGCTGTGGAAAGTGAGGAAGCTGGCACCAAGCTCTCTGATGTTCCTGCCGGTGCTGGGGATGCAATAGAGAGGATACCACGCTACACTGTACCAGCTGGAGGGGTGTAAGCTGGAGCTGTGCAGTGTGAGCAGTTCTGGGCAACAACTGGCTGCCAACTGCTGTATCCGGTCTGTGAATGGCTCTCGCTCGTGAGGTGAGGTGGTTTCAAAGAACTCAAACAAGAGGCGGCTGGGATCACCCAATGCAGTGCCTTTGCGGAGAACGCTGAAGCGGTCCTGAGAAAGGCCAGCATTGCACTTGCCATCTTCACTGTCGCTGTCGGTATAGACTGTTTCCATACTGCTGCCAACACTGGTCAAGTCTGAATTTAAGCTGTCTGGGAAGTCTTCATCGCTGGTATATGAGCAATGATGTAACCGCCTGCACATATGATTACATCTGTGGCCATCATGAAGTGTTGACCTAGCATATTCAATAATGAGGCAGCTAGAGAGAGGGTCTTTGAAGCAGCGCTCTCACCTGACGGGGCTGTGCTCAAACAGTTGTAGGCCTGAAAGATATGGTACATAGCACTGTGTAACCTGCGCATTGTATGCATGGTTACACACTGTTGCTGGCATGGCTGACTGACCAAACTTTAGCTGGGTCTCGCCATAGTGTACTACCGACAGTAGCAAAGCTGACATACCTGGCCATTGTCCCCTGTAGGGACTGCCAGGGGAACCTCAGCTCCACAAGCAGACCAGGCATCGTATGCGTTCCACTGTGACAGCCATAAGCTTGTGTGAGGCCAAGTTGGGGCACAGGGTTGACAGCAGACAAGCAGAACCGGCACTTTAGCTTCACTCACCAGCTCCTCCAAGTTGAACTGACTGTCTCTGGATGCTTCTGACGACGACGCCTGTTACAACAACAAGAAATGAGTACATAGGAGCAGATTGCCCGAAGATTGGCGCACCCTAGACCCTAGACACGATGCAGGAAGCGATACAGCCAGTGTCCGGACCTGGTTGATGTTCGTAGCCGGAAGGCACGGTGCAGTGTTGACTAGGAAAGACTGGAGATTACTTAAGTTGTCAAGCGTCTGAAAGCAATGTGGGGCATGTTGCGCATGCCGGCGCTGCCGCGGAGTTGTCATAGGCTGACGGGGCTGACGAGAGTCATGAGGCAACCTGTCTGCAGTCTGCCCCTGCCAAGTCATGAGTCGGCAAAGCTGGAACCAAGTGTGCTGCTTGTGTCTGTCAGGTCAATCTGCGACAGGCCGTGGAGAGAACAAAAACGTGACGTCAACTGAACTGAACACACAGCATGCAACGACGTAAGCTAGAGGAGAACGCTGCCGAGCAGTCTGCAACAGTACGTAAGGGCACCAGGTGCACAGACCGAGTCTTTGATGTCCAAGAGGACTTCTTACGCCTGCGCTAGCAACACACGAGAACACAGTATAGGACGACGAGATCGTTCAATCAGAATATTACCTGGAGCGTCATACGGTAGGTAAGTTCTAACACGTGTCGACTGCACGAATCCGTATGGTCCTTTATCTTCTTTCGCTAGCCTTCCGGCTCCTGAATTTGAAGCATCCTATGAGCATCCGCATCAACGACAGCAATTGCATGCGCGATCATGTGCGCNAGTCATGGGCTGCTGCTGGAAAAGGGCATATTATATTGTAAAGCCACATACCAACTCGACAGAGGAGTCCATACTGCCCAAACATACAGTGAAATCATACGAGTCGCTTTGGTATTGACAGTCTCAGTGGCTGGAAACCTTGTAAGCTCCTCATGAACGACCTGGTCCGAAACTTTATCATTGAGTTGTACGCGTAGAGCACATGCCATGTGTTTGGCTTGCTGATGACCAGAGAGATCATTGTTGTACAGGTACACACACAGCTTGCCTTCAAGACCTCCAAGTACAGGCTTGTCCAAGTGATGCAAACGATGCAAGGCATCATACAGTCATACCCTTTTTGCGCTGTGTTTGCAGGCACAATTACATCTTCTTGGCACATGCCACTGTCGTCTGAAAGCTTGCCTTCAATGAAACCTTCTCACTGCCTGACTCGACAGACTTCGATAAAGCTTTGCGCCCCAGAAGATCTAAATAGCCTGTGCAATTAAACGGTGTTGAGCAAAGGGTTTCTCAATCTGTTCATGTGAAGTGCTGTCGACCAAGAGTGGTGTTACGATCTTTTGCGACCAGACAAGGCTCTGCAGAGCCCCTTGCTTTGGTATCAGAACTTTCCATAGCCCATAAAGATTGCAAGCTCGTACGCAGCGCGAATGTCATGCGCGCTAAAAGAATCATGCTACTAGGACGTAAGCCTGGAGCGGGTTGAGCCTGTGGACCCCACAGTGTGGGTATTTGGGGATTTGCACAAGGGGCCTGCGTTGTCCCCAATCGATTGTCTCGAGGAGAAGTCCTGTGGGTTCGATGCATTGCACTGCTGCTCAGGTTTGCCCCTCATCAACTTGCTTGTTGAGAGCAGCGATGTTGACCAGCAGATCTGGCAATGCCTGGTCTCCCTACCAGAAGCATGCATCGCAAGTCTCGACGGCAACAAGCTTGCGCGAACGAGGTGTAGGGCCAACCCGTAAGATCAGGAGTCGGGTCCAGAGGAACCTATGCAGCACAACTGCTGCCAGTAAGCATTGCCTTGCTCAATCACCCATATCACGCTCGCCGGCTGCTGCGTGTTGTCGATCCTGCTATCAGCAGCTGCAACGCCAACAAGCCCTACTCTGCACGATGTCAAGCAGCCTTGCATGTATTGGTCACAGCCTGGTCCGCGATGCAATACATGTGATGTCTGTACCCATTTGTGCAGAGCCACCTGGCGCAGTGGGTCGTTTGCACTGTTTACAGGGTTGACCACAAATGGAGTGGCTCACAACCCCTCACTCAACGGCTCAAGTGGCGTGAGCTCCACAGTGGTTGATCCAGAGCTTCTCCAAGTGCTGCAAAAGGTGGCAGCTGGCGGAGTTCAACCTGAAGCAGCTGCAAGGCATCTGCGCGAGCTTGGTGCTGGCTATCAACAAGTCATGGACTTTGCTCAGGTCATTGATCTCCCAGAGCTTACNGACTAGTCTTTGCACAGACATCTGACACTACCTGCTCAAGGGGTCCTTATGATCTGTCAGCCCCATGTGCGGCTTCAATGACAGGCTGAGTCATATCAAGTCATGATTGCTGAGAAGTCTTATGGTGCTGCAGCCAGCCGGGTTTGGAGCTTCTCAGCCTGCACCATCCTTTGGTGCATCACAACCTGGTCAGTCTACTTTTGCTTTTGGTCAGCAGAGTGCGGCACCTGCACCTGTTTTTGGCGGTGGGGCGCCGCCTCCCGCCTTTGGTGGTTTTGGCCCACCTGCTACTGCCTTTTCTGCTGGAACATCAAACACCGGTGCAGTACCCAGCAGAAGAAAGGTCGCACTCAGGAAGAAGCGATGAACTCCGCACCATCATGCTGTCACTTCACGTACCTAGGGGTTGAGGTGTTATTGACAAATGGCATTGTTTTGACCTTTGACACCATTTTTGTTGGGAGTGGTGATGAACGTCATCTTCTTGACAGGCTTTGTACAGTCTGGTTGGGGTGCATGCTTGCTTGACTGCCGTGCTGATCTGGTCACATGCCCGAATATGCAGTTGCTAACGTGCAGCTCCAGACCATTCAACCCGACCCGTGGTCGTTGTCACGCATCAATATTGAAGCATTGTCATGTGCTTCCCCCATGTCTGCTGGGCATCGCTTTGCATACGCGTGCTATAATCAAGCAATGGTGTTATCGATCCCCCGATACTCTGCTCTAGCTGTATCCACGCAATTGGCAACGTTCATCAACATCGAGCTAGTCAGCAAACGTGGAACTCGTAGAGGCCTAAACAATTTGCACAACAGCTGCAAATGGCACAGCAAGTGCTGCAGGAAACGGTGCATCAAAAGGCGCTGGGAAGATGCAATCTGCTGCACAGTCACACTCAGCACAGACAGGATCAGCAGAGTCTGAGGATGGTGCACCTGAGCCTGTTCCAATGGATTCCGATTAGATGCTCAGAGCGCATCAAAGTCATACAAGGGTGAAGTAAGCTTGACGCTTGCGTTGTGATGTGACAAAATCTTGCTGTTGTTAGCTGGGAAGCTTCCTACAGCAACGCTATTTTTGTGAAGCTCATTGTTCGTATGCTGTTCCAGAACCAACTCTTCAGGCTGAAACAGGCCTATACATTGCATGAACATGCTGGCGGATCAAGAATATAGGTTGCAATGTCTCGATCAGGCAACGCACTGCTTTTGCTTGCGCGCAACGAGATNTTGATCTGCACGGTGTAGCTTTGTGTCAAGGTCCTGTGTGTAGGTCCTTAAAAGCCTGCTAAAGGTACTCTGGTGACGTGCACATACAGACCGGGAGGCATTGCAACTCAAGATGAGAAGATACGCAGCTTCAAGACTAAGGCCACAGCGCTGAGCCCGGCAATGCCAAGGCTCAGTTGCTAGTCGAAAGCTTCTGGCTTATGCACAGCTTGTGCAGGTCGAGCTTGCAAGCCTGCAGAAGCTTGCACAATACCACAAGCTGACGAAACCAACACGGTGGATCCTGATTGCTGCCGCTGGATATGCAGTGGATCTTGTAGCGTCAGGAGGCGTACAGACCCTGCCAAAGTCAAGTGCAAGCTCATCCGTGTCTGTCTGAGTGTCTTGTGCCCCTAAGGGCGTTCACGACATCGTTTAAAGTTGACAGGGCGATTGCATTCAGTCTATCCTAGCTATCACGGGAGCATGCTGCGCCTGATGACGTCGATGCGTACTGCAGATCAACAGATTGGCAGGACTCGCGCCGCTCTCGCGCGTCAGCGTGTTGTCTGTATGAGCATTTCGCACTGAGCTGGTGGCTCAAGGCTGTCATGCTCTTGGGCGGTCGCGCGCTGTTTGCGTGTCCTCCAAATTGTCGGGCCCCACGCCGTGCAGAGGCACCGGATGCTACAAGACTTCCTGTTGTATGCCAAACATCGCAAGGCTGGTACACAGGAGAGACGCAAACTAAACCGTCTACTGGTCCGTTGAAAGCTCCGCTCGACACGCGGCAGCGAAGGCAGGAGGACAATAGACGAGAAAGCAACAGTCAAGCCTCCACGTCCCAACGCCATAGGCATAATTTCGAATTTGATGCGAGCTCCCAGCTCGGTACCAAAAGCAAACTACAGCTTGGTGGCAGCAGTGACAAGAGGATCAAGCGCGGCATCCCCGATGCCTGGCGCTTCGATCTTCGTGACATGGAGCTTCTCGATCCTGACCTGCAGCGCAAACCCTCCTCAAGTTTGGAAAGGTGGTTTTTGGCATGTTGCTGCAAGCTGGCTCAGCCAGTCTGCACAGCTTCTTGACTCTTCGTCATGCTGGTTACAGCTTGCAAGATTCTCCCAGCGGGTCTATGCCAGGCCGCCGCAGCAGCGGGCGCATCACGCAGCTTGCCAGCAAGATATTTAACAGACTGCTGCAAGTTGATGATTTGACCTCAGATGACGATTTGGCCAAATTGGCAAATGACATTGTCTCATATCTCCCGTCACCTGCAATACTGCCACATGGTACGCCTCAACACATTCTTCAGGGCTGCTCCAGAGCCATGACTCCCTGTGCAAGCGCCATCCTGTGCTGCAGATACTGTCGCTACTTGCCGCTTTGCAATGATTGCACGCTGCTAGTTCGCACTTATGTTGGCTGACCAAACTATATATAGCAGGCATACTGTAATGTTATGTATGTTGCATGCAAGTTGACCAGCAGCTTCAGCAACAGAAACGCTCCAGCTCACCAAGCACNCACCTCACTCAGTCCTGAGGTGATTCCACTGCGCTGGCTTGCACCTTCGAGGTCTGGTGCCGCTGTTGCCTGTGCAAGGCACAGCAAGCATGTTGAAGACCATGCATTCCTGCAGATAATGGTGCAGCTTCTCGCCACAACAGCTAAGGAACAAGCATACCAGTGCTGAGGCTTGTATGGCATCGTGGAACGCTGTTTGAGAAGCAGGATCCTGCACATGCGCGTCTGCTACGTTTTATGCTGTTACATGTCAGTGTTTGTCAGCTCGCAAAGATGCTGACAGTTCGGCGTATCACAAGCCCGAAACATCCCGAGCTGCGGAGCCACTGATCGGTACCTGAGTCAGCCCTGTGAAGTTGGAAAAATCTTCGTAGCCGGTGCCGTCCTGTGTCAAATCAGCGAAGCTGTAGTTTGGCTGACTGTCAAGTTGCGAGTTCGCAAATCCCCCGGCTTGTGTGTGAGGACCAAGGGCTGACATCGCCGACGAATTTCAAAATTATAGCCCTGCTGACACGAGCAAAGGTGCTGAACGGACTAGTCAAATGAAACTCGAGCGTACTGGCCTACAGCCCGGTACTGAGTTGGATCCAGCGCGCGAGATGCGCTGACTGCACTTGCGTGATGTCGAAGGGGCGTTTGCGGAAGGGGCGTTTTCAGCTACGACTAGGGTTAGGGCAGCATCGTAGGTTTGTGCGGTCCGGCAATGCAGGTGGAGGCAGGGACATTCCCATCGACACACGCATCTGTTGTTAGACAAGGTCGACCGACCATGACGTACAAGNGCTGCTTGCTCACACAGCACACACTGGACACAGTCATGGCTGACATTTCTGCAGCGCAAATTCGTGTGTGCGAGTCATCAGTGTTGTCGTGTATGGCATTTCAGCTTGATTACAACTGATGTATAATTCGGCTTCATGATGTTTGCTGTTGAACCTGAAACAGATATCTCGTGCCTGCAGGGTGGTGATCTTTGCTGTCCTCATTGCCATTTTGGCGTTTGTGATGAGCAGATGAAAGTGCAAGTTGATGGCTTGTGCAGCGATGTCGTGTATATGTGGCCTCAACATGGGATCTGAACAATCTATTTCACGGTGTGTTGATTGAATTGTAGTTGGTGTTTTGATAGGTCGTAGTTGAGAGTGAGTTTGACTGATGCCTCTGTCAGCATTTCCAGAAAGCAGAACATGGCTTTTCTTGTTGAGCAGGGGCAAATGTATTGTGACTGGTACTGTCAGCCGCTGCAGGGTGGTGAGTGTAGCAGTGTACTGCAGCAACGGATGCTAAATCCACCCTGTGTAAAAGTAGTTCAGTCTGGCAAACTGCTGCCTAAAAGTGTACGAGTTGTGCAAGACGTATCATGAGCGAGAAATGCCTGTACATAATTCACAAAATTGNTGGAGCGACTGCAGCTTCACACATGATGGTCTGACTATTTAGTCCAAGTGACTATGATCAGATGCTGTTGAACCCAGACTGTAGTTGATGTAGCTCAGCTTTATGTTGTTGGACACTATTGTGTGTGGTTCTTGGAATGCAGACATGGCTTGCAACTCCAAGAGCCTGATGTATGGGAGGTAGCTGTGGTCTGTAATGTATGCCTGATGCGTAATGAAGGCCTGCAGCAAATACCATGCTGTCTTCAAGTAGTCAGCAAGTCACCTTGTGTGGCTTAAAGTTGTTCTTTCGGCGCCTGGCAGCATACTCCTTCTCTGCCAGGCCTCCCAACGGCACCTTCACATGCCGGTGATCCGCATTGTGCTGCAAGCCATCAGCAAAGGCTAGCCGCAAGGATTCAATGGCTGAGTGCAAGTGGTCTGCCGAGCCCCATGCTTGATGGGGATGCTGTGTGTCTGCCTCCAGGATGTTCAAGGCAAGCAATGCAGTTATGCCCTGCACACACAGCATAAGCAAGTCAACACATGCCAACTGCAATGGTCAGTGGCGAAGTGTAGATGGTCTTGAGATCCTCACGCACAATAGGGATGCTCTTGATGAGCAACATCAAAGACCTTGATGTAGGTACTGCAGAAGACNTAGCAAGCTGCAAGGTGTGCGCCTGTGCCAGGCGCATGTCTGTTTTGACAACACACGTGCTCAAAAATTTATAGGGTAGGTCATAGCAAGGCTCTGACTCAGGCCAAATGGGATACATAAGGCTGTGCGCATGCTGGCGGATGTACGGAGGTGTCTCACTGACATTTGACATGCAATCTGCATTTGTAAAGCATGAGTCTTGCATCTTTCGCGCTTGCATTAGTTCCCGCTTGCATCAGTCATGCATATTATCATGCATGTTATGGTGCTACAATAGAGGATGTTATGACATGTTCTGATTGCTGATAAGGCTTGTGTCATACAAACAACCTCAACATAGTGCATCACTGTTGCACGGTCAATATGTATACTTCAACAGCACTATTTGCCGCAGCTCAGCAGAGCAGACAAGCTCATTGATACGGTTGGTGTGTTGCAACGCATCTTGGGTGCACTGGCTGAATGAAGAAGAAGAAGGTAAAAATGACAACAGGTTGTGGCCAACCAGTGTGCTGCACATAGGCGACATATCTCTGCTGGCTGTGTTGTATCAACAGGCGTAGACATATAGAGGTATATTGCATGGGGCCTGGTCAGAGCCAAAGGGAACCACAGCGCTGCAACACAGCAGAGAACCTGCTGCAGCAATATCAGTCAGAGCTCAGCATGCAGTCATGCTTCCAACGCTTGTCATGATTGCAGAATTGAATTGTGGTCAGGAAGNCCCTCGGCACATCACAAATGTATCGCTGAACGAAGTCATCACCACTCTAAGTGCTTCAATGAGCATGCTCTATGCACCACATTGGCCATGCAAGTGCTCCTGATGTTATTCTGACGTACATGTTTGATGCAAATTATGAAAGACCTGAGTTGACGCTCCCTGACAAAGCTCTGAATTGACTTTAGACAGGATGTTGAGTATGAGTATGCAATGCAACCACTTTGAGGGAGTGACAGCCCCTATGAGATGTTGCAGCATGTCAAGACTGCCTGTGCTGCCATGACACTTGCATGCACCTGCCTGCTAGGCGAGAAGTTGGGCATCGCAAACACGCACATGAAACGCCTTAGGAAGAAGCTACATGCGAGTCCATGCTGCACACAGACTCCATGTCTTTGCACTGTCATCACCAAATTGCTCCTTTCCTACAGCAGTCTGCAAAACTTGCAGTCATTCGCTTCACTTTGCAAGCTTTCACTTTGCAGTGCAACTGAGCTACGTATGTGCATCACACATTCCTGTGGGCAATATGTGGCAACAGGCGCCCGAGGGTCTTCTCATAAGGTGGTGCAGATCTCGAGGTTGTCCCTCCAGGCCTGAGTGAATGGACCCTGTAGATGCAGTCAACAGCAGCGACAGGCATGAAGTAGACATGAAAACATTGACACAAGTAATAAACATTACAAATGGTCACATCGCTGCAGGCTGCTGGTTGTTCACACCTTTCGCAACCTCAACTGGCTGTGTAACACCTTCCTACCATGCATCAGTCACAGCTCCGCATGAGGTGAGGCTGAGTGCCTCATGCACACCTGCTGACTACATGGCAACAGCCTTGCACTTTCTGTAGGCCTTAGAAGCAGCGACGTGGGCAGGCCTGCTCAAAAGCCCTAGGGGCATTCTGGCTGGAGACCACCTGCAGCTGCCCCCAACTGTCATCTCAGAAGAAGCTGCACACAAGGTGACAACAGAGCACAGACAAGCATGATTTGCTATCTGATGATGTGCAACAAATCATTGCTGCAATGCGGCAGTGGTGACCTTTGGCAGTGTGCTGTCTGAGCACTGATGCGTGCAGAAAATATCATCCCTTTTCCTGGCCAACTGTACAGTGCAGCCGAGACCTCCAGTTCATGTGGCAGTCAGTGAGAGATCACAGATGCATTGGCAAGCCCAGACTTGTCTTGCCAGTGGTTCTGCCCATCATTGCTGATGCTCTTTGCAAAATGAGCGCACGATCGACCCTGTCATGCAGGGTCTGTCTCAAACTCTGTTTGAGCGGCTGCAAGGCATGTATGGGGCAGCTGCCTCAGCCATGCTAACAGTACAGTACCGTATGAACAGTGCCATCATGGAGTGGCCTTCACATGAGCTTTATCAGGGAGTACTTACTGCACATCTTTCTGTGGCTTCGCACACCCTCCAAGACTTGCAGGTATGTCCTCACAAAGCAAGCTATGCCTGCCACTATCCTTTGACGCTGTTGTAGCATTACCACAAGCTGCATGCAACTGTGCTGTTTGTGCTATAGTCGTGGTGTGAGGCGTGTGCTGATGAGTCAACTCAGCTCCAAGCTGAGCTAGCACTTTGACAGCATGCCAGTACAACAGTGCTAGTTTACACTTTTGCACTTGACACATACAACTCTGAACTTGCTGAGTTGCTCACAGCGCATGTGCTAAAGTAACCGTGAGAGACTTAGGAAACACAGGGCTGTACCTGTTAGGTGCAAGAATGCAGACTAGGGCTGTTGCGGTGGCATGCTGACACGTGATACAGTGTGGCATGCTAACATATGATTGAGTGCTCACACTCAGGGTTTTGCAGCGCCAGCAAGTGACATACCTGTGCTGCTGCTCATCGACACTGCTGGGTGTGGATGTGATGAGCAGACGGAAGAAGACAGCGACAGCAAACGCAATGATGGTGAAGCCAAGGTATACCTCACCATGCTGCTGGTGATAACACAGGTGTTGTGCATTGGCATGTTGGACTCTTTGACCTTGGTTCTTGGATCTGAGCCCAGGAAACCAGTGCAAGCATTATCAGGCTTGCAATCCTTGTTCCTACTACAGGTGGATGCAAGACCAGGTTCGAAGCATGCAGCAATGCACAACATTGAATCACTCTGTTGTGCAGTGTAGTGTACTGTAGCTGCTTGTTTAGCCAAGTGCTGTCCACCATTGCTTGCATGCTATGCCAGAGCATGTGCGATGCTGTCTGTGCACGGCTGCAGCTGACTCAGATTTTAAGGTAGTGCAGTCCTGACATCAGGATGTGTGTAAGAAATGTGTTGGACTACTCTGTTGCTACATTGCGCCATGTGTTCAGACAGCTGACTGCTACAGACACTGCAAGGCTGCTAGCTATGTCAAGCAAGGATGACAAGTCCTGCCTCAATGGGTAGCAGGGGACATGGACGTGTGCATCAACTTGCAATCCCCCTTATGCAGCCCTACATCATGCTGCCATGCTACGTGCTGTGCAGGCTGTCATGGCGCATGTAGAGGTGCTCATTGAAGCGGGGCTACCAGCAGAGGCTATTGGGGTCATCACACCTTACAATGGCCAAGTTGCTGCCTTGAGGGAGCTCAGGACCGAGCACTTTTCTGGGGTCGAGATCAGCTCTGTAGATGGCTTCCAAGGTCAGGCAGCTGTGTACAGCAGCATGCAGTGTACCAGATGCCAATGCCATCTGTTTGGTACCACAGCTGTATGCCAGCACACTGGAACTCACAATGCTACTGCGTCTGCAGAGCCTGTGGCTTCTGTGCTTCATTGTTTTCTTTCTTGACAGCATCATTCTTTCATGGCTGAACAAGTGTCACCCGGGGATTTGGCTTCATTGTGGTGTATTATTGTGATGCGTGTGCAGAGGAAGTTCTTCTCTCATTTGCTGCATCTGGTGATATTTTGTATCTTTGCAGTATACATCTTCTCAAAGCACAACAGGTGTGCATCTGCAANCACAGTCAGCACTATGGCTCTGCATCCCCAATTATGGGGCTTTGCATTCGTGCTGACCTGCGTTGACCGCTTGTTTTACTCATAACTCAAGACTATAGCAGGTCCATGCAACATGCAGCGCCTGTGTTTTCCACTCACAGCCAGAGTGCAATTGTCAAATTGCCAATGTAGTGCCTGTGGCACTTCACATGCTACTGCTGCTGCTGTTGCATTTGTGTCCACCTCAGCTTGCAGCGTACAGCTCTTGACAGGTTGCTGCTTTTCCGCTACAGCCTGAATGCAAAATCTGTATAATCTGCATGAACTGGTTGCAGAGTGTATGATTCAATGCACAAAAGCCCAGCTTTGTTATGTGCTACGCAACCAAGGACCAGACAGTGGCACCCAGCACAGGTTCAATACAGTGATGTTGTCCAATTACATACAATCTCACTGAGCAAGGTGTGCATCCTACAGCCTGGGAATAGCAGCTGTGTGGGAGCAGCTGTCCGTGCATGTCCGCAGTTTCTATCCTCCCCTTTCCAGCTTGCAAATCACCCCAACTACTAACAGTGTCTAACCAATAGGCTGCATTCATACAGAGCTGGCACCATGCATTCTGTACGAATGCAGTCTGTCAGTCAGACACTGTCTGTAGTGTGGGTAGTCTGGAAGCTGGAAAACGGAGGATGGAAGCCAGGGAGATGCTTGGAGAACTGTCACCACCCAGCTGATTTTTATTGTGATGCACACCTTCCTCATTGATGAGCAATCCCAGCTTATGTGTCGACCTTGCACACTCATCCCTGATCTGGTACGCGCAGGTGGACTGCGCAACAGTGTCTATGTGGCTCCGCAAGAACAGTGCGGAAAGTGAGAATGCCAACTGGATCCTAGCCAACACCAAGCCCTGCCCCAAGTGCAAGCGGCCAATAGAGAAGAACCAGGGCTGCATGCACATGGTGTGCAGCCAGTGCCGCAATGAGTTCTGCTGGCTGTGCCTCGGCAACTGGGCGGAGCATGGAGAGAGGACGGGGGGTTATTACTCCTGCAATAGGTAATGNCTTGCAGAGGTGTGCTGTGTGATGCCGCGTCAAGCCGGGCCTGCTGGGCTTTCCTACGCACAGCAGCACCCCAATCCCCGGCACTGCTGCGACAGGTTGCCCCGCCCGGCATCTGATCGCAAGTCCAGCTGCTGTCACCCTCAGCACTCTCAATGTCCCTATGTCACCACATGTGTTTTCTGCTTGGAACCAGATACTGCTGTGTTGTGTTCTCACTGCATGTTGAGTACAGCATGTCTTGCTGCTCCTGCAGATTGCAAGGCACTTGGGCCACAGCACTGTTGAAAGACTTGGCATTTTGTGCTTACAAGTACAGCATGTTTGTCAGCAAGGAGTACTGGCAGAAACTTGGAGACTAGGCGTGATGCTCAGCCCCTTGACCTCATTCGCAGGGCCAGCTCCCATGAGTTGCAGGGACAGTTTGCTGCACACCCCACATACACCTGCATGTATTTGATGCTGCTCTGGCACTGGCGACTGTCTTGGCGCTGCAGCATGGCCTGTTCACAACACCTTAGCAAATGTTTTAGGACAGAGATGATGCAATGTGCTCACACGTAGTAGCAGAGATTTGTAGTGCAGCCATAACACAATTTGCTGACACGTAGTAGCAGGACTCTTGAGACATTTTGCGCAGCAGCTCAAGGCACAGGACAACAGGCAGCACACGCCTGCATGCACACGCCTGCACTGCAACCTTGTATATCTATTTTTACACATACTTTTCTGTGGCAAATTGCGGACCTGAGCACGTGGTCAGGCACTGAGCGCCAGCGTCCACATGCATCACACTGCACCCAGCTCTGCAGGGCCTCAGGGCTTTGCCAAGTGACAGTAGCCCCACAGCCCTGACAGGCACCTTCTAAATGCNACAAAAAGACTTGCAACAAGGCTCTGCTGTACCCATCATACATCTTCATCACTATGCTCTGTGCCAAGCCTGCCTAACAAGGCGTACTGTGCCAGACTTGCAGCTTTGTTTGCCTGGCAGACCTGTCAGTGCTTGCTTTTCAGCAGCCTGCTGCTGATGGCAGCCTTACTAAGTACTGTTTACAATAAAGCTTGCTAACGCGCGTATCAGACTACAAAACAGTGCAGCGCTCCTGAGCAGCAACTTGCACTGATATGCAACTTGATATGTTTTGTGCTTGCTGGGTGATGCTGCATCCCCAGTCCAGGCATTCGCAGCCTATCAACAATCGCAAACTAATAACAGTGTATGATGATATTATTAGTTCATGCTATCATGAAGCATAGTGTGTGAGGAGCAATGGAGGAGTAGCGACTAGCAAGGATGGTGCAAGTAACGCATGTCTGCAAACTCGATGGTGTCAGACAAGACTTGCATTGAGAGCATGCATGATGAGGAGCCCACCTGGTACTGTCCTGCCCTTTGTCCCGTTCTGCCTGCAGCTCAGCCTTGTGGCCGGCAATGAGGCGCTGTATCTCCGGCTCCATGCCCTGCAGAGGCCAGCACAAATACTGTATCCAGGCCACACAGCAAGACCAGACCTTCAGGGCATGTATGCAACAACAGGTTGTTGAGGTCCTACACTAAGAGACGAAAGTATGAGATAGTGTACACAGCAGCCGACACTAGACTTTGAGCACACATGTTTTCATGCAGCCTTGTACAGTTTGTTCACTGAACCTGCAAGGTGTGTAAACACCAGGTGAATTGCTACAGGTCAAGCGTCATCTCAGGCAGGTTGTATAGCGGCATGATACCTGTCCCCTCCATACTCTGCACAAACTGCTCAGCCTTTTGCATCAAAGCTGATGGAGCTTGTGCTGTCCAGCACCTGCCTCATGTGTGTGTTATGCATGCTGCGTGTGACACGCATGCCGCATGTGACATACATGCTGCTCATGACGTATGATGGCATACTTTGACTGTAAGCTCCTTGACTTGCTTGGTCTTGTCAGCTAGCCAGGTGTCTCTGCGGGTCTTCNCATCTGCACAAACTGCACACAACAGCAAGCTGTATCGCCACATGCGTGAGCACAAACCAAGTGGTCATGCATGACGTGACCTGCGGGATGACGTTGTTGTAAGCAACGGCCCGTGAACTGTGAAGTCAGCTTGCATGGTTCTTGCAGGGTGCGAGCTCCATAGCAGAGGGAGGACATGAGCCGCTAGCGCTGTCACCATCTTTCAGTGCTGCTAGGCTGCAACATGTAGACATGTGCCAGCTGGCATTGACCAGGTCTGTGGACTTTGAAGGTGTACAAGTGTGTACAAGTGGGCACCACCGCCTGGCAGTGCATGTGTGCTGGACTGCTTTTTGGACACTTCACATGTAGACGTATAGATGTCTGCAGGTGTATCAGAGTCAAGGTTGTGCTATATGACGCGTTCTTCTATCGCCAGTGTACTCGATGTAACATCCCTTTGATGTGGATGCATGCATTTGATTGGCAGCTTTGGTGCCTCTCCATGCGATGCAGTGCGCCACTAGTGGAAACACATATGTGTAATATATCATGCATGCGCAGTTTGGCTGCAGTACACCGTGATGCCTAGTTAATGTCATTATAGCTGTGTCGTTGAACCTTCAAAGGCTTTGGTAGATGTACCATTGGCCATTGCATTGCAATGCTGAAGGACCTTGCTTTTGGTTCTGGTTGGATATTCGGCAACCCTAGGCAATCATCTGTTCCCTCAGTCCTTCCAGACAATGCACCAAACAAATATTTCCCAAATTGCACTGATAGTCTCTGTGACTATGCTGTGGTGAAAACACGGACACACCTTGGGCTTCTATGGCACATTAATTGTTAGACCATCTACAATTGCCATTTCACCGACCAGGTCATGCTATTGGCCGCCAAAATTTCTGCTGTTGTCTTTCACAGCAATTTTCAATGCATCACCACCCAAGTGCGTGTGGCCCTGCAGCAGACAATACATGAATGCATTGACATGCAACCTAAACAAGGACTAGTGTTTAGACATGCCAAGCCCGGACACACAAAAAGGATGTGTGCTATAGGGACACAAAAAGGATGTGTGCTATAGGGCAACAATCTCGATTTCATTTAGTGCACCCTGCCTCACTTTGAGACCAGGCTGTTTGTGGAACACCGTGAAATCATCGCCGGGTATTGAAGAGTTTGATGGCAAGCCCCACAATTCTCCTGTGGCGCGTACACGCTCAAACAACAAGCTTGTCGTGCCTGAGTAGTCAAGGCCTGCCTGCTTGGCTATGTGCAGTAAGAAGCGCTCAGAGTGCATAGCCTGCACTTGCGAGTATTGCAGGGCATGATCCAGTCTGTTGCCATAAGCTTCCATCACAGAAGGCGTCCCAAATGCTAGACGGTCATTGAGGCCTCCCCATTGGTGGAAAGTTGGAGTGTACAATGTGCTTGGGTGTGTTGTTGTTTGCTCCAGTTCGGAGACGTTGAGGGTGTTGAAAAACCATACATCGCTTCTGAGGTACAATACAACATCTGCTTTTGTTTGCTCTGCCGTCCATAGCTTTGTGACTTGTTTAAGAGAATATAGCTGCTTCATCAAATTCCCCAGCGTAGTGTGCTCTGCAGCAGCCTCCCCCCATGCGTCTCCATGTGTTAGCCATGTTGTCAGTTTTGGTTCAATAATCATTTCCTCAACATGTCTTGCACTGTCAATTTGCACTTTGTCTGGTCTCAGGCGTTTGTAGGCTCTCCAGTTCATAGTCGCCATGTTCTCAGCGCTCCTTGGATTTGTCACTGCTGTAAGGGCATAGGTATGCAAGTATATGGAAATATCAGCGTCAGCCATCAGTAAGGGGTNGCTTTACTGCTGCACTACACAACAGCAATCGCTGCCTTTCCAACTCATAAGCTGCTATTGCCAATCATATGCTGAAAATGCAAATTCTGCGCAGTTGTTTGCTGCTAGTGGGCTGGAGACTGCAGACTTTGCAAACATGGAAAGCTTGAGCAACCACATGGGCTTGTTTCTTCAGGTAGGTCCTGCATGTTGCTGCTTTGCATGTTGATAGTAGAAAGCAAATGCTGCTCACATAACAGTTTTGCTTTACATGTTTGTCGAATGCAGATAACATATCTGCAAAGTAAGCAGTTGTCCTCATAGGCGCTACATCCTATTTGACATGCTGTATTGCACTGTAGAAAACAAACATCATCCGGGACTACCTGGAAGACATTGAAGAAGAGCCTGCACCCAGGTGCAGTCTTGCCGCTGCCTCAAAATGCTAGGAAGCAAACTGGCCTCTGTCCCCAGCTTGTGATCTACTGCATTGTACCACAACCGCTCTGGAGCCTGAGCCTGATTGTGCCTGAGCACTTGCAGGCTGCCAGAACCCCTTGCACGCTTCATGGTGCAACTGATCATGCTGTTTCTAGATTCGCAAATCGAATGTCTGTTTTGAAGAAAACCCCTGGCATAATAAACTTGATGTCGGTCTGATCATGACAATGTAACACAGATGCTGTGACACAAATCATGACTAGCATGGTGTCATGTGGGCTTGCAGCGTGTGCAGACGTTGGTCATCATGAGTGACCAGCAGTTTGCACACTTAGCCAGGCCCCATAACGCCACGCTGACTGTTGCCCCCGTGTGTGAGGGACAGGTCTGACCCCCATATCAGCGTGCTGTGCCTTTGCGCTGTGGAGTGTAGCCCAGTAAATTGGCTCTGTAACACAGCCTGCAGCACACATTCTGCACAACACCTTGGGGGTACAGCGGGTTGGGAGCATCAAATCCAGCTTACACAGACGCAGAGTGTTGGTCTGATGCCAGCAACCCTTCATGTTCATGCTTTGGCAAGTTGGTTAACAGGCTAACCCGCACAACAACTGTAGAGATCAATGGCAGACAGACAAAGAAGTTCGTTGTACCGCAGACTACATGGTCAGAGCTGCTGCATCCAAGTGCTCGCGCTGATTGTGCTGACCAGTGTTCAACCATGTTAGCCCAAATCAGATAGTCGTGATGAGCATCTGGCACTGCAGTCCAGTTTGCACTTCAAATTTCAGCTTGCCTGCAGACAGCCACTGAATGCTAGTTGTACATTTTGTGTGTGTGCAGGATGTTTTGGCCTAAGGAGATCTGGGGGCAGTATGGCAAGTCACTGGCAGATTTCAAAAGCCCCTCTAACGCTTCTCAGGCAGTGCAATGCCTCAATCACATGGTCACCGATGCCCTCAGGTGAGACCATCAGGCAAGCTACAACAACCAGGAAGGAAGATCATGTATGGTGGGAAAAACCTGACCTGTTGCTGATGATCTGTGGCTATATTCACAGCTGTAATGGGCACGATCATGATATTATGTTAGTGCACCAAGCACAAAATGGCAGACAGCGGCGACGCAAGCCAGCAGTTCACTTCAACTAACTGGATACATGCAGACATTGATGGAACGAGCATTGATGGTCCAGAGTCAGCTGGTTGGCTGGTAGCATTGAACGCAAAGATTACCTATTACAGAAATCATGTCAGCAACAACCATGGCTCGCAACACTGTGAATTGTTGTGGAACAGATATCTGTACTCTGCTGCTTCAACAGGGGGCGCGTCGNTCAGTCGATAAGCCCTGCAATGTCACAGAAGCGGCTTCACGGCTTGTCACATCACATCGTCCGGGATCATTTTGCGCGTAAACAACGGTGAGTCCGCCATGCAGTGGTGCGCAACACTCTTGTCGTTCGTCCTTTGCCTGATCTCTGCACGTCATGTGGCTCAGAGCAACCTTCCGGGCCAGTACCACCACTAATGCTGCAGGTATCCTGAGTTGGGCTACAGAAAAGTAATCAGCTGTCGAACGCGGTATGGCACCGAAGGAAGCCTTCAAACCTAAACCTAGTGCCAAGTCAGAAAAGAACAAGCCCAAGGGTGGCAAGGCTAAAGATGAGAAGAGAGCTGCCGACAAGGCCAAGAAAGCAGCGAAAACGGGTGGGCTCCCAGTTTCCATTGGTGGTGGCAAAAAATAGATGGCAGCAGGCTAATGGAAGATTGTCATCATAGTCAACGGGTTATGTTACTATGCTATTTGCAATTGGATCTTGCCCGGACAGCCTTACCACGCAAATTGGGTCATGCTGTTCCTGGCAGCAGTGCCCTCTGAATTGGATACCAGCACTCACGGTTTTCTCAGCAGCACATGCGTTGTATGCTGACTGAGTGCAGGACATGGTCCAGGTGTACAGCCCTTTGTTCTGCGTATCCCCATTCACTGTTGCAGCATGACAAGCTCTGCATAGTTTTGCCCACGTCTCAGGACTGTACAATAGCATGCACAGTGTCTGATGCTGTGCTCACTGGTATTTTTCAGCCTTGCTGCAAGCTTACCTGTAACGCATTACTGGCCTGAATTCGGTTGGAATGACTGAGAATACATTGCCAAGTAGCCAAGGCGTGCCTGCCTGCCTGCTTCACGCTACTTGTTGTGTTTTTGCCAAATTTTCAGGTGTGCATTGCAGGATTCCATCCACCAAAGTTCCTTGCGTATGCAAATGTCAACATCACAATGAAAGGGAGTGTTGTATATGGTAGAGCAAGCTTGAGGGCTCTAGGTGCATGCTTAAATTGNCTGCTGCAGCATGTTGCCCATACACATCATGGCGCAGCCTTGGCAACATCTGACCTGTGGATGTAGTTGTGATCTGGATGGGAAAAGTTCTGCAGCTTGAGTGAAGTTCTTGATGCACCCCTGCACAGCTCAGATCAACAACTGAGTGTGACCAGCACTTTGGTGCAAAGCTATGCTTTGCTGAGGGAATGTGACAGCCGCAAATTCAGTCTCTCGTCATAGGAACCTTCAGACAAGTCTCTGCAATGGCAGGGCTGTACAGGCTCCGTGCATGACTCTCAACATGTCAAGAGGTCATCACTTCATTGACAGTAGTCACCTACTGTACTGACAGGACAAGTAGTGTGTGAATGCAGCTCATTCATGAGCTTGTGCAGTTTTGCATTCCAGCACGGCATGTTGATGTTCTGTATGTCTGTCAACCAGATATCTGTTTCAACTGGCTGTTCCAGCCTCAAACTTCACAAAGCTATCATGAGATGCTGTCTGTCCTGCATGTGTCATGGTCATGAGATCTGGTCTAAGCACCAATCTTGGATTGTAGCCCACATCTTTGTATCATTCAGAAGACAAAAGAAAATTTTCGTCAACAAAAGTTTTCACATCCAAGCAGAGGTGCCCTTTGTTTATGTGGCAGGCAAGCAGCCTGAGCAGCACAGGCCACCTGTCAGCCTTGGATGCAACCTCAGTGACACACACCATCAGGCTGGATTGGGGGCATACGCACAACCCAAGCTTCAGGACCACCAATGAGAAGTNAGCCATGTCATTCAGACGCTCCAGCTTCTATGCAATGCGTCACCAAACGGCAGCCTGGTGAAGACTGCAANCACTGCGTTGTAAGCATGGCAAGTGCGCAGAAGCAGGAACGTGCCTGAGCTTGTTGGCATTGTGCCTCACAACTTGCAATTTGCTGCAGCTCCTCAAGGCCAATAGTCAAGCTCTGGAATCGCTCTGTCTGCTCACAAGCTTTCTGCTCTAATTTTGTACGAACCAAAGCAAGAGNACCTTTCCCCCATCCAAAATCCAAGACTGTTGTCAATCTCTGGTAGCATATGCAGGTCCTGATGATTTTGCAATGTAGTTAGTCTGGTCTGGTCTGGCTGCCATGTAACAAACCCAATGGGATCCCATGGCACTGTCACACAGTTCATGCTTTGGCGGCTGCCATGCTGCATGCCTCACAGACAAATAGCAGCATGTGGTGCGCTATGCTGGCAGCATGCTGTTGCAGCCAGTATATGTGGGCCTGATCTGCATCCAATACTGACAAGTCATGCCCAGCATTCTACAAGCAATAGTTGGTGCAATAACCAATGTNCTTTGGCTGGCTGTGCAGCTAAAGCCTCAGGAGGGTTCACTGCCGATGTGTGCATAGCTGAAGCTGGCCTTTTGCCGAGCTGCCCAAGCTCAGGCAGCGCAGTGAGGCTGTTAGAGCTAGTCTTTGTCAGAACGTTCAGCTTCTGCCCTTGAGAAGCAGAGCTGCCCTGCCACAACAACATACATATATGACGTTGTGCACTGCAAACAGCTAGCCCAATACGTTGACATTTCAATAGTCCGGACGGCTACGCACTCTGGGAGGCAAGCTGGTACCTCCCGCCCCGTGTAAGACCCCGCCCATTCCCGGCAGAGCTGGTGTTGCGGCTTTGTCATCCTTGGCGATGCTGTCAGATCCGGGCAAAGGCGCAGCAGCTGGGGTGGGATAGGCATATGGCATGATGCCGCCATAAAATGGCGAGCCGTACATCATAGGCTGCGCACGATAACAGCTACTAAGTACGTTCGTTTCAATTCCTGACAGTGGTATGGCGTTATCTGCTAGTGTACCTGCCCAGCAAAGAAGCCAGCATATGGGTGCGCTGCAGCCGGATAAAACGCTGGCTGCTGTCCTTGAGGCTGCTTATAGTACGCCTGCATGATCTGTTGCCAGTGCGCCAGGTCGGCATGACTGGTTGCAAGAGTGTCAGATGTCAAGCCTGAGGGGAGTACATGTGTCATATTGCCCTCGTTCGGAGCTTGCTTTACGGTATCCATGGTCACACTGTCGCTCATGTCGCTGTGGCAGGCACAAGCTGTAGCTAGGCCGCAAGTAGCCGCGAGGCGCTGCTCAAGCTTGAACGTACATCGTTTGCGGCTATGAGCCAGGTCACACAAGCCTAGCTGGCAAGAAATTCCGATTAAAGTCGAGAGATCGGTCGACAAAATGCCAAATAGGTTGACAACTCAGCACGTGGAACTCCCATCCAGTCCACGTAGACAAGGACCCCATTAGCCTGCAGCAAGGCGCTACGCTGCGTTTGCATGCATTGCAAGCAAGGGAGGTCCGTTATACATCGGCTGTGACTTGCGGCTCCGGAATCAGACTACGTTGACACAGCAGGCCTAATAATGGTCGTGGAGATATTCCCAATGAACGTCATCTAATGCTGCAGCTGCATCACCAGTAACTAGTGTAGCACAGTGCAGGAAGCATTGGAAATTTTTTAATGCGCCTCGCTATGCTGCATCACGCCGCATTTGCTTGACATTCAGGGTCTCCAAGCAAAGCGCAAGCTATCACCTATAGGGCTTCACATCCTGACCTAACATTAATGACCTAAATTTATTTCAAACTTTCGAGTGTCCTGGCTCGGACAGGGTATGCATCGCCGCGCTTAGTTCTGTCAGGCCGGGTGTTCGCATCCAAGTCGTACAGCGCCNCAAAGCTTGCTGGTTGTAGAGCAGAAAATGATGGGGCTACTGAAAATGATATCCAGGATTTGGGCAAGTGATGGTGNAAGAAGCCCTTGAACAGGCGAATTGTCCGAAACCCAACAAAGTTGAGGTCGAGCATCAAGCCAGGAACTATCTTGATATTGCTCGCTGGCAGATTCAAGGGCAAGAGATGTGTCTTCCTCAAGCAGCTGGATTCCGGCTTGCTCTTGGTGACAGGGCCTTTCAAGGTCAATGGTGTGCCATTGAGGCGTGTCAACCAGGTACTATGCCCTGGCCACAGCAAAGCACAGATACAGCGACAGCAGGAGTCAATACATGCATTCAGCAAGCATAAGTCAAGTGCAGCATAAGATTCACCCCAGCAGACGGAGAAGAGGATAGGCAAATTCTGGCGAGCAATAGGCAAAACTTGCTAGCTACACTACATCAGCAGAGGCAGTCGCTGTTTCCCTTGCGGTACATGTGCGCATCTTATGATCCTCTGCAGACTCTATATCCTGGCAAGAGTCTGTGGAGGNCATCCTGCCCCACTGCACTGCCCCTCACTACAGCAAGAGCATTGCTGCTGACATCAGCCCCATTAGCTGCTACCAGCACTCCTGCCTGCTGTCTGTGAGGATGTGCTGTCTGTAGCAGCAACACCCCACAGCCTTCCCCTCTCACGTAGCCGTCTGCTGAAGCATCTAGGGTTTTGCAGCGGCCGTCTAGGGCTAGCATGCCTGCCTTCTGGAACATGGTAGTAGTGGTAGGGGAGAGGAGTACGCTGACTCCGCCTACTANAGCCTTCTGTGCTTCTTCATCAGCTGCCCCTGCTGTGTCTGCTGAGGCCTGCATGACGAGTCATTCTGTCATCCAACAATCAATACAGCAGCAATCTGTTTGTGACCAGTGTAAAGGCTGGGAGTGTTTCCAAGAGCCCAACGCAGAGCTGTTACAAGCTATGAAGTATTCTCTGCTTCACCTGCTGCTATGCCTGCTCTGCCTGCTGTAGCGACCAAGCAGTGCGCAAACAGCGATTTTACTTTNGCGTACTGCTTAAAGCTTCATGCTCAATGCAAAAGCGTAGTCAGCAGAACAAGTTCATCTTGTATGCTCGACTTAAGTGCAATTGCATGACTCTGCCGGCAGCTGTCTCTTTCATCAAGTCTTGAGCTGCAACTCGGCGCTGCATGNTGCATCTCTTTGTTACCTGTCACAGCACCACAGACGACAGCAGAGGCACAGCAAAGATGGGAGCAACTTTTCTGAAGCGCCTTGCTGTGGTGATGCAACCAGTTTCATCAAAAAGCTGATACTAAGTCAAGCGTTANAATGTCCAAGATAGCAAAGTTGCTGAAGTAAAACTTCTTGAGGTCCAGGTCCTTGACCAGAGGCTGCAAGGCATCATGNGCTCTGCAAATGTATCTGAGGTCATGCTAGCGCCTCTCAGGCTGAGGCAAAGCAGCATCTTGCATTGAATTTGTGCAAGCTCACGGAGGCACGTATTGTCCAGCTGAATCTCTGAAATCCGCAGCTGATTCATGATTGGCCACTTAGCAGTCTGCAAGCATGCGAAGGCTGCTGCGCCCAAGTCTGGGTTCCCGTCCAATGTCAATTCCTTGAGCAATGGCCATCGGCCCTGCACAAGGTGCTCCATTGCAGTCAGGTCAAGCCTGTTCTTGCTGACGTCAAGTGCTGACAACTTGGGCCAAATGCCCAGCAGCAGCTCAGCTATGCCTTGAGGGCCTAGCGCATTCCCTGCCACATTCAGGCGGTGCAGCTTANGTACCTTTCTTGCCTAAATCAGTCAAGGGTTTTGTCAAATTTGTATAACCCTGAATGTATTTGACGAAGAAATTGGTCGATTTGGTCGCCCCGTCCTGTCCCATTACATGGCCTAAGTAAGACAGCTCGGTCTGTTCCCAGACATGCTCAGATGACTTGATCAATATCTTTTGCTTGCACAACTCCAGAGGTCTGACAGATTNATATGAATGCTGGTGTAAGCATGCTTGGCAATGGCCAGCTGAGCAAGGCTGGCATAGCAGCCATGAACGCAGCACACACGAACAATAACCAAACTAGCAGCCCTGATGTTCAAGCTGCTGGCCAGCAGAGACTGACAACAAGGCTGTTTTCAGCAGACACGCAGGCAAGTCTGACTCATCTATAGTCAGCTCATGTGGCATGAGTTTTGCAACATGTTGAGTATATTTACCATGCTTAGTATACCCATGCTTGCAATGCATGTTGTCATATGGCTTGTGCCCTCCTGCCTGCAGTTCAGTCAGCTGAACCAGGTCAGGTGTTGAAACACCGCAAGCATACACAGGTCATGATCAGGGCTTTCAAACTGCAGGAATCTGTGCCTGATATTGATGAAGAGGATATTGAGCGGCAAATCAAACGAAGAATGCTCAGGCACAGGCAGAAGAATATGAAACGTATCTCTGGCATGAAAGCCTGACAGAGCTTGCCTCGTTGGCTGCACTGCCATACTGCGCTGAGGCAGGGTTATTGCTTGCACTGGCCTGTGATTGTCTGCTGAGCCTCACAGGTCAAGGCATTTGAGTGATTTGGCGTACCGGGTGTTGCAGCACGCTTAACATCCATGTAACATACACCTTCACCTGATAATACTATTAGGACACTGCCAGACTGGGTGTAGTGATAGACTATGTGCTTCAGGTAGCATGTGAAAGCAATTCCGNTGGCTTGCAAACTCCGAGACCACTGCCTCATCGTTGTGCTTGCTGTGGCGCTTGTCCCCCAGATCAAATCTGCAGCTACGATAGAGGCTGAGACACACCTGTACAAAGTTTCAGACTCGCCGATGCAGTTCGAGGCACCTTTCGCCGGCAACTCGAGTCTGGCACAAGCTGAGGACCAAGCAGCTGCTTTAGCAGCTTCCTGGAACCTAACTTCTCCCTTCGCCTTCGCGCAACTTGCAGGTACAAATTCCTTTTGTCGCCATGAACCACCATGTCGTGATGCTGCTCAGACCATGTTTCTTGTATGTGGTGTGAAACTCGTCCTGAAACTGATATGTCATGACATACAGAGTCATCTGTGAGCCTTGTGGAACTTTTTACATCCCTCCATGCCTATTCTTCGGTAGTTGTGGTCCTTCCTGGGACAGTGCCACCCGTCAGGTACAATCGCACCTCTCAATGAAAGTTGAATACCAGTTTACCAGCTTGCATGGATGTCGAACATGCTTACAACTTGCTGATTTTGGCAAACTCACTGTGGGGCAGCCAGGTGGAAGGCTTTTTCGCTTGACACAGTCAATGCCGCCTAGCGGTGGGTAGTGTAACCCAACCACCCCCATCACCGCCCTCAGGTAGTACCTGCAGTTGTGAATGAGGACTTCACGACCATATGTGCAGTGCCTCACCACACATTGTGTCACTGGCCTCNCAGAAGCTGGCATGGCAGCATGACACAAGCATGTGGTTTGCTGGAACCAAAGCAATGACAGCAGTCAGTGCTGTGTCTACAGATGCACTGGCCCATAAAGCTATTGTGCAGACAAGTCTCGCTGTGCGCAACCATTATGGGACAGTGTGCTCTTTGGTGCATGCCAGGCAATGCAGAAGGGCAGTGAGCACCTGATGCCACCAGCGCTGTGTGTGACAGTCACCCTCTGTATGGTTCCTGTCACTATTGGAATCATGCACAGCTTGACAATTCCATCGCCCAACATGTCTGCATCTACGTTGTGCCTGCCTTGGTGTGAGTTGTTTCTGCTTCAGAGGAATGGTTGTGCCCAAGCATGGCTGAAAAGCAGCATACACTGCATGCTTTGGGTGTGTATGCTGGCAGGTTGCTGGCTTCATTCTGCGAAGACATACACTGCCTTAGTATGTGAGCAGTGTGCTGCCAGACTCCAAGGCAGGCTGCCAGGTGCTGGTGCAGCACGGATGTGTTGAGGCAGGTAATCTGCCCAGTCATGCAGAATGTACCTCTTGGTTTGTTGTACTTCACAGGATCAGGTCCAATATCCCTGGAGCCTGAATTGATATATGCACCGCGCACAGCTGCTTGACCAGAGTATGGTTTGGCTGGGTCAACCTAGAAGCAACACACCCGAGACTCCAGTGCTACATGCAGAAGCGAGATAGTCAGCGCGAAGGTAGCAANATTCTTGAGCAGAACCAACGTTGCACAATGCAGTATCTCCAGGTTGGGCTTGAATGACGGTTTTGACTAAGTGCGAATTGCAATGGACGGCAACCCTTGGCAGGGATGGCGCCCCTTTTCACTGCTGCAGAGTCTTGTCACAGAACTGACTTCAGGCTTGACATGGTCACCAGAAAGTCCTTGAAGCATAGCTAAGCTTGTCCACATGCAAAACCTTGTCATGACACAACACGCTACGGACAGCTTTCAGCTTGTGTGTCATACAGAGAGCGGTGGATGTTGAAATTGTCAGCTGGTTTGCAGAGGTCTGCGGGCACAAGCCCTAGGGCAACACAGACCTCATTGCATCTCAGTTGTTTTGTAAACTTGCAGCACAACTCAATGCTGGAACAGCAGTGAGCATGAGCAAATGTACAGTTGCTGTACCAGGGCTGTAACAGTGTTGCATGCACCATGCCACGCACACTTGACTAGGCCCTGATGTACATGTCTGTGCATTTTGTGGTTTGCCATGATAAATTTCTGCTGACGTATGTGTACAGGAAGACAGGTCAACTCACTGTCGTCAAACAGCTCGTCTTCAGCTGGATCTGGCATCATTCGAGCGAGCTGATTGAGTTCTGAGTTGTTGCGGTGAGTTCCATTCCGTGCCTCTTCTTTGCTGCGGCTGTCCAACTGCAGTGCAGACAGACATAAGTGTGGAGGCAGCAAATGGCAGCTAATGTCATAGACGGGTAACANCTGAGAGGTTTGCTCTGGTGCAAAAGCAGTAAGTTGACATTCTGCCAGTATTGATGGCAGGTCTACCTACTTGAAATTGGCACAGACAACTNCTTACTATTCAGTCGTGAATGGCTCTCACTTCACTTCAAACATGTCCAGGTCAGCTGTCAATGAGCTTGACATTGCATCTGTTCATCAAAGACACTCTTTCTTGCAAAGGGAAGACACAAGACCAAGTTGAGCAGTGTGCAGCAAGTTCTAAGCAGAATTGTTGAGGCCACAGAACAGAAGTGAATGGTCGCCTCGCAGATGGCATCATGGCTGCCGACGAAAGTACACAAGTGAAGCTGTGTCATACTGCAGGAAGCCATGCACTGCATGTAGCATGACATACACAGGCCTCTTCAATTGCAACAGCGTTCTGCATGTGCCGTTCTTGCTGTGCATCAATGAGTCATCGTTGCTAGCATGCTAGCCCCTGTATAGCANGCAACTTACCGCCTGAGTGCCTGCAGCCTTGACAGTGGTCTTCTTGGCAGCCTTCACCTGCCGGACTGGCGCCTGTTCTTCCTCCTCTTCATCATCATCCTCCTGCAGGTCAGTCATGCCATGTGGTCAGACAAAGAAACAAAACTTGAAGTGCAATAGCTGCCTCATTGTCCAATCCCTCAACCCCCATCCTGTTTGTTGACTTTACTGCCTTGGCCGGCTGTCTAGCGTGNGAGCAATTGCAAATGCAGATACTGCATTGGCTTTGGCCAAACACAACTTCCCATCGTCACCTACACACATGTACATCATGCAATAAGAGATGCACTTCTTGTGAACAAACAGACACCAGCATTGAGGCATTGACTGAGTCGCNCAGCCCTCTGCATTTTGTCAATGTGCTCACTTCTACTCAGATCCAAAGACAACAAATTGGTCAACGCAAGCAACCCAGTGTTTTGTGCTGGATGTAGTAAACTGTGAGCACCTACAAGACAGATTTGAGTCAAGTTTGTGAGAGTATGCAAACCCTCTACAGCCTCATCATTCATGTGTGTCAGATCCGTGAGGTTCAGATCCCTGAGACTTGTGAGCAGTCCAATCAACCGAATGCCATTGACACTCAAATGATCCCTGTAGAAGTTACGCTTCATGACACCATGACTGATGTCAAACANGTCAAAATCAGACAACACAAACATCAAGGCGTGGGAACATCGCACACAGCTGAACTACAGCAGTGCTCAGATACACTCAATGACAGGCAGCAGCCTCAACAAAAC
Organism: Trebouxia gelatinosa; assembly: GCA_000818905.1. Lineage (NCBI taxonomy): Eukaryota > Viridiplantae > Chlorophyta > Trebouxiophyceae > Trebouxiales > Trebouxiaceae > Trebouxia > Trebouxia gelatinosa. The sequence continues at coordinate 5,837,720 of KN805369.1, read as the reverse complement.
AACAAATGCAAACAGAGTGGCGGACTGGCATCGAACATCACGAGTCCCTCAAACAGTCCACCTCACAATGCCACCAAACAGCAAATGCTGGCAAGGTCTGTGAGCACTACAACAGAGCAAGGCACAAAACCATGCTGGACAAATAAAGTCACAGACAAGCAACTGTCAATGTACATTGCTCAACTCTGCATGCTGCATGACAGCATAACCAGGCTCATGTCAGGGCTCAAAATCTGCAACAGACAGCTGGGCGNTTGTATATTGCATTCTTGATGACCAGGTTGTCTGCAATATGCTTATGCATCAGAGGCCTGCCAGTGACTGGGGATGTTGTGCTGTCTGTCATCCATAATCGCAAGGCAGCTTGCTCATAAGTGTGTCCATCAGCCGCAATGACTGGTTGCGTCATGATATCCTGCACAAGGCAGTTGAAATAATTTGCAAAGCAGCCTAGCCGCAGGTTGTATGGTAGGTAGTGCACTTGTCAACTGCCATACAGCCAAAGTGGCATTGTGCTTGGTACAACAGCAAATTGATAGCACAGCATAGGGGAGAACCCCGGCAAGGGACAACAATAAGCAGAAACAGCAACTTTGGGGCTAAGTCATGCATGGAGGCTCAACACAAAACAACATAAGATGGNTGTTAATAGTGATGCAGCACAGGCTGACATGCTGCATGCTGCGCAGGTCTCGCCGCAAATCAAGGACGCAGCAAAGTCAGCTAAGGACACTGCCAAGGATGTTCAGTCCAAAGCGAAGTCAGCTGGCAAGGACCTTGAAAAGACAGCAGACAAAGCTGCAGACAAAACGCAAAGCCAAGCAAAGCAGGTTCAGAGCCAGGGTAAAACCGCTGTCAAGGATGCAGAAAAGACAGCAGACAGAACCGCAGACAGAGCCCAGAGCCAAACAAGTTCTTTGCAAAGCAAGGGCAAAGATGCAGCCAAAGACATCAAGNTGATCCAGCGGGTGCAGTACAATGCAGCTCTGGGACAGTATGAGCCCCTGCAGCAGCAATGGTAAGCCTCTCAAGTAGCAAGTTATGTTTGCCCAAGTAATCAGAGTNTGCGACCTGAAGTTGGTCTGTGCTGTTGTTGACGGTACTTTACCTACCGTTTTTGGACCCACTTTTAACTCTGGGTGAAAGTCGCGAATTTAGGCTGCAGCGACAAGAATTTTTGCATGTCTTTTCGTTCCGCTCAGAGTGCTTAGTTTCTACGCTCGCAAGGCTGTTCATGGTTCAAAGCTGATGAGATTGCAGCAATGAATGGGCAGCTAGATCTAGAATGCTGGGAGTGCCTGATGACAGCAGGTTGCTGAGCGGCGTTTCACCGGGATCAGCTTATAGGGATCAAAGCATTATACTCAAGCTGCATAATGTTGAGTTGTGTGGGGTTGAGTCGTGGAGCTTTGCGTAATTATTGGGTCTCCGCTGCATTGCTGAAAATGCTGATCGCCGTGCGCTGGGAAGCCATGCCTGATCACAGTCACGCAACGAATGCAATGCATCACCTGGAAACGATAGCACATGCGACCTGCAGCTGTGATGGCGATGTCGGTGCACTATGCGACAGAGCATCTTAGGTCAGCAGCGATCTAAGTAGTTTAGCTTCAAGTTTGCGTGATAGTGATATTGCGGTTCGCTGAACCAGATTCAGTCCAAGATGGGGATTGTGTCATCGTGCCTGAATGCATCTTCCCGTCAGCTGTTGACCGCAGCAGCCAACGGAGNAGCCACCCAGTTTGCTCCTGAGTCTCCCAGCTTGCATCCTGAAAAGCCAGGCGCTATGTAAGTACAGCCATCTCATNGGCAGGCAGTCTTCTTCTGTCTTGTGAGATGCCATTTTTATAATTGCAACATCAAAACAGCAGACTCTCTCACCTTGCCATGAACCATTCTGTGTGGTGTAGGCAGCGAGCGTCCAAGAAGCAGCATCAACAGGCAGCCTTCTTGAAGCGTGCAAGGCAGAGGTTGAACAAGCTCAAGCAGCACCGCATGTTCCTGCAGTGGATCGACCTGATCGGTTCTAGGGCCCAGAAGCAAGTCAATGCTGCTCACATTGTATCCCACTACCGACATCAGCAGCAGGTTGTGTCTTGCAATCACAAGCTAGCATTGTGCTTGAATTTTGTTCACACTCTGCTTGATGTGTTCAACATTGACATGTACGCACTTGAGCATGACCGAAGTTATTCAACACTGTGGCTTGACATGGTCATCATGACATTGCATCTTGACGCAGCTAGCATTCTGGGTTGTCTTCACAATCATCATGGCTGGAATGTGTTGTCTGCCATAGTGGCTCTTGCTCATTTGCTTAGCCTGTCTTCACGAAGCTCCCAGGCAAACACTANGGTAAACACACCCTTATTGCTGCCAGCATCAAAGGAGGCATGCCAGCGCGCATGTGGTCCCAAGGCCCATACCTGATTGCGGCTTTGCTTATATGCACNGTGACTGCAGGCATGGCAGGAGCACAGCTTCTCGCCAGAGTGGGCCAAGGAAGCAGGCTTGGATGTGCGAGGCCTCCGCTTTGCCCGAGATGTGAGGCGCCAGCTGGACAGCATCACAGGGCCCAATGGAAGCCACCTGCTAGGTGCCAAGAAGTCTTGGTTTGCCTGTGTTACTCACAGAACAGTATTCTCCCACACGATTGTTTACCAAAACAATCATTAACTTCCAGCTGCCATGCAGTCTGCATTACCCGGTAGACAGGGCTGTTGCAGTTGGCCTGGCAGCTGTCCCAGCATTCCTGAGCGCCACATGTGGTCCGTCTGTTACATCTGAAAGACTTGTGTTGACCAGAGTTGCGTGAGAGCATTTGTAGTGCATCTTGCTTGTGGCTTGAGCGCTTGCTTGCATGGACATATNCACAAGGGCATGAGCATAGTCATGACTGATGTGGAGGGCAGCACTGCGCTGTGGGAGTGGAACAGCCGGGTCATGAACTCAGCCTTAGGCTTGCATGACCACACACTCAGGTCTCTGTTGCCCAGATACTTTGGCTATGAGGTAAGGCGCTCTATGACTGTGTTGTTCCTGGGCAATACATTGACACGTGTCGGTGATGCCCCTGCTGTCCCAGCATGGAGCACCTGCCAGCATCAAGGAGTTAGACAGTGAACATCCGACACAAGAGGTCAAGGAAATCACTAGCATACCACAGGAACAAAGTCAGTACTCAGACATGTCATCGTCACTCAAATCAGACAATTGACCAGTTGCAGTATCAAAAGTGTCATTTGCCTCAGATGCTGCATCCTGCAAAGCACTGATGGGCTGGGATGCATCATGTACAACACCTTATACATGTAGCGCTCAGCAATTAGCTTGGCCACACAGATTCACTACAATGACCACGCCTGATCAAGACTTTGCATGTGTGGGCGCCGCAGACTTAACATCAGGACAGTACAACATGGCAGCCCACTATATTTATCACGGTGACATCCCAGAAGTTCAGTCAAGGTGCANGCATTCTTCGTCCTATCTGGTCATGCTGTGGGTACACAAGTACACATGCCGTCTGAAGAAGGTTGACTTTGTGTTTGCAGACGGCAGTGTAATATTCCCAAGAGGGGTGTGCAAGGCACCCCTGAGCCCTCTGAACCCCCGCCGCAAGCGAAGGGTCCCTGCCCCGGCTGCAAGCAGCCTGCGAGCCATTGCAGCAAGCTTAGTGACAGGTCCTTCATGCATGCTTGTAGCTGACATGCCTGCCCAAAACCTCAATTGGCACGCAGGCTAGTGTGGCTGCATACTAGCATACGCCTACAATCAATTTTCCAAGTGCTGACCTGGCAGTTGTCCAACCACAGTATGGTGAGGGGTATGCGCATGCTCCACTTGTCCCAAGCCTGAGTCATGCCGACCTTGACAGCAATCACGCCTGTCCTTCGAGAACCTTGCGTCATCTGTAGAGGCTCAAACTGCTGCTGAGTACCAAAATCNCAGATTTTCACCCAGAACAGCAGCAGCAATACTTTCAGCATCAGCTCCCTTGCACCGAGCAGATACAGCATCAGCAGCGACTTCAGTGCTCCTCTTGCGGACACAGCTTACAACAGGCACATCAGCTGCCACAGTTGCAGCAGCCGCAAGATGTCACACACGCCTCATTGAGAATTGAGNTGCAATTGCATCTTGTTCAGGCAGCAATGCCTGAGGTATACATGGTGACTCTAGTACAGACATCCTATAGGAAAGGAACGGCTCTGCTGTATCATCCCAACAGTACAGTGGAAATGACGGCACANAAAGCTGACATGGCCATGACTCTGCAGTTTGAGAGGACGCTGATTGTTGCTGATGAGGACAGTCAGGTCAGCTACCTTGAAGGCTGCACAGCACCTTCATACGACAAGAACCAGGTGAGCATTGTCCAAGTCCTCTCTATCTGTTGCCTTGCTGCTGTAGAGCAGCTTCAGCAGAAAGTTGAGTTGCAAGTGGGCCTGACGTGTCAGTGATGGGCAAGGCAGTGCTTGTGGACCCTTGAGGGGGTGCTTCACCCTCAGTGCCGGCATGTGCTGGGTTGAGCGAGCTGCGTCTCTTGTTGGGCTTCTGAGATGGCTGAATGCCTTCATCATCACTCTCACTCNTGGTCAGACAACACATATCCAGACTTTGACTATCAAGACATCAGCTACTACTCAGCGCCCAAAAAGAAGGCAGAACTTGGCAGCCTTGACGAAGTTGATCCAGCCATGCGTGAAACTTGGGAGAAGCTCAACATCCCCATNTTTGGCCTTGCAGTCAAGTGACATCAACAGCACGCAGGCTGCGGACGGTCGGCCTCCCGAGCTCCTACTTCTTGGTTAGCTGAATCACCTGAGGCCTGTCTGCAGCTCTATCGGCGACTTGCGGAGCGATAGAATAGCTAGCATGCAAACACAGGACCTGTAATTACAAGAAGGTGAAGCTTCCATACATGCTGAGCATGCACCTGCCTCCGCATACATGTGATTAGTACGTGCTGAGTGGTAAGGCCTTGTCAGCTACACGACTGGCTTAGTATGCTTCTTAGCCAAACAACTGGCTTGACCTGCACATCAAGGTACACCCCGCAACAGATTGTGTTTTACCATGCTTGTACTGAAAAGTTCGCGGGACAAGAATCAGCTAAAGTGGTTGTCTGGCAACGCAATACAATTTGAGAGCAACGTTTGCTGNTTCCTTGTTGGCACATGCGTGTGAGACAAGTTGGGCAATGTTTGGAACATACTTCAGGGGTATGCATGGGCCGAGGATAAGGAGCACTGTGAGGAGTATGGCCGCATGCTGCAAGCAGATCCCAGCAAGGTCAGCCAGCGAGCCAAGAAGAGAGGCCTTCCTCAGGCATGACATTTGGGTGGCCTCGCAAGGCATNCTTGCACAGCGTCAACAACAGCCAGCTGCCTGAGGGACAGAAGCTAATGTCACGCAACCAAGCTCATGCATTAGTCATGCAAGGAGATGGGAACCTAGTGTACTACAATGGTGGTGGTGCTCCTTGGGCTTCTGACACTGGTGGCAGAGGGTCAGGCCCATACTGCTTGGTGATGCAAGGGGACAACAATGCAGTGATATATGGCCAGGGGGGTGTGCCTATCTGGGGGTCCAACACAAATGGGCGGGGTGTGGGGCCAGCCCAACTGGTCATGCAAGATGATGGCAACATAGTGATCTATGATGCCAAGGGTAAAGTGCTGTGGGCTAGAAAATGAAAGTATACATCTATGTGCCCTAACTGACTCATGCATCGCTCAATGTTGGCAGTACACAATGTCATTTTATTTACAATTATCTTTGCTTTTGCTGAGAGCACAAATATTACAGTGCAACTAGACTTGCTTGGCAAGATCTGTGACATCTGGTACGACTGGCAGCGGTGTAGGTATGTGCTCATGAAGAGCTTGATGTGTGCAAAGTCTGCTNCACGCTGATGTGCTGTGCCTGCTCCTGAGCCCTGTGCTGCATGTCCTTCAACTGGTGTTTGGCCTGCGCCACCTGATCCTNCCGCAGTCTGACCAGACAGCAGACCGGACGACCTAAAGAACCATCATCACGATCCAACAAGTCCAACTCGGAGCAAGTTGACATAGTGACCCGTAAACACTCACATAATGTTGTACAACAGAAATGCTTTGCACACACGAACCTGAACTTAGTCGACCACCTGCAGCTTATGACAACCCAATACTATTTCCTCACTGTCAGTATGGTGACTGGCGACGCCGCGCCCCATTAGTACTTTTCCGCTTCATTGCATTAGCTGACTGCCCTGCTCTATGTAGTGGTTGCGACTGCTCAGCGTTTGCTGCTGGTTGTGCTNCAGGTACTGATTCCCATTGCATGGCCTTCCGCAAGCGCTCCAACTCCCGCTGCGCAATATTCTGATCATACACCAGACCCTTTGACAATGACAGAGATACTTTGCCATCAGACTGATTAGGCCTTCCTCTGGAGCTAGCTCTCATATCCACAATGTTATCANTCTCAGGTTGAACAGCACAGCAAAAAATGTTGTGTGGCAGATCACATAGCCAGTGACTGATCAGCATTCCTTGTGTTTGTCATCTCAAATTTGAGTGCTCTGCCCAGTGAAGTGTGTACAGGTTGCAAGGTGTGTGTTGTGGTCAGCAGTAGCAGAGTCGACAATGTCACAGATCTCATTCTGAAAGGACAATCCTCCTGCAGCTGTCCATCAGTAAGAGCTAAGGGTTTTGTGATTTGAATGGCTGTCTGTTCATGTATCACACTGCATNTGACATGGCATCCTGCTGCTTGGCAGCTGCATCTTCACGATCTAGACCAGCTTCACCTGCATTAGTGCACTGNTGAACAGAGTATACCACAGTGCGCACAATAAACTTGTCCTCTCAGCGGCGCTAAGCCGACCGTGCGTGATATAAGANACGCACACAGCGTGTACAGGCACGATTACAGTCAGTCTCACGGCGTGTCTCCGTTTGCCGTTGCGTGATCAGATTTGCACTCCAGCTGTGAAGCTTCACGCAAATTGCACTCGACTCGTGTTGCGGGGATTGAGCAATCCCCGGCGGTGTGACCAGTTACTCACAGATCTGCGAAGCTTCATTGCGCTTTCGCCCAGTCTGAGTGTTCCGCTCACATAGGTTTTTTATTCAACAGCTTCCCACATAACTGCCGCATCTGCAGTGCATCCGAAGGCAGTTATGTCAATCTCGCACGCAGAATCGTGCCATGGTAGGCTAAGACGAGAAATGTACGGCCAACAGGGCAAGTCAGTAAGCTCTGTCAGAACTTGTGCACCTGCGCACCCNAGGCAAGCGTGCATGCAGAGAGCCTGATTTTTGTACATGCTCAGCATCCAGATGAGTAGAACTCAGTACATCCTATGCTGCGGTTGTGCACACATGGCAAGAATCACAAGCNAGGTACTGCAGTCTGCGTCATGCTCAGGCACTGCATCACGGTACCTGTGACTGTAATATCAGGTATCCTCGTCACTTCACGATTGTGCAAGCTATAGCAAGCAGGAACGCTAACATTATCAATGCGGCCTCGGTGTGTGCATGCTTTGCTAGCTTAAGGCATGCATGCCTACAAGAGCCTGCAAATACATTTACAGCTTGCTCAGCAGCAGGCCGCATGTGCGTGCTGAAAACACGTGTGAACATTGGTTTTTACAGCAGGAGGGAGGGGGGTCCGTAGAACCTTGTCCAGCTGCCATGGCGTGCAGGTCTTGAAGATGTGCTATGTTATACATGGTAACTGCCAAAGGTGTGTGACTGTCACAGTACCTGCTTTGTAGGGTTCTCTAAAGGGTTCCGCCAAGTTTCCCTTCGGTTTATTGAGCCCGTTGACTTTGCTAGCTGCGCACTTTTGGTACACGCAGCAGTTGTACCGGTCTACTACCTGTTCTCAGCGAGCAGAACCTTGCAGTCATGCAGGGCAGAGGTCGCGCATCGAATCTCGGCCCTCGACCACCGTATCANTGGCCTGTGCAGCCAACTTTGCCTGGGTCAATAGATCCTCCATGACCTTTCTGGTCCGACAAGCATTTGCCAAGATGTTCCACACAACACCTGATGACCTGGACATGCACTTGGTGTACGATGTCAGTCATAACATAGCTAAGGTAAGAGAGCCACATGCCGTTTTTGTCTTTCATATGCACAGATATTGACTGCAGTTTAGTTCTTGCCAGGCCACAATGGCCATGTTGGGCAACTTCAGGTTGACTGCTTACAGTGAAGTGCATGCCTATGCTGCAACAGATGCTGTTGATGAGTCATGCAGGGCGTCCAGGCTGATGTGCCAGAGAGGACATAGCCATGCAATGTTTGGCGAGTGTGCCAGGCAATAGGCCCCCATGACAGAAGATCTTAGCATGGAAGACATACATGTGGCTTACTAGCAGGCCAGAAGTGGCTTGAGGCGGGTGTGCAGCACTTCTTATAACACAAAAGACAATGCCAAGCCAAACTGATGTTGTATCCTTTCACATGTGTAGGTAGAAGAGCACATGGTAGATGGGGAGATGAAGCAGCTGCTGGTGCACAGAAAGGGGTCAACTCGTGCCTTTCCCCCACACCACCCGCTCATACCTGTAGACTATNGACATTTCCATGCTTTGAAAGCGTTCGATGTCTCTTCTTCTTGAGACATCGAATTCTTCTTACGCCTTGTTCGATTGCCCAATTTGCTGACACAGCTAGCGCAACAGGTTGCGGGTACAAACGCTTTTACTTCGTTGAGGCGTTGAGCTATTCGTCTGCACCTGTGTTCATGTGCATGCGTGCATGTTGTATGTGCATACATGCATACATGCATTGCGCAACTTGCAACCGCAGGGTTATAAGCTAAGAGCTAATTAGCGCACCAATCAAGCATGTCAGCACTTGCACCCTGCCAGTGTGAGTCTGCTGCATAGCAGCCGTCAGTCATTTGACTGGAGGGCATGTCCTCATAGGCGCTTCAGCATGGAGTGTACAACTTGCACTCACAAAACCCTTACTGCTCACATGGATAACTAGACATGCCACGGGTAAGCCACGAATGACATGCTTATGACACCTGAAGAAGAGTTATATGCGACATGAAACCTTTCTTGGCTGCCTGGCAAGTCTGCCACATATTATCATGAATTTTATGCAGCACATCTGTGAGACTTTTACAAACGGGAAGCTNGCCCATTCAGGTCAGCATGTGATGCAACATTGCAATCTGGCAGCAAGCAGAATCAGATCATTGCAGGATCCTCTCACTTGAACCTGTTTGTTGCATCCAGGGTGTACTCAGTGTCGTTGGGCATAGNATGTAAACAACAGCATATGTTGCATGACATAGCCATTTCATACATGTAGTCAGTGATACACCCTCATCTACATTCAAGTCGCCTGCGCCTCTGTGAGTACATCTACCTGAGTGCACAAGTTGAGCTGACCTTGTCCATATGTAGGAAGTCCTTGAAACTCAGGCCAATCAGGAAAGTGCAGCTGTCCGTTCCTGGAAAGAGTTTGCAGCATCAATGCATGACTTTGGCGTTCCTGAAGATCGTGTCAAGGCCNAAAGTTTGTGACTTGCATGCTTGCAGCAAGGTTGTGAGCCAACAGGACTAACTACAGTCATGCTACACAGTAGCAATTGACAGACTTGCTGGCTTTGAACCCACACAAAAGCTGTGTGCCAACAGCAGTGACCTCAGTAATGTTACGCGGTAGCAGACTAGCTTGTTGTGAATGCATGGACCTACTTGGCTGCAGGGAAGTCAGGAGATGCAGAGCAGGCGGAAGAGAAGCCTGCAGGGCCAATTGGTGGTGTGCAGCCAGGCTTGCATGGAGACGATGACAAGGTCATTGAAGGGCCGGAGCCTCTGATGGGCGTGAAACACCTTGATGCACTGGAGAAGGGCAAGCTTGCAGCCGGCAACAATGGGGTGAATATGTCAGCTCGCATGTCCCACATNCAACAACAATTTGTGCATGTGCTACACCCAGACCTATGCAGATCTGCGTCCCTGACCATGCTTATTTCCCCAACTTGAACTCAAGCTGGCAATGATGCCATTCCTGACTTGCTTTTGAACGTGAAGGTAGCCAATGGATTGTGGGCACAACCGNTCTGCCAGCAGATGTGCCAATGGCAGACAATGTTGTATACCTGGCACAGCAGTAAGTTGCCCTGAGGCATATGGCTTAGGTCAAGTGAGCTCTTCAGTCTTTCAGAAAAGCGCATGATTCACCTAAACTGGTCTTGCATGTACCAGGGCATGCTGGCAAAAGGCATTGAGCATGATGCTGCTGGGCACTTGCTTGACAAAGGACACATTTGCAGGGTTGTAGCTGAAATGTCTGAAATGCCTCCTGGAGTGCTCTTGATAGACCCATGTGAAGGGCCTTCCAACAGCATNGTCCACTGCACGTGCCGTATCAATGAAATCAGCAATCATGCACTCTGACGCGTGCATGTCGGATTCCGAAAGCTTTTCTGAGAGCCATGAGATCTGCTGACTCTGTTGCTGGCGACATCATACACTTGCCGAAAGGGCCGAGATGAAAGCGGTTATCTATAAAACATTTGGAGCACCGGAAGTGCTAAAGGTCATCAGGGATCACCCGCTTCCACAGCGGTCTGCCGGCGAAGTGCTGGTGAAGATACATTCGACATCGGTCAACCCCGTAGATTACAAAATTCGCAGAGGGGACATCCCCTTCATCTCCAAAAAGGACAAGGTGCGCCAGTATTAGCTGTTGTGACTCAAGCACCGTATGCTGCTGCCGGTCTCAGTGAACACCAACACGCATGCAGATCCTAGGTGGCGACTTGGCGGGCGTAGTCGAGGCAGNCCACAATGTGGTGCTTCTGTGATGTTCCCAACTGCGTATCTTCATGCAGACAGACTCAGCATGTCTAATCCCGCACCTGATGGTGACACTGCTAGGAACTCGGTTGTCCAAGCCAAGCTTGAGTCCACTGAAGGAGTTGTCCAGCTCATTGTGGTAGCCCTGCAGAGCCCTGCTGCTGAATTCTCCCCAGTTGGGCTCGGGGGAATCTTCCTTGTTGGACGTGGGGGAGCTAGTCTGGGATGCTGCCTGCTCCTCAATGCGGGAAGGGGACAGCATCTGCGACAGCTGCTGATGCAGGTCATGCGGCTGGTGCACCACCACCTGCACACACATGCTGTGTCTGCAATGTGCACTCCTTCACTCATGGGACGTACACAATGCTTCGTCTTCAGTGAAAAGCAGCTAGAGGTTGTGAGAGCAGGCTTGCATTATGTTGATGCAGACAAGATGGGCAACAGGTGGTGCTGCGGGGTGTCATGTGAAGCAGGCATATCTGCCAGATACTGTCTGCCAGACAGAATACACATCTGGCAATAAGTTTGCGGAGAGGCTTGCTAGCCTGGGACAGAGTGCCCTTCGTAACGTGATCACTACTATGGACCACCAGCGCACGCCACTGACTCATGCCACAGTGTATATTGTGCAAGGCATTCACGCAGGTAGTGGCATGTCACAGTCATGGGCGCAAGATGCACATCAAATGGTCAGGTGACGTCACTGTGATACCGAAATGGCTGTGTGCTCATGCAGATAGCAGCCCTGTCTGATCAGTAATGCAGGAGACAGGCTAGTTGGCTGGTTTGTGAGTGCTGATATCAGCAGCACTCGTAAATGTGACACTGGCTCTGACCACAACACATGGACAAAGGATGGTGTACACAATCTTTGAATGCCTACACAGTACCTGCATGTTGGGGTCCTCATATGGCTGTTCACCAACATCTGTACGGCCGCGAGCAGCCCTCCTCTTCTTGCGGCCTATAACAAGTGATATCAAATTACGTTCAGCGTTCGGCAGCTTCAATGCTGACATTTTACGGAGATGCATCAGCATATAGACTGCATAGCAGCAGCGCCTGAGATGCTTGAANGGTCAGTGTTCACCAAGCCCTGGTCATCAGACTGCACATCACCCACACAAGGTTGACACAAGCCTGCACATAGAATGTAGTCACGCAGCTTTGTGATCGACGCATGATGTGCAAGGTGCAAGGTGTGCAGATCTGAGGCATACTTTGCAAAAAATCAGGCTCTGATGTTTGCTGATGTGGGCACACCTGATCAAAAACAGAAGCTTGGGTGACACTTTCATTGAGACCGTGTGCACAAAGTGTGTTTTTTTATGCGGGCTGTAAGACTGCTGTCAGTGCAAGCCTGCTACTCTTCAATCACCCACAATGCATGCAACCCAGCATTAGGAGACTGTGTACTGACACTAGGATGTGTGTCAAGCTGGACTCCTACACAACACCTGTTACAAGTGCAAAACATAACAAGCTGAACAAGGCCCGCATCTTGAGCATGTCATGCACCTGTACACAAGTACAACTTTGCCAATACAGGGCCTGAAAACGTCATTAATGACAGCTTGAAAAGTTGCAGGTGCATTTGTCAAACCAAAAACTTTTCTCACAATAGCATTTGTCAAACAAAAAGCTTTTCTCACTGTAGCACCAATGCCTCTTTACAGTCGGCAGTGTGTCTTACCTGAGGGCCATCAAGGGAGTCGCGCAGAGCTGAGAGGCGCGCAAACACCTGCTGCACAGTCTCACCGAAGGGCTCAACAGTGGCATTACGCATGTTCCACAGCAGCATACGCNTGCAGGGCACTGTAGCTGTGCTGTATGCAAGTGGTTGATGCAACAACAAAGTTGCCGATGTCAAGTTTTGCTGTGCTTTGGCAGCTAATTGATGTCTGTCTAGTCGTCATTGCCAGCTGTGCAGTCAAGTAGCAGATGGATTCCAACTTTTGCATTTCGCTTGATGTCTGCAGCTGTGGTGCTTAGTGCATTTGTAGAGCAGCTATTGTGCAGATTGCATGATGCACAGATCCTGTAAATATCGTAGCTGGAACAGATAAACTTTGTCATNTGGTGTGGGCTTGCATGACATGGTTGTATGCCCCGATGGAAGTGTAGATGAAGTGAGGCTACCATAAGGTCAGGTGTCATGTAGTACTTATGTCATGCTCAAACAGATCTCAGGCTTGAGACACTTGGCTTGCTGAGTAGATGCTGTACCTGCACAGTTTTGGAAGATAGTTCCTACAACTGCAAGGCGTGGCACATAGTCAACCCATAGTGTTGCCCCAAATCTGGCCTGCCAGAACAGCGTTATCATCAGACAACAAGNCACCCTGCACATGTCTGCCTGTGCAAACAATCTGCAAGGTAAGAATTGACTGAGCATCTTGTGCAAATGCATGCAAGCCGCTGTTGGCTGCGTGCAACATTAACGTGGGTGACTATCAATGAACATGCTGCATAACTGTGACGCAGTCTCAGCACAAACNAGCAATGTATGGCTGCAGTCTGTGCAGCATCTTATGCACTGCAGCATTCTGGAGCTCAGTGAACTGCTGTGTGCCAACTTGCACACAGCATAGCACTGGCATAGTCATGCTGTCATGCGATCTTGGAGGAGGAGACACGAACCTGAACGAGGGCCACAGNAGCAGCAAAGGCTGCCAAGCACTGCCAAGAGAGAGGCACAGACCTGGCTCAGCTGGCCATCAAGGAGTTTGTCAAGTAAGCACTGAAAGCATGTACAACCCCATCAAGAACCGTAACCGCGGGAACGGTCATAATGTTGTATGGCATACCTGCCTTGGTACGCATATCATTGTTGGTGGCAAGCAACCGACAAGCATGCGTATTTCAATTGGTGCTACCTATTCTGTACACAATGTCCTCTTCAGGACAATCATCTTGTGTACTCAAGCAGCATGTGTTTTTATGCCATGTGCTGCGTTTCTGCAGAACACCGGGTGTTTCAGTCAGCTTGATGGGCATNGCCTCTGCCGCTGGCCAGCAGGATGTTGTACCGCATGGCAAAGGGCCGGAAGGGCTTGCGGGTTGGGAAGCCTGCACAGGCAATGCGTACTGCCTCCAGCACGCCACCAGCTCGCAACTGCTCCAGGACATAGTGGGGGTCCAGGCTGCCAGGCTGGGACTGGGGGTTGGGCTTGATACACCTGTGCCACCACTTCGCAATAGAACATGTGACAAGCCCCCACACAACATCNAAGTAGAGCGGATCTGCGTGATGCCTTGCACAGCGATCAGACTTGTGCAGCAACACAATGCAATGAGGCAGTAGTGGTACAGTGCCCCTTGGGTTGTGCAGCTTCTTGACAACGAATTGGCTTGCACGAACCTAAATTAAAGATGCAAGAACACTCAGCATCTGACCTGGAAGAACTTGACCACATGCTGTGCTTCTATCGTCAGAGGGGCATTGCCCGCCAGCTCAGCCATGGAGGCTTTGACCATGAGCTTGCCCTCTTCAGTGACAGACACAATCGTGCCGTCCAGATTCTTGAGATCCCCCTCTGTGACCAAAACCTTGTCCCCTTCCTTGAAGGTGGTGGCTGCTGTGTCCTCGCTGCCCATGGTCTGCACCAGTGCTGCAATCTCGTTGCCGGGCTCTGCGGCTTCTTGGGATGCCTGTGCCACCTGTAGGATGAGCACTAGTAAGTTGTAGGTTCACAGCAGCATGTGGCGTGAGGGGCTTCATTGCAGTCCACATATGGACCCTCTCTTGTTACAGACCTTGACTGAACTCAGAGGCTGCATCAATCAGACTTACTGTCAATTTGGAGGTTGCCTCTTTAGGCTTGGCTGCTGGAGCTGTGCTATCTGTGCTATGATTTGAATTTTGTGTGGTCACACGTGGAGTCAGGTGGAGGCAAACAAGAAGATATAAAGTTGTCAGGGGCCACTGACTGTGAGCCTTGCTGCTTGCTGTACAAGAGTCTGGTGCTTTGCCGTCGCTTTGACACGATCCAAACAAGCCACACTGGCAGCTTCATCTTCACCAGCTACTGAAGGCAATATACATTCAAAGAACAACAGCAATGATGTACTTGAAGGCTCACTGCCAACCTTTGTTGGTCCATCAACAAGCTCATTTTAATAAAGTGACACACGCAAACTAAGGTACTGGCAGATACAATATAGCTAGCATTGGGGAAGTAGATCACTTTTTACACACGCGCGGTCAACACACGAAAAACACACCTGGTTGNAAATACTCCCTGTGTAGCCATGAATGCAGGACCCCACAAGTCTGGATGTGCGATTTGTTACTGACCATATCAACCTGTGCAAGATCTGGATAGTCCTGTAACAGCTCATGCATGGTCCAGCCAGATGTGATTACCTTTCTCTGGCAATAAGCTTGAGGGGAACAGGCCGCCATGGGGCTAGAAAACCAAGGTGTACCATGCTCAGAACACAGTTGAAGCTTTTGTAAACAAAATAGTCTTGAAGCAAATTCAATGCTGGACACGGCTGGACGCGAAAAAGTGATACAAAGCTGAACACAACGAAATCTGTTTATGGCACTCTTTGTGCAGTGTGTCACTGCCTTGCGCTGCGTTGCTCTGACAGATGCCACTGGTCTAGCTGGACAATATCTGTAACTAGTGCAAACATGTCAGTCGTATACTTGCCAAAGACTGCTGTACTATCAACCATGGATAGTCTCATGCATACACATGCCCATGCTGCCAAGCTATCTTGGCAGCTGCAACTGCTGCTGCATGTGCACTTGTTGCAATAGAGTCAGCTTTGCAGCCTGACCCTACCACACTCCCCCAAGAGCAAACCTTCCCAACATTCAGGGAGCCGATCTCAGCAGCATCCCCAAAGAACCGCAGAAACACCTGCCCCTCCCGCATTCTGCATTGGCGAAACTCTGAGGCTGAGGGCACTGCTACCTGCAGAAAGTGAGTAGTAGGCACCACTTGACCCCAAGAGCAGGCAACTGTAAGGAGAGACTCTGTCTTGCAGTGCTGAACGATAGCAGTTCCTTTGTTGCTGCATCAGTGAGGTCACCATCTGCAGGCACTGAGGTGCGGTGCATGCACAGCCATAAAGTTGCGCATTGTGTTCTGCTGTGTGCACCCTATGCAACCGTGACCTGTGTCGCATCTGTCAATTGATTGCCTCCAAGCGGACACACTTGTGTATGGGAATGGATGCATAGCTATCTCACAAAAGGTTCTCCTGCACTGAGAAAACGTAGCTGGTTGCACCAGCTATCTGTTTGGTGCATCGCAGTCAGCCATGTCGCGCATCATGTTGAGCACAGCCAAATTGCAGGTTTACAGACACATCAGCATTACGCAGAAGCACTGAAGTCGTTTTCNAAGGTGGCTCTGCTTGCAGCTGCTGCGCCTCTTGCAGGTGGGGGCTGTCTTGCACCTGACAAGCCTNCACCCTTGGCATAATAGCAGCTGCTGACTGACTGCACTCTCGCAAGATGTCAAGGCTGTGCGAGCGTGAGACAGGAAGCAATAAATCAGCAGTCAGTAGAGCCAGCAAGGTGAACGAGCTGTTGGAATGGTGGATTCTGCTCTGTCAGCGTCATTGGGTTTTTCAAACTGCTGCACTGCCTTTAGAAGGCTGCATAAGTACAGTAATCCCTTAAGCAGGAGTTGTGAACTTGCTTGGGTGATGCACACATGTGCTGGNGTGGACGTATGTTTGCCTGGCTGTTTTTGCTTGCACCAAAACAGAATTTGATGCGCACACAGACGACACGCCCAATGCAAAACATCTAGTTGGAGTACACTGTCCTAAACAGCTAAATCTGTCGACCTGAATGTGCACATGACAAGCCACTGTGGAGCAGGGGGCAGAAGCTACCTTTGCGCTTTCCAAGTCTTGTCTGCTACATGATGCCTTGAGCTGATGACACGCAGACCAGAATCAACAGATGCTGCAACGCTCTCATGGCTGCATGGAAACTTGTGCCGGTGCNATTGTATGCGAAAGCATCAGCAATGCTGCCCGACAACATGGTGTTCAGTGCCTCTGCCATGCTGATGCGTTTGTGCATANCTGAAAATTTGGCAGCTGTGCTGAGCTCAAATGTGCTTCCTTTGTCATTGCTGAAACTTGCGGTGTATACATGCAAGTACGCTTGAACATTGCGGCATGTGCTGACTCATTGCCCTGGGTTTGGACAAGTCAGATGTAGCTTATTTACAAAGATCAATCAGTAATTGATGTTCTTGATGCTATATGATGCTCTTGCCTTGCAGGGCACCCCAGCACATGGGCAAACGCAAGTAGTGTCAAACAGACAGAGCAACAAGCGGGCAAAGGTCGCACACGAGGAGGACGCAGTCCTTGTTCCTCTGCAAGCTGCAGCAGCTCTGGAGATGTCCAAGCCCTCAGCTCGTGTCATTGNGCCTTCGAGCACCCCTCAGAAGGTAGTTTGCCAGTTTCTGTACGACAGTGTTTTTCAAGCGCTTCATTGCAAGAAGAGATACACGCACTCTCGAACTGTGGTGTCACGCNGTAGATCAGACGAGATTGTGTTGCAGCACTGGCGGGGTTTGCATGTGGGCTAACCCCCACATGCANAGATGTGTATAAGAGACAGTCCCTCCCCCCTCGCCACTGATTGCCCTATACATGAAGCTATAAGAGTCACTATGTGTACCTCTTATGCTACATGATGCACACATCACTCATGTATATGCTATGCTTTCCAGCTGGACCTGCAGGCAACTATGCAAAATCCTGAGGACCGGAAAAATAGGCTCAAATATTTGTCTGTACAGGCTCAAGCCCTTGCACGTTCACACAGCCTGATGGGACACTTGGGGCGCCCGCCCCTTGCTCCACTGCCTGCACTCAATCAGATGGCACCCCAGCTAACTACACCACCCCCTGCATCCTTGGGGCTGACCCCAACATCACATGCACTGCTTGTGGCAGGTACCTCATGCACCNCAAGAACTTGCCCTGGACCACATCAGATGAGGACCTTGCTGGCTTCTTCGCCGACTGTGGAGAGGTTACTGAGTGTAGAATTGGTAAGTTTGCCACTGCACACCATTGTTGACCAAAACCTGCTTTCACACAACATCACTGGTCATCTGCAACAAGTCGTATTCCATCAGCAAGCAGTCTTATCAAGGCAATTATGTCCCTGACACTGCTTACAACTCTGCAACACTGCTGGCTTCTTATTGAGAATTCTCCTTTCGTTTCAAGTCACTTCAATAATGCGGCCTTGTGGCTTTGCTGCACAATACTGTGTACACCTAGAATCGTCTGAAGTTCAAGGCTGCTGATAGCAGTGCGACGCTTGAGTGGTGTCAGGGGACTGGCCTCAAACATGCTTGTTGTTGCAGCTTTTGACAGAGAGACTGGCAAAGCCAAGGGCTTCGCACATATCCAATTTGACAGNACAGATTTCAGCATTGCTGTCAGCCTGCTTGAGGTACAAGATCTGTGCTGTCCTTGCCTTGCACAGTGAAGGGGATGTGTGCCTCAAGCTTNGCGGCGATAATCACAACGAAGCCATGTCAGCGGCCTTCCTTGCCCTTGCAGAGGTGTTTGAAGCAAAGGGTAGGCAACAAACAACTTGCTGGTCATGCAAGAGCGTGGTGGACAAGCTGTGCAATAAAGAAACACTGCTTGTGTGATCTCATCCTGAATGTCAACATTGGCTGGGACAATTCCACTGACACTGTAATGCTGGCNAATGCATGCAGTGGTGCAGGCAGTGAGCCAATGCTGGGAACAGTTGGGCTCAACCAGGATGGCAAGTGCTTGCCTGACTTGGCTGTAGCCTTTGCATGCGCACACACAGCCTTGCAGGTACAGGGTCTGCAGTCTGTGTATTTGATCTCAAATTTACAAGAGCGTTGCAGCATGCACAATGTCAGGTTGCATCGCGGTTCAGAGCAAGTCCCTCATGCAGACGATGTTGTAGGCAGCACATGATGTGGAGCATGCATGCTTGGGCATCCACACAATGTCAGCCACCGATGTGTTCAGGGTGCATATTCCAGCACGGTCTTTGCATGCATGCATTCCAATGTCAGCTTGACAACTCATTGCATTGCACAACGGCAATCTACATAGCCCAATGAGTCCATTTCAAACACAGGACTGCTGCGTATGACAATCACAAGACTGTAAAGCTGTACATGACATGACAGGCAGCTGCGTGTGCCCTGCTAGTGACTTGGCATTTGCATGGCCTTGCGTGCTCAGGTGGTAATGGTGTTTTGTCAAGACGTGATACACCAACACAAACTTTCCAAAATAAGGTGCAAACACTCAGGAGGAGCACAGGCAGCACTTGCAGCTTGTCATTGACTTGCTCAGGAAGCACAAGCTGTATGCAAGTAATACACATTCAAGCCACACCAGGCCTTTGGCAGATGCAGATCTGCCAAAAAGCCGTATGCTACATCAACAATGCATGCAGGCACGGTACGCTGAGGAGGCTGCACAGAGGCGGGCTCTGCACAACCAGCTGGTGGACCTCAAAGGCGCCATCAGGGTCTTCTGTAGGGTGCGCCCCCTGCTAAACAAGGAGCAGGCTGGGGGCCAGGCCACTGCCATGGCTTGTGACTCCCTGAACAATTCTGTGACTGTCACAGGCAGCAGGTGCTACCCAACATCACTGCCCAGTCGGTCCAGTCTGCCTAGCTTGTATGGCTATGCATGCGTGTAGTTGAGACCCCCCACCATGCTGCATCCGCAATGACTACTGTGAGGAGCCGTACTAGCCCTGCACCAGCCACTGTGATATGCAAGGCAGTGCATGCCTGCATGAGATGTTTCCATCCCAATCGCTGTGGTGACAGTTGAACAAGCGCTTCAGTAATACCATTCAATCATGGATAGTATGCCAGGTGACAACGCCACCCTGGGCCATGTTTGAGGCGATTTCATGTAGCTAATGTCGCTTTGCACATGATGTGCTGCTGAGCACATGCATTGACATGAGTGCAAAATGAGGCGTGACACAGCACAGGGGATTGCCTTATGATTGTATGCTGACNCCGCTTTGAACACAGTCACATCACACACAAGCAAGGCAGTAGCAACATGGTAGTCAAACGCACAGCAATCATTCCATCCAACACGCTCTGGGCGAGATGCAGGTTACTACTGTCANAAAAAGGGCACATCAGCTTCACCAGCAACAGCTTTGGCAAGCAGGGTCTTGCCAGTCCCTGGGGGACCCACCAGCAGTACCCCTGAAGGCGCCCGGGCCCCAAGCTTACTAAACTTGTCAGGGCTGCGCAGCAGCTCCTGCATGACAACCAGTGTTTGCTGTAGCAGGTGCCTCAAGTGCCCAGGTGTCTCAAGTGCCCAGTATATTTATATTAGGCTGCTGCTGCACGATGACTATTGGTGACTCCAGTTTATGCAACATGAAGCGAGGCCTGTGAGTCAAATGGTCATTCAGCTGCTGTTGTGTATGTTTAAGGACCCTCCTCCCGCACAAGTGACAGGACAAGTGGAACAGTTGTATGCATAGCTACAAGACTCCATGCTATAGCCTTGTGGAGGGATGTACCACAATCTCAGCAAGCTCTTCCTTGGCCTCATCAACGCCAGCCACATCATCAAAGCTGACGGGGGCTGAGGTTTGTGCCTTCTGCTGATGCCGCCTGCCTGGACTCTTTTGTGGCAACTTCAGCGGCAGCCGGTTCAAGGCACTTAGCAACAGACCAATGTATAACACATACACCTGCATATGATCCAGTATACTCAGCAACAGATCATGCATCAGCACGAACCTCACAGCNCTAGTCTGCTGCTGCTGCCACTGCTGTTGAGTGGACCATCGCCGATTACCCACTGGCAACAGTCGCAAGGTAGAGCATGCCTGGACAACTAAAGCAGTTGTACCCGGGCAAGCTGCCGTTGCCGCAGCTAGATGTCAACTCTTATGAGCCGCAGACGTTTCTGTACCATGAAATGCAGCAAGACAGGTTGCAAACGACGCTTGTGCACCTTCCGACTTCATCAGCTGATATTACCAGGCGCTGTACACTCCACTCATAGTTGCTGCTGGTCTGCAGCAAACTACCCAATCTGAACGACTGGGTGGAGCTCTTCCGCAAAAGCATACCTACATACAAAAAGCTTGCTGCGAAAGACCCTNGGGTCACTGAGCATTGCACCTTTGCATGACCTCCAACCGACATGCCAGCCAGCCACAAATGGTACACATTGACGGTAGGCATCCCTGAGTATAGGTTGAGGGCGTTCAAGTGACGGTGCTTCCGTAACAGCTTCTTGCCAGGGTCCCCTTGTCCCTCCAGAAACTGGGTGAGGGCAGACATGAACAGCGCCTCATCTGCTGCTGAGCCAAGCTTGCTNCGGGCTCCACCGTACCAGAAGCACTTGGGCGAAGATGCGCTGCGTCGTCCTGGCACACACCACATCCCGCTCATGAGCCTGCAGGTGACTTGTTCAGGTTAGCAGGACATACTTGCTGCATCACCAGTCATGGGTTGCACACAGGCCTGTCTNTGCCATTTAGGCCATTGCAAGTACAGGTGTTATGCAGTTGACGATATATGTGTCAGGAGACATTGCACAGATAAGAACATTGGNGTAGGTGAACTGAGGATCAGCTGCAATGCGGTCCTCCCAGCCCTTCAGTAGAACATTTTTTGTTGTGGGTCTGCCGTCTTGGCTGTCACCATCACCCCTACCATCCCCTGCACCTCCTGAAGGTGGCAGTGGAGGGCTCCCATCGCCAGTGGATGCTACAGGCTTACACAGCAATCTCCTACAGCATGAAGGNGAGTGCTGGGCTGTGCTGTGCACAGCTGTGGTGCAATTTGTCATAGCATGCAACAGGAGGCCGCAGACTTGCACTCAGCCATCGCGGCACTGAGGCGCTTACAATGATCTCAGCGGGAACACCAGTATTGATTGCCATCCGGACCCGCAGCCCTCTGAACAGGGTTCTGCCTGATGGGCAAGACCCCACTCGAGCTTGGGGCCGTTCCAGCAGCTCCAGGGCCCAAGGGGCTTCCAGCAGGGCTAATTGCACATGGAGTGCCCAGCTAATGGCATCAATAGGGTCATGAAATGCAACTGTAAAAGAGCCATCAGCTGTTGTCACCTGCACAGTGCCAATTCCTGCAGGTTGCAGCGCGACGTGATGCGGGCATTGCAAGTGCACAATCCAAGGAGTCATCTTGATCCATAAGCCCCGCATGTAGCATGGCAGATGACATGACAAATTACGCGCTANACTCCCTCAGCCAGCTAGTGATCTGCCTCACTGCTCTGCCTGTGCATAAGAAAGGACACCGCGCAAGGCAAACTGCAGGTGTTGCAGCGAGAAAGCATGGTCACATCTGTCCACCATATGCTAGGCTGCATTGCCCTCATAGGTATGAGAGCCATATGTCCTGCAACAGTGTCTTGCCATACTACTGCATGCCCGTGCTGATGTCTTGCGAGTTTCCTCCACTGCCGTCAGCTTTACAACAGCTTTTCCAGCCAGCTCGTTGCTGTGTCTGTGGCCCTGTCTAACACCTGATGCTGAACTTTGACCTAATTGTGAACTCTGTTCACATCTTCAAGTCTAACAATATCATAGCAATTGGCGACATGGCTGAAGTGTGCTTGACGTGCTTGCAGACTGTGTTGGCAGAGCAGCAGACCCCTCATTGCCAGCCTTCTCAGCCAGCAGGACCTAGAAGCCAGCCAGAGCTGTCCAAAACNTGTATGTCACAGCATGCATGCTGGTTTCAAGCATAAAGCATTCATGAATGATCTAGCTTCAGCAAGACATAAGTCAGACCCCCATATTATCATGCTGTGACAAGTAGAACTGGCAGCCACAGTCACTTTGCACCCAAACATTGAGGCTGATGTCCACAGGCCCTAACAACATGAAGGAGCATCAGTGTTGTGCACCTGACTTTCTAGGTGTCCCTAAGCCCCCTGACTTCCTGGGGGACCCAACTGCATTGGCTTGACCNCATGCTACGCTACATGCTGTGTGGACTGCCCACCTAAAGTGATGGATATGCACCCTGATATCATCTCTCCCAGCGCAGGTAAAAGAGCAATTCAGGTGACCCTGGTTCCTCAGCAGGGGCTGGTGGTCAGCATAGCAGGCGTATCTGGCGTGTTGGAGTTCAGCCAGGACCAAGCGTACGACATACAGAGCAGAAGTAACAAGCAGCGCATCCCATTTGTATTGCCAGAGGTAGGACTTTGATGTATTACCAGTATCACTGAGTGCAGACGTATGGAGGTGCTCATTNACCCTGCCGGTCCTGCAAAGGCTTGCATGGCAATGTATCTTGCAAAAGATGTTGACATCTGCTGTACGAGAACATGCTAGAGCATACNTGAAGACACATGCTGTGGATCGCCTACTACAGCAAATACGTGTAACAAGAGCACTTGTTTCTTTTGTTGCTGCCGGGGGCGCTCACAATCGAGTGCGTATTCCTGTGACAGCACATTCCAGTATAGCAATGACATCAGCCCTGACATTTTGACACAGCAGTGATTTGCAATGGCATCAAATTGCAGCTATCGTCATNCATGGGTTGTTACAGAGAGTGAGCTACGCGAGACTTTGCATCAGTATGGTCAGCACAGGGTGCTGCATTTTGCGCAAATGGGACATGTTCTCATGAGCAAGTACAGAATGTGGGAGCGACGAAGATCGCATGCCACTCATGAGCACTGGCGGACCACCCTTTTCTCAGCTGTAGATTAGAACGCCATTATCACTAGCAATCTGTGAGGTGCTTCATGAGTGAACATACGCTGTACAGTTTATGACACGAACGTCTTGATGCTTGAGACCCACAAGCATTTCAATGTATACCTGAGCCAGGCCTCACGTGATTGACCTGACTTTACTGCTTTGAGGCAAGCCAAGTCAAGTCAACATGACCTCAAGCCAATCAATCAATTCCTCTGACACACCCCATTCGTTTGCAGCGGTACTTTCTACCTAGGTATACCCTACTCGTTGACAATGCATGCGTCCTTGGCAGATGTTGTATCTTGGTCTTGTGGTTGTATGTTGTTTTCCCANTAGTAGCCAGCGCACAGGCTGCAGCCCAGATGGGTCCAGCAACTTGATGATGAAGTGGGCCAGCAGCATGCAGAAGCCAGCAGAGGGCATATACAGCAGCCGCTCCCCTATGAATGTGCCCACATAAAACAGCAGGTTGGAAGCTGGCAGGAAGGGCGCTAACACCAGCCCTGTCATGACCACCATCACCCACACCGCTTCCCTGTGGCCAGCTTCGGCTTGGCTCCCACATTGCCCACCAAATGCTGGCGGGGATGCTGCCTGGGGATGTGCTGCTCTCAAGTGTGCTGATTGTGTGAGCTCTGTTTGCTTTGTCATGATGGTCGGCTGGCGGTGCCTCTGCTTTATTGCCGAGCCGTGCAAGATGCCTTGAGCTGCTGTCACCAGTGGCTTGCAAAATGCAAGTACCCAGATGATGCTTGCATACAGCAATGCTGTCATGGCATTACGCGGATCCCACAGGCTGGTGACATAGGGTATACAAGCATACGACCAGTCAGCTGACAGCCAGATGNAGCTGCTGCGGCTGCTGCTGCTGCCCCTGATCCTGCCGCTGAGACCTGTCAAGATGCTTTCTGACAGGGTGCTGTTTATCAAGTGCATGTTGTTGCTGCGTTTCTGGCTGTGCGCTGTTGGACCCCAACGTTGCCCTTGCTTCAGACTGCAAACTGAGTCCCGTCTTGCTGTTTGCGGTAGCTGACAGCACATTCAGCTGCATGCTGCCATCAATAGATTGTGACACCTGACACAACTGGAGCTGATGTAGTAGCCAGCNAGTCAACTCCAGCTGAGAGCCCAGCAGCTGCGTCTGTGCATCTTGAGTGAGGAGCTGGCACCTCCAGTGTGCATCCTTAGCTGCGTGCACGCAGAACATTACACGTACAGAAACACAAGACACTTGGAGCTTTGTCACCATAGTTGCAGCTGTGGGCAAGGCTAAGCTACCAGGCTAATATTTGTTGTTGCAAGACCTCTCAGTTTTGAACATCCAACACATACAGCAGTGAGTGAGGTGAAAGGTCTTGTCTGAAGCGTGTCAAGCAAAACCAAAGGTGTTCTGTCAGTGATCTCTCGGTGTAGAGATGGGCATACTGGGCACCAAAATAAATCCCTGTGACAGGCAATGTGGCCCACACAAACACATCCTCTTGACACTTATTGCTGTCGTTTTGACACAAGCAGGTTACTGTCNTGTAGCTGTGCACACAGCAACATCGCCCATACAGTGCACGCATAGAAGACAACGAAGATTTGCATTCAGGTGCCCGGTGCCAACGGTCTCACCAGCTGCCACAGTGTGAGACTTCTTATGTATGCAGAGGCAGGTAGGTATAGCTTCCCTAGCACTTGTTCAGGCTGTGAGTTGAAGTTCACCTTCAGACTTGCGGGCTGATAGGATGGAGTCAAGCTCATCAATGAAGATAACAGCCGGCTGCATACAGCCTGCCACAGCAAACAGGGCCCGCACCATCTTCTCCCCCTGCCCTATCCACTTGCTTGTCAGGGAGGAAGCACTGATGTTGAAAAAGGTGGCTTGTATATTNTACCCGCCATTGGCTCAAGAAGCCTTGCAAGGGCTGACTGGTTGTGCACAGTCTAGTTCTGTACAGGCGTTGATTCTTTGGGAATGTGCACCGTTGTGCCACTCAGTCACCTTGGATTCGACATGTCACAAACAATGTGAGAAGCTTACATAACATTTTGACAGGCTTTGAAGCACACTCAAAAACCACATTGCGACAAGCAAGTAGTCTGTACATGTGCTGCACATTCACAACATACCACTCAATGGTGAGCTGCAACAAGTCTGACGAATTAGCAACATCAGTCATGGTAGCAACCCATGCAAAGACAGAGTTGACACAGACAATCCATTATGGGCACGAATTGCACAGATTGACCTGATATGGTTTGCAGCAGCCCAATATTAGTCAACAGCAACCACAGTCAACCCAAGAAGGGTCATAAGATCCACGGCACGTTTGAACCAGCAAGCTAAACATGATGGGGCATGCATGTTTGGCATATATCATAATGCCAGAAAGAATAAACATCAGTGTCCACGTGTATATGCTTGGGCAAATCAGCGAGCTTTTGCAGCGTGATGCACAGGCANGCGTGCAAGGTACCGAGAGCCATGGCGCAACGCAGCGGTCAAAGCCGCACTGATCTGGGACCTCGCTCACGCTCGGGAGCTGCTGAGTGCAAACCCTTTGGGTCCACAACTGACACAAACTACTTATCCTGTTTACGAGATCAGGGTACCGGAAGCTAGGTTTTCAAAAGTCCTGGCTCACAAGTCCTGCTGGCGTGGCAGGTTGTGTGAGAAGTTGCTCTGAACGNGGTTGTACCTGCATGCCATATCCATTGGGTGGCCCCATGGGTGTGGCACGACGTGTACTGGCCTTGGCGAGTTCAGCTCGTCNTCTTCTGACCTGCGCTATACTGCGCACGGCTGCCATTCAATATCAAGTCGCGTCAAGAGCGCAGCTAAGTCAACAAACGGATTACAATCACGGCGACTTCAGGCCGTCCTGACAAAATTCAGCGGCTCAATAATATAGTGCGAGAGACACTCACGACTGCAGCAACCGCTGCCACGCCTGACAGACGTTGTGATCGATCGCGGGCTGCAGCAAGGAATTCTGAGGGGCCCTGACTCGGCCCTTTGCGCGGGCGCCTTCGTCAACCGCCTCGTCGTTATGCCCTTCGTGACGATTGCGATGGAACACAACGTCGCAACGCGCCTTCGTACTGCCGCAGCACTACTGGCAATACAGCAATTGAGAGGCGAGCTTAGCGAGGTTAGCAAGATCGTACTCTCGCATGACTGCAGGGGCGTTGTGTTTGCCTGCGCCAGTGACGGTCAACCTGACGAGCTTGATCNCTTCTCCTGTGGCAGCAGCTTGCAAGCAGGCTGTCCAGTCATCTGCCCACCACAGAGGAGTTTGACGACAGTGATGTATCAGTCACAGCAGCCCTTGCTTTTGCGGTTGAGGTGCTCAAGTATCCGCTCAAGACGCTGTCCAATCCAAAAGCATGTGCAATGCACGTCAGTGCAGTATCTCAACAGGCCTCAGAAGCCACAGCAGCTATTGCTGGTAAGTGTGCGCAGCCAATCCAGAACGCAGCGCATTCCAGGGATGGACCGCAATCACAGACTGGGAGCCCAGACAGGTGTGGGAACCAACAGGGGGTACCGGCACCCAAGGATGGGNGGTTGGTGTGTCCAGCAGCAGACAAGCCATGTCTATATTTCATCTGCACACTCATCACACACACTCTTCCGCAACAGCACATCATTGAGATGTACCAGAAGTCAGCCCTGTGCTGTGTTGATTACATTCCTGATTGTATGGTAGACTCGCTGGCATACAATGAAAAGTTGGTGTGTTGGGTCATTGCTGTCTGCCTGGTTGTGTTGGGCCACACGCTGCTGAGAGTATATGCTAATGTATCATGAGCCTCTTGCACACCTGTTGCTCGGCTGCGTCATTGCTGTGCGCTTGTCTCTTTAGGTAGACAATAACCTACTCTGTCTGCTTGACCTGGTTGCAATGTGCATCTGCAATGACATGCTTGCCCCAAACATGTAGTCTGTATGCTTGCAACAGGTGCCTAGCTCTTTGTCAGCTCTTGAATTGATGACTTATTNTATGCTTTCATGGCATCTTCCCCCTTAACATGCTTTGCTTCAGCCCACTCGGCACACAGCTTNAGCAGATTGAAGGCGGTGTCCTGCAGGGCGCCATGTTGCAAACGGTTCAGGTCTGGCACTGCCGCACCGTTTCACCTTTGGCATGACAAGAAACTGCACATAACGAAGGATGCAAATCAACAGCATGAAATGTCTGGAGTGTCAGCAGAAGAGTNCACCATGGTGGTGACACAGTATACACACACTTATGTTTTGCATGCTGGTAGGCCAAACACGTACCAGGATATGCATTCTCAGTGCAAAACACAGGCTACCTGCATTGCAAGACATTGCGCAATGCTGAGATTTTGCTGCAAAAACTTCACCAGTGGACNGCGACAAGGATCGAGACATAGGTTTGAGTGGACGAGTTGAACGACTGCATGGTGCCAAGCGCTATAGTTGACTGCTGGACGCTCCTCGGCTGACAACGATAGACATCTTGTTGTCACAGCTGCGGTGTGGATGAGGCCTCACATTACGCAGGCAGATGAGCATGGCGAAGCTGCAGTAGAAGTAGCAACTTGGGACGAACCGTTCCTATNGACACGCAACAGTGCGGTGAATGCACCGTCGACACAGACATGCAACCTGAGGGCAGAAGGCTGTGGCCTAAACTGTGCCCTGCATACAGGATGGTCTGCGACAGGCTGTACATTGGATTGTCAACCAAGGCGCCCCATCAGCAGGAGTACAGAGGGATGCGCAAGTTCATCAAGTCTTAGCATGAAGCCTATGTATGCAAGGGTGCAGCTTAAGGGCAATGCAAGCATCTTTTTGCCCGCAGCTATCAGCACATCTTGCGGGCTTGCTGCGGCAATGCAATGCTCTGTAGGCTGGTATGTGGCTTAACGCACGCTCAGACTCATGGTGCGTACCTCGAAGTGTTTGTCTTGCAGAACTGTAGTTGTTGAGTGTTCATTGTGCAAGAAATGTACTGAGGTGCACATGGTGTGCATGATCATGCTAGACTTGTAGTATCTTAGTAAGCCGGTATTCCACTGGCATGCGTTGAGGTCTAAGTAATACAACAACCTTATGAGCCAGTGTGGCAAACCTGATGGGTGTCTTGCGCGTGCGAAACCATCACATGCATCACAAGCTCAATCAGGCAGGTGCCAAATTAGGATCTTCATTTGCACCCTTTCGGTTTGAATTGCTGNTCACAATCTGATGGAGGCTGCAAGCAAAGTCATCAGTGTTTTGCAAACAGCTTGGCGTACAAATGTGATGTACTATGCATCTCAGCAAGCCTGATCTGATTTGCACCTGCTTGCCGGGTCTTCTGCATTGCATGGGTTGATGTCAAGTCTCGACAAGCATATAGGGCAGTAGCATCCATGTGCTGCCTTTGTCTGGGTGTTGAAACACACCATCCTGAAGTGATACAAGAGAACAATGATATTTCGACATNTTTGCATCACTGCATGTTCACAGCAGGTGCTCATTTGGCATTTATGCTGTGCAAATCGCATTGCTGAGTGGCAAATCTCAGCAACAATGCAGATTGGCATCTCATACTGATGTGCAACTACGCAGTGGTGCCGTTGCAATGGACAGAGGCGTCGAGCAAGGTGACATGTCAATGCCTTTGCCATGACGCACCTGAGAACCAGATTGACAGAATGAAACTCAGCAGCTTGCCTAGGTCCTCTTGCTGTTCTGGCATGTCAATGCTGCTGCCAAAAGCTGCTTTTGCCACCGAGGTCAGCAGCGCATCGTCCAGCACCAGAAAATGAGCATTCAAGCGCTTTGCTAATGCAGCTGCTACAGACTCCTGATACAGAGCGCTGTTTTTGGTAGGTGTTTGTAGCAAAATGCGCCCAAGATTTGGCATTTTCATGGAAACTTTCTGCTGCATCAATGGGGCTGCAATNGGTGCTGTCAACAGGGAACAGGGGCAGTACCACAGCTTACCACGCTGCCTAGGTGCTTCTTGACAAGGTCTGGGTACTCATGTACAGCCTCTGAGATGCTCATGAATATGACGCCATGCTCTGCCAGTTCCTTCTTGAAGGTTGTGGCAATTGACACAGAGTCAAACACCAAGTCTCTAGCCACAGGCTTCACATTGGCAAGTCGCTTCTGCTCCTGGATGGGGATGTTGAGCTTCTCCCAAGTTTCACGCATGGCTGGATCAACTTCGTCAAGGCTGCCAAGTTCTGCCTTCTTTTTGGGCGCTGAGTAGTAGCTGATGTCTTGATAGTCAAAGTCTGGATATGTGTTGTCTGACCAGCGGGGTTCATACATGGTGAGCCAACGCTTGAAGGCTTTCAGTCTGAAGTTCAACAGCCATTCTGGCTCCTCCTTTTTGGCTGAGATAGCTCTGACTACGTCCTCTGTGAGCCCTTTGTCGAATGTGTCTGACTCAATGATCGTTCGCCAGCCGTCTTTGTACTCTCTGTCCATCATCTGTTGCAGCTCCTTCTTTTGCCTCACGATTGGGTCGTCACGCAAAACCTCCGAGACCAGAGGCTTGTCCACAGTGGAGCCTGGTGGGGCTGCTGCTGCTGTCGCACGAATTCTTTGTGGCGCGTGCCTGTCATAGCTGGTTCTGAGACGCTTGAACGGTGGCACAGGGCAGTGGCTGATGTGTGAAGTGGACGATAACCTCCCGCTCTGCAGATAGCCTTGCATAGATAGGAGCAACCTTGTATAGCAAGCTCACAAGATCGCAAGCGGGACGTTTGCAGTAATGCAGGAGGCTGCGCACGAGTAGTGTACACGACTCAGCGTTTACCCAAGTTTACTGATTGCGTACGCTGGCTCGTGACGTGCTCAACTATGTCGATCCTGGTGAACCGTGTGTACGATGATGAGGTGATTCGCCTCTCAGGTTTGCTTAATTGTTCTTCTTCTTCTTTCCAGCTTGTGTTACGGCGTCATTGAGTACCATTACATACGTTTTCGCAGCACATGACAACATTTCAGTCAAACTCCTCAAACTCAGTCCAGAGTTCACAGAGCCTGCGCAGAGGCATCTTTCGGGACTTTCCCCTCGCTCAAACCATACGACACAGGGTTCTGCTGCTCGTGCACTAAGGTTGATTTTGTGTATCCGAGGCGGACTTGACGAGGCTCTCGTACGCCTCACGACAGCGTACGGTTTCGTAAACAACCCACCCCTGGGTTGCTTCCGGCAAACTTTCGGAAGANGGAGGAAATCTCACCTGAGCTGTGGGCTGGTGTCGTGTCAGTCCCCAGGCATTACCAGAAGATTTTCTAGTCCCTGGGGCTGGTACCAGGGTGTGATCTGGGGTCTGCAGTGCCCCCACAATCCCATGACTAAGCCCTGTGCCTGCAGCGTGCTGTGTCCTGGGGGTCCCAGCTTTGCTCTGTGGGGGTGTAGTGGGGGCTGGNAGCCAATGACCTATGACACAGCCCAGGAAAGACTGTTTTTCTGATGTTGATCATGATGCACTTCCAAGCGCAAATGCAGCTATCAGCAGGGCGTTTGCAGCAGCTTTGCAGACAGCATCAACGCATTTGTGACAACATAATCAGCCTGTTGCAGCTGACATGTTTCGTCCAATGGGTGATCTGATCCTTTTAAGCCCCTTACCTACAGTATGTGTATCTGAAATTGCCGCAGAGACAGTGGACGCTAGGCAGCACATACGCAGAGCCTGTCACACGCAGCTAGCATACCTGTGCCAAGACCAGCACTTAAAAGTCACACCCTGTTCTGCATGAAGCTCTCTACTGCCTCACTATATGCAGCCCAACCTCTTGAAACCATCTGAGACTCCGTGACCAGCACACTCACCGCCTCCCTGCCCTCACTACAAACCCATCGCTCCTTTGCCTTTCCCAGCCATCTCTCCACATTGTCATCTCCCATCCATTCTTGGAGAGATTGCTGCATGATTGCCAAGCACACAACAGGAGCTGCTCCTCAATCCCAGTATCTTGGCCCACAGCAACGCTTGTCAGCTGTAGTGCAACTGTAGTGGGGTCACTATTTCTTGTTGTCTTGGAATGCTTGTGGCTGTCATCTTGATGTAAGTGTGTAAATGCCGTGTGAAGTCAAGTTGCTGCATCCTGGATTGTGCTTATAGGGTGCTGCTGCCCGGTGCTACGCNGTTTTTGTGTTGTCCATCCTGCAGCAGATCAAAGTTGAGAGCGACGAGACAACAAAAGTTGCGAAAGTTGGGGCTTTGGTCATGGCTCACACTAGGGAACTTGCTTTCCAGGTCAGCAGATCTTTCACTTACTAGAGAGGCCTGGTTATTTGAGCCTGTCAGCTTTCAACCTTTACNACAATTAGCACGGTGGCAGAGTGAGTGGTACTTGCTGTTTGTAGTAACAAGTGCTTGGGAGGTATTGAAGCTATCAGCGCTACGAGACTTCTGCTGCACCAAAGGTCAAGTCTCGATTAGGCTGTGCAATCAAATCTGGAGCTACGTATTGACTCACCAGCAATTGCAGTTGTGTCCGAAACCTGTAATCACCTTCTTCTTGTGCATCCGACACCAGACACTGATTTGCATATGCACGGGCTTTCTGTACTGCAGACAGAGGCGGCTAACACAGCGTATAGCACTCAACTCATACCCAACAACCTTGATATTTGTTGTGCAGCCATGGCCAACCTGTCGGCCAACAAGATACAAGTGCATGCTGTTGTNAGGAGTTCCAGTGTCTGTTTGCACCAGGTCTTGTCTACGCTTCCATCTGGTCGTGCTGGTGTCTGTCTGTGCTGGTCTGAGGACTGCTGTCTTTCTAGGCCTTGACAGTTTGTTGGCCAAGCGGTCGACGCGCAATACTATTCAAGTGTGACTAAGCACAGATCCATGTACTGGTGTCTGTCTGTACTGGTGAAAGGACCACTGTCTTTCTAGCCTTGACAGTTTGTC
Source organism: Trebouxia gelatinosa (assembly GCA_000818905.1). Lineage (NCBI taxonomy): Eukaryota > Viridiplantae > Chlorophyta > Trebouxiophyceae > Trebouxiales > Trebouxiaceae > Trebouxia > Trebouxia gelatinosa. The sequence goes on along the minus strand of KN805369.1, from coordinate 5,805,300 downwards.
AGCCAAGCGGTGGATGCACAGTTTCACAGGATGACTTGACACAGACATCATAACAGGTCGCCACTGGCCTTGCTTCTGACTCTGCATCTTTGGTGCTGTAGGTCGGCGCGTCACCACTGGTGCAGATCTATCAAAGTCTGTCCATGCAAGACAGCGAAGCCTCCTGTGCATCCCAGTGGGCCAGCTTTGTGGGCCAGGACATTGCTGCTACCATTACAACCGATGTCACAGCTGGTACGTCCAGCTCACATAGTCAGGCATGTCCGTAACATTGGCTGGCTTTTGCCTACACAGAAACCTCTTGTTNCAGCTTGGGTGGATTTTGGACACCAGACAAGCAAGCTTACTTAGGCAAGCAAGTGGCAAAAACAGCAAAAGATTTCTTCAAATGGGTGAGGCAAGAAAGCAGGAGACTAGGGTTGAACTGCAACGACTTNGCACCTATGTCCAGCTGTCTTCAGCTTTCTACAGAGGGGTAAGTTCTGCTCAGCTGCGGCTCAGAAAGCTCTGTCACTGCTCTACACATTGCGGTGCTGCTGGTGCTGTGTATATAGTATTGATGTCGACTAGGTGAGGTCACGACCTTGCATGTTGCAAACCATGTGCTGGCACGAATGAGATCAGAAAACTGGTGTGCCTTTGCTGNAGCCCACTCCCTGCATCATGGCAGAGCTGAAATAGCAGGCAGACACTGAATGGTACGTTGTGACCAACACATGGGCAGTACAATCCAGCTTCTGATCAGTAACACCACAACATAGCACATGCCATCACTGAAACAGAAGACCAAACTGCATGTGCTGGTACATGAGCTCAGGCAAATACCAGAACATTCCTCAAAGCATATGCCAATGGCTGGGGCTTCCAATCAACAGATGTCAATATAGGGCTGCAGAAGCAGGTGTCCCCATGGAACTGGTTCACCAACCACCCAAAATGAGGTGCACGACGTGAGCTTCACCTGTCGGTGTCACGCAGCTCTGAGGTTCCGTCTGCATCACCCTCTGGCTTCAAGTAGGCTGCTGAGCTTACATCACAATGGCCTTCTTGGCATGACTCAGCTGGCGCCAAAAGGGCACCTTCAGCACTCGTTGCTGCAGTGTGAGTGTCTGCAGAAGCTTCTGTTGAACANCTGTGCCAGCGTTCAAGTTGATGCAGCTGACAGCTAGCTGCAGCCCTCACAGTGTGGCACACCTAAAAGCCAACCACAGCTGCAGCTCCTGTAAACGCAGTGAATGTTGCTGACAGGAGCTCTGACTCCTTCCGTCAAGGCACAGAGGCCAGGGTGACTCAGGCTCTGCACAGTCCTCAGAGCCAGAGATTGGAGCCGAGTTTGGTGTGGGTGCTGCTTTTGGGTNGTGTAGGCGCCCAGCTGGCTTGTCATCTCAGAGCTGCTGTGAAGGAGAAACTAGGTAAGCATGCTGCGTGTGATGCATGCGCCAATGTGCCTGCTAGCATCAGCAAGCTGTCTGTGTTGAGGGTGCAGTCAAAGCACACAAAATGCAATGTGTCAACAGCATTCACACTGCTTGATCAGACAGCTATGGCCCTGTCAAAGGGGTCCTTAGGGAGCAGGGCCTTCTCTGGTCCACCGATGTCTTCTAGGTATTCCATGATGACTTGGCTTTCATTCAAGTTGCGGCCATGGTGAACCAATGCTGGCACCAAGCCCTTTGGATTGATGGCCAAGAACTCCTTATCCTTCTTGTATGGGTTGATCTCCTTCCACTCGTACGCTATGCCCTTCTCCTGAAGGGTGATCCAGCCACGCTGCAGCAACAAGTGCGGTGACTTATAAATGTNACACCGCCAAGTTTGTTAACCAAGTTCAACGCTGCTACAACAAAGGAGCAAAGCTAGTTGACGGATATGCCCCATTCTGCAAACACATTTTCGTGCCGAACTTCGTGGGCGCACGGCTGGGTGCTCTGGCGATCAACAGCGACAACCGAAAGTTATTGCAGTCTGGCTATAGCAGTAGACGGCCTGAGGAGCTAGCTGTACTGAGCAGGTNCGATGCTTGCCTTGTTGTTGCAGCGTGATTGCAAAGTAATCTCTTGCATCAGATGAGCTGCCGTGTCAAGGCACCAGGTTATATGCGAGCTTGCTCACAGACAGGCAGTTGGCTTCACATAGGTAGATGCAGTACAAAAACTTCTNTCTACATCCTGCCCTGCTGCTGACGCAGCCTTACCGCAGGCAGAATATACTGCACACAGCTCTGCAAGCTTGGGTAACTGCCAGCATGTACTGACCACACATGATGGTGAAAGTTATTAGCAAAGTTACATGTTCATGGCGTACAGCCTTTGTGGATTTGTGCTTGATTAGCCTGAGTACTCAGAGCTGCAATGTGACCCCAAGCACTGATACCTTGTTTGTGAGAACATCCAGTTCAATTTTAGCCATACACAGGCACTTCATGAAATACTCAGGTGCAGTTGCTATGACTCCATGACTGACTGTGCAGGAGTCAATCTGCAGAGCGCTAGCACAGGCATGCTGGTGGTGGACAACATTGTTCCAGGAAGCTGTGCTGAGGGGCAGCTGGAGCCTGGCGATGTTGTGGTCCAGGTTGAGGGCCAAGTGGTCACCCACTTTCTCACCCTTGAGGGCATTCTTGATGAGGCTGTGGGAAGCAATGTCACCCTCAGCATAGAAAGGGGTGGCCGGCCCATGCAAGTCACGCTGCAGGTATTTGAGCTGGATGTGCCATGACTCAAGTGTTGCATTGCGTTCTTGGCATGCATTGACTCTCTGTGTATCTAGGATACTGCTCTGCTGCATTCATAAGATGCAAAAGTCATTGTCAAAGACAATTAGTTGATCAACTGTAGCCATGCTGGGTGAGACGTTGGTATGGTGCAGGTGCAAGATCTCCATGCAGTCACGCCATCAATGTTCCTGGNTTAAGCAGCACGCTTGAGCTCCTCGAGCATATGCGGCAACATAGGTCTAGCATGATCCCGGCGCACCCTTGATTGAGGTGATGTGCAAGCGTACGCGATTCCCGAGCTGTCCCTGCGGTTTGAACTATGCTTGCAACTTCCTCAGCAAGCTTAAACGTCTGAGCAGTCACCACCATCCGTGTACGTGTGTGAAGCTTGGTTGTTCCACGACCTTGATGGTGTGAGAGGCTGTGCAGAAGCATACTGCTATGAGCGAACCACCTTGTGTAGCCTGAGCGCTGGATCCTGATGGGAACACTTGCAAACAGCTTGCGTACAGGTATACCCTACCAGTGACACTGGTCCAGTGTACACACCANATCAGCACTGGGCAGGGTGCACTGGCATGTCACATAACGGATCTCTGGCATCTAATTCCCAAGGGCGCTTTGCACCTGGAAAGTACTTTTGAGGTTGTGTGTGCTGATAACTGTGGCCATTGTACTCGTACAGCTGGCTCACGATGTCGCCTGATGTCCAGACAAGCAACAACGGGGTGCACGACCAAGCGTATCCTATGCCTGCCTTTACAAGCATTTTCCAAACAAAAAGCAGCGTGTCTGCTGCTAGATCCTTCTTTCACAATAGTGACCTCAAGCAGTTCTTCAACCAGCCAGAAGAAGTAGTGAGCGAGGCCGAACTGGCGGCCTGTGTCGCTCGGATAACAGCTACCGAGCCAGCCAAAATAGAAGGCTGGGTGCGACATGTTGCATTGAGCTTTATGGCGTGGCCTCAAGCTGTGCAAATCGCTGATACGCCACTTGCTGACTCATACTGTGTCTGCAGGTGACTAACCTGGCGATGACGCTATGGCGGGACTCTGTGGGACCCCATTGTAGTATTGCCAGACATGCCACAGTGTACAACAGCACTTTTGACCACAGTTTTGCGCCCAGAATAACTTCAAACCTATTCAACTGGCACTGCCCTCAGCGTCAGGGTAGAAATGGAACAGGTCGAAAGCTATTGATGGCACAAAGCTATTGTCAAACCAGTTACTATACACTATAGCTTGTCTAGCGATCCCGCATTGGGGATCGACAATGTCGCGCCATGTAATTTCTGCCAGGCTGTCTATCTGCAGACATNGCACTGGGTCATGCAGACATGCAGCAGTGATTGCACTAGGTATTCAGCGTGGTAAGGGCATCACGGAGCACACGAGTCGTGCGCATTGACTTTCCACCAGCGCTTAATGACTTGCGTGGCCTCACAGCAGTGTATGCAGATACAAGACCAGCATTTCACGCACCACTCACAGACATATTTTGCCACGCATAAGCACGATGTTGCATGGCAATCAGGCAGCAAGCAGACACAATTGCAGCAGCCCTATTGCCATAATTGCAACAGTGCTGCCAGAGCTTATCAAACTGGCTAATACCGTACTACTTTGCAATTCAGGTTGCAGACATTGTCATCCNGGCAGACCAAGATCAATCAGCGTTCTGGAGTTTCGTGGATAGCTGGTCCGAGCCTCAAAGCTCGCACCAAGATGCCTGCTGGACAGCAACGCAAAATGCTGCTCGACAACAGATATCTCCTGGATTGGCTCAGGTGCTTCAACAAGCACTTGGCTCCCGCCAGCTCAGCGCCAAGGTTGCTATGCTGCAAAGCCTGGCAGACTCGATTCAAACTCAGGTACACACACCCAGGCCAATCTGATATGCATGCACCAGCACTGAGAACACCAGCTCTTTCCACAGCACACACAAGTGCTAACAGCATATAGAAAGCCAATGATGCATCCGACAGCACAACTTGATATGGACGTGTTCACACAAGGCTGTGTTGTGGGTGCTACAGGACTCCTGCTGCATGGCTCACCTTCACAGCAAGCAGTTTAAGACAGTTCAAGACCTTGCAGCTGCACTGAAAACCATTGGTCAGTCTTCAGCTGCGTTTCAGGCGCCTGAAATATATGATTTTGACCACATCTATTCCAGCGATGCAACAGCTAGCTTCAAGCTTTGGCAGGCTGGCNGCCTAAATCTTCACTGCTGTTGGCACTGAGGATCACAGGAGAGGCATCCACACACTCCTTCATCTTCACCCGCCAGCGACACCTCAGCACATGCTCGGTTGGTTCCTGCTGCCCTATCAAGGAAGGGGTTGCCTGCGGGCGCTGGTGCTGCGGTTGTAGACCCTGCAGTGCCTGACCCATACCCTCTAGCTCCTGGCTTTGGTGCTGATCTGCTTCTGCTTTTGCGCTTTCCGTAATGACTGTAGCATGGACAGGCGCAGCCCAGCGCATACTTCTTCCACCAGGCTGTGCAACCCAACCTCCGATCTCACAGCACCTGGGACACAACGCACTGCGTACGCTGAATGACCGTAACGGAGAACGCAGGAGCTTGCATCATGCAGCCTCAGATAGTGACTGTACGGCAGCACCGCAACACGTGTCATGCGAATGACTAACCCCTTATGTCATAACATGAGGTGAGGACTGGCAGATGGTCGTGAAAGCACAAGCAGCACAGTAATCTGTTTGTCATGCGCAGCTATCAGCAAATGGCAGCGCTGTGGCAACAGCAACAAGTTACGATGTTAGGCAGATGCTGAAAAAGAAGAAGAAGAGGAAGGTTTTGGGCCAGCCAACTAGGCTAATCACCTGTGACCTACACACGTGACCCACCTGGCTAGCTTGCTCCTNTGCAGCGCAACAGCTTCATTGATCATCTGACATTCAAGCCAACTGTGGCCTTGAAGTACTGAAATCCTTATGCAACAGACACAACAAGCGTGTAGCACTGTCAGGAAGCATGTCTGTATGAACAGGCTAATGGGTGCAGCACCTCTTTCTCCTCAATCTCTCTGAGGCGTGCCTGCTGCTTGGCTGCGGCCTCGTCAAGCTTCTTCTGGCGCTCAGCCTCGCGAGCCTTCTCCAGCTCCATCTCACGCTCAAGCCTCTCATTCTCAGCTTGCAGCTCGCGCTGCTCAATCTGCCACCCAGTCAGGGTATGTGAGAAGACCGAAGCTGGTGATGAATTGTACAGCAGTGGGCAAGTTGACAGGACGTAGCTGANTTGCCAGTATGCACAAATTGCATGTCACTGATGCATATGTCCCATGATGCTGTACAGTGAGCCTAATGGGGCAGATCTTGCATACATGGAAGACCTGCTACATGAAATTGAGGCCAACAAGATTCCTGCACCAAGCCCAATAGAGCAAAGATGGTCATCCAGCAGCAGAAGCCCCATGAGCCCTGCTGCAGCAGCTGCCGCAACTGCACATAGCAGATGACAATCATGAGTAGACAGCATGCTATCTTAGAACTATGCATGAGTTTTCCTTGCTACTACGCCAGCCTCGCCAGTGCTCTTTCTTATGCAGTGCACCTTATGTCACAAGTCACAGCATCTCTGGGCCTTGTGTCTATGTTACCAGCACCGTACGTCACATGCACATTGCAGCTCACTCTAGCCACATGTACACAACGGACTACATTCTATCAAGTTGACTCAGCATGCAGATTGATACAAGTACATACAATGCTTACAGCAGCTGAGGGCGAAATGATCCTCATGTGCTCAGCTACTGCGCGAGCCGCACCTGATTGAGCANCCACAATATGAGTACATGCTGGCATTCAGGACCAGGATGCAACACGCTTAACAGGCACCTAGCATCGCTTGGCACACCTGTAGATTAGTACCATCTGTTTTACAAGTTAGGTGACGCTGTGTCTGAGCAGTGTGGCAGTCCTGTATGTCATTTTGGCACACAGTGCTCCTGCAGAAGGCTTGCAACCGTTTTGGCAACAACAACAACAATTGGTGGATGGCATGGGCCAACTTAGAACTGCAACAGTGGATGATGCTCTGAAGCCATCTGTGCTGGGCACAGCTTACGTCAGCTTAGCGTTGCCTTGTCAGCTACAACTCGCCCTGACACAGAGCTCAACCACACACACAAACTGCCTCATACAAGCTGCTCGTCTCCTGACATAGAGTGCTTGTTGCCATAAATACATTGTCTGTACCCAGCGTATGCTGTTGCACTCGCTGTGTTCGCGCAGGAGGAAGGCCGCTGGTGTATGCTCTGAGGCCAGTTGTGCTGAAGGGCTGCAATGCCATCCCAGTCTGTGCCCAGCTGGGCACTGCACAGCCTCTCCAGCTGGCTGGATATGGTGTTGAGATGGCTATCAAAAACATGGAGTACAGCGCTTTGGATGATACCCAGGTGAACACAATGCTGCAACCTTGTTGTCACTTGGAACTGGGTTGACCTCTGCTGCAGCTTTGCATCAGGGGGCACTAATCAGGAATTCCAGTTCTGGCTGTGATGGAAGCAGTCAAGGCCCTAGCAACCCTAGCTGATGTACAAAGCTGTAGTCTACTGGTCCTTGCACATGCTTCAAGTGCACCGGCTTCACGTGAACTTCTGGCAGTCAAGTGGCCACTTTTGGTTGATTCAACAGTTGAGACAACAGATGGTCCCCTGCAATACATGCGTGCATGCCCCCAAGAGAGCTGCCACCAATGAGCTGGCATATTGGTCTTGTGTCAAACCGGCAATGTTGCAGCTGTAGGATGCTNTGCAAGCCTGAAAGTCAGCTGCTCATGCATGCAGAAGCAGCATGTGCCAAAAAGCGCACCAAGCCGTCATTGTCCAGATCGAGGATATGCATGCGTTCGCCAATCTTCTCATCCACAGCGTCCAGCTCTGCCTCAATCCGGCTAAGGATGCCAGACACTTTGTCGGCCAGCCTTTTCTGAGGGACAATCTCCCTCAGCTGCTCTGGCCTTTCAACCTGTAAAGCACGTTGATCAATTGTGACTGCCTGACTGCAACAGCAGCATTTCACCTGTTCAAATCAACAGCATGAAGAAGAATAGCAGACTTTGAGTCAGCGGGTACCTTCTGCGCTGCAATCGCCCCTGCCCTGGAATCCGTTTTCAGTGACCTGAACCTGATTCTGCTGCAGTGCCTTGCTGCTTATTGGTGCAACTCAAGACTTCAGTGCCATTAGCGTATAATGTAACTTCAATTATCACATGGCGTCAAGCAAAATGTGCTTTGCTGCAAACCCAGACAACAGGTTCTTTTGGTGACCCATAACTTTCAGCCTCTAGCTGAAAACAGTGAGCTTGAGATTCAACAACCTCGACCTCAACCTGAACCAACCTCGACCTCAACCCACTTCACCCTACGACACCATCTTGGCTCACATCAGTGAACAGGATGTTGACCGTGCACTACAGCTCAGAGTCAACTTCTACATGTGCCATCCTGAACCAACACAGCTCCAAGTCCTATGCCTACGTGTCACAGATAAGCNTCTCATGCAGTGCTGCAAAAGCATGCTTGATTTGCAAAGCATGGTCGGCCAAACAGATCTGCAAGTGTTGAGATCCGGTGCTGAGACATGTGGCGTGCTACCAACCTGTTGTGTGAGGCTATGTCTCAGCTTCACTTGACCACAATCAACTCTGGCAGTGCATGCGTTTGATGTCAGAGTGTGTCAATGCACAGAGAGCCACCTGAGGCGGCCCAAGGCTGCTTCCAGATTAGCTGGAGAGCCAATGGGGGTCTCCTGATATTTCCTGCTATACGCCTCCAGGGCTTCGTCCCACCTGTTCAGCTTCTCATACCAGCTTTCCTGCAAGAAGCCATGCCACACACAGTTGCAGATCCAAGTGATACACCACACGGGCAAATGACACCTTGTTCAGCTGCGCAAACTGTTCAGGCTGCAGCAGGCTCTGGTTGCGCTGCTGATGACACATACACAGCAGAAACATTACACATTGGTCAGTTGTTGCACACCTCCTTATCAACACGGAAACATCACGGGACAGTGCACACGATTCAGCATGCCTTCTGGCAGTGGCGCACAACATGCAGCTGCCATCAGGCATGCAATATTGACGTGACTGATGCTGTTACGTTCCCTGCCAGAAAATGCGNTCTGACGCTAGTGCAGCATCATCACACCAAGCCGCAGCTCCCTCCAATAAGGTAAAATATATTATGCAGATGCTGCGTAATTTACCATACAAGTACCGCTTTGAAGGTCCTCAGCATCATACTGCTGCAGCGAATTGTTCTGGAATGCATTACTTGCCATTTCACTGCTGCGTGTTATCAGTGGTATTGATGTCCATATTGATGTCTTGCTCATGTAGACACGGCGCAACACTGGCAGAACATGCAATACAGTATGCAAATGCTTCCGCTTGTTGCAGGCGCCAGCAACAAAGCGTCCTGTCAAGTCTTCAATGACTGGTGACACCCCACAACCCAAAGCGGCTCTGTTGCCAGTGAAGTCACGGCCAGCATCAAAGCTACCGCCGGCCGAACAGCAACCCAAAGAGTGTTCAGCACAAGACATAGACACATCAGGCACCACAGCTGCTCAGCTTGACCCTACGCCAGCTGGTCAAAGTAATGCCTCAGTCAGTGTGAAGACTGGTCCATCTAGCACTGTGGTGTCCAAAGGCAAGGCATCAGCAGATTGTGACAAACGTGTAAAGCCACCCAGCAGTGTGGTGTCAGAAGGCAAGGCATCAGCAAATTCTGACAAACATGTAAAGCAAGCTGAGATCAAAACGCGTAAGTCCGATCGGCCTGCAGGTGCAGCTAGACAGGCACTACTGGCAGCTGACAAGGTTTCAACCAAGGCAGTCAACACAGCAGCTGAACCTGTGAAAAGCTTGGTACAAAACCTGAAGCAAGCTGCTGAGCCCGCCAAGGTGTATGCAAAACGCACACCACCCCAGCCAGCAAAGCATGTGAAGCAAGCTCTGGGTTCACCCGTCGCACAGGCACCTGCCAAAACCAGGCAAAGTCATCAGCAAGGCACACCCAGCAGAGCAGCAGCTCCCAAAAGGGCAACGCCTCCACCAGAGGTGCAACTGGAAGATGGTGCAACAGCTCAGCAGCGTCAGCCGTCAGAGGGTGCTTCTGACTCAGACCTGGGGGGCGTGGCTTTCCAGTCTGGCTACCATATGTCTGACTCTCCAGTACTCGTGACCACCACGGATGAAGAAGAGGAAGTCCTTGCAGGGCCTGTGAACAAATCCTGCTCAGCTGCTATTACCGTCAACAACGCAAGCAAGGTGGCAGCAAANTCACTGTCTGGCAGGTCACCCACATGCAGCTCCAGGAACCTGCTTCGAAAGGCACGGGACAGCACTTTGCGGCCACCATACTGCCCTGCACATCACCCTGGCCTCTCCCTCATGTGGCCTTGGCACAGCATGTCATGCAAGATTTGCATGCATGCTGGCAGCATGCCAATTGCTCATGTATGTCAATTGCTATCACCAATATAAGCATCCGGGTTTTGTGGTGTACAATGGCAACAGATGGTGCAGTGCATAATCAGCGATGGAGTCTGACTGGAGGGTAAGCCAGAGCCACAGATGCATAAGGCTGACCTGGCGGGTTTTGTGTGGCAAAGAGCATGAAGTGTGGGTGTGGATTGATGGTCTCCTGCAGCTCTGGAACATACAGTTGGCGGTTGTCATCTAGCAGCCTGCAGGGTTGACACACGTGAATTCCAACCCACCCCAACACAGGCTGCATTGTTTTGCACCCGTATATGGAGACTGCCAGCCTCGTATGTGCATGCACTCATCAGCGCTGACAAGTGATGCAATCACATGCTTGGGCATCAAAACATCACTGGCATAGGCAAAGCAGTCATGATGAAGGAACAACATGGAAGGCAACCTTGAGTGCATTGCAGCATTGGGGTGTACAATGAACCCAAACACAGAAGAACATGCTCATAGCCAACTGTGGCTGGCAGGGTACCTGTTCAGTGCCTCCAGGACTTGTGAGGGAGCCAGGTTGAGCTCGTCGAGAAGCAGCCAATGGCCCTTGCGGAGGGCCTGCACCAAAGCGCCCTCCTGGAACACCAGCCTGCCCTGCTCATTGGTGACATAGCTGCCCACATACTCCTGGAGCTCTGTCTGCTCATGGTTGTTGATGCGCACCAGGTGGTGCCCNGCTGGTGCATAGTACATGGCAGGCTCACCAAATATGATGTGCCACATGTACTCGAATATCCTACCAGCCCAGTACCTGTCTGAACTTGCCTGCTCAACCCAAGTCAAACAATCTTCAAAGAAGGCAAGAGGCCTGGCAAGAATTCGCTCTTTTGAAACCACAAACTCTGCGCAACATGGGGCATGGACATACTTGGGCAAAGGCCCCAAAGTGCTGACAAACAACTCTTCCCATACATTTGCAAACAAGCGTGATTGGTTCACCCTAAGTTCGTCCCACAAAATCTCCTCACTGGGGGCAGGACCTATGGGATCTTGGGGACATAGCCAATCCCCTGTCCACTTGCCCCACAAGTCATAGGTGATGTTGACATACCGCAAGTTAGCATAAGGATATGCGCCCCACTTCAGTCTTTTCAAGAGATCAAGCTTGTCTGGCATGTGTTTTGCCTCCTGGTGAGCATGGACAAAAGCCACATGATCTGGGAGCCTGCTGTACTCCTCAACAATGTACTGCAAGTACACTGCANCTATGACCAAGCAGCATGGTGGGTGCAGGGGTGCGGGAGGCAGGCATGCCTTCATCTTCATGCGCCACGTGAACACCTGGGGCTACCTAGGCCTACAGATCTTCTGCGGGCTGCCCTTCATTTATGAGCTGAGGGCAGTGCTGGACTGGTCCTGTACCCCCACCACTCTCAAGCTGTTTGACTGGCTCAAGCTGGAGGACATCAGCACCAGCCTGTACTTTGTGACCTGCGATCGGTATGGCAGGGAGGGGCGCCAGCTGGGTCAACGTCAACCCCGCTACATGAAGTTCTGCCAGGTCTCACACCCTCCGTTGCTCCTCCATTGCTCTGCTGCTGCTGCCTGCCAGCCTGCTGCGCACTCCTGCTCTCAAGCCCAGTCTCACACAAGGCATGGCAGTTGTCACTTGATGCACCCTCAGCGTTTGTCGTATATAGCGCCATACATGTCGGTGTTATCTTGACGTACCGCATCAGAGGGTACAACATATACCAGAAGTCTCCTGGCAGTTGTGTCTCAGTTGGTCTCATGACAAAGTGGTCTGCCAGGCCANGGGCTCGACTCCTCACAGCAGCAGCATGAGGAGCAAGCTTGATCCTCGGCCAGCACCACTACAGGTAGTAGCACCGACTGCGTTTGTGACAATTTGCAACAATGTGCAGGGGTTGCAGATCAGCTGTCATGTCCACTTGGCTCAATTGTATTTCAACATGTCAATACTTCACAATGGAGTGCTATGGAGTATCAGGGGTTCAGGAATGAATGGACTTGCTTTGCCTGCCTGTGATGTGCCTGTGACATCACAGCAGCAACAGTGTGCCCCAATGCTCACTGCGTAATAGCGATATCAACAAGCACAAAGAATGACTGCTTGTTGGCCAGCTTTCTAGTTGTCGCATATAGCACAATGCATGCATTACCTAGCTGGCATGTACAGTATGGGAGTGGTAGGCTTTGCTTGATGATTGATATTGGGAGAATCACATGTGGTCGCAACCTGCAGAGACTATACCTCTTTCATGCTGACTACAACAGTCCAACCTATGTACTGCAGATTGCTGAAGGAGTCAGGTGTGGTCCCGCCAGAAGCCGGACTACCAAGCTTCAGTACAGTTGCAGGCAGCAATGGAGAGCGTCAGTTCAGCCTTGATGCAGACAAGTGGTGGAATGACTACACAGGGGCACCTAGCTTCTGTGAGACAGTTGACCGGAAATTCGCGAACCGGATAGTGACAGATGGCTACTCAGCAAGCGTGGTCATCACAATGCCAGCACCTCCAGTCAAGGTTTTGCACCAAGCAGCATGCAGCAAGGGGGTCAGTGTGGGGGCGATGTGGGGTCAGTGTGGGGTCAGCACACACTGAATGCGCATCAGCCGGGGTCCAGCTCCAATATCAACATTTGTGTTTGCAGAGTTGATGGATCTGGCAAGGACGCACTCAAGTAGACAGCTGCATGCAGGGGCTGCGGCAACAGCCCACCTATGGGTTTAGGGTTTGAGCCTACAAATGTACGCATGAGACAACCTGTATTGTTGCTTCAGGTAAGCATGCCTTGACAAGGCCCAATGAGACAGCAGTCACAGCCTCTGGGGTGTTTCTGTTAGTGTGCCAGACAAACCAACTGTGCTCATTGATTTGCTGTTATCTGAGGGCATCCCTGTTCATTCTTCTTCTGTAATGCTATAGACTGTCTGCATCCAGAATGTGAACAGCAGNGCTGCTGGAGCCCTTGACTGATAGGGGCAACTGGAGCACCACCCCTTTGCTCATCAAGCTTCTGCCTCTGTGCAGGAGGTTCAGCTGTAGTGGCTGCAGCAACTGTGCGCTTTCGCTTGTCTGGCTTGCGCTTGTGAGACTGCCTGAAGCTGCCAGCTCTCTCAAGCTGAGAGCTTGCTGCAGCAGAGGCCAGGTTGTCAATGGATGTGCTACTGGATGGCGCAGCGATCTGGTGTGGTGCACTTGTCAGTGGTGCTTGAGGTGGTACTGCTTGGCTGGGCATTGCTGCAGGTACAGGGTTTCCATTACTGAGCATCACAGCAGCTGCAGATTGCTCCCAAGAAGGCTGTGCGGCATCTGGAGGATCTCCACAGTGCGGTTGCATCAAGGCCGTGGCATGCGGCTGTTGCAACATGACTTGAGCTGGTGGGACCTGATTGATGAGTGATGCAGTGCTTGCCAGAAGCTGACCAGTGTGAGCTGCTGATGAAGTGGTGTCGAGCAGTGCAGTGGGAGCTGGAAGGCTGCAGGGAATGCAGGGTGCAGGGGGCGAGGGGACACACAGTTCAGGTATGGCAGCGAGGGGTGAAAACTCTNCCCGGCCCCATGCTGCTGAAGGTCCTGCAGCGCGAGCTGGTGCACAAGCTGCGCCAGTTCACCCCCCAAGGCATTGAGAATGTGCTGTGGGCCTTTGCCACCCTTGGACACCACCCAGGTATGCCAATTGCTTTCAAGCAACAGTNATTAAGGACTGATGCAATGCTGGCATAAGGAAGGTAGAAGAAATTTGCAGAACTACAACAACTACAGACCAAGACTGGTACATGCCCTTTGGAAGTTCCAGATTGTGAGTGATGAAGTGTGTCAACAGCAACAAGCCCATGTGCATAGACTTTGATGTGTACACAGCTTGAGAACTAAGGATGTGAGCAGCAACATGTGTCAGTGCTGACAAGGCAGTGTTGAACAGCAGGTAGGCTCACCAGTTCATACAAAATTATTCCTGCCGCAAACATATCAGCACGTCGTCCANGTGCACAGCCTAGCATCGACTCTGTCAGGGCAGGCAGGGCCCCCGGCAACATCTACAATGGGACCATCTTGGCCCCTACGGTAAGTCTGCTTCCCCTGGNTCGTCCGGAATACACCGGACTGTCTTACATTCGTGCGGTACGTCCCTAGTCAGTGGGAAGATGAATGGCTCTACGACAGCAGCCGTCACCAGGAGATTTGTTCCACACTCCAGCAAGAGGCCTTCCGGGCGCAAACCTGGCTAGATGTAACGGAGGGCCAACGACCCATTAGGCTTCATCACAGAGAGCATGCTGCAAGCTTCGACATTGATGGCGTTTGGTCAAAGTATATCTATCAGGACAAGTGTGGAGGTGTACTCAAGGAGATTGTTGCGACGATAGAACCAGCTGTGGGGCTGCTGCGGAGCCCGCACGCTGAAGCTTGCAGCACAGACGGGCTGCAAACTGTTCCAGTGGAAAACCGCGACTACATTTTGTTGGGTCCACCAGTAGTTGCCCGTCACTTCCCTGGCAGAAAGTTGCTGTTGGACATTGGCACAGGCAAATCATTTGGGTCTAGCTTGCAATGGCTAGCAGATAGCTATGAGAAGCAGGACATTCTTTTTGACGAGATATGGTGTTGGGAAGCAGAACAAGTAGACGCTGTCACTTATTGGCATTCAGTGCCAAGCAAANGCCTCCTGTATTTGCGCTGCTGTTGCCACGCTTGAAGGCCGCCTGAACGTACAAGGGGGCACTGTCTGACTTAAGCAGTGCGGAGCAACCCTCTGCAAGTTGCTGGCCATCAAGCCATCGGTGAGCAAGATGAAACATAAGCCCAGAACTAGAAGCAGAGCCCATTGCAGGACCTCAAGAAGGTGCCAGGAAGGTGGAGGCGTGGGCCACTAGACGGGCANAGCAAGCATCTGCTGATCAGTGCACAGCTGCAGTCATCCCGCCAACAGCAATCCACTCAACCGACTTATAGCTACNGAAGCAGAGCAGCTTGGACACCGCTTGCAGAAGGCTGCTGCAAGTATGCTCCTTACCTGCTGAACACATGGGTCAGGTCGCTGAAGCAATGTGTTATCATTTGTGGTATCCCCGTTCCTGTGAACCCTAGTGTGGAAACATGACAAATATATGCTGCCTGGCATTCAAATTTGCAAGACGCTTTGTTCTGCAGGTTTGCGAGACAGCAGCAACTTCTCTGTCACAGCCACACTTCAGAATGCGCAACGCATTGTCAGCAAGATCCCAGAAACAGCAGCAAATGAGGAAGACATTGCACCACTGCTGGAAGAGTTTGAACAGCTCACAGCTCAGCTGCAGGCAGAGCTTGACCAGCTGTCGGCAGTGACCAACAACGTCAGCCCTTCCAAGCTGTGAANGGCTATCTACACATTGCACGTGCAATGTGACTAAGGAGCTTATCGGCAATGTCAAAACCGCTGGTCAACACGGTTCAGCTTGCGCANCAAACGGGGCAGGGCCCCTGCAAGTGCCCGTGAGGGCAATATGCAAATTCCCATCCACACCATGCTGTGTTCGTCTGCAGCTCATGGGCAAGCGAGATTAGAATTTACACACGCACAGCAACAGCGGGGACGCAATATATGCGCCTGTAATGATACGCAAAGCCGAATAATGCCGTGCATGGGGNAAGTTAACGTCAAGGCTGTGTCAGATCGCTACATGATGTTGTGTGCAATTGTGGTGTGCCCAATTGACAGGCCACGCCCAACGCATCTGCACATTGGCCAGCACTGTGTGATCAGTGTCATCTGGTTCAAGTCAAGTTTGTTGTTCTGCAGGACAGGACTCATTCACTTGGGCCAGGCAACCCGCTGACCAAGTTCAAACGGCAGATGAGCCTCACCACCAGAGGCTGCATCACTCCCTCTGGCATGGAGGAGCAGCTGAGGTGATACAGGGGCAGCACTGCCTTCTTTCACTGTAGAGAATTGGCTGGGTGTGCCATGCAGTTGCACTACACCAGCACACAATGACACAGCGCTATCTATCGAACAACCACATGACCCATTTGTTGTCTCTTGCTATGCGTCATGGCTGCTGACCACGCTTGTGTTCCCGCAGTGTATATCAGTGGCACCCGCTTGGCATGTGCAAAGCAAGGTCTTGAGGCAATCACAGCCGCAATGTGACTGCTTGTGCTGTATGGCGGGGCTGTAGCAGCAAGCTTGCCTGTTGAGGCATCTTGCTCTCNGTGACAGTCACAGCTGATGCATTGGCACCAGCGGACACTCCAATGACGGAGACAAGTGCTGTGCTGCCTGTCAAGGCCTGGATGCTGTTGCTGAGGACCAGCACAAACTGCAGACACACACAGCGAGCATCAGTACTTGAGCAGGAAAGCTGACACAGACGTGACAGGGTCAAGAGCCAACAGGGCAGCTTTGCTCATACAGCTACTGGNTTGACGGCACACTACACAGCAGTGCTGTGAGAGATACAGTCTTGATTGCAGAGTACCATCTTCCTTCATCACCATCAGAGATGACAGTTCCTTTCTTGCCAGATCTGACACCAGATCTGGATTTGCTGGAAGAGCTCCTGATTGATTGCAAGGGGCCACAGCTAATGCCAGATGAGGAGCACAACATGCTGTCATTTGCTCGCCAAAACTTGATGGCCGACAGTCAAGCCGCCTTTGACAGTTGCATGGCAGATCACATGGTGCTGCAAGACAGTTTCCAGACCCTACCCATGGTCTTCTTCACCAGCGACACTGACCGTGATGAAGCAGAGTCTTGCATTGACACCTGGCAGCAGCTCATCACAGAATGCCATGTTAAGCAAAGTAAAGTCCGACATCTGGAGCTCTTCCTGGACTTCTCCCTTACAGACAAGACNTATCCAGGCTTGCCATGTTGTGTGAGAGATCTACCTTGCAGTGCAAAGTGTGCAGCTTGCACAGNTGATGTGTAACATTAGCAGCAACAAGGCCCAAAGGGTCATCCAAGAGTGTCAGTAAGGAGTGGTGTCAAGCCAAGAGTGAGTTCCAGTATAGGGATGCAGGGTTAGGCTGCTATAAGTGAACATGCAAAGCAAACTGTCATTGCGTAGGCATGCAAGACACAGTGCGGATTTTGGCTGATTGCCAGCTCGAACCTGCCAGCACAGAGCAACAGCAGCGCACGCTTGTGTAGTATGCAAAGCAGAAATACAAAATACAGTAAGGAATGTCAGGATGCTCACATAGCGAATATCCGCAATGGGTGGGGGCTCTGTCCTATCAGGGGCGGGTACAACTTGGCATCCGACATCTTTGAAGGCCTACAGCAGCAGAGCTGTATATCGTGACGAGATTGCTGAAGATGCTGTACCTGGATAACTTTGGTGTGTCACAGGGTAGCATGCAGACATGGCTGATATGCACAGAATGTGTCAACTTGGTAGCTGAAGTCCTCAAGCAAGCTTGTGTGCAGGCTGCAACAGTCAGGAAAACCTTGCAGCTATGTAGCATGCCTGCTAATATGGCTCTTGATTCAATGCAGTTGAGGCTCAGAAATGCTTTATTTGTAGCTCAAGGACAGTGTACTCTCATCTGCTTGCGGACTGATGCGGACTGAGCTAGTGCACTCTGCTTACCTTCAGCCACTTCTCGTACTGATTCTTGTCCTCATGAGAGCATCTGACAAGAGTGATTGCCTCATTGTTGCCTACATGCTTGACAATTGTGAACGTCCAGTAGTGCGCCCTTTTCCTGCCTTCAATCTCAACCAGTGCTCCCTGCAAGCAGAATGCTAGGTCAAAAGCTGTGCTAATTGATAGATTAGTAGAATCATAGTAGATCCGTATTGCTTGACTCACACACCCGCAGATCAATATGGCCTCGGGGATGTCCATGCATGTCCTGCTCTGTCTTGAAGTATTGCAGAGTGGTTCCATACAGGCAAAAAAACCGCAAATTCCATTCTTTGTTGAGCAGTCCCGCCAGCCAGGAACCGGGTCTTTCACTGTACTTGTTCATATAGCCACAAGTCGTGAGAGTCTGGCCGTGCGCAAGACCCTTCGCGAACAACTGCAGCATATCAAGACTGGTGAGCACCGCTTGCAAGCCGAACAGCGGGGTAGACATGGTGAACGCCTTGCTGCCTTACCAGCTCCTCCAGCTTCTCGATCTGTGANTTCGCAAACTTTGCTGCTGACTGACTGTGAGATGTGACATATCTGCAAGTACTGCAAGGTATACTCCAAACATCACATCCCGGCTGACTACGACAAGCGGCCACGCATCGAATGCTGTTTGCTGAAGAGCGGGGTGCTTGGTCGCGTGACGTTTGCGTGTCCCCAACGAGTGAAGAGAAANGAAGTTGGCACCAACAATGCTGCTGCCATCAAGTGGGTCAAAGGCCACCTGAGTGCCACAGCAACAGCCTGCTTGGTTGTTGTGTTGCAGCCTGGCTGCCTTGTCAAAGCAGCTCGAGCATACATGGTCTCAAGACTAGCATGGCTTGTGTTGCCAAATTTTGAGAGTGTCAAGTATAATGAACATTGCAATAGTGACCATCACGGTTTGACTAAAAGCTTCTGTGCATTACTTCTTGCAAGCATGCATTTNGGCATGTCTGCAGACAGGCTGCAGCACTGTCAAAATGAGGGTTTCATGTATCACCTTTGGGGCACTGGGCAATNTGGCCGCCTAAACCCTAAACCCTAAATAAGCTTCTAGGTGTGCTTGCACTGCAGGATTGTCCTGGTTCACAGCTCATTACAGACTGGGCCGTTTATCCTCAAAACTTACATGTGTCTGCTTCACAGCTGCACNATTCTGGGCACGCGGCACTGCACATGTTGTGCTGTGATGTGTGAACGTCTGATGCCATTCCAAGGGTATATGCTGGTATTCAGATGCCAGACGCCCATTGCAGTGGACCTTGCACTTACACAGCATGACATGCCAGGCTTCCTTCAGAACTTTCTTCAGCTGTAAGAAATGAGGGTCTTCTGGATATAACATACTTGCTTTTTCTAACCACGTGGATAAGGGGTCTCCTCCGCCCAAGAATCCCACTCATCACTTGTCCGCCGATATTTAGCGANTTGCATGCAAACATGCAATGTAATCAATGGCATGTGTCGCAACAGTTGTGGCTGACTGCCTATGCCTGCTGACTGTAAAGGCATAACAACACTCCCCCTGCCAAATCATCCGCAATGTGCATGCTGTGGCAATAGCAAAAGTTGCCGCATTTTTCCTTCAGGCACAAGCCTTTGAAAGCATAGCCCACAAGGTAGTAGCGAAGAGCATCAAGGTGACTGTCTTGAAGCTGATCGATGGCAAGGAAGCACACAATCAGCAAAATATGGCTGAGCACCTCAGCATGCCATCATTTTCAGCCCAGTAAGAACAACCATGATGTGACATGCATTACCAAAAGGAAAAGCAGCTTGCATTCTGCAATGGTATATTGACAGGGCCATACATGCAGGCACCTGGGACTGCTGATCGCGTCAGTAGTAGCAAGCACCAATGGTGTGACTATCCGCAGCGACGACCGACTCTGTTGCAAGTGCATGACTCAAGCAAGCCATCGGGTAAAAGGGCAGACGAGAANGCCCGGATTGTCATTGCAACAGAGCCTGCTTTCATTGCACTGGGCCCCTATCACATAGCAGTCGGCATGAACAACAAGGTGATGTGCCCTCCATGGCTAACCTCCACGGCCACCCTCCATGGCTGACTTCCATGGCTAACCTCCATGGCCTCCATTGCAGATTGTCAAGCATCTGACACATCTGACACAATCTGGTTGCTTTCTCAGCATATCCAGCTTTTGCGTTATGATCACATNACAGCGTACCCAGCATTGACACCCTCTGCATGTGCATATACTGGGCTGCTGGGCAGATGTGTATCAGCCCTTCTGGCAGCCTCACATGTTCTGCAAACATCACAGATGAAATAGCCTGCTCCGTGCAGCCGCCGATGCCAATGCTGGTCGACCACCTTGCCAATTGTCCTGTAAGGATTTTGTAGATGCAGCACAGCGCTAGCTTGCCAGAAATGTCCTGGTATGGAATGAAAGTGCATTGCGTGCAGGCCGACACCCTCTGACAGAAATGGTTGTGGACAGTTACATCCCCAATGACACCCACATGTCGGAAAGTGAAGGGCGTGCTCAGGTAAAGGCTCACGCCAGACATGCCGACTGTTGGATTTGGTGAATCTGCTGCCAATCCGAATCCATTNCTGGCCACACTGTCAACAGCTGAGACTGCTTATTCCCAGGAGGCACCCCGCCATCAGTAAGCTACCAAGGCAGCAACAGCACAGCAGTTCTAGCTGGCAGCGTCAACACAAGCTGGTTTGGGACAGAGTACAGAAGATGAGTATTGTAAGAACTGTTTGAAGTGGTCAGGTCAAATCCAAGTCATCTCGCCAGACCAAGCACACGGCAGCAGCGGCATGAAAGCGCCATCAGACTGGAAGTCTGCCTGGCCCTAGGTTCACTCTNCAAGCGCCAAATAAAGGAGGTTGATAGGAGGACAGTGTGATTGAATTTGGCATTTTTCCGACCGAAAANGTGCAGCAGTCGCATGAGCATCTGAAGCATTGTGCTGTAGAAAAGTTGCTTGCTGGCTATTGCATGTGCATATGCGCAGGTGCAATTGCACTGCTTTTTTATGACACGCCATTGCAGCTGGTCATGTGCCATGTAGCTAATGACATGGGGCAATAGTGCAAATTTGTATGCAAGATATGGCATGATTGTGCCACATACAAAACAGATCCTGTATTGGCTACGNTCATGGTGGCACAGTAAGCTTACTCAATTGCAACAGCAACAACACTTCAGAACCAGTAAATTGGTTAGGCAGCTATGAAAGGAGGACACGCCTAGTAATGACCTAGCATTGGCTGGCAAACCGGTACATCATAAATGTTATTAGCCATGCAGTTGCCCTGCCGATGGCATGCTAAAGGTCAAGATGTTCTTGTCACCCGGGGGTTGCCTGAGCGCATGCCAGTGAAACTCTGGAACTCAGCTCGCACAACATTGATGTACAGAGGGGGCTCGGCTGCAAGGGGCAAATGCAACACATTGGGCAACTGCAGCTGAGCAGCGAAGAAGAAGCTGTCATTCTGCTCCAGACAGATAGCTTTGCCATTTGTGTTTGCTGACACGTCCTTATAGGAGTCTCGGCGCTCTGACAAGCTTGCAGGCAGGATTTGACAAACGTCTGTTNCTGCCTTCCCCTGATCAGCAAGCAGCATCATTGTATGATGGCTTCAGGCAGCATGTACCATCATCCATTGCACTGGCTGATGCGCACACCACAATGCATGATAGTCACAGCGTCATACAAGCATACACTCACGTTGAGAGTCAGTGAGGCAATGCACGCATGCCCCAACAAGTAGCTCAGATCACAGATACGTTCAGGCAGGAGATGTGCATACTCCAGGTGTGCTGTCATACAGGCAGTGCAGGAGCAGTGTTTTCACTCACGTCATGCCAGCAAGAAATTAGTTGCCATGGCAGCTCAAAGCCACATTGCTGAACATCTGTAAATAGGCTTCCAGCAGTTTGAGGCGAGTCAGGGTTGCTGTTCACATTAAATAGTGATTGGCAAACAGGAAAGGCAACTATACGATTGAGTTGGTGCAGGAAACAGTCCTACCTGACGGGAAGAGCAACTGTTGCCGCAAAGTGCCTAGGGGCATGAAGGGTTGCTGTGGCAGGAAGAACATGTCATCTGGCATTGGGCACTCAATGATTCCACTGCCTGTTGTCCACAGCCCTGTGTGCAATTGACAGCAGTGTAAGGCTGACACCAAGCCTTACTGCACCCCAGCAGGTTTGCCAGAGCAAGCTGATGCAGTGCACTTCAGCAGGCTGTGTCGCAATGGTCCTTGGTCATTCAAGCTTCAGTCCAAATCAGTCAGTCAAGTCAAGGCACAGTCAAATCAGTCAATTCAAGCCACATTTTGGAACATCAGGTTAAAAGCACNGCCAATCTCTTGCGGCATGACAGCTCAACGGCAGCCATCAGGAATCGGCACCAATAACATGCCCTTACGGTCTTGACAACCGATATGACAAGCATAGGCAAACACGAACCACTCACAACCGTTACGCCTTGAGCTTGCGATTGCACATTTTGTCAGACTCACTCCTATCCTGGACTGACTGGTAGCTCATGTGCCACACTGTCTCGGTCCAACCTGTACACTGGTCACTAGCTAGTCAGCATGATAATTGGATAAGTACCAGCACACAAGGGCAGAGCGCTTGCTCTGCTCAGCTTGGCTGAGCAGTTACAGAGTCGAACCTGCACAACACAGATGCCACTGCAGTGCCTAATGCGAAAGGCTGGCTGCCATGGTGGCTGCATGGGCTTGAAGCAGAGAGGATGTCTGCTCAGCCACTGCTCGTGCCCTTACTGCCACTAGCCAGTCTTGCACCAGTGGTGCAGCCNCTTTACTAACAGCTGCCCACCTGTCCAGAAGCTGAGACCTTGTGGGGATCCCCTGCATTATATGATTCTTCTGTAAGCTTCCGACTGTTGCTTCAAAAGAGTTCCTGGGCAAGTGCACAATATGGAGGGATGCCACTACACTAAGCATACGTGTAGCAGGTGCAATCTGCAAAGCTTGAATCANCGAAGGCTTGAGTGTACAGGCACCTGCAGCCTGGTTGAGTGGCTCAAATGTCAACAAAATGAGGTCCGACCTCAATAGCTGGTTGCAAGGGGCAGCAGATAGGTACATGACCCTTACCGCTTGGCATGCGTCCTGGCAATGCAAAATTTGTCTGACAAATTTGCAGCATATTGCACCACAGCATAGAGTAGAGACCATCACATGTACATTATGCTTTGATTGCCCATGCTGGCACCTTCAGCGCACACAGAGCCATTATCAAACATGTTATGCTTTGCACTGGTGGTACAATCATGACTTTTCTCTTGTAACCACAGGCCGCTTGTCCCAGCCGTGATCAACTGAATACATTTCGCATGGGAACATGTAGACNAAGCGTTAGTCTTGCAAGCGTTGTGTGCGTTACGACATATCGCGAAGGCGTTCCCAGCAAACATACGTTGCGACAGTGCGATGCCATGACAAAAGCACCCTACGCAAGGCAGCCTTCCACACCCACTGCCGTAGTAGGCCAAGTGCTCCGTCGGCTCACCCACTCCTGCCTTCTGNAACAGCTGACTATCTTACCTGCACTCCTGTCCCTACTATCTAGTTGTAGCGCTGATTGCAACTTCTGGTGTGAAACATGGTTTGGTTTTGACCCTATTTTCTGGTATACGGACCGTGCAACTCTGCCCCAACTCATTTCAAGCCTGTACAACGCAATGCCAGTGCATGTCAAGCAAGACACATCTAACCAGTCTGGCACATAGTCCTGCAGCTGCAGTTGATATCATTGCTGTGCGAGGAGAGTGGACACAAGGGCAAGCTGCTCTGCCATGGTACTACGCTGGACATCACNCACAGTTTGCCATTGGCCTTTTTGCACTGGCAGTACACTAGCGGTACAGGTCAGACTTTGCGTCAGAGCTGCTGTAGGCTCTCTGTGCTGCAGAGTTTTGCATGAGAGTCAGTGCTGTGAGATATATACTATACCGACAATAGCATGCTGGATGGGCAGACAGTCGCATTTTGAGTGCAAGAGGTTTCAACAGGGCTGTAATACTTGACTTGACAGAGGATGGTACCTGCCAGATCTACCAGGTTGACCCGAGCCGAGAGCATGGTGGCCAGGCCATCCTCATCCACAGTCTTGCTCTCCACCACACAGGTGAAGACAGAGTGAGACCTGCTGGACTCTCGGTTCATGTTGGTGGAAGATGTGTGCCTGTTCTGCTGGCCGCGCAGCAGCAGCCTGGCAGCATCCTCCACTGTCGGGCACCACAAGATGGGTGAGAGCACCTTTAGGATGTTGGCATGGCATGATGCGCTCACAAAGAATGGCAGAAAGGGCCTATTGCACAGAGATGCCAATGGCANGCACGAGGAGGCATGCAGGCAGCTGACACCTTCAAACCGCAAAAGCAGCTGGGTTCGTGCTACATCACACTCTGGCTGTAGACCTCATGTGTATGAACAGTAAGCAAACAAGGCTCTCAAGCAGAGCTGATTGCGCCAAACACAATTGGCAAGCTGATCGGCTTCAGAATTGACTCGGAACTCAGGAGGCGAGCCTGAGGGACACTTGACTCAGGACCAGTTGCGTCTGCGTGGCCTGCTCAGGTGCAAGATGAAGAGACAGTAAAGGTGCGTGATCATGAGAGTACAGCAGTCAAAATGTTTACCTGCTGGTTGCGTAGCAACAAAGCCCTCAGGGCAGGTCATCTNAACAAGCTAATGTACATGCAAAGCTACAGCTATGATATCGTTTTAGCACTGCCCAGCATCACAAGCTGCCTGAACACACCTTCAACACCGTGGGAGCACAGAACCAGAGTCACAAGCAGTGTGTACAATAACAGCATGTCATCGTTTACCCAGAAAAGCATCTGATTCCTTTTGTTGCTGCGTCGTAGCCTCGCTGCTGTACTTGGCTAACAAGTCTGCTTTCTTCTTCATCATCACTTTTCGCTCAATTTCTTTCTGATCTGGTAACGGCACATATGCTACAAACTGTTGCTCTGCTTCTGCCTTGTCTGCAGTGTCATTGCCTCCTGTCACATTGGCTAAAGCTTGCTGTCGCTCATCCTCTTCTGCCTGCCACTTCTCCAGCGCCTGCAAATGCATCAGTGCACATGTCAATCTCAAGTTGACAAGCCACAGGCTGCATGTNATGTCGTATCATGCTTGCAGATGTACAGGCTACCCTGTACACAGGCTTCACAGGCTGTGCTCAAGGCTGATGTATGAAGTTGGTGTTCATGCAGTGAGATTGCGAGTGTACCAAAGGAGCACGGAATGGAGGAGTGGCGCTTCAATGATGGCAAAGTCTCACCGGGAGGCGTGTTCATTGCTGGCCGCATGCACTCCAGTGGAGCAGAGACAGATGGGCAGCATGGCCACTGGTATAGGCTGGAGTGGAGCAAGGAGCAAGGCAAGAGCAAGTTCGTTCTGGTATAGCCTCAGTTGGAATTGTCTCTTTGCTTTGTCGGCACCGTGCTATCACCAATACCATTCCTGAACTCACCTGAAGTTTCTGCTTGGGTNGTAAGAGCAAAGGCATGCAATGCATCAGCGCGAGTGTAGTGTACGATTTATTCGCGAGGGCAGTCGAGGTATTCGAGACTTGGTTTACTGNTGATGCAAAGGCAAAGGTGGTGTTGGGCAGATCAGCAGAGAAGCGTCTGGTATTGGTGAGAGAGACTGATGTTGCAGAGCCTGCTGTGATCAAGCCGCCACTTCCTGATGTGGACATGGAATCCTGAGCTCCAGGCGCATCAAAAAATGACGGCGCAACCTGTGTATAGCATGATGTAAGGGAAAAACAAGATCATGAGCCTTGGTCCCCGCTCTAGGCACTTCTTCTCATACTGCTCATGTTGTCTGCTGTGTAGAGACATGCATGCTGCTGAGGTGGCCACGTGTTCTGCCATGAAGGTGAACCAATACGATGAGGGCTCTTGACTTGTGAACTCATGTGTAGAATTGCTAAATGCCAGTCTAGACATGGTGGGTGGCTGTATGAGTGCCTGAAGGAGAGGGTCAAGCAATCTTGGAGCCCATGATGTTGGAAATATTGGTGCAACGTGATGTGTAAGACCATAGCCCATTATTTGATCTCCAGGGAACGCATGAGCACAAAGCTGATATTGCTGGCAAAACCAATGGCACATGAAACTACAAGACAACATAAAGCAAGCAGCAGGTTGGCACTTTTGAGGTCGCTGTATACCGTGCTTGTGCCCAGTACTGTAGGGGATACACAGTACTGAAAGTTGGAAGATATGTATCTGTGTCGAGCTGCTACAATGGTGCAGCTCTGCATATGANTGTGTGTATGCAAAGCTGTCTGTTGCATGAATGTCATTGTGTGACTGGCCAAGTCCCTCCTGTATGGAACGTCACTGTGTGACTGGTGTAAGTCTCTCCTGTATGGAATGACACTTCTTGTGGGTATAAGCTTGAGCGCTCTGCCCACACGCTGCTGTTGTTTCTGTGGCTGTGCTGCTTGATGAGAGTGTTTTTGTTNAGTCATGAAACAAGCTGTGCACTGCTGGCTCCCGTTATCCATGGTGGCCTTTGTGCCTAAGGTGCTATAGTTGACAGGGGTGTGGCAACTGTATCAGTGGCACAGACAGTGACAGCTTACCTGCTGTATCTGCTGGACATGTGCCTGCAACCGAGCTGCTGCATGAAGCAGCAACTGGTCCATGAACACCAGAACAGCTTTGCTTTCTGACTCTGATGGTGTACTGGCGTAGTCAGCAATGCGTGCAGCAGTGGCTTGCACATTCAATTGTTGCTGGCCAAAAACAAAGTAGGCTGGCAAGCAGGACAGTGGACTCATAGATGCCCTTCCATAATGCACCTGCNATGTGTAACTACAAATCGCGTTTTCCTCCTAACCTGCGTAACCCTGATGCAGCACATCTTTGTAAGTGTGCGTGTACATACACGTCTTTGCAAGTAAGCAGAACCGCTTGGGCTCACTTNGTCTGGATATTGCTCCTGCTGCCTGTCAACCTGCTTCAAGAACTTCTTTGGACTGCAGGGGACACGCTTTGTAAGGGCCAGGGCACAGGATGTGTGAAGCAAGTGCGCTTTTTGGTAGCGAATTTGGTCCTTGCTTACTTGCTCGCAAACTTTAGCAGCAACGATGCGCCTATTGTCAACCAAATTGGCAGGCTGATGAGTTTGAACTTGAGAAACTTGCCGACACCACTGCCTGACGCCCCAAGGGCAGAGTTGCCCGATGGCACTGGGTCTGCCTGGGGCGTGCTGGAGCACCTGTTGGCGTGCAGGAGTGATAAGTGTGTCTTCCGGCAAGCAAGCATGGGTTGGCAAAGTCCTGCATACCGAGCGGGGCTCACTGCGTGCAGTGCTCGACTCAGCGAGGGTTGCAGAGGTGGCCTCCTGATCAAGTTGCGTGCCCCGCTGATAGATCGGCATGCTGACATGTTATGTATGGCAGTGAAGTGCGACACGTCACNCTCACCTTGAGTGCGCAAAGTATTGGTACAACAGGGACTTACCAGCTGTTTCAGGCGGTCTTCACTTAGCTGACCATCAGGGAAGATATAGGAGGTGACAATAACATGGCTGGCTCCAGCATCAAGCCATTCGGCAGCGTTATCAGCATTCACTCCACCACCTACTTGCATGTTGCCATCATACGCCTGAAGTGCTTTCTTAGCAGCTTCCCTGCAACAACTCTTGAGCCTTGGTGATGTTGCCATCATTCACACATGCAGAGTCTGCCAGGCAATCGGCAGATCGCTGTGTATGCTGTTTGGTCACATGTCAATGTTGGCATGTGGGCATGCAACACCAAAATAGCAACAGCACATGTATGTTGCCACAATGCCACCGCGTAATGAGTGAGTGCTACACCAACCTCGGCATAGCTTGATTTTCAGCATACCTGCTTTCGCTGCTGGAATCTAGCATGATGATATGGCCTCCAGGCAGATCATCTTGCTTGTACAAGCTTGCGTAGTACTCAGCAGGATTTTCTGCCTCATAATTTGTGACTAGGCCCTTGCTTCTGCAGAGTCAGCAATATGCTGAAGTAATGGCGCAGTGTATGTACTTGCATGCAGGCCATTTGAATGTTGCAGTGAGATACACCACTGTATACAGTCATGCGTACTGGTCTGAACTTGCAAGACTGGAACCGACGNAGTCCGCTGGTTGTAGGCAGGCGTGGCATTCAAACTACGAAGATCTGGATTCTGTCATTGGCTCACATGGGACACATGGGGCGTACAGCGTGAACACTGTACGAGAAATAGGGATTTGCAGCATATATTCTACTCACGGACGACACGACGCATCACTTACGTCACACCTCTCTCACCTGTGATCATCCTTTTCTTTTTGGCCTATACCATGCAACATATCTACATCTTTCTTGTCATCTTTATTCTCCCCTATCTTGGGAGAATCCCAGAAGGTAGGATGTTTGCTGGAGGGGTAGGACAAAAGCTCATTGTCAATCAAGCACACGGCCAGTACTTTACGCCCCTACTGACATGTACCTGATGTGATATCTCCCCGACTTACCCACCCAGAAGCCGGAAAATCACCTTACCACCACTGGGGCTTGGAACCCTGGGTCTGCCGTGTCAGAGGCCTGCCGGGTCACAGCCTGACACCTTAGCAACTTTAGACCAAAGGCTAGGTAGCACCTTTGGGGGGGTCCATGATCATAAGGGGAAGAAACATAGAGTCAACATTGACAACCAGCACGAACTGTCTGTAAAGCCTCGATCGCTCTGTCAAGAAGGCGGCCATCTGCAGATGCCACTCTGTACCCACACTTGCAAGTGTCTTGATCTGTANAACCCTGCATGTGCTGCAGACCTGGACATACCTGGGAGGCAGGCATGCCGCTGAGCTGTAACAAGGAGCCACTGGACACAGGTGTGAACAGTGTGGTGTGCATCAGCAAGTGCAGCATCAGAGAGTCCCCAATTCGCGACAACAAGAGCTGCCAGGCAGGTCCTGTCAAGAGTTTGATGGTGGTGTTTGGGGAGTATGCTTCAGTCCGATGTAAGCCTTGGACATATTGAGCCCTATTTGATGGCCGCCGCTGCATTGCATTTGTGTGAAGATGTGTTGCACCCAGATGGTGTGTACAGTGAAGGGCGCACCTTTCGAAAGCCAAAGCACATAACGTTTGTGCCGGGTTGTGTGCAAATCAGCATCTCAGTGGCCCGGTGTACAAGCTGCGCTTGATGCAAACGTTTCAGACGTTTGCTCGGGGTGTGATCATACTTGACTTGACCTAACAAACACAGATTTGACGCAACGCACCTCCACCTGTGCTGACTGCTGCCTAAACGATAGGACCGTTCGTAATGATGGCGCGTGTGATGCCAAGCATNGTTGAAGGCTCAATCTGTAAGAAGCATGACAGGCTAGTGTGCAGTCCTCTCACCAGATGCTGTAGAATGAAGTCCTTCAAGTCTTCAAGCGGGCAGTCTGATTCAGTTGCTTGAGCCTGGAGACATATTGTTCGTACTCAGTAACATACTGCAAAATGTGAGGCACATTTTCCATGCATTTCATCCACAAAAATGCATATCTACAGAGAAGCGTTGAAACACCTGTGCGCCCTGCAGGATCTGCTGAAAATGTGCATCCTGATGCAAGGCATCTTTCACAGCTTGTAGTAGCTGTGTATCACCTGANTGATGTATAATGTATGATGTATAATGTATAATCTATAATATATAATACTGCCAAGCTCCCTGTACTTGAGAAAGTTATGAGATGCTCGCGTGATGCTTCCATGCAGCTCTGGACTCAGGAGGCGAACCTAGGAGATGCAATGCTGACCTGTTTGCAACGGCTGCCGCACCTCAGATGGATGATCACAACATTGGGAAAGCGAGGCAGTGCGCTTGTGCAGCGCTCAGAAGTAGCACCAAATGCAGGCAGCGTGACTCTGGATGAGNTGTGATCATCTGCATGCACCCATGCCTGTGTGGGATAGTTTCACCTGCGCTTGCAGGGAGAAGCAGGAGTTAGACAGGCTTCCAGCTGAAATTGACACCCTGACTGTGGCCAAAGCTGCATGCGAAGAGCAACTTGCAGCCTTGAGTCAGCAAGGCAGCCATGGCNGTCGTAACAGCAGCAATGTCTTTGCCTCACTAGGCTACAGTGCATTAGCGCCATGTCAGGCTGTCCTCTCAGCAGCAATTGCAACACAGCTGCCTTGGCTGCGAGCATGCATGCGTCGATGCTGACCCTGTCTACTTGACACCTCTTGAGGAGCAGCAGCAGCTACTTGCTATTTTTATTTGGCTGTCAATGACAGTCTGGTAGCTACATTTTCCAGTAAGGNCAAGACTCTGCTGGTTGCGTGCGTATGTGCTGACACATGTTCTCATGTATGCTGTGCATATTCACCTCCTCTGCTTTGTTGCGCCAGTGGCATGCAGTGGCCTTCATCAAAATGTTGAGTTATGAATTGTTGCATATTGGATGCAGCTGATAGATGTATCTGATTTTCCTGAGCTAACACAGGTGCTGCAGTTGCATTTGTGGCAGTACATGTCAATGACACCTGACCATGTTACTTGCAATCACAGGCAGACCAAGCATTCACAGGAGAGATAGAATGGGTTGGGGAGCCCAGTGGGCCTCCAGCGGGGTCAGGCCTGACCCCCTCTGCCCATCGCACCTACTACAATGCATTCACCAAGGTACAATTGGCAATGCAGACAGATGCGGATGGTGTAGCCTCGTTGAGCAGACCTTAAAAAAAGGTTTCTTGATGATGCAAGACATCATGTGGGCTTTTTCAATGCATGTGCCAAAGTATGCGGAACCAATATTGCTCAGGCCTGCAATGCATCAGAGTTGTGACACCCACTAACTGCTGAAGCTTTAAACTGTTGTTTGTAGCCTGCTCATGTTGCTGCTGAATGCAAATTCAGAGACAATGACAAGGTTTGTCCTGTAGGGGTTGACTAAAGTCTCACTAGGAGACTGCCTTGAATTGGCAGCTTTGCCAGGAGACAATCTGACCAGGCTGGTGAGATTGACTGCATTGTGGTCCGAGCCCAGCCAGGCTGGGCGACGGATGCTTGCCCGCTGCCAGCGCTTCTACCGTGTCGAGGTGCTTTCCTGCGTCTTACTATAGCCATAAGCCTGATTGTGGCTACCTGTGCTTTTCTTCTGCTGCTGCATTGTAGGCTATGCATGAGAGCAAATACCTTGTGTCAGCTGCATACTGACTTAAGGGTAAGGCAAGATTCAAGCAAGCAGGCACATGCAGCTGATACATCTAAGTANGCTCAACAAAGGGCGTCAAGGTTGCCTCTGCTTACCCTGAAAGCCATGCCAGTGAGCTTGCCATTCAGCTCTGGCAAGACTTTGCCCACAGCCTTTGCAGCTCCAGTTGCAGAGGGAATGATGTTGGCTGCTGCACTGCGGCCTCCTCTCCAGTCTTTGCCAGAGGGGCCATCCNATGGGAAGACCGTCCAGATCATTGTTGCCTGGCATGCGCAAGCATGTTGGTGACATTGAACAGCAGCTGCCAGTGTGTTGTTGCATATATACACACAACAGTGAAGGTTCAACAAAATGTTGCAAATGCCTACAGCAGCAGCACAAGGCCAACACAGCAGACAAAACACATATGAGGGAAGATAAGAGGCTGCAGAGACATGTCAAATCGTAAGTGCTTTGCCAGCCTGCTAACAGCCAAACTACAATGGTGTGCTGCACATGCTCATGACCTGTCAACTACGGCAACAATGTCTGCAGCACACTTACAACACAACCACTGCAACGATGTATAGAAATACCTCAAACCAAAACCACAGAGCCAAATGTGCACAGTGCTTGCAGGTCTACATCATAGTTNGTTTTCGGTACGCGTGGTCGCGGTTCCGTTGTTATCGCAGCTCTCACGTGACATGCAGCAGGGCTGTCAGCTAGTCTCTGACCGCCTGCAGGCAGCCTGGTTGGAGCTGGAGGAGTCACAGCATACAACGCGTACCATAGCAATGACTGGGGAGTCATGAGAACGCTGCAGTGGTGGGTGGAAAAGGGAAACCTTGATACAGCCAGAGCTAACAATCCAGAGTTTGCGAGACTTGAAGACATGGTACAGCCTGCATCAGCTGCTACACTCATTCAGCTTTGTCTCTCCTGTGTCTGAACATGGCATGTCACAATGCTGCAGATTGGCAGGTTGACAAGGGAAATGAACTCCAAAGGAAGAGATGTGTACTTCCACCCGGCCTCGACCTCATCAGGGTACACTTGCTCTTTGTCTCATGCTGATGTCACTCTGTGTGAGGTNCAGCTGCTGCTGCAGCTTCTTCTGCTGGACCGCCCCAAGCGCTGAACGCAGCAATGCCCAAAAGCAGGACAGACACTGCAGCTCTGAAGCAAGACTTCCTGCAGCATTTGGCAACCAGACCTGTCGCCCGGCCTTCACACAGCGCCAGGACCAGCGTTGATGACTTGCTGACTGCTGTAGCTGCAAGCTCGGTGCAGCACCACTGCACCCCGTGAGGTTCTTGCTCACGCATATGACAGGCTAGCCCTACTGTAACCCAACAGTCCAANAAGGCTGCGGAGTGCAGTGCTGTCACTGCTAGCACTGTCACTGATCTCATGCTCAGCGTTTTGTGGCATGTCTGTAGCTTCCAACTCTGGCTCCTGCAAAAGCGCAGTNGTAAGTGCACAATGCGCATTATGCTGTCTATCTTGCCTGTGCGGTTGTGGGCTCAGCTGGACGTCAAAGTGTACACTTTCTATGTCAGCATCTGTAGATGTCAATGCCATCATGATGACAACAATTGTCATGTTTGTGTGCTCAACTGGCCATGGCATGGACAGGCTCAAGGGAGCGAACTTGTGAACACATCCCTTCACATTTACAGCCGCAGTTGCACAGGTTGACATACAAATCAGCCTTCCATGCAGTACTGGTGCATGACTTGCCAAAGCATGCTGGTCAGGCTGACAGCATTGCTCAAGGAGTGATGCGACATTTGCACGTCGCACTGCTGAAGGTCACAACTGGAAGTTGGCTGGCTGTTAGCCAGAGTGGTGTCTGACTACCTTACATACACTTTCACATGGCAATGACCTACCAACTGTGTGCAACATGGAGGTCAGGTGCACCCAAAATGACACACAAGACAGTAGCTTAGGTGGTACTGTGCTGCCTTACAAATGAAAAGTTGCAGAAAAAAAGTGACAGAATGCCACACACAGCCAATCCGCTACAGCAAACCCTTTGCCTTTATTGTGTCCAGCAGCTTGCCAAAACTTTGTGCAGCAGCCTGTGCTTCACTGACACGGTTCTTGTCTGGGTGAANGCTCCCTTGTTGCCCCAGCACACTCTTGAAGTCTACACAGCACCAACAAGCAGTGGCTTCCATATATTGCACAAGTTAGCAAGCAGGGTGAAGCGCTTGGCAGTGCACCCTGCATCACTGTTGATTGTGCACACGTATTGCTGTACTACTTGACATGTAATGAGCCAGTCTTGAGCCCTACTGCATGCCCATCTGAAGTTGCACCTTCTGCATCTCGAAGCTAGCAATGCTCACGGCAAGTTACATGAAAGATGCTGGGTTCCAGCATGTGATCAAAGGTGCTGCATACCACACACACGCAGCAATGCAGGAATCTGAGACGATGAGGTCAGCAGATGGATGATGTGCATGACATCATCAGCCAGAACAGTAAGCTACCGCATGACAGTCACGACAAGCTGTTGCATACATCCCAGCACAAGTCCAGCCTTGCTGTGTGAGTGTGCTTGCAATGCATCTCTTTGCTGCCTGTGCTGAGACGATTGCTGTGATTCAGGCACATGTCGGGCATTGAGCATGCTTACCGTCATCGATTTCCACAACAGCATCAATGTCATCAAATTCATCTGCCCGCTCCTGCAGAGGCATGCATGGAGGCTCAGAGCTCATGTAGAAAGTGCACAGTGCAGCCACAAAAGCCATGCAGACAGATGGTGTTCAATGCAAACATCGGCATAGCCTAGTCAGCAAGGTGCCCTTCAAGTTGCAATAGGGTTTGTTTTGAGCTGCAATAGGCACTGCACTGTCGTATGTTACCACGCAACAGGCAGTTGACACCACACTTCAATGGCAAGCAGCCCTATTGACAAGCTTGGCAAANGGCTGATGAAGGGTTGTGTGCATACTTGCTGGACTGCCGTGGGTGGTGCATGACTGTGACGGGAGGATCAATATCTTGCTGCCAAGTGCATGCCCAAAGCTAGCCACCTCGTGGACTTATGCAAGAACACAAGCCATTACGGCTACAGTCAGTAACCACATTTAGGCTGCAGTTTTACGTAGACAGGTTGGTCTGTCTGTGCCCTGGCATAGGGTGTGAAAGGTACACCATCCCTGTGTAGGTGGAAGTGGATGAGCTATTGGAGCAGCTGCCAGTGCAGCACCGGCAGGCTGTGGCTGATGTCATCCGTCGTGCATCTTACTCAAGCCTGCCTTCCTCCTCTCCCAGGTTTGCCACACCATATGACCTGACACATGTGGCAGGATGACTGTGCCATGATAGCTGTTTTGTCCAGACAGTCAACTTTTGGCCAACCTTCAGCTGATCATGTGACAAGGCGATTGAAGTGGAAAGGCCCAACTCAAAAGTCCACATTGACATCCAAAGCCATTAGTCGTGACACAGAATGGCTGGTCAGGTCCTTGGTAGACTTTGCAAGACTGGCACACACCAATTGCCCCGAGGCCCTTCCTGACGTNATGGCAAGAAGCAACAAGCATATTGTACCTGGCACGGTCAGGTCTGTAAGATGTTGTCTACTGCTGGGTTCATGGCCCCAAGTGTGTGTAACAATGCTCAGTGGAGTAACATCATGCCCTGCAAGCACTTCATCACCATTGTCAAGACAACCTCACCAGGCTTACACGGACAGGTGGTAATGACTGAGTGAAAACTGACCATATGCCGCAGAGCATATTTGGCANGCACAATCAATGTGCCTAGCCATTGCAGGACACAAGCTAACGAGGGAGCAAGCATGCAGCAGCATATGATCCAACTGCCAACCTCGCCTTTATCACACAGCGAGGTGCCAACGTCAAACAGGCATATGTCAGACCTAGACAGAGGGGCAGTTAACCAATGATTCAGGTTGCAAGACGCAGGGACATACACAGGGTAGCAGACAGGGTGACAGGGCTTACAAGGGGGTGAAGCCACTGCCTGTGGCCTTATTGTTGGCCTTNTCATGCACGTTGCACCTGTTTGTTCAGATAGCCCAGTTTGTATGGAAGGGAGGTGGCACAAATGCCAAAATATGCTGCTGAGTCAGGCTGTGCATCTTTGAACTTCTGCATGGAGGGCCTCATTTGCAAATCCACCTTGTGCATCTGATTAGGATGCAGGGACACCACTCCCTTAAAACCCCTGCAGATCTCGCACCACATTGAAAAATATACCTGACACATACAAAAGTACAGGGCAGTCAGCCTTACCAAATGATTGCGCACAAGCTAATGCATGCTGTGGCTTGGGAGTGCGACAGGTGAACCTCACTTTGCGGCCCTAAGCTTGTGCACAGCATCATGCTGCAGTGGTCTGTCACCTGTATCGTAATTGCACCACACTTGGCAGGTATCTGGTGCCAGACAGCATGATGCTGCAACAGTGGGTAACACGCCTGGCAAACCGTAAAGACATTAATCCACAGCCATCAGTGAACACAAAGCCATTGTTGGTCACATCTGCAATCATCTTGTAGCTGATGGGGCCACAACCTACAATCGAGCAGCATGGGGTTAGCTGACACACAGTGGTCAGTGGGCATCAAATGAGGCTAGATACTGGCATGGCAGATGCAGCTTGGTCTCACCTGGACTGTCAGCAACTTAGCAGCACTTTACAATTTACAGCTGTACCTGTCAATGGTTGCATTCCAGACATCAACAATCCAATTCGTTTTGCTCGCTTGGCAGCAATGGGGATATCAGCAAAGTTCCCCCACTGTGCCAGCAACTTGGTGGTATCTTCCAGCTGGGAGCATTGATACAGCAAGCACTTCTTCTGTGCAAGGTTGGAGTTGCTATGGCCCAAGAAGTGGTGCATGCGGCCGTCCACAAGCATGCCATTCTTCAACACCTGCAACGACATGCTGTCTGAGCTTGTCGTCAGCAGCAGTTATTGACAGGCCAAAGCACATTTTGCAGTTGCAGCAGTGACAGCAACTATGCTGGAAATGTAACATGAGATGGTATGAGGCATTGCAGCTGGTGACTTGACCTGTGCAATGTACTGCTGCCTTGCCATCTGGGAGTCCAGTTTCACTTCAAAATGTACTGAAACAAATCTGGCTGGCCCATATGTCAGAAACATTCTGTTTGTGCTGTCCTGGCTAACCTGCAAACAAGGTACATATGCGCCTCAGTGCACCTTTTGCATGATGCTTGACAGATAAAGTCATAATGTGTAAAACCCAAGACCGTGTAAGTTGCGTACCTTCTCAAGCTGCAGCATAAGCTCCGTGTCTCTGACAGTGATATGCCTCAGCGAGGTGTTGGTGTCGTATGAGCCAAAGCTCCCAAAGTTCACATTGATGCTTGGTCGTTTGGGGTCNAAGGCCCATATTGCACAGCAGCACAGCTGCCTCGCTGCACTGTGTGTGAGGGATGTATGCTGCAGGGACCATCAGCCAGCAGCAAAGTAAAGGATGTGCAGAACCTGCAAGCCTTGGAGGCACAGGTGAAGCAGTTGCAAAGCCGGCTGGGGTACATGGAGGAGGAGAAAGGACGACTGGTTGCTGCTGCCAAGGGCAAGAATGAGCAGGTCAGTGAAATATGTACAGTCACTCCAATCTCCAGAAGACAAGTGCTTGCAGATGCGCGTAAGTGACAAAGTGCACTACAGCAAGCTGCCTTGTCAGTGGGTGCTGCACAAGCCACATCTTTGTATTTCAGGTTGAGGATTTCTACAGCGCAGGCATGTTGTTCATCATGTTAGAGCCCTGCTTGCGACAGCCCTTGTGCAATGACTGTGTGAGCCTTGACCTGCCATTGTGCACTGCGCTCAACACTTCTTATCGTGAAATAAGCAACACGCATGGCATGCAACCCAGACTCAAGCCCACACTCTTGTTGACTACTGCCGCTTTGCTCATATTCAATCTGCTAAACAGGTGCAAGTTTGACAAGATATGACACACTGCCATGGGGCAACAGCAGCTACAGCAAGGGAGTGATAGCCTGCTGGTCCAGCAACACACATTTGTGCAGAAGATGGGCGCTATTGACAGTGCCAGCTTCTAACCTGTTGTCACCATGATGTGTCTAATTCGAGCAAACATATGGCCATTCTGCATCTTCATGCTGCAGGTATAGCACATGTTGACCGATGCACTCGAAGCACCCTTGTGACTTCGCTGCTGGACCATTGTCTTGTCCTTGTTGTAGGTAACAGTGCTAGAGCAGCGCTGTCAGCAGCTGGAGGCTGATGTGCAGAAATTGGCGCAATCCTGGACTGACACAGCTCCAGCACAGGAGGTCCAGGTAACTCATCTGCAGCTTGTGTGTGCCATGCAGCATATAATTTGGCTCTCTGATCTACATGGCTGGGTGTNACACAGTTAACCTCTCGCAATGTGTCACATAGCTTGTAACATACAAATGAGATGCCAGGCATCACAACCTTTCCATGGTACCATGTCAGTGCAACACTCATTATCATGGTAAGCATCCATGACAGCCAAACATTCAGCTAATATGCATTCTGACATTGCCCAATGGAGGTAGTGGCTCACCGCTTGCTGAACTGTCAATGCCCCAGGCCACGTTCTTTGCTGAACATGTTGCTGCTGGCCTAAGCAAGCACAATTTGGGTCATGTTGAACAGACACAACTGCAGTGGACTGACCTCAATCTGTCCATCGCTNTCTTCGTTGCCCGTGGCTACCCTAGGGTCCCAGCAGTTTTCACTGAGTCCAAAGCCGCGGCTTCGAGCACACAGCCGCATATGAGTTTTCAAAACTCGCTGTTCAGACAGCCCTTGCGACACGGTGTTGCAGCATCCGCATCCCGACGTGTCAAACATGCACCCTTCCAACAACATGGTTCCACATGCTGTCATCTCAACCGCTCAACATGCTACTCGCCGTCCAGAAGGCCCGGCTCTGAAATTAGGTTGACTTGCCAAGCAACAAGCTCCCTGGCTCCAGCACTTTTGGTGCCGCATCGAGGCTTGTCCGACAGTCCACGAGCAAGAGTGCTCGCGTCGACAGACCAGCTTGATCCCACAAGCACAGCAGAAGACCCCAGTGTTACCACTGTATGTTCTGGCCCCTGTCACACTGTCAGTGCACTAATGGAATTATACTCCCCTTTCCAGACTGTAACAAACGGTTGCGTTGCAGCTGCATTCCTCACAAGAGTTTCAAGATGTAGTGGAGCAGAATCCTGGCAAGTTGGTTGTCCTTATGTGCAAAGCCCGGAGCTGCAGACCATGCAAAATGTTTAGCCGGAAATTTCAGCGGATGGCTGAGCAATTTCAGGACGCTATATTTGTGGACATCATGGGTGATGAGACCAATGATACCAGGGTACGTTCGACTTGTGTCCTGTTTTTTCAGAGCATTTGCTAGGTGTGATACTTGCAATCTGCAGCAACTTCGCTGATGCTGTCGCAACCATGACAGTGGCATATGCTTGAGGTTTGTTGCCCCTCATTACCAATCACAGTGTGCTCTGTCTGCTCTGTGTCAGCTGCACTGAAGACTGTCAGCATGCATCACAGTCTGTGCTAAGTCAGCCTGACATGGCACAATCAGTCCTTGTATGCATTCCAGCGGCAGTCACGCCAATGTTGATCAGCTTGTGTGCATTGGCATAGGCTGGTGACATGGGTTTGGGGTTTAGGATGACATGGTAATGTATGGCAATGTGCCATGGTAACATGTGAATGTGTACATGTTATGCAGAGGTTGATGATGAAGCTTGATGTGCGTGCTACCCCTACCTTTTTCCTGTATCGGGATGGGCGAGTTGGCAACACTTTGACAGGCATAAATGAAAACAACCTTCGGAATGCTATCATTGAGTTTGGGCTGCCATCTGACAAGGACAGTGCTCCCCTTGAGTAGTGGTGGATACCCTTCACTGACACCCATGTCAAGATACCCTGAACCAATTTCCAGATGCTGCAGTGTTGCTGTCCATTAGGGTGTATGTGTAGTTGTGCATGATTGATGCTGTCAGCTTCTGCATTGCACATCTTGACCTGTGTAGAGGTGATGCTGGTTTTTGTTGACACCCCAATATGCCATGTTTAGAGCAAGTCGTGCCTTGACAAATTTGCCCTGCTTGCCACTGGCACCCTTATCTCATGTAGGGCGTATATGTCATGCAGCAAGATTGCAGTATGCTCAGACTCACAGCTTCAGAATCTGACTGGCCGGCATGGCAGACTGATTGCTGAACATGTAACATATATTTTGACAGTGTGCTTGGCNGCAACAGATGAGGTGCTGACAAGTTGTTGTCATCACAACCAACCAACCACAGACAACAGCCTCCGGCTGCAGATGCAGACGCCAGCACTGCTCCCAATAGTAGGCATACATGCAGAGCTGGGCAGCAATCGTGTGCTCATCTGATACTTCAATGCTGCAGAACATGACTACACTCGACTATCAGCCGCGCAGCAAGTGCAGAGCATCTCACTGTGGCGCTCACAGGGCAGCATACCAGACGTTCTGCTGTTGTGTCAACATGTCAGCATATAAAGCATCTATAGTTGTTTTGTGGGACAGGGCAAACCATGTTCTGCAGCTTGCGTGTGTAGATAGCAATGGGGAAGCAGCTGCAACTAGAGGTTGCCAAGACACTCACTGGATTCTCAGCCACATGTGTATGCAGCTGCACACCCTTGTACTTGTTTGATAGTGCCGCGACATCTCTGAACATCTTCTCGCTGTTGAATTCAGCACCCAGCGCTATCCTCAACATGGAGTACCTGCACAAGTGTAAGTCTGCAATTTAGGTACCACTGTTGGTTCCCAGATTTTGCTCAGTATTGGGAGCTGGACCCTCAGTAAAGCAGCAATCAGCGCCTACTGCAACTTTGTCTTCAAAATCATGTTTGCCAGCATGCAAGCTGATGGTTTAGCATACTACACATGCACTGGAGAAGGACGCATGGTTGCCAATAGACGATAGATAGGCAGCCTTGATGATACGACCCCACAGGATGCATGCACTATTTGAATACTTTTGACAGTGCAGCTAAGTTGTGTCAACACTGAGTCACTGTACAG
Source organism: Trebouxia gelatinosa (assembly GCA_000818905.1). Lineage (NCBI taxonomy): Eukaryota > Viridiplantae > Chlorophyta > Trebouxiophyceae > Trebouxiales > Trebouxiaceae > Trebouxia > Trebouxia gelatinosa. The sequence continues at coordinate 5,765,219 of KN805369.1, read as the reverse complement.
AATGATGTCCATCATGATGGCAAACATCACTGCAGAACATGGCTAAGGAATGAAGCAGCCCATACAAACACCTAAACATTCAAAGTTGCATGTTGTGATGCTGAGTCTTGACGTCCTCAGGTGATCCAGATTGATACAAGCAGCTAAGTGACACAGACAGTCAGGTGCACATGTCAATCGCAAGCTTGCAGNCCACCACCACAGATGCTAGGTCTTCAGGCATCTTTGCATGACACTCTGTGAAAGTATATGCATTGTGAAAGCATACGCAGCTGAGTTGCTGCTGCAGCAGATGTGTGATGCTCTTGGCAGCAACAAACTGTGCATGGTGTTGAGAAGTGTGCTGTTGTCAGAATCATTATGCAGAGAGCAGTCTTACCTTTGCCATGCATGTGCAACTGTGCAACAGCTTATCCTGCAGTCAAGGCGTCTGATGTACCAGCAAAGCATTTGCATTAGCTATTCTCAAATGCGAAAACACAATCGCATCTCCCTTTGCTGCTACAATTGCATGTAATCAACATACTACATGTGGATCTGCCTCATGTCAAATGTGTTTGACTAGCAACACTGGGCGATACATTCACAAGCACAGCAGATTCAAGGTCAACAGTCAAGATCGAATGTACATGTTCATGCAAGGTGGCTTGTCCAGTCAAATGATGGCTGACATCGTGAGGTGCAATGCACCCAGATGCNAGAGCGCTACTCAGCTGCCTCAAGTCTGCGGCTGCACAGCATGAAAATAAAGCAAGACAGCCGTCTGGTACACTTCAAGCTGTCTGATGCTGCCTTACACATGGCCCTGAGCACTTGCAATCACACCCTACGTGATGTGGTTTGTGCTCAATAGGCAAGCGCGTAAACCATATGATGGGTTGTTCAGAAGGGGCAGGCTGCTANGCATCTACACATGCTGGCGGGCCTGCTGCCAAGTTTGTGATGGCCCATGTAGCCTCAAGCAGGAGCTTCAGATCAGTGGCGCTCTGCTGCCTGCACCAGAGTAAGCTGCTTCACCACGCACGGAGACAGTTGTAAGCATTTTGTGAACAGCAACAGTGAGGCCAAGCCAGGTGACAGGTAGGGCAAGAGCAGGTGTCATGAGCTTACACCAATTGTCAACAGTATGCACAGGTGAAGAGTTGCTAAAACCCACTCAGTATTCCAGGTCAGCTGGGTAGTTGAGCAACCGTAACAAGTACATTGCTGTGTGCAGGGACAAGATGGAAGGCTAGCAGCTTACTGTTGCTGTAGAGCCTTGCACAGACACTGGCCAACACCAGCTTGTAGTATAGCTTCATACGGAGGGTCGCCTGCAGCACCGCAACATAAGCACTGTGTAACAACTGAAAGTTTGCAACTGATGGCCGACATCTTGAANGGCTCAAGCATTTACAAGCATCTCAGCAGCCAGTGTCAGACTGACCCTTTACCGGATGCTGAATCCCAGTGTGCTTGCACTTCTCAAGCACAGTCAGCCAAAGGTCCACAAGCTAACTTTCTGGGGGAGTTATCATGACCGTCCCCTGATTCTCCCAGAGCTACTGTATTTACAGGAGCTGACACTGGTGAACTTTGTGCCATTCGCATTCATGCATACTTCAGAGCCATGGAGGGTTACTGCAGACGTGCGGNAAGCCTGTGCCGCGCGCCCGGTCTGCACCATCAGTTGCACCACCTGCTGAGCAGGATGCCACATTCATACCCAGCAGTGGTGAAACTCACCATGAAGCGGCGGCAATACCAACAGCAGGAGTAGTAGCCATGCCTGCAACACCAGCTATGCCTGTAGCATCAGATACACTTCCAACAACAGCTGAATCAAGTGCGCCAGCAACATCATCTGCTCCTGCAGTNACTTACAGCATTCCCACAGAGCAACCAGCGGCCAGCCTGCCTCAGAGGAAAGATTGCTTCAGNCCAGCTCCCTGCTGTCTGTATGCTGCTTGGCAGAAGTTGAAGCTGGTGAGTGGCAACTTACCTGGCAGCGAGCCCTCCTATTCCTAAACTGGCTCCACCCTTCAGCAAATCTCGCCTGCTGGTAGGCCGGTCGGGTTGTTCTGACCTGGGAGGCTGTTGCTGATCTTGGGCAGATACACGGACTGCCCGCCGGTTGCACGGCGTTGNGTAGAGATTCCTGATCTGGCAGCGATAAGAGCCTCAACAGAGTGAGTGCTTGCAAAGTGAGTTGAGCCAGCAAACATGCAAAACCACCCGGTCATACTCACCACAGCGAGACACATGCAAGCTGTCCATACTGTCTCTGAGTGCGTTTGCAAGCAGCGACAGCAAATCGAGCTTCTGCTGCTTCTCCCTGTTGGTCTGTTGAGCTGTGAATAGTTGCTGTTGAAGCTGTGACACTTGCTGTTCACAATCAGCTGATGCTTTGTGCATGGAGTCTGTGTTGTATCTCNGTGACTCAGACCTTCCTGTAAGCCTGTACTGGCCATATAAGAACCTTCCACCTGATGGCAAGGTAAGTTAGCTGGTTTCAGCTGTCCTGTTCCACTGTATCCTATCGTGCTTTCTGCATGACACGCTTGCACANTATACACGTCTGCAATATAGTGTCAAGTCGCCGTTTACTTCGCAGCAGTCATGATGTCGTTCGCTACAACCACTGCACGTCCAGCTATCGCTTATCAGCCCAGCTTCAAATCTGCAACAGGACAGCAACGCCGAGTTGTCCCGCGACACGGCTTTAGTGGTGCTGCATTTGCGTCCAAAGGCAGAGCAACATTTAGCAGGCGTTCCAGACAGACTGTCAGTGCGCTGCCAGTGACAGAACTAGCAGTCGCGCCAGTCTTTCCCTCTTTGCTCTCAGTAGCGTTCAGAGTTGCGTCTGCGGGATTCCTGCTGTACTCGTCGACAAGCCGCTTTGTCTTGCTGTCTTGCCCCATCATCTCTTCAAGCATGATACAACACTTGTCACCCAGGATGCTGAAGACACAGTCCAAGTGCATCCTGTCCTGCATAGCACATCATCACTGCTTATAATGGACCTGCATGTCATCTTGGCTGAGTTTGCAAGGGCACACGGATGCAACATCTGTGATGCTGCATAAGCCGCCCATCAGTATGTTCACAACGGACGGATCCACTAGAAATAACGTTCAACGGGACGATGCACTCCAGGTGGGAATACTCACAATGTATGAGCTCTGTATGCCAGAGGCGGGTCTTGATCACTGGGCAACCAGGTTTGCATGAAGGTGCAGTGCAGGTTGTTGAGTGTGGTTCACAATCTGCTCATGTTTATACCCAACTTCAACTCCCATTGACACAGATCCAGCACACTGTAGCATCTCACAGCGCGCAGCATGCCCAATAGGCTGGAAACATCAGCCCTGTACTGATAGCACACATTACTGACTTATGATGTCTGTCACCTGGTGCTGTTCAAAGTCGTCTTTGACCACGCCCAGCCGGTCAGTGCCCAGCCAGTTGTTGTTCATTAGCTGCTGGCAGGCCTCTATGTTGGACCGCAAGCCAATGCCTACAAGAGCCAAGTCCTCCCCTGCTGCAAAGTAGTCGCCGCCCTCTAGGAATCCTGGCTCCTGAATCTCACCTACTACTGGTAAGCCTGCATGCCAAACTCTGCTTACGGCCATGATTTACGGAAAGCATGTTGGGACCAATGCATGCATGCTCTGGTAGCACTGAAAATTGCGAGTTCCATCACATTGACTCAGGTGAGGTGTGCAGTAAGAGTTGCAGCATTGCCCTGTGAGTGTCAACGTGAAGTACAAGCCACTCTTTGTTGGCAGAGAACCTGACCATAAATCTAANGTGAGTGTGTGTGTGTGTGTGTGTGAGGTCGTGACACCAATGAATACTTGCTGATGCATGGCACCTGTTGAGGACCGCCTGGTGAAACAGAGTACTGACATGCGTTCTGCACTAAGGCTGTGTAGCACCTAGGAGCTTATCATAACACATGTTATCCGGGTTGACGATGTTCAATGCAAACCCCAGATAGCAAGTTTTATGATTAGTGCTCAAGGCCAACGCCTTAGTTTTGCAGCGCACCCANGCTTTCTAAGAAGTGCATACAGCAATGCCATCGCAAGTCGAACCCAGCAGTTGTGTCATGACATGTCACTACACATGGCTGAGCACAACCCATGCAAGCTTATGTGTGATGCTGTAAGCATGTGGGCAGCCTACCTTGAGGTTGATGTGCATGAGCTCTTTCCGCTCTACTGCACCAGGCAGAGAGATATAGATGCGCTTCTCCAGGCGGCGACGCAGGGCCTCATCAATGTCCCACGGAAAGTTGGTCGCTGCTAACACCATCACCTGCAGCAGCATACATGACCGTTGAGTTGCTGCACATGGATTACCCCTGACATCAGCGCTGTCATCCTTTGTCCATCAGGTCATCCATTAGGCCATCTCAGGAGGCTGTGTCCCTCACTATCTGCTAACATCATTATCTGCAGCAGGTGGTGAGTGTGAATATCAAACATTCTACTCCTCCAGTGTATGGAACCACTGACTGTATATTCNCTGACACTGCCACAATGGCAGCAGCAACAGGCGGCTCAATGATTGGGTGAGGGTACACAGTGTTGGGAATGAAGGTGATGAGCGTCACAAACAAGGCGTTGGCAGAGAAGAATGATAGGGACCCGTTTGCCCTCCTGTGCACAACATCATCTAGTATATCATTGTCAGCTCCAGCCTGCGGCGCAGACAAGATGCAGGATCAATTTGACACTAGTGTGTCCAGTGCATGACTGGTGTGGAGGATGGAAGGTATCTGAACTATGTATGTACACGTGCTGGACTTACGCATACAGTTACTTCTACAAAGTAAGATAGAGCAGACATGCAGAACTTGACAAGTTGAGTGTGAGCTGCTCAAGATGACTTGGGCTATGCACTATCAAAGCCACGATATATCATCCATACCTTATTGACTAGGAAAGAAGTGCCTGAAGCTATGTAGCCAATGGCTAGCAAGCGGAACAAAGCTTCATGAAGGTAGTCATGTGGGAGTGCATCAGCTCCAAAGAACAGGTCTGCGGCCTGCACACACATACACCACCTCACTGAGACCCAGGCATGCAACCTGCAACATGATTCACCAATCAAGATCATCAGACATGTTGGTTGAACAATGCATACGTGCATTCTGCTTGCTGCTTGCTATGCACGAAGGTGTATTACCCTCTTGAAATTTGCGCCATCATTCAAAATAGCAGCAGAAGCATCTTACAGCTGCTGTGGTTGGAGTGCATCATACACATGCGCATGCAGCAGTCAGCACACAAGCTTGCATGAAGCATGTCAGCATTTCAAGGAAATTGTAATTCTAACCGTGTGAGGAACTAGTGCGAAGAAGAGGGCCTCAGCAAAAGAGATGGCTGCACAGACACCATAGGCAATGCCATTGCCTCCGCCACTGTTGTCATCTGTTGAGTTGCCCTCAGCAGCTGCGGATAAAGATGATGTGTGACTGAGCTGATGAGCACAGGACACTTCGTTCACAGCTCTACATTGTTGTCGCATAAAGCAGGCAAGGCAAGCTCATGACCATGAAATGTTACCCTTTTTCACAACTCCAGAAGCATTATACTGGTACTTGCGGATGCCTTTCTCGACTGCATTCAAATCTCTAGCTTGCACGCAGACTCGAGACCTGGCAGCCTGCATGCCGCAAGAGCTGCTCAGCTGCGCGATTGTATGGTCGAGCTAGAGTCGTTGGCGTCAGGTGAGCACTGCTTGTGCACAGCGCTGCCCTATATTACCTTTGCGGGGAGCTGGAACCCAGTCGATGAATGTAGCCTCCGACTGAGCCCTTGTTGCTGGCTGCCGCTCTGCAGGCCTGCAGATGCATGCAAAGCGGATGCAGTGCTGATCAGTGTTCAGAAAGGTGAATGACAGGCCGTTGCCGGGTAAGCTCGACGAGTACAAAATCAGAAAGTTGCGTTGAGGTGCATAACAGCGCACGACGATATCGCGATGGAGGTACCTGCGCTTTGATGTACATCGGTTTTGAATATGCAAGTCTTGGCAGATTGCACGGAGCCTATCATGGTTGTGTTGTGGTACTTTCTGGCTATGCAACCAAGCTCACAAACGCGGCGAACTCCGAGCAGTCAGGCCTGTCTGACTGCGAGAGCAACCGCGACCTTGAGTTTATACGAGCACGTGGGTGGTCATATGGGGTTGACAAGCTTTGCTCATCACGAGCAAAGCAGGCTCCGCGTCATCTTGGGAAAGGCTATACAATTCGCCTTCANAAAATTGCTCTAGTGCATGTGTGTAGACCTTGCCAAGTATTGTGCTAAATTGTAATGATAGTATATGGAAGGGGCACCTTCATGATGCTGCCTGAGTGGCTGGTGTGATTAGCAAGTGCATACAAAGGCAGCACAATCAATTGGTCATGTTACTGCAGCTTGTTTTGACTGACATGCACTTGATGCATGTCTATGTGGTTGGTCATGCTCAAGCCTGCATGTAGCCTAACCTTCAGGTGCTTCCAAATTCAGAGCAGGTTGGAAACCGTCCTCATGCACCAGCTTGCTTACTGACATGCAAAGCCCGCAGGTGCCTCGTACCCTGTGAGTGGGAGTGAGACGTGGCGGAACATCAACCCTCAAGTAGACATCATGGCTGTTTGGGACAAGTACCAGGACGCATTTTTGGAGGACTACCATCCTGTCCAAGCCACCTGTAGAAAGTGCTCATGCGTCTGCACCTACCTCTTGTGCTCACAGCTAGCTGCGTGACACAGTGTCTGCAGCTGACTCATGTACCTCATGTTGCTGCTGGTCTTCATGCTTCTTCACAGCATGCTGAGCATACAAGCAGGGCATGCCAATCAACAGCATGCTTTTGTCAGATGGTCTGTTGCTGAAGCTGGCATACACCAAGGCCGGACTGTAACACATGTTTTGTAGTTGTACAATCCAAAAATGCCCTCAGATGCGAGGGCTGGCCAGCATGGTCAATCAGCTACATGCCTGACAAGTTACTGCATTTATGCAGGATGTCTATGGCAAAGCTGCAGACACTGCTGTCGGCCTGGTTGCAGCGTGTGCAGCTGCGGGGCCACATGGTGAAGCATGAAAGCAATGCTGAGCATCTGTTCAGATATCTTGAGGAGATGTATGGATGCGGCAATCTGGCTTCTCATGTCGCACATGGAGTCATCATGGCCGCAAACAAACATGTTGTGAGTTCCACTGCATGCAATAGCTCTCACGCCCTCTCTTTGACATTCATCACCAAACTCTGACCGCCAAGTGCTTCTATGTGTGTTTATGTTGAGACAAATTCCAGCAGAGGACTTTGCTGATGCAGGGAGCTGATAAGTCACNATAGCACGATCAAGCAACACAGGTCAGTGCAAGTGTAACAACTTACCTGTTGAAGGGCCTGCAACAACTGAGGGCAGAGCAGCAGTAGTCTCCGTAGGAAGAGGTTGTGAGAGCTTAAGCTCACCTGCAGTGCCTCCAAACATAGCTCTGGCAGTAATCCCTGCTGCAGGTTGGCTTTGTGGCTGGCTTTGACCTCTAGGGTGCACCCTGAACTCCTCCCTCCTGATCTGCAATAGACAACTTGTATTCAGATTGGGTGGGGTGCCAATGGGTTGGGCGACAGACAGAGTGCAGGATCCACAAGAACATACACAACATGGTGAANGCTGCTGCTGCTGCTGCTGCCGCTGCGCTACCGTTGGCCTGCGCTGTAGGTGGTGCTGAATAACTGGCAGGTGCGTCTGTGAAGCCAGTCTGGCGTGTCTCTGTTGCCTCAGCTCCCTGGAAATGTTGCAGTTGTATGACCAAAAACTTCCTAATTATCAGCACAGCTGTTACCCTTACCTCTGGAACCTCAGGACCGGTGAAGCTAGCCCGCTTGCGCATCTCTGCGTCAGCAGCTACCGCATCACCATCGTCCTCGCGAGGCCTCTTGTTGTTCACAACAGCAGCGGCATCTGCTGCAGCGGGCTCCTCCGCGTGCTCAGTGCCAGAACTCACAGGAAACTGCTCGTCTGAGCCTTGTTGCGCAAGACGGTCAGCAATGGCCTGTGCAGTGTTCACGGCATCATCTGCCATCCTTGCTTGACAGGTAGTGGATCACGTCAACCTGACAGCGAAGTGATCTGAGCTTGTCTTCTTTCACAGTTTGAGCGCCGTCTTGTTTGTGATCGCACATTTCGCACGTCTTCTTCTTCTTTTTGTGCTACCTGCAACTGCGGACTGCGATGCTCATTTCCTGCAGTTTGCATTGCACGCAACCAGCCTTGTCGCTCTTGCGCATCTATCGACCAGGAGCAGGCGAGCGCGCTCGTTGTTGCATCTGATCTGCAGTGTTAGTTCGAATCATGTCAGTCGTCGGGTTGCAGCCCATCAATCGTTGAACGAGTGTAGACACTCTGCTGATAAGCGTCTGGTCTGGAAAGCCACTACATTTGTCTGTGCCTGTGGCAATACTGTACACTATCGTGGTTGTTGNCATGGTGTATGCTGCATGCAATGCTGCCTACTGGTATGGCTTGTTGATGTTTGTACAATTTGTCCGTTGTCATCCATAGAATATGAATCATGAAGATTGCATTGCGCGTGCAGGGACAGCAGCTGCAGTCCTGTACACAGCACCCAACTACCCCATATTACTCACTGGCCGGGTGACATATGGCCTGGGGATCGGCTTTGCTATGCACGCTGCCCCGGCCTACATCGCTGAGACTGCTGCGGCGTCTGTGCGCGGCCTCCTGATTAGGCACGCCAGCTTCTAGCTTNGCACAGCCCCGCAGAGCATGGCATGCAGGCCTGTGGATAGCCTGCTCCGCTAGCTGTGTTCTTGAAAAAGCTGCCCAATGCGTTTACTGCCGTGGATTGCAGCCATTGCCAGCAATGCATTACAGAGTGTAGCCACAACAGTCAAACCCCTGAAGACTTCCCACATTAAGCAGGTTACGAGTGTGGTTTTGTCCTAAAGGCTGCTCAGTCAGTTGCACATTGTTGCGTGGATGCGCTGTGGCCATGCATGACATTCTGCCAGAGCATTCCATTGCCATCTGCCCTGACCCATTGTGTATGCACAGGACACACATNATTGCTGAGCATTGCAGGCATGCGTTGCATCTGTTATCCTACACATACAGCACGAGTGAAGTATGCGCTGCAAGGCTGATGAGCAAATGTAACAGAAAATATGTGTCAATGTTGATGTGTGAATTATCTTCTTGCATACTTTACATGGCAGCTTTACAGTGCAGCATACTTCCAACATCAGCAGGTGGCAATGACATTCACGACACCAAAGCAGCTTAAGCGGTCACCTGTTTCACATTCCATGGTCGCTGAATGCGCTTGCAAGTTTGGCTGACATCATGTACAGCTTTTGCTTTGCCCACGTATCTTTAGCACTCATGACTTGACCCCTGTGCTCAACACTTGGCTGACCTGGGGTTACTGTGACATCTCGGGAGACACTGCACTGTGGCTGTACAAGCTGCATGTCGTGCGCAGCATGCTGCATATTGCCTTGTACACCATGCCTTCACCTTGTAGTGCCACTGTTGCAGTCACATTTGGGGACGGGGGGCCATGGACCTCAAGTTCATGCTTGTGGCGCTGCTTGAGGCGGCAACAGAGCTCATCAAGCTGGGCTNCACGCACTACATTTGTTGCAGCTCACCCATGACTGGCTCTCTCATGCAGGCGTCAGGCTTTTGCTATGTCAATGATATTGTCTTGGCTATCTTGGAGCTTCTGAAGTACCACAACAGAGTGTTATATGTGGACATCGACATTCATCATGGGGATGGTGTGGAAGAAGCTTTCCTCACCACAAACAGGGTCATGACAGTGTCCTTCCATAAGTATGGGGACAATTTCTTCCCTGGGACTGGAGACTTGGACAGCATCGGCAAGCAACAGTGAGTTTGTGACCCTCTCACGAACTCACGTTACAATTTCTGCATCTGGGTGCAGCTCCTGTAAATGCTCGGCCTGCAGATGTACATGTCAGATCAACTCCTATTGTCAGTCCAGTCAGACATCTTTTTTTCACAGCAAGCGCTGAGTCTCATGTAGTATAATGCACACAAAATGCATGTGTGTGCATGCATTGAAGCACAGGCTCCCATCCACATAGCATAGCTATGCAGCAAGATGGGTGCTGCTAATTACGTGCAAAATTGTCAGCCTTACATACAGAGCAGGTTGTAGCAACATGAACAGCAGGGGTTCCAGACATACTACCTGTTGAGGGAATGTCAGCGGTGTTGAGTGCAATAGAAATCTATGTGCTGCCTCTCTTAGCCAATGAAATCATGGCACAGGCGGCTAATAGCTCACCTGACATGCTACACATGCAGCTAGATATCTGCCGCAGGCAGAGAAATGGACACCCATTNTTGCTACAAAGTATGTAAGCTATAAACACAGGCTAAACTCAGAGAGGGGACGCAATTCTGCATGCACACGCTGAATGCGCATATGCAATACCCTTAAAAACGCTCATGGGTTGCTCATGTAAGCACAGGACAGACTTACTTGATTGTGCAGGAAACAAATTACAACCGTTCATTACACTACAATTGGCTGCAAAACTGTGAGTAAGCTTTCAACACGGCATCAGGGCTTTCAACCTGGGGGTAGTGCCCTATGTGGGCAGGCAAGTATTTCACCCAAGGGTGCGATACCACCTTCTGGTAATAGTCTGCTGCATGCTTCCCACTGATAGGGTCTGCAGGTCCATTGATCAGACCTATCTTGCAGCGACTCTCAGAGAGAGCACCAACCCAACGATCTCTGTTGGCTCTTCGCTCGTTGATGTACTTGATGAGCTTGTGCAGCACAAGATTGCCTCCATTGTAGGTGAGCAGTGTATATATGTCCTTCAAGAAGACCTCTGATGGTTGTGTTTGAGGGCCAAAGACAGGGCTGAATGTTTTATTGAAGTTACGGTAGCTTGTCAAAGTTGCAGTGACGTAAGGACCAGCTGCAGAGTTTAGCAGCTTTTGTGTGAATGATGCCTTGTGCTGTTCAGGAAACAGGCCTCCATTCNTAAGTACAGCGCTGCAGTTGCTTTGGCCAACTTGTGTGGCCAACTTGGCAACACTGTCATAGGCAATGTCAAGCTGTTCTGGCATGCGATTGTACCAGCTGTTGCGGCCTGGGCGCTTGCCCCCTCAGTGCAGCATGGCATCAGTTTGTGCTTGCCATGCTTTGTGGCCACTGAATGTTGCTAGACACAGTGTCTGCCACAGTGTCTTGCTTGGTAAGTTGGGTATTCGCCATCAGAAGGGAAACTTGCTGCTCTAAATCCCCTGCCCCCAACATCTTTCATGCAGTGTCACACACACATCGGCACCTTGTCCATGCTGATTAGCATGTGATCACAAGGCAGTCGCAGAGATACCCTGCCTATCTTGTGATAGTGCCGCTCTTCTGCAGGTGCTGAACAAGCTCATGGGACCAATTGTGTCAGCGCTGTTGAGGGTGACTGCAGGGGACTCTGGCCAATGGGCAGTGCATAGTCTACAGCAAATGCTGCCGTGCATGATGCTGACAGTAAAGTCTTTGATGCATATTAGTCCACAGGAGAGCACAGCTTGTGCAGCTGCCGTTGAAGCTCTGTTGCAAAGACTCAGAGGCATGGCACAAAACTATGCAAACCACGCACTTCTGAGTAGGTTGATGTTCAGTACTATACAGTCTATGCAGCAGCATATCGTCAAAGTTACACAGTGCTGATTGCCATGGATATGCAGTTGAACCGTAGTTTCATAAACATGCCTTTGTTGTGCTGCCATCATGATCTATGTCATTCTGCTGTATAGTCGTGTACATGTACAGCTCATAAGAACAGATCTTCCCTAGTGAGTTGTGGACCCGTGCTACTGCAGTTCAAGATGCTGATGTACGGCGTCAATNGTTTATGGGGGACAGAGCACACCAAGACACGTTCCAGCAGAAGCATTGATCACTGGACTATCATGGCCTGGAAGTTGCATGCAATACTAGCACGAGGCAAAGTACCTCATTGCCTTCCTCCGAGTTGTAAAACAGCATTGTTGCATCTCCACCAAGCATTTGTAGACCTGCCTGTCCGTCCTCTACAGCGTTCATTGCTGTTTTCAGCAGACGCAGGGCTGTGGGACTGTTGCGCACCATTTCTCGACACCTGTGCAGCGGCATATCAAGTCTCAAGCACATAAACAGACAAAGGGACATACCTGATGCACATTGCCTTCATTGCAGAAAACCGCAACAGACTTGCAACAGCATGCAAAAGCCGTATGTGGCAGATGCTTGCCCACAGTAACAGCAGCAACTTGCTGGAAGATACTTGGTTTCTTTGAGGTCCATACTACTGCAGAATGTGCCTGAAGACTACCACAAGATTGGTTTGAGGCAGGATGTACATGTCTGGCAAGCTGGCCAAACACGCATTGTATTCCTCAAATGTGCAGGCAGCTGTGGGCACAGCAGACCGGTCAGCAAAAAGCTGTGCAGTGTAGCGTTGAGGTAAAGTGGGCGGCGTGATAATGACCACGGTTGGCATGATGACAAAGGTTTCAGCTTTCGCCGGAAACAATTTGAGTATCAGCAGAAGTGATGACACTGCAGGTGGACGTATATAGTCAGCAAACCCACCAAACAAGCGTCTCTTCTTCCAGCTTGTCAAGTGGAACAACAGTGTTAACGAGCCCCATATCCAGCGCCTGTTGAGCATTGTACATGCGTGCCAAGAACCACATTTCTCTAGCTTTCTTCTGTCCTGCACAACACTCCATTACTTGAGCTGGAGTGACCATGTCTTGTAGATTCCGCTGCAAAGGTGACAACCACCAANCAGCTATTGCAATGACAGCTGCATGCAACCGTTCTGATTATTCATGTCAATGGTCTCCCTGCTGATACACTCCTGCAAAGCTCAACTCACAGCCTGCACACTGAAACATTCTAGAGCATTTGTTGTTACAATATGCATGTAAGGTTGCATCACAACTTTGACTTGCTGCGGACAAAACCTGTCATATCCTTGCAACCTGACGTACTTCCAGGTGTGAATGCAGGAAACATACGAACTGCAGATTGCAGCAGCTCAGAGAAAGCGTGCCATGGTCAGAAAGGCCAGGAGGAAACATGGCAGAGGTAAACAGACCAGCGGCTCAAGATCTGACACTGATGAGGACGAGGGCATTGGATCTGACGACGAGGGGAACACAGATTTGGAAGAAACAAAGATTGCTGCCATCAAGCCAATCCTGCAGACTGAAAGGAAGCTGCTGCAGGTTGGCACATGTATGGCGATCTCGAAACTCTCATGCATCACACATGCTGAGCTGTTCTTCAATAATGTGCTGTGTTGCGCTTGCATGCTGTGCCTTGTAGACATGCTGTCACCTGTCAATTTGACACATCACATGTCATTGGTTATAGCATTTGAGTGTGGCAGACCAGTTTCAGCTCTCCCTGCTGGTCCATCACTGGCAATGTGAAGACGTGCAACTAGGCCCACCAGCAGCAAGCTACTCCTCGTGTGTCATAGCACAAGTCAAGGCTGTTGCAGAAAAGGTCCAGCTGGCAGCCTTCAATGCTACCATGCAAGTTGACCCCCCCAACTATACACAGTGACTTGAAGCCTGTGCTTACACCTGTGCCATAGGCAACATGCACTTCTTATGACTTGGCAAAGTTGTGCTGTGTGTCACCTGTATGCAGCTACAAGACACAATTAGGCGCCACCGAGACGAGGCGCAGCACAGGCTCTGTGTTTGTGCTTTTGTGACATTCAAGACTGAGGAGGCTCGATTGAAGTGCATGCAGGCCAATCCTTCAAGCATTGGTATGCCACCTATGCAGCCATGATTGCTTTGCTACCAGGCTACACATCTTTCCATGCCCTGTTGCACTGCATCATACTCAAGCTGGTGCCTGTTCCTACAAGAGCGCCATCACCAGTACATCATCGACACCAAAGGTCCTCTCCCCATTTCATCTCTCCAGCACAGAGCATGTGACCATGAGCTACAACCTGCTGTGTTCTGCATGCTCAACACAACAGTTGGGTGGCCAGTGCGATGACTCATGACGCTGCATCATGTAGATGGCGTTGTGTGTTCTGAGGTTAGCACATCATTGGGTTTGCAACATCAAAATGTCAGGAATGCTGGCATACGCCAGATACATTTTGGCATTGCAAACACTGCGAGCTGGCCCTGCAGGGCGGAGATGGGCTCAGCGCCGGGACAAGCGCTTCAGGTGAGCTTCTATGCAGCTTGTGACATGTGTCAGGGGTAGTGGTGAGAAAGCCCTGCTATAAGCCCATGCAGCAACAAGGCAAGAGAGCAGGATGAGGACAGCACAACCAAGCATGGTGATGGTCTTACATCAAGGAGGATCTCCACTACTGAGAGGATGACCACCACACCGTCAAAGCAGTTGAAGCGGTCGGCAATGTACTCAAAGAAGCCCAAAGCAAACAGCTTGAGTGCCATCTCAATGCCAAAGAGGCCTGTGAATACATAATTGCTGATGGCAAGCGTCTGNAGCTGACGTTTGCTGTGCAGCCAGAGCAGGCCGCAGTGGTAGGGGGGGCAGGCATGGGCCCAAACAGGCGCTCCATGGCTAGCCCCAGGGAAAGTATCAGGCCGTCATCACCAGGTGGGGCTGAGATTTGCAGGCCGGCAGGGGTACCAGTGTTGTCAAACCCAATTGGGAATGCAAGTGCTGCATGACAAAGTAAGCACAAAGGTTGTTCGCATACACGCACAGACCGTGAAAGCATCAACCCACAGAGGCTTCAAACATCGACCTACAAAGGGCTGTTGCATTGACAGTGCAGCATCAAGAAGCATGATTCTTGCAGAGTAACAAACACATGCCATTCTGTGATGGTGTCAATGCCCAGACTGCAGAAGCAATGATGTACAGGGCATCATTAGCACTTGGCATGACAAGCAGCCTTTGCATGAGTGCAAAATGGCAACAACTAGACTGCAAGCCTTGGTGGCATGTAAGGTTTGATGTAGCCCACTACGTGACATGCTACNTTCGGCGCTGGGCTTGATGCCCTCAGCGCTGCTCCCTTACTTGACCCCGTTGCCATGGCCTTTGTCGCAGGCTGTTGACGCTGCAAAGCCGTCTGGGCTGAGTATCAAACCAGGCCAGAATGGTTGAGCTGCTGAATCAAACTCGAGAACAGCTAGTGGAGGAGCTGCAAAAGAAGGAGGCCTCCAGGGTTAAGTTGAAGGAGAAGCTGGTATTGTCCCTGCACAAGTATCTGTTGCTTTTGCTGAGCACTACCCGAAGCTTACACTATCCTGCATCACCTGCAGGTCCAGCTGAAAGAGCTGTCTGTGAATACAGCACAGGTCTTACAGCTCAACCGTAAGCTTGAGCAGCAAGTTGCTGCTGCAAATAAGAAACAGCAAGCAAGCACAAAGGAGTGTGAAGCTCTGCGCTCAGATCTCAAAGCTGCCCATGATTTGACTCAGGAAGCTAACACACTTTTGACTGAGCAAGAGAGGTACAACACAGCAATCAATCAGTCTCGCGCTTGCTTGCATGTACAACATTACCTAGACTATCTGGCACCGCAAATAGTATGCCCAAGATGCCGGTGTAGCCATGAAGTGCACTGGCCTTGGCATGCAGGAACCAGCAANAGGCTGTCTTGCTAGCATGTTCAAAATGCACGGGGCAAGCTTGCAAGAAGACATTGCGCGCAATGGCAGGTAGTACAACACTATTAGTCACACACCAAAGTTTTCAAAGTTGGCATGGGAAGTAATGGCTGCTTGGCGCTGGATGCTGCCAAAGAAAAGCACTGCCATGTAGGAATACATAAAGAAGACCAGCACCAACAAAGCTCCGACGTTGTAGAAGGCAGGCAGTGAGATGATGAGGGTTGTCAACAGCGCTTTGAGCCCCTGCAACACCACACATGCTGGTATGCTGTGTTGCACGGCGCATGCATGTTGTTGCATAATATGCTTGCTGCCTCAAGGGTACGCTGACTACAACCTCATGCAAGCTGTATATGTGCTGTTGCTAGCTTTATAGCATGTCAGGGTCACAGCAGGTGCAGTATGGGAATGAGACAGAGCACAAGTCAGCAGCCTTATGCACATGCAAGCTATGCAACACCAGGTCTTACCATTTGAGCTGCTTGCTGCCTAGTTGGTTTAGCACCCTTACATTCACGCTGCATGCACAGGGCGATGGAAGTGCGCCAAGGGTCATTCATCTTGCAAAGTCTGTCAAGTACAGGCTCTGATCGTGAATTCATAAGCATTGCAACCACTGTGCTATCAGTAAGCATTGCAACCACTATGCTATCAGTAAGCATTGGANACAGCAGGTCGTTTGCTTGCATGCGCATTTGACAGGCTTGCCACTAAAGGTGAGGTCTATGCAATCACTTGCTCGTGTCTCAAAGATCACAATGTTAGTCTTGCCAAAAGGTAAATCGTGAGTTGGCGCTCAGCACAGAAGCTTGAGAGAACATCCAGTCGTCTCTGCAGTCTTGTTGCAGTGGTAGACATCAAAATGAGATCATCCGCATTCAGCAACAGAGGTATTAGTGTGGCAATCAGCCTGGGTGCTTCAATGCCAGGCGCATTAAGCAAATGCTTCTCTAAGCCATCCATGTACAATCCGAATAGCGTAGGGCTCAACTGTGTACTTGTGGGCTCTGTGGACTTGTAGGGCTCAATTCGTGTACTGCACCAAGTACACGTGATGGCTCGCTGCTGATGATACCACAACAGTTGGGCCTGTGTCCAGCCCTGTTTTCTCGCTATTTGCCGTGCAGACACCCAGTTAGTCTTTGCTTCCTGCTGCTGCAAGCTCCCACTGTGCTGCCAACAGAAGCACACTCTCCATACCTGAGCTTCGCCTTCGTACTGCTGTTTGACAATCAATTAACACATGCAGTATCGGAAAAATGCTCATGGCANAATGAGACACTCAATATCACTTTTACGTTAAGGCTCTGCAGGCTGCTTGTGTAAGCTCAGTGTCTTGCTGAATCACATTCAAAAGCTAATTCAGCGGCTCAAGCATGCTGTTGTATGGCTCAGCGCATGACAGCAGGACAAGCTCATAATATCTAGAGCATAGAGGCAGCCTCAGCCTCAAGCAGACACACTGATGGAGAAAAAGACGGGATCTGTTCTGAATCCCTTTGTCTCTCCTGCAGCCTGTATGGTTTAGGTACTAACCCAAGTGAATGTGATACCTGTTGGCGCATGTGGAGTCAACAAACTAGAATATGCATTGTCGCGACATCCTGTACCGTTTGCCACAAGCATGCCACCTTGGTGCTAAGTGTTAAAAGCTGAGCGTTACAAGAACATGCAGGGGTCTTCTGTTGGAAACATGTCGCTGCTGAGCCCTTTTGAATGTGTTCAAGCATTGTTTTGCTACGATGCTGCGATGTCAAGCTTGATGGGGAGGTTTGTCATCGGTTTTCAAACCNTTGAGTCATGACATGCAGCTCAGTGTGCATCTGTACCCCTTAGCTTATGGCAGCAATGACTCAAGCACCAGTTGCAACAGGAGCATTGTGCCCCACTCGTCAACCTTAGCTGCAATGTCAACTTCCTGGTAGCAGCCATGCAATATGAGAGCCTGATGTTGCCACTGCCAAGCTCTGTCAAGGATTGTCATGCAGTGTTCTTGCTTTGTCTGCAGGCTCATAACGGCAGCCTCTTCCCGTCTGCTGTTGTCACGCTGTATGGCAGCTACCTCTGTTACAGCGCTCTTCAAAGTGAGCCCCACAACTACGAGTGCAATGGGCTTGGCAAACACTTTACAGCAGCATCTGGCAGCACACTTGCAACTGGCATGGTGATAGCCATTGTGAGTGTGGTGTACAGTGCGTTGCGTGCTGGTAGCAACAACCGCACCTTCATGTCGTCAAGAGATGAAGCAGTAGAGGAAGGCCTGTTGCAGACAGGCGATGAAGGCACTTCTGCTGGGCTAGATGGCCAACCTGAGGGCCAAAGACTGGACCACTGCCAAGTTAAACCTGCACTAAAAAGTCAGTAAGCTTGCGGGGCAATGTTGGCACATGACTTGCAGCTGCTTTGCATGACATCCATGCCCACTCATACTCTCTATGCCTCTCACAATGGCCATTGGTTCCCACCACACCCATGAACACCCATTTTCACCACCACTGCTTATCCTCATGACCATCCAACCATACATCCTTGGCAAGGCAGCAAGCAATCTGTCATCCCCAGGCAAATCTACTCCAGCTTCCGGCTGAGGTACAGTCTGCCTTTACAGATCTTTTTGGGCTTGTGTGCAGGGCAGAGATAAGCATCTATCACGATTAGTATTAAATGTATAAATTGAACAATAACGATACAAATTAAACTCATAATACTCATATACATATTACTCTATAACATATATATAAGATAAGATAATAAGGCAGAAAAGCTTACCCTGAATCGAGGAGTCTTGCCAGTGATCATCTGGAACAGCTTTGCCATGGCATCAATCACAATGTCAACTTGGATGTCCAAATGGTCCGCACCAATTTGCTTAGCCAACCCCTTGGCCCGCTGCCTGGTCTCGGAGCCGCTGTTCACCGTGCCCATGTAGACTGTCAAGAAGATACGGTTGGCCAGGTCTTGCGCTGAACCCACTTGCTCACTGTCTTTGTATTGACCCANGAGTGCAGCACAGGCTGCAGCTGTGTAGACGCGACTTTCGCTACAATGGCGATCTTTGACAGATTTCGTTCTCGCTCAGATCAAGACGACGCACACAGCAGTTCATCGGAGCTGCACGCTCCCCAAGAAGTCCTGCGGGACCAGCAGCCTTCCGCAACGCAGTATCAGGGCGAACTATTGAAAGACGCGTCTGTGTCGGGCCCCACCTTTGTTGCCGAGGATGCGCCAGTCTTTTACAATCCTTATGAAGGCCTCAGCGCAGCCATCGACAATCGCTCTGCCCGAGGTGGCTACAAGCTGTCTAAGCAGCCTGAGTTCCTCTTCAGTGAAGAAGCTACGGTACACAGAAGAGGCTGGGGAGAAAACCTCACGTACTATACAGGCACTGGCTATCTGACAGGTCAGCATATGAGAGGCAGCACAACTCCTGAGTTCTAGCTTGCACAGCTTCACATAAAGTGCACCTCAGGAATGGGTTCCGCATGACGCAATGTGGGCAACTNGTATGTTGTGCACGCATGCTGACAGACCCAAGTTGGTATGGTATGCAGGCATCAAAGATGCTGACCAAGGTGTACTGCAGCTGCGACTACAACGTCATCAATTCGATTTTGTCAGCTTGAAATTTTGCATAGATTACAACAGTCTTTATTCGGTTAACTTTGCACTACCTACAAGACTACCCAAATGGAATGTCACCTCTATACTGACAAGAGCTGATGAGTGGTTGGACAAGCTAGTGACAGGAAGTTGAATATGTGAACCTGACAGTACTGTTGCGTCACAAAAGAAAAGCAATCATTACCTAACTGAAAGAATGGCTACACAGTTCAAAGAAGAGTTTGTCAACATACTGGCAAGTTGACACATTACTACGCAGTGTACCTATCTACAGTTACAAACTCTCACATTCATTGCTGGAAAGCAGATGCATCAAGTGTAACGATGGTGGGCTAATAATTAGCTTGCTGCAGCATTGAGCAGGTTTGAAAGTCAATGCACATTGTATGCTTCTCAGTGGAAGCCTCACTTACGTCGATTTTATACAGGTGCTGGGGCTGGGGCTCCACTGGTAGAGGTGTATGTGTTGGCTGCAGAGCAAACACAAGAACTTGTCAGACACCAGAGTGCATGCAGTCAGAATTGAGCATGCAGCAGGAGAGGGAGGGCAATTCAGAGTCAGTTGGAATCATAGCAGAGAACCTAAGGCGAAAGCCAGTCTCAGAGCAAATGAGCTAGGACCGACTATGAAGGCAAACAATCTGGACAGTCTGGCAGACCTGGAAGGATGATGATGGTAGTTCATGAATTTGTGATGGCAACGCACAGACAANTGTGGCTCCTAGCAAGCTGCAACCATACTGTGGTGGGCGCACCAGCACGTGCTGCGCTTCGGACAGCTGCAGTAGCTTTGAATATGCTTTGACCTAATCTTGTGGTTGCTGGTTTGTCAAAGGGCATTGAGGATATTGCAGCATCATCACGGGTATGCGGCAGCGCAGTTACGGGTGCAAGCTCATTTCACGGCTGCATGCAAGAGATCATTGCGACACGGTGATGTTCATGCTTTTGAAGCACAACATGCTACCGCTAGCCAGAGAAGGCTACAGCACAAGCTACAGCACAAGCTACAGCACAAACATCGAGCTGCACCGTTAATAGTGTCTGCCATGCAAGAATTAATTGACCTCACAAAACAACTCAGGTCATGGCAGCGTGACTAATAGGAAGACCAGGAAGTTTGTGTATGTGTATGTGCGCGTACACCCATCGTAGATGCTGTTCTAAGCATACACTGCATAGGGCTATCACTCACAATTCTCTTCGTGATGCAGGACCTACAGAGCAACTATAGAGCAACTACAAAGTGCGCAAGTCTACGCTGTCAAATACAAGCAATAGCGTACCTGATCAGCAGTCAACTTTGATGGAACCTCTATCATCTGGGACCATAACATAGGAGCACCTTGCTTGTTGACTGCTCATCAGCTGACACATGTCAACAAAGCCAGGTTCTTCCTAGGTTACGGTCCCAGATGAAGGGGGTTCCATCAAAGGCACCAGAGCCTTGCCAGACTCTTGCTGAGCATGTGTCACAGGTAACAGTTCATGCCTTTTGGATGGTGGATGTTGACATTTCTGGATGTTCTGCTTGCCTGAAGCTGCTAATGGCTATCTTCAGCAGGCTTGGTGCCCTAGAACGGCAAAGCACAAGTCCATTAGTACACATAAGGAAGTCTTATTTTCTGCGAGCGCAAGCATTCACAGCAGGGCTGGGGTGTTGCTGATATTGGACCTGCTCAATGTGATGTGCAGAGTGCAGAGTGGAAGCCTTCAGTGTGAACGCAAGTGAGCTCAATTATGATAGCGGCAGTCATGAAGAGGGGTGCAGCCCAAAACCATAAGGGTTGTAAAATCGTAAGGGTACGCAGTGGGTGACCAATGATCAAGCGCAAAAAGCCACGCAGGTAGTCATGATCACACCACAAACTGTTACCCTACCNCATGTGCTGTTGTGGGTGAGGTGGCCTGCCTACCGCCCACTTGGACATCTGCACAACGGTAGCACAGCCATTGAAAGCACTGCTGTATGCAACTGCAAGTGAAGCAGAGCGGTTGCACTGCATGCACAAACATGCCAGCTCCAGCATGCACATGGTATTATGCGGCGGGAAGCCCAATTTAATGTGGTGCTTTGAGTGAAGCACCAAGAGCGTCTGCAGTCAAGCTGATATCAGGTGCTGACATGACTGAATGTCGCACCTGCCTGCCCAAAGGGGCTGCCGTGAGGTAGGTGCAGCAGGTGTAGATCCTGAAGCAGTGCTTGCTGGTTCTGGATCTGCATTTGCAGGTAGTGGTGGTCCCACTCGGCAGTGCTGGAATGCCTTTGGGCCTGCCAGAGGGCCTTCTGCTGGGCCAGCCTGGCTTGGCCCTCTGCCAGAATGAGCTTATTTACATCCTCCACATCCTGCCTGCATGCCAGCTAATGCCAGTCAGTACACAATGAAACAAAGGAGGAACAGAAGAACTGTGTTGGTTCGATTAGCCATCAGCGCTGACGTGTATGCCACAAGCCACAGGACAACTACAACTGTTCATGACATTGCAGCACTGAATGACAAGTGCACACTGCAGCTGACTCAGCCATGTGACCTCTTTCACAAATGCATGCCTCGGTGGTTGGAAATTTGATGAAAGTGATGCCAGTTGTCCTGCATCTTTACCATAGAGGTACCAGTGCAGCAATTTTGCCTGTTTGGTGAGTAACTTGATTTATGCCTTGATCATTGATGAAACCACACCAATACCGCACCTGACTGCACTTGATCACAAATGTAGTCTACAAGTGCGGGGCGGCTACACCAGCAAGGGTGCTGCTGTAATTTGTTCACTGAGTTGCACACGCATTTCAAGCCACAGCACATGTTCCGTAAGCTGTCAAAGCCGCCNTTTGACGCTTTGCTCTACAGCTTGCAGGTCATCAGATAGCCGGCAATGTCATGCCATGTGATCCGTGAAACTGGAGCTGCAGCAGGTGGTAAATGCCAGTGGGGTTCACACGAATGGCACCAAGGGGGTAAAGCAGGGTGTATNGGGGTTCATGCAGGTCAGCCTCACTCGGACCATGTTGTTGGCTGCTGTTTGATTGTTGCAAATGTCAATCTCCATCTTGGCAACAGATGTGATTGTAACAATTGCTCNAGATGTAGCGAAGTACAGCAGCTGCAAATCGCTGCACTCTGGTGGCTGGATTAGCTGATGAGCCTCGGCTGGCAGACTNCACCTGGAGATGTCCTAAGCAAACCCTCTAACCCTGGGAGCCTACCGCCAATCCCCAGGTCGTCAATAAAGTTTGACTGAGGGCCTGCTCTTAAACGCCCTCCCGTTCAAACAGCGCGCGCTCGTGCAGTGATAGATGCAGTGATCGATGCACCGCAAGAACAACACGGCACACAGGCTGCTCCTTACGCCATCTCTTTGTTCGTAGCACCTGGTCTTGCCTGTCCCGGCTTCGTGTTGTGGTAGACCTCGTTTAAGGCTGCGACACAAACACTGCGGCAAGGAAGCGGGAAACGCGGCAGGAGTCAGCCGTCAGTGCACAGCGGCCGACATGACGCCGGCTGTGCTCACCCTTTCACTTTTGCTGGTGTTGCTGCGTCAGGTAAATGCTTCACGCGCCGCAGGCTTGTTGAGGTCGACCTTGTTGGCCATGTATTACACGAAGTGCTACCTTGTAGGCCACGGCTCAGATTTCCCCGACAGCCAGCCCGTCGTCATCGGACATTGTCATGAAAGATCTGATCGTGTTGTGTCCTATCAACTCAACCAGGGAGGTGCAAAGCTTGAGTATTCAGAGCATGGAGCCCACAAGCACGCTCACACAGACAAACACCGAATACGCTGGCTACCTCTACACTTCTGTCAACGCTCTTGGTGGAATAACTACTTGCACTGGCGCTGAATCAGTTTTGGCATCAGGTGCGTCGGCTTTGCGGCAAGATCACCAGCAATCACTAGGTCTTACGACACCGCGCTGTAGCTGGCTTCTACGGACGACAGCCCGCCCTTTTGCGGCTGATGCTCAGGTCGGTGTGCTGCTGTAGGCACGACAACTGCACTACCTGGCGGCAGTGGCAGCTACGTTACATATCAAGCAGACAACACCTTGCTGATTTCCTCTGGTGGCCACAATGAGTCTCTAGCCGTGTCACCTGATGCAAAGGTGAGATCCATCACTGCGTAACAATTCAGTTACTGTCTTGTACTGACTCTACAATCTATTGGTCTCCTTTCAATATGTGCCATTTTCCTGTGCAGGTTGCTGCGTGCACTGCTGGCCAGTCATATGCAATCAACATATACTCTGGGANCGTGACAGCTCACCATGTATAGTGTTCTTCTCCGCATTTGCTGCGTTTGCGGCACCTGGTTTGGCACATGCGCTACTGTTGGACTGGCGCAGGTCAACCTGCATGGTTTGAACTCGTTTAGCTCATGACTGGAGAAGTTTGTCCTGGTGCACATGTCGACATGCCACTTAACACTGACAGCAGACAGCATCTACAGTTATGAGTATATCGGGCATCAATTTATAGCTTAACCACCTTGGCAAAGATGCAGTGCTGCCAACTTGTGCCAAGCCAGACTAAAGTGGCTTACCACATGTAGCAACAGCTGTGTCTCACATGAATAAATTGGCACCTCAAGCAGGTAAGTCAGTGCGCAGCATGGCGCAAGGGGGCAGAAGGCTTGCACAAGAGGTTGAAGGAGATCCTCTGGACCTTCTGGATGCTGGCAACAGCCGGGCGATGGTGAAGCGTGCAGCTAAGCAGGCTCCGCGCAAAGCCAGGGAGGATGGCGACAGCGATGATGACTTCATGCACAATGACGACGGCATGATGGNTCCCCTTGCATCAGCTTGCACACTGATGGGCAAGACCTGAATGCGGAAGGGACAACTGCCATGCTTGATCAGCATGCTATGCAGCTTACCTGGATAGCACGTAAGAGTGCGACGCCAGCTGCGTCATTGATGACTCCCTCGCCAAACACCAAGCTGAACAAGATAGGGCTCCTGTCCTTGTTCAGCACTTGCAAGACTGCTACTGAGTCCGTCGTGGCGAAGATGGCACCAAGAGCCAGGATGTCCTGCACACAATGTGAAGTGAGACAAACTTCCAGCATGCATGCCAGTTGTGTTGCTGATACTTCTTGCTGCTTGAACAACCCTATGATCCTAGACTTGTCTTTCCCAGGAGTGATGCTATCTCCAGCTCTATCACGATGCACCTGGTCGGATACAAAGGATATGTTGANCTTGTTGACTGCTGGCCAAAACCTGTAAAGGTTTTTCTTTTTCTGCATCCACAGCATCAGAGGCATGCCTAAAGACACCAAGTCATGCAGACCATCACTAATGACACACTGACGACTCTTTGAAGGGCACAGGANTACAGCAATGTCAAAAGGTGCTGTCGCAGACACAAAGCGCAGACAGCCTTCCACTGCCAGAGCTGCTGATCTTGTTGGCGAGGAAGAGGACCAGTCAGCAGGTGAAAGAGCCCAAGCCTAAGGCACGAGTGAAAGGTTCTGCAGCATCTGCAAGGCTCAAAAAGCTTTCTATTGCCAAAGCTACTGGTGCAGCCAAGANGCATGAGAATAGCCTCAGCATTGCATGTGCATGTGCAGGTGTCAAGCTAGTCCTGCCAGCAATCTTGACAGGAGTTGATGACATTGCATGGCGTACCAAGCAGGGCAGCATTGAGCTGCTGGGGACCATGGCCTACCTGGCTCCTAAGCAGCTCTCCACCAGCCTGCCCAACATAGTCCCTATCCTGGGCAAAACGCTCTCTGACCCTCACCCCAAGGTCCAGGCCTCTGCCAAGAAAGCTCTCGAAGAGGTAAATTGCCCCATTTTGCTGCGTTACCTGCCAATGTGCATGACGAGTCAACACGAGAGCCAGCTAAGTAGGCAGATATGTAAGCCTGTACCATAGCTGATAAGAATCTAAGCAGATGACCAGAACAGCAGCATTCTGCCAGATGCAATCTCGGTACGTCAATACACCCCAAAAATTCGTCAAGATGTCCACGCTGTACGCTGCATGCAGCTCCAGCGTCCTGCAGTCAATATCACAACATATCAGTGTTGCAGCTGTCACACGGTGGCGTATCGCAGCACTCTGTTAAGTCACCTGGCCTTGCCGTGGTCAGACTGATTGAAAACGAGTGCAACATCAGGATGGGTAGCCCTGATTCTGACTTGGGCCTGGCTGTCACCAGGCTCGGGTATTTCACACACGGCCACAATCAACATCAACACTATTCAGAACAGTTCCTTGCTAGCCTTTGACTTAGCAAGTTGCCTCTGGACAGTGAATAAACAATTTGCTTGCCACGTGTGCGTTCCCATGTTGCAAAGGCTGGTATTGTACAATATGTGTTACAAAAGCTCAGAGGCATGGTTGAGGAGTGTCATCCTGTGCCCAAACTGCACTATGGCACATATGCGCTGTGTGGCAAACGTGTCACAGCAGCAGCTGGCAAAGCTGTTGCGAAGCTACTGTCAAATACATACCTGATCAAGTCTGGACAGTGACACTGTAGTCCATGTATATCACAACTGCATGCTAAACGTGGGTGTGACTGCAGATTGGAGGTGTGATCAGGAACCCCGAGGTNACGCGGCTAACAAGTGCCCTGTGCTTGTCCCTTCAGAACCTAGACTGCCGCTACTGAGACTTGTGACCGTAAAAGGTCACGGAACCTGTCATCACCGACAGCCAAGGCGGGGTCCTCACGCCGCGTCGTTGTCAAGCTTGCAGCAATGCGGCAGTTTGTCATTGCTCACAAGCAGGTAGCGCTCCCTCTTGACTTTTTTGCACTGACAAACATGTCGACGCTGATCAAGGTCACCAAGTGCAGATACTACCTGTGTTCGAACTCCTGCGCATCAGTAGGTGCTTGACGTGTGACTTCAAGTGCGCGTGACCCGGTGCACTAACGTCATTGCACTCAGTAACAGCGAGTATCGTAAGACACGTTTATCTCGCAGAGGCAGACCCACACCACGGCAACGTGCTTGCGCTGCCACGCGAGCGCAGGCCGCGCAAAAGTATNCAAGCAGCAGCACATGATGCAGACGAGACATGCAACTGCTGAACACCTTAAGCCTGTCATTGCGTCATGATTGAAGTGACATCCCCCTTGCAACCCATCAGGTAGCCCAATGGCAGAAATGCATAATTACAAGACCCATGCTCTGCAAATTTTAACACAGGAAGAGTGCTGTAGCCTGTGCCATGTGAGGCTGTAAAGCCAAGTCGATTCTCNTCACAGCCTTCCAGTCCACCCCTGCACAATCACCCCACCCATTTAGGAGAACTGATATTTTATAAAATTTGTAATTCTTTTAGACTGGTATATATGTAATGACCGATGTCATTTGTGTTTTCAGGAACAGCAGCATGTGGTCACAACACAAAGTGCTTCATGCTNAAGTTGACATAGCTGCAGGCCATGTGCCAAATGACCAATGCAACTTCATCGTACACCAAGCATGCAGGTGCAACTAAACACTCATGCCTAAGAGGCATGTGAGCATGCTTGCAGGATGGACAGCGACAGGACACAGGGAGAGAAGAACCTGCAGCGATGCCACTTTCTGCTGTGCGAGCAGAGTGGATGAGATTTATGATGGCTTCTGGATCAGANTGCCATGTGCTGTGCCTGCTGTGCATCAGCTCAGCATGGCCTCTGCGCAGGGCTGCAAGAGAAGCTGGTGAGTAAGAAGTTTCTGGATGTTGCCAGCTCATGGTCGAAGCCTGATACTGCTCCTGCAGAGAGCTCGCAATGCTGTCAGACATCGCCTGAGAGAAATTGTCATGCCTACGAATGGCACTCTGTACTACACACGTGTGATGCATATCTAAGATCGTTGTAATAAATGTAAACCTTGATACTATGCATGTTGTTCTTCAATGTGTTGTACATGCATTCTGACCTTACAGAACTGTGCATGTTACTGTAGGTAAAGTTTGTAAGTGATAGCCCATGCATAGCTGTTGTGCACAGCTACACAAGCCACTTTGCACTCGCTGTAGCACAGCAATTTCAAGTGCTGCANATTTCTTTCCCTTCTTCTTCTTTGTATCACTAGCTACAGGTGCATTTTGAATGTATCCACAACGATCTAGGAGGGTTCTAGCAGCATTGTTGATATGTGTGAACCTTGCAGGCCCTAAATGAACACCTCCATACCAGCGAGTGACAATGACTACAAGGTTTTTGATGTCTAGGATCTGCAGTAAGTGAAGCAGTCTGCCACCAGCTGCATCTTCTCCATCATCGTCATAGTCCTGTGTGTTCAAAACAATGATACACAAAAAGCTTCCTGAGGCAATTCTTGGACACCTCTGGTTATGGATTGATGCTGGATGTTGAGTATGGAGGCAAACAACTGCTCAGCTAAGCTATGATGCNCAGGACAAGGGAGGCAGCTCGTGAGACCAAGGAGGACGCCAAGGAGTCCTATGAGAATGCTAAGGACAATGTCAAGGACGCCTACTATGACACCAAGCGCAGCGCCAAGAACACCTACTACGGCGCCAAGCATGATGTCGAGGACAGGTACTCCACATGCCTTGCAATGTGTTGCCATACCTACGTGTGACCTTGTGTCTGTGTCTAAATTGCCCTGATACTTGTTAAGATTGCAAACTTGCCTCTCAGCATGAAACGCTCATGGCAACAAGCAGGTTCGCCACAGGGCGCCTCGTACCAATGGGCTACAGAATTTAGTGATGCAAGATCCACACGCTGTCATGAGCTATGCGCAGCATATACATGGTCGACAGACGCATGCTCTTCTGAATATCTTTGTTGTTATCACTCAGACTCAGCTGTGTTGTGGTATACACGCTTCAAGCACTGACACTGACCCGCAGTGATCATACCCCTGGCTGGTTGCAGGTACAATGACACCAAGGACAGCATCAATGCAGTCAGGCAGATGAGCCAAGTGTTGTACACATGCGTCACATGTCTGCAGCAGCTGCATTTGAGTTGTGCATATGTGCTGAGGTTGCAGCATACACACAAGGCTGGTCAGCATNCGTGCCTCTTGGCTGTGAATGTGACAGACCTGCATACTTGGGCGCTGCTTGCATGGAAAATGACACAGGAGTGTACCTCTCTGTATCTGGGATTGCTGAACATAGCTTCGTCAGGCAGTAGAAGCGCCAAGTCCTGCAATGACTGTGCTAGCAGTGGACGTGGGTATTGTACGCCAAACAGCTTCTCTGCCTCCACTCGTGCTTGGTGCACAAGTATGCTACCCATCTGGCGATCCATGCCGTCCACACGTTGCTAGAGCACATACAAGTTGTCAGTGTAGCACAGAGACACCGTAACAACGCCAACAGGTCGTACCTTCACAGTAGCCATGTCGCTCGTCAGTGCTGATACACNTGGAGCAGCAGCCTCTGCAGGTGCAGCCTGGACAAAGGACTGCCGCATGGAAGCCCGCCTCTCTGACATTTCGCGCATGTTTTCCCTTGTCACTNCCGGGAAGCACGTTCCATGGCCACTTGATGATTCGATACCCATTTTATAGAGCTGTGCAAGAGAACCATGATGCATGCATGTGGTCCCATGACTGAACAAGCAGGCTGACAACGAGTTCAAACGAGAAACATACATATATTTGTGTCTTTCATATCACTCGAACATGGCAGTCATGACAAGCTATCATCTACTCTGGAGCANAACCACCGCTAACCTGATGCCCAGCTGTTTTACAGAGTCTGCGTAATCAAGCTTCCTTTTGATTTCTCCGAGGTCAATGTAGGCAAACTTGCCGTCACCGGCTATGTCCATACGCCCCCGCATGTCAATTTCCAGCGCTTCAGAGGGTAGCTTGGTACTTGCCGAGTCCAGGTATACATGTGGTAGCGAGGCAGCAATGGCACACATGATGCCTGGCCCCTTGCACAACAGGAGGTGTTCAATCTGAGCTTCTGGCTTGAGGACCACAGCTTGTTGTAGTCTGAATAAGCTGCACCGNCTTCTTGCCCTGCCATGCTGCCATGTCTGTTGTCCCACTCTGTAGCTCTTGTGTTACGTCAGCACGCAGAACTTTCAGACACTTGTTTTGTCCTGTTGCACCTTACTTGAGATGCTGATCCTTACCACAGGGGCCTTCTTGCAAGGAAATGGCTATATCATGCGTACTTTTAGCATGCCCCTTCCTACTTGCCACCCTTACTGAACAAAGCAACACGCACAGTTGTGTTGAAGGACGCAGAATCATACAGCATGCACAATACATTTATTTTCGTGGCTCTCTACGTAAGACCCAAGAAAGAATGACGATGTACAGTCAGTAAAAATTATGCTCGCTTTTGTTAAAGTGATCTATGTCTGGTAAAGAACACCAATCAAGCCCCTGCTTCAACAGCAAATCCACATTGTGTATACAAGTGGCCAATGTCCATCTAGTCATTTGCGACATGCAGGAGTGGACATTGCCTAAATTGGACACCCTNTGCAAACCAGTTGCAGATGCTTGGCCAGGAGCAATGCATGTCAGTAGCTGCATGTTGTTCGAAAAGCGTCGCAAGGAACAGCTGGCAATCGTTTCGATGCAGCAGCTGAAGCGTTTATATGTCTGAAAGGCAAGGCACTCTGTCTGATGGCTCTGTCAATTTGCACCAGTCAACATGCTAGCAAGCCAGGAAGAGGTTTTGACTGCATGCTGCACTGCTGAATGGGTCACAATGCAAAACAGAGCAAGGCAAGATAAGATGATCTTGCAGACTTTGGGATATGCGCCACACTTCACGCCGACTTGATTGATGTTTGCAACTTGCATGCAGATTGACACTTCTGCTGTTGAGATCGACATGTTTGACACGTCATCATACAAGAGCTGGCTTGGATTCATACCTGCACAAGGCTGGAGACTATGCCGGCAATGGCACCCACGTTGCTTCCAACATATACGGCATAAATTACAAATGTGCTGAGCTCGCCTGGGCTCAGTTTGCCCTGCACGACTAGGCGTGCTCCAAACCACAGCACACATATGAGACCACCTGCAAGCAGAGAAGGGTATGCTATGACAAAGCTTGCCTTGTGTAGCTGCAATCCCCTGCCTTTGACATTGCAAGTGTAGGAAGCTGTGTCTGTACTGACCCCACTGCAAAAGCTTGTGCACTTATGGCATGATGTATCGATCTGCCATGATGGCTCACTGACTGTCAAAGCGTTTGAGTCCAAACCTTGTGCATTGTTGTGCATGAGATTTCTGTCATGTAACTTTGCGTAAGCTGCACATCTTTTACGGTTATGATTGTGTGTAGATAGTCTCCGGGTTGGGAATGCTTATGTAGGTACTCATGCGTATGACTCTGAACCTTGGCAGCTACATAAGCTCATAAGATAACATAGCAACTGAATGCGCAGAGAGAATATCTTTGGCCAAAGAGATCGTCCTAGCCATACCTGTCGAAAAGCTGAAGTTGACACCAAAGAAGAGACCTGAGGCCACTGCGCTCTTGAGGCCCCACCTCAGCACATTCTTCGCTGCCACATCATACCTGTCACATGCTGCCTGCTCCTTGGCAAAGGAGCGGACCTGCGAGTAAGTTTCAGCATTAGACTGCTGGAAAGTCTCTGCGCAAAATCTGGAGCATCTTGAGTACTTGAACAGCTGTGCAGCATGTGCCGACACACAGAGTCGCTACACACAGCACAAGCCATCAATGTATGAGCCACATGACACGGTGAAATCAGCTGACTTCCTGCTTCAGATCTGAGCCACTCAACAAGACTGCACATTCTAAGCAGAAGGGAAGGAAGCTGGAGGTTGTAGTTATGCCAGCAAGTAGATTTTCAGACAATATTGCATGCTAGCAAGTCATGAAAGACATCCCCTCTGGACAGCATGTCTACTTGTGCTGCATAGCAGTTACACTGTGAATCCAGCTTACAGTTCGTATCGAGCCGAAGCATTCCTCAGCAACAATGCTCGCCTCAGCACTTGAGCTGAGCTGCTCAGAGGTGTACTTCCGGTTGACAATGGCAAAGGTGCGGAATGCCAGCAGCAGAATTGGCAGGATGGCCAGTGTAAGTCCCGTCAGAATGGCTGAGGTGATAAACATAAGCACTAAGCCAAAGATGGCCACCACTATGCTTTTGAGCGCTGAGCTGATGCTTGATGTGCCAGCGCTCTTCATCAGCCTTGTGTCCTGCATGCAGTCTCATACTCTGCAATGCAAGGCATGCTTTGCAATTTACCCTTTGCAGCGCATTGTTTGCAACGCATCAGGATCTGCATGAGGACTGATGTACATGGATGTATATTAATCCATATTGAGAGCTGTTGANTACCATGATGTGAGTATGCTGCAGACACGGCCGAGCCGGCTCCCAGCAAAGTGCAAGGCCGACCCCTGTTGCAAATCTGATCTGCAGCACACTCGATTTTGGGTTGTTCTATAGTCCGCTGGGCCACAATGCTGAGCTCTCTGCATCTTGAGTTGACCCAGTGCACAGNGCTGCAGAGCACTGTGCATGCAGCCTTGTCTTGACAGGTGCAAAACATCACTGCTGTGTAGCCTCACAGTCGTTGTATGTAAAGCTTGATGATGCTGCAAAAGACTTAGCATCTCAGCTGCATGTATGTTGCGCAGTGCCAAGGCTCTGAGCAAGTATACAGAGATGGTAGATCAGGTGATCAGGCAGCAGAAGGACAGGCTGGAAGCTGCCAGCGATGAGGCCCGCCTACGCCTCAGGGAGTGGGACATGNTAAAGCATGTCTGATAGTAAACACAGTGTCAGCACTTTACCTGCTTGCATGCATGTCTTGTCTGTGACGGAAAGTAAAGTGCAGTTTGCTAGATGCACAAGAAACCATTAGTGGTAGCAGCTTCCCAGAGTCTGAGCATCGCCACAAACAACATCAGTTAAATAATCATGGGTAATCATGACCACAGCAGGTCTCATGAGGGATGTCCCATCAGCTGATTGGCCATTGCACAATGCTGACTGACAACATGACACAGAAGAGGTCTGCATGCCTTGCAAGATTGTGGTATATTGCATGAGGTTTCTGAGCTTATCCAGGAAGCTTCAGAGTCAGCTGCACAAGCTTGATGCCATTCATGTTGCTTCTGAACAAAGAAAGGCTGAGTTTGTGCATCATGAGTATGCATTGACATTATTTGTCTTTGAGTCATTGACATGATAGCAGACCTGACTGTAGGGTGTTTGGCACAAGCTGACCATGCAGGTGTTGTGCCCATTCGTCCGCTTTCAGATCCAAACAGGTCTGACAACATTTGTATGTTTCTTGTGCTGGCACCGATGGATGCACTCAACATATACTGACGTCGCATTGCAGGCAGATTTTGAGCATCAGGTAAAGCTGGAGCGGAGCCACAATGCAGACTTGGTACGCCAGCAGGAGCAGCTGTCCCAAGCACAGGTACATCCCTGGCCATACATGTTTGTTGTCAGACTTTGTCACGGTCATGATGCCACTTGTTTGTGCTAAGCACTGGGTGAGCCAGCTCAACATTCACAGCTCACTGCTGACACTGGANCATATAGTGGCTGCAGGGTTTGTGACATTATGGATATTCTTGTTGCCACCCTGGGAAAGGGTCTTGGTCATACCTGAGATAGAGTAGGGAGTGTCTGAGCTTGAGAGGGGCCGGCAGCGAGGAAGTTGGGGCGTCCTTGTGGGGGACTGGGCAGTCCCGGGGAGGAGGCAGGGGGGTGAGCAAAGCCATTGCCTGCTGCCTGGGACAGCATGGAGACATGCTGTCGCAGAGACACCAGCTCTGCAGCCATGGCAGCTGACTCATCCCTCAACTGCCGCTGCACAACCTGTACTCGGAAGCATGCAAGCCGGTGTCACATTGTAAAGTTTGTACGCACAAACAAATGTCCTAGCTACAAGAGTTGGAGTATGGATGTATTGTGGAGAGACACGCTTGAGCAAGGTTACATCTGAAGTGACCAGATTACGATGTTGGCCAAGTTTCACCAATGCAGACTGCGCATGTCTACATGCATGATGAGCGTCCATTGGAGAGAGATCTTCCTGTTTCAACAGATGCAGCCTGACANTGCTGACTCCACTGAGGTTGCTGCACAAACACTATCCTGCAACAAATGCAGGGATGCAGAAGTAGAAAACAAGACGAATGAGTACCTGAGGGTTCAAGCCCTGGCTGAGGCCCTGCTGATAGGTGTCTGGCCCCGAAAATAGGTGGAGCAGCTTTTTGTGGCCTTCTTTCTGAGCCAAGTCAGCAGGAGAAAGGCCCCTCTGCATTGACACAAGCCATTTCGAAAATGCCACACAGCTGCCAGGTCGCCATGTGAGGTACGCAGAATTTCGGCAAAGAAATGGGTACTGGCACGATGTTTCATGCTCATAGAACATGGTGTTGTCAGCACAACTTGTGCACTAAGCAACATATGCATAAATTTTTGATGTGGNCTCTATGCGCAAGGTTGGGGAACATGTCTAGAAAGCTACAGCACTGCAACCTCTTGATTCCTGCGACGGCGAATGCAGCTCCCTGAGCACAACAGGTGCTCACAAGCGCAGCTGTACAATCTCTTGCCTTGCTGTCGATAGCAGACTCCACCCTATCGCCTATCTCCTGCCCAATGCGCTTGAACAGGTTGCCCATGCGCATGTCATCACTGTAGTAGCGGCTAATGATCCACACCATCCTCAGAGCATTCATTGTGGGCGGCAGTGTGTCCAATATGCTGGCTAAGGGGGCATAAGTGATGTTCTTAAAGTGGCGCTCCAGTGTTGTCAAAAATTTCACATTGTCGCGAGACTCATCAGTGACCTGCAATAGAGAGGCTGTCGAGATACACCAGTATTGATGTCNGATGCCAACAAGGAGAAGCTGCAGATGCTACTTGAGCTTAGACAAAAACATGGCGACCGTAACGAAAAAGGTCCCTTATAGTAACTTATATTGAGATTAGTCACAATGTGCCAACATGTCATGTTGGCTGTGTTGCTATCTCTAGGTATCATGCCCGTAACAATAAGTTTGGGCTGAGAAACGGCTTCCGGTTCGCTTGCGCTTGCATTCACGTGCACACCTGCTACGTTACAGTGGTTTCGGTCCCTGACAATCTGCCTGATCAGGTACCTCTTGNCAGATTGCAGTGTATGCACACCAGCAGATTCAAGACATGTGCATGAGTCTTCAGGCAACTGCCTCATCGTATATGATGGAGCTGCACTTTTCACTAGCCAGTGTCACCACCCAGCGAACATCGATGGGTGGTTGTATAAGCACCTGGCAACAGATACCAACAACACCCACAAACTTGCTGCATCAGCCATTCCAGGAAGCAACGTGTACTCGCAGCAAGGTCACAAGCAAGGGCATAGCATACTCCACTCTGATGCTTCTGCACATCCAACCGACGCTTGTGGGTGGTACATCATGAGTGCCCTGGGAGATTTGCATGCCTACTTGCTAAACACACTTGTAACATTTCTCACCCGAGGCATGTTGAGCTTTGATGGTGCAGAGCTCCTGACTGGCAGTCTCTGCTGTCTCAAGAGAGGCGTCACTTGTCTTCTGAGACTGCTGCAGCCGCATGCGGTACTCNTGCTCACAGAATGTCCTCACAGAATGAACATTTGCCAGACTACTGCAACAGACATGCTTCCACTCTGTACAGGTGGCAAGTACACATGGCATGGCATTTCGCAGCCAAATGTCTCTTTTGGTGCCAATGCCATCAAGACATCAGCAAAAGGCTACAGACGGCTCACATTCCCAGACGGCGGATGCATAGAGATTGACTACCCCACATACATGATGCGGGGCATTGTGTACACTGCCATGCCAAGGGGTGACGCCACAGGCTCCGCCAGGTTCACAGACCAACAAAATCGCCTCAGCTGCAGTATAGACTTTGGCAAGATTGAAGGCTCCATGAACCCTCTTCTTCAAAGGCCAGATTCCCTTCAGGGCGTCATATACAGTCATGATGAAGCTCTGCCCACCTCCTGCTCCCCTGGCACACAGACGGTGAGTCATTGAGAATGACAAATGACATGCAGCACCTGACTTCAGGATGTCACCTCAGCTGTGGCGCTCTTCGCTGACTGATAAACATCTTTGTGCTGCACTGCAGCTGCGCCATGTAGCTAGCACACTTCTGATGGCTTGTACTTGCAAGAGCTGTTGACACCATGCAACGTCACCATACACTGCTCACTCAAGCGCAGCCATTATTGACATCCACTTAGGTTCGACCTGCTGTGTCAGCAAACCAGGCGAGATAAGTGAGACTCTGGCGCAGTGCCAAACAGCATGTGTTCACCATTCACAGCATGGTGCAACTGCACAGGGTGCACATGACAGACACCCTCACCATTGTCATGGTCACAAAACATGAACATCAGCAGAGTAAGTGCAATTCCCAAAGATAGCTGCCTTATGTGTCAGTGCTAGTGGTTTTGCTGTTGCATCACAACTCCAATTGCAGCTATTGCAAATTNAAGGGCCTTTGTGTGGTGGTGCGTCTGTCAGAGGTGGGCCTGATAGGCGAGAAGGGCACAAAAGTCCCCAATACCTCCATCGCTGAGATTTCCCTGGAGCTCGAGCTGTCCCTCTCCTTCACTTTTGATTACAGCAGGTATGTCAGCAACAGCATGAGGCAGATCTGCAGCTGCACCACTGCATACGTGTCCCATCAGCCCACAGCATGATCATCTGATCACCGTGTCACAAGCCGTGTGCAAAAGGTCTATCAACCAGTGTTCTCAGTTATGTATGTATTGCTTTGATTGATTAACAAATTGGTAGTACAATCCTGGCCTGCTGTGAAGTCACTGCAGCAGCAATACTGCTTTGCAAGCTTGAATGTATTCCCTAGAGTGCAGCACATTTTACCTGTACAACACCACAGACTAGCATTATAGGTTACACTGCACAGCTGGCAAAGGTTTCATGTATATCTCTGAGACAAGATCTGTGTGTAAGATATGCATGTAATCAGGGACAGTATGGCCCAGCATGTGCATCCAACAAACTACTGCAGGATACAGGGATGGCACACCGCCACAAAGCCAATGTTTGAGGTGCTTTCCTTGGAGCGCAAAGCCAGGGGAGCTTCAGTGCCATTGCCCAAGGCCATCATCAAGTACATCCTATCAGCTGTGCTCCCACGAGTGCTGCAGCGCAAGCTCATGGGTGCTTTGCCTGCTGAGCTAGGGCAATACATACTGGACGCTGGCCAAGGAGCAAGGCTAGCAGGTACACCACCCGAGCTGTCGTGTAGTGACTCAGTCATGACTTGTCCAGAATCTGGTCTGTATTGCATAGTGTATGGACACTGTTTGCAGCGCCTTATCACCAGCATGCAGCTATGTCAACAGCAAGTATATACACCGGCGTTGCTGATGTTGACCGGTTTTGTGAGCAAGGCAACATGAGATGTTGCATGAAACAATCGATCCTGCGCAGGACTTACCGCCGCTGCGCACTATGTGCAAGGGTATGGCCACCAGACTGCTGTTCAACAACAAGCTGGCTGCAGTCGTGACACTGCCGCTCAAACTCCGATGGTCAGTTGCTGCAATGGCTGCATATATTTGCACAGCCTAGTGACTTGCACAACCAAGGTGGCCATGCAGTCCACAAGAGTTGATGGGTATGATAACAGTGAACAGGCAACAAACCAAGCGGTCATATGAACGGCTTCAATGGTCACCATGTTAGTGTGCTGGTCATAACCTNACTTGGTGGCCGCAGCTGCAAAGCCTCAGGAACATCCTTGCCCAACAGAGCAGGACTGTCACAAGGCATCTGCAGCAGCAGACAGCTCGAGCAAGTCAGACATTGGTAACAAACACCTTAGCAGCAATAAAGCCGATGGCAACACACTACTGCTCCACTCAGCATCAGGAGCGTCAGTCCCAGCAGATTCAGGCATGTCCTCGCCAGGTCTTGACAAACAGGCCAGCCTAGACTCACACCAGACAAATCTGGAGCTGTCTACGCTGGATGCAGCCAGCAATATGCTGAGTCAACCACCGGCGCTTCCAAGTCTGCCATTAGTACCCGACAGTACACAGATGCCTGCACAAGACTTGCCTAGCAGCCCAGCAGCAGTGCCAACAGGCGCTGTGCTGGGTGGTCAGCGTGGAGGTGCTGTGTCACGACTTCAGCCTCCTGACAATGACCAGGCATCAGATTCCAGCATGCAGGACATACACCGGTCCTTCCAGCCTGATTCCAGTCTTGCAGGAACATCTGAACAGTCAAAGCAGGATGACAGGACNATAACACAGCCAGCAGGTAAGCCTGCCTGTCTAGGAGCGCTTCTGATGTTTGCACATTCACCGTAACATGCACCATATCATTTGAAATATGTAACATACTCACCAAAGTATGTAACAACACAACTACGAGTGCATGTGAGCAACTAGTCAGAGAGACANCCAGCAGGGCTGTGCAGGCTCAGCTAAATCCCGATGGGACTGTGAAGGGCCGTTCAGCTTCTGACCTTGTGGGAGATTCAGCAGGTAGCTTGTGACACATCCTTTTGGACTTAGCATGCCATCTTATAGCCAGCCTATGTCCTGCGTCAAGCTTGCTAGATCATCTTGCATGTCAGAGTCTATGCATACTTTGCAGCATGCTTGGTCTGTGCAAGTGCACAGCTGCTTCCCTGTCAAGCTGCAACACTGTTGTGAATTGCATGAGTGCATGTTCGCATGCACTACAGCTGCAAGCACGGTACACAACTTTCTTGACATTGCCTACATGACATAGCAAAGTAGTCAGAATATTGGTTGCGTGCAATTGGACAAAATATATGTGGGTCTTCCTAATTCAGTCANTGTGTGGCCCTGCTCAGACCAGAAGGGTCAGGGGCTTATCTTCTGTTCTCAGCCTGGCTGCCTACTGTGCATGCTTCTGCATGTACGACCATGTCTGCGCATGGTAACAGGTCATGTGTGCACGCGCTGCCGCTGTGCCACAAAAGCTTGGCATTGCAGGTTTGGCAGGAATGATGCTACAACAGTGTTGTGCCATTGTTTGACATTGTGTCCGAGTGAGTCCGCAAGTCTATTGTCATGTGCCAATGCAGCAAAAGCCAAGCACTCTGTGTTTGACAAATGAACTGATTGTCTACTTCTTTCCAGTTCAGCGGAACATTTGCTGGCTTGTGTAGCTGTGGTCCGGCATGACTGTGGTAAAGTATCCACCATTAGGCCGATACATGTCTGCCCACCTACGTGTGCATAAGGTTNACACAACAGCAGCCGGGATCGCGCACACAGCAGCAGTTTGGAGTGCCCACATCATGGCAGTCAGCATGGCAGGCACAGTCATTGTATAGGTTGCAGCCATCTGATCAGTCTCAAATCTGGCCTAGACACATGCACCCACAGAGTAGCATCCTGAATGCCCATCAGCAATGGCAGGCTCAGAGGCAGATTGCAGGCAAGCCTGTGGCACAACATGATCATTCACAGTTGCAGTTCACGCAGCAGAGACAGCTTGATCATCAGAGTACTGGGCAACAACCTGCTGTCAGCTACGGCCGACAGCAGCTTGCACCAANGCTGTTGAAGCCTGCATGTGCTGCGCAGGGAGTCCTCTGGCATACAGTTACTGGCCACATTTGCTGTCAGTGGCAAACCTGTTGTCTTGCATGAGAGGTCACTCAGACAGTTGCATGCAACCCATGTGTACCAAACAAGCCATGACCAGTTGCAGAATCCAAGTACACTTGCCATGTAGAGCAGCACGCTTCACCACACCAACTCACATACCTGAACTTCTGCAGCTGCAAGATTCTTTTCATCAGCTCTGACCCTTCCAGCATGCGCCAGGGGAATGGCAGCTTCCTCACAGCCTCCAACAGCTGCCTGATGAAGCTCACCTGTGCAAGCACAAAGCATCCTCTATGATGTAATGCTGAGTGTGCATGGAGTGAATGCATTTTGAGGTGAGCAATCAGGCAGGCTGGTCTGCAACAGTTTGATGGGGTAAAGGCATACAATGCAGCTGATTGCAGCTGCCTATCAGCAAACTGCTGTCCAGCTGCAGGCTGCATGCGACTGTAGGTATTGACACAAGTCAAGACAGCATACCAAAACAATGCGCAGGTGAGTGCTGTACAGGAAGGGGTGTTGATGTCAATTCGTAGCTGACTGAGACTGAATGTGCATACTGCTACAGGNTCCATTTGGTCCCAGCACAGGCAGCTTTGGTGGCAGCTCAGACCCATTTGGCGCCCCCAGCAGCTTATTCACACAGGTACAGCTCAAACACATGTGCTTGCTTTCAACAATTAGAGCGTTTGTAGTGAATCGCATATGCTGCCGAGCAGTATGTTGGTGACTTTAAGGACGGTACTGTGCTATATCTGCAGACACTGCTACAGTTCAGAATGCTGATCAAACCTGCACATTTGCTAGAAGAGTCACACAGCCACTACATATGACTGCGTATCACAAACATTTCGTTGACAACTGCAGGGCGCTGCAAATGTGTCACCGCTGGGGAAAACAGGTCAGGGCAGCACAGGTGGTAAGGATCCATTTGCGGACCTCTCAGCGTTCCACTAAAGCATAACAGTCATGCTGTCCTACATTGAATTACACTTATGTTTGTATAAATGTGCAGTACCTTTCTGACGGCACACCTCCATGCGTGTGTTGGGTGTCCACCTCCTCTGCAGACGAGGACCACAGAGATGGCCCGCTTTGTAATCAATTACTGATGTGATGCAGTCATTTATGCATGAGTGTACGTACACTTGGGTGTATGTACTCTCATGCCACACATTTGGTCAAGCACGTATACGGCAGATGTGCCTCTAGGCCTATATAAACAGTAGCACAGCAGGGGCTACTCTAAACGTAGAACAGGCATCCCGAATTTGATCCAAAGACCCGCAGCATCATGCAGGCTGTAGCGTGTCCTGGNACACTTTGGTGTTGTACCAAGTACTACCCTGGAACAATGGTTACTCTGTTTCTAAATTCGGCTAAATGTATTTTATTATGTTGCTATGCTGCAGCAGCAGCAGCGTATTACACTCCTCCGACAGCTTTTGACAGCCATGCTCACCTGCTGCATGGCTGCATTCACCCAAACGGCTTTGGGCATCTGGCAAGGGTGAATGGGCGGGAGGGTGGCTCCTCCAAGCTGACAGGTCAGTTTGAGCAGCCCTCTGTACATATCAGCACTTACCTCTTCAGCTCACAACTCATACCACTGTGCCAGTTTGATGAGCAAGTGTGCTTGCAGGCAAGCAACTGATGGCAGTCTGGGACAACCTTTGTCAGCTTCTGCGTGCTCGACAAATTAGTGTGGAGGACGTTTCAAACAAGGCAAGTAGGCCGCTCAATGTCAGTGTGCCACCTAGTCATCAACAGCAGCTGCATATGAACCACATGGCAATAAGAAAAGTCTGATTTATGCAGTTGACTACAATGCTGTTGTAAACAAGATCCTACACTACCTGCTGCCTGCAAATATACAGTCACCACCTTATGTATTGGTACTTTGAGCAACAACACCTTGCTCTCCGTAATGGAAAACAAGCTGTGATCAGGTCACAAGGCTGTGCCAGATGTCCAGGATGGACTGACCAGATGCAGGCAGCACCTTACAACCGGGCTGACCATNCATTCTATACTATGGCCACAGTCTACTGAAGAGCACTCAGTACACACCTCAAAAGTCAAGCCTGGTGCAGGTAGTACAGCAGGATCTGGCCTTTGCCACAGCAGTCTCCCATCGCTTTGCAGCTGGCAGCGCCTTTGGGCCAGCACGAGCTGCAGCAGAGACAACCTATGCTGCAACACTGGCCAACATTGGTCAAGAGTTCAACATCAGCATGCCCTTTGCACTTGCAGCTGAAAGCTACATGAACCTGTCACCTTGGAACTACTATGTACAGGTGAAGATGCACCTTCTTTCTTGCTGCATTCAGGTCCACAGATTGCTCATATGAAAGACGTTCAGCATGTAGCACCAGCCACGGTATCTGCATGTTGCCTAAATTTTGCACCTGAGCTAGCATCAGGTGTGCATCCGGTCATACGTGGCATGCCGGTAGACAGCAGCAGAAAACGTCAGTGTTGTGTGCAGCCAGATGTGCTGCGGGAGAGTGCAGCAAAAGCTGAAGCACTCATTGCACAGACCCTGGCACAAGACCCTGGCAATCCTCTGGCTTTGCATCTGTACATTCATATCTCAGAGGCCTCCAATCCACTCAGGTTGAATAAGTGTGCATAGTTCCTGCCTGCCTCATATGTGTAGAGTGTGATACTGCCGCACCCATGCACTTGCCACTCTTGGTTCCTGCAACACAACATGATATCAAAACAGCTTNGTTCAATAGCATACTGCATAGAGCATGCGTGCTGCTGAACCCCATCAGGCAAAGGATTTGTCAATCCTGTTTGAAAAATGTCCTTCCACCTTAGGGTGATGCTTGTGGTGCTGTGGCTGATGTGCGAAGGAGCTGCAGCCTGGCTGAATATAGGAACGTGCTCGACCGGTTCAGGATCTGGCAGGGCGGTTTCATCTTGCGTTACAGGCACGCTGCACTGGCCGTTCAGAAAACCTTTCCGCAATCCATTCGGCGAATGTACCGAGAAAGACTCGCACTTCCTCTCAGGCGTAGCGCTCGACACAGGACTTGCAGGCGCACTGCCGTTCTCGAGCGCAGTGCCTGGCATTTCTACAGGGTGTACTCCGGCAGCTGAAGCACGCGGTACACTTGTTAGGTCAACAGTACTAGCACTTCATAGCCGCGAAGTGTAAGATCAGCCGTGAACAGAGGTTGGCATATGGCCGCAACGCCGCGATCATGGTGGCGTGAGCTATCCAAGACAAATGAAGTCATTGGCGGTGCTGATTCCCGACCAGATGCCGCGCGTCAAGCTATGAGAGCGTGCTGCGAATTCCGATGCATTGATCAGCATGTGACAGGAGTTGACTTACCAGTTGATGCCAGCTGTGACATGGAAGGTCAAGGTACTTGGACGGGACCTGATGTTTGTGCTCTGGTCACTATGCAGTAGACTTCTGCAACTAGTCTGTCAAGACGCCCCTTTCAACTCGATCATTCAATTCAGCAAGAGGCACCCCAGTGTGCATATGACTTGCAGCTGCAGGTAGATGCGTCTTCATGCCATGGCAATCGGCATGCTAAGGCATTCTACTGACATTGGACGAGCTGGCATTATTCGTTGCACAGGGCTGCTGTCTCTCGAGAGCTCTCAGACATCGCTAAGTCTGGCATCGCGTCATTTATTTCCTGAGGGAAAATCTGCTCTTCCTGAAACACACCCCTCGCGCATGAAGGGCAGGGGCACGAAACTTGACTCACCATCTCACGAAGGGTTGGGTTCAGAGCAAGTACCTTGCGAAGTTTATCACACCGGTGCGCTTTTGCTGTCAAGGACGCACAGCATTGCACCGTCACTAGCAGTTTCACTNCATGCCAGGCAGGTCTTGCCAGTGCCAGGGGGTCCCCACAGCAGAACCCCTCTTGGGGCCCGTATGTTGTAGCGCGCAAAGAGCTGTGGGTGCTTCAGCGGCAAAGTGACCAGCTCTCGCAGTGCCTTCACCTGCATAAGAACTGAGAATATTGCTCATGCAGTCAGATATTGGATGTTGCATAGGACTGGACCTTGAAGCAGGCT
The DNA here is from genome assembly GCA_000818905.1 of Trebouxia gelatinosa. Lineage (NCBI taxonomy): Eukaryota > Viridiplantae > Chlorophyta > Trebouxiophyceae > Trebouxiales > Trebouxiaceae > Trebouxia > Trebouxia gelatinosa. The sequence continues at coordinate 5,722,332 of KN805369.1, read as the reverse complement.
CAGAGTGCAACTTAATCTACGGGACTATCCAACCAGAAAAACAAAAGGCAACCAGCTGGAACAACGCTTATATGAGATCAACATTGTTGCAGATCTTCAGCAACAGTGTCTGAGGCAATCCAGCATAAGGCTCTGAGCAATCATCGGCTCCATTGCAATGCGACATTCTGCTTTGTTGACCTGCGCAAACAAAGTTCAGACATGTGGATGAAGCCATGGCATGCATGAGCAGTGGTGACCCAGCCTGTCGCTATTAACTGGCAGGAGAGAAGAGGCGCTGCCTTGTGGAGTCGCATATGCATATGCTCTTTGTTCATGGCAGGCGTGCTTCTATCTGGACATTGCAATAGTGCGCCTGGCTGACATGGGTGTTGGTCACTACATGTACGTAAGCTTCTTGCCATGTAAGCAAGCCATTCCCTGCTGATGAGCAAACTAGAATACGAGCTTTTTAGGTAGGAGCACAGAAGTCCAGCCTACAGCATTTTGTGACATGACTTCAGCAANTCCTAGAAAGCAACACCCTGGCCACAGCACCGGTAACACGGATAGAAGCAAAAAGGTGGCTGCCCGGGAAGGCTATTTTTGAAGTCAGGCCGCAAGCTGTTGCTGCCAATGCAACCAGCCTAAGGCTGTAGCCCACTGCAAGGTGCCCAAAACTTGGCCAGCGTTTGAGGCTGTGACTTTTTGACTTTGAACTCGACCGCAAACAAAGGCAATGCAATGCTTGCTTGCTCCGAGCTGTGTTGCAAAAAACCTTTCACTAAAGTTGATGCTGTGATGTGTGTAAACATCCAGCTTACCACAAATGCGATACACAAGATACTGTATTGCTTACGATGTCATGGACAGCTTCAGTCAGTACAGCAACACAACTGAGGTCAGATAACTGCTTACACCAAAGTCAAGATCAGTGGCTGCAGCATGACAAGCATAGCGTGCAGCAGCAGGCTGGGGAAAACTCAGCAGTGATATGCTGCTGGTCAGGATCAAATGTGCTGACCCACCAGCCATGCAGCATAAACAAGAAGCGCTGACCTGTGCATTGCCGCACAAGCAGGTCATCTGCAGTGCGGTCCCAGTAGAAGCGCAACTGAGACTCCCAGGCAAACTCCTTAGCATCCATCACTGAGTCTCGGACAAATGTTTGGATGATCTCACGCGCATGGACATCTGTGATGATAAGGGTGTTAACCTTCTTACGGGCCTCACTGCTTAAGTCACGACGCACCATGCCTGTCAGGTCGACTAGCTGACCTGTCAGCTTGCTGCTCAGGTCCTGCAAGCCATCAGGTCTGGTCATGTAGGCAGGTTTGTATAAGCATCACTGCATTGCAAGTGTCTGCAAGAATTGACAAACTACACTCATGTGCATGTAGACTAATGTGTTTANACTGCGGGCAAGAGCATCGTTTAGGACTTAGGTATGTTAAAATAGTAGTAGGTTTACTCATAGTCAAAGACATGAGTCAATGTACAATGCTGGTGCAAGCATTGTGTGTTGCCTGCTTGATTTTGACGCTGCACATCATGGCAGCAACACGGTGCAAGCAGAGCAAGCTGCGTTTCTTCCTGGGTGCACTGCTGGGCAAGGAGTGGAAGGAAGAAGACATCTTTCTTCCAGAGGATGCAGTGAAGCACAGAGCCAACCAGATGCTGCAGCGCTACAAGGCCGAGGCGCAGCAGGTGAGATGATGTGTGGTGTGATGTGCTGTANCATGCTTGTGCAGCATGGCTCTGCAGCATTCTATCATTTTGTCCTTGATGGACTCAGTCAACGACAGAATGTTGACGGGTGAAGGAGTTAGCAATCCGGACTGTATGCTCACTTGCAGCTCCTGTATCACGGGTACAGGTAGAAAGCCCTAGTTTGAACTTGATGGTATGGGTATATTTTCTTTTGCATGCCCTGCAGATGCGTTCATCGTTGATGATTATTGTAATTATTATTATTATATATTTACAATACACTTTTAGGGCATGACTGATGCAGTTGCATGCCGCTGCTGCGCTGCCTATGACCAGGNTGCTCAATTTCAGGCTCAGCAGAACATCATCACGCTACAAACAGTAAGCTTGGCAGCAGAAGTTCACTGCAAACAGTGTCCCAGTCTAGCTATGCTGCAAGGCAGTAAGGCAACAGCAGATTTAAACGTATGCTAAGCCACACGAAACACCTGTCTTAGACTCTACAAAAGACTGTTGTATGCGCCATGTTCAGGTGCTGCATGTGATGTGTGGCGTGGCAGAGTATGACGAGCTGCCAGTGAGGCACAATGAGGATAAGATCAATACAGCCCTATCTGGGGATGTCAGGTGGCCCACGGATAGCAAATCTGCTGATGACCCACACACCAAAGCCAACCTTCTGCTTCAGGTATGAAATATCAAATCTTGGTAGCTAAGATTTGTTTCATATGTTGGCTGTGAGTGCCCAGCTGTGCATTTATGCCTTCAGTATACCCTTACAGACCGACTGCTTCTCCAGTCATGGATGCGTCAGTACAAAAGTGTTGCTGTGTTGCACAGTAATGCAGAGCTATGATTGCTCTCCAGACCATTATGCAGCTGCAATGCTTGCTAAGCAGCATGTTCATGTGGGCTCACCCAAAGATATATGGGACTGCTGGCAAAGCCAACTGCTGCTTTGCTGAGAGAGCCTATGTTTTTGAATATAACCAGGCAGAGGCTGCTTACCTAGTGTTCTGTCTGAAGCACCTCACGCATTGTTTGCTTGCACTTCCAGCGCAGCAGTGTTGTTGGCTTCACTGCAAACAGATCAGCAAGTAGCGGTTTGCAGCACTGCAGACATTTGTTGCTTTTAGTGGGCTTTGTCCAACACTACCGTCAGAGCCAGCACCTGTGGTTTGCATGGGATTGGCCCCTGGGCTCCCATCTCCTGGCTCTGGAGATTTGTTTATGTTAGATGCTGGAACTCCAGCTACCTGGCAAGATTGTTTACATGATGGGCATGAACAGGCCTACAGGGCATGCCAATTTGCCAGTGCACAGCATATATATGATACTGTATATCCTCCACCTTATCCCGTGCGTAAGGTCTTGGCATAGGCATGCAATGCTGATGATGTCTTTGCAGGGGACTGATCTGATGTCAAACCTTCAAGGGAGCGGTTGCCCTTGCAGTGTGTCTACAGCTGATGTAACTTCTGTGTGCTGCGTACCTGTGCAATGTCCTGTCCACATCACACAGGCAGAGGATGCGTAATGAGCTGTGCGTTCTTCACAGCCTGTACAGCACACACTTGCTGTGTTATCTGTGAAAACACACAGCTCTGCACATAAACTGCAGGTGCACACAATGGCACATGCACCCATGACGCAGCACAGGGTTTGCCCTCACCATGTATCGAAGAAGTGCACCGCCCATTACAAACAGACAACCTCATTGCACACTGACGTGCTTGCTTCAATGGCAAGNCTACCTACACTGCTGCAGCCTGAGGCAGGGGGTTTCACTAGCTTCTCTGTCATGTGAAGTCATGAGAGTCATATGTCTGCACCATGCGGCAGACTGTATTGGACTCTGCAGCTGATCGCCCAGAGAATATGTGCAGCCGGTCCAAAGCTCAGGTCAAACTGCTTTATGTGCACGCATGTCTCCCTGATGAGTGGTGCAATTCATGCGAGTGCTGCACAAGCGAAGAAAGCAAGTATGGCGCAAGCTCAGCATATGCCAACAACCACCCACAGTGCAATGAAGTACCTTTTATATGTTCCCAGGTATGAGGCAGTGAAGGCAGACCACAGCTGGAATGCAAAGTGGCTGTTCACCAACAGCTGCATGTTTCAGCTCCCATTGCACTCAGACCATCACTTGCATGGCGCCAAGCCCTACCAGGTAAGTCCGTTGCCTGCACTACCCAACATGCATGCCAGTGTGAACACTGGCCATGAACGATCACTGCAAAGCTGAGTGATTGTTGTTGTTGTCTAGTATCATTTTCGCGTGCTCAATTTGTGAGTGAATACGCTTCGCAACTTATACATGGGAAGTGTTCTGGGCAATGCCTGGTACTGCCTGATCTCTTGTGACGTGTGAATATGCCATGGCCGTGTCAGTGTGCAGCACATTGGACCGCTGCATGAGTCGATGCTGAGCATATCGTTGGCAATGCGCAGGTGCTGCAAGATCGCAGAGAGGCTCCGCTTTTGCCAGCCAGCTAACAGAGTAGGCTGTATATATAGTGCCAAGCTTGATGTCTTATCTGGCAACACAACTGACATCTGCAGACCAGGNACACTGGCTATGTTGTGATGCATGCAGGACCCCCACCTGAGGCATACACTGCAGTTTGGCATGGGCATGCATCATGCTGGCCTCACCGACTCAGACAGGACCACTTGCGAGCGCCTTTTTGTGGCAGGCAAGATTCAGATTCTGGTGGCCACCTCCACCCTGGCATGGGGGGTCAACACACCCGCCCACTTGGTCATCATCAAGGGCACTGAGTACTTTGATGCGCCCTCCAGGTCAGCCCATGCAGCAGTGACAATCTCACTAAGCAGGCTAGCCATTCATGCAGTCAGCTGTACGCTCAATTTCACTGTCATTGGAATGCATGCAAAGCCCAGTTCATGCATACTCAGTCATGGTCTTGATAAATGCTGTTGTGGCCTGACTCAGCAAGGCTGCGGTGCATTCCATGGGAAAGTCCCTTTTAATTGTCATACTGTCATGCTATGATAAAAAAGTGAAAGTGATTACAAATTCAGTTCATATGAGTGTGATACTCAAAAGAGTATCAGGTGTAAAATGGGGCTGGTTGCAGGCGATATGTAGACTTTCCAATCACAGACGTGTTGCAAATGATGGGGCGAGCAGGGCGGCCTCAGTATGACAGGCAGGGGGTGGCTGTAATCATGGTGCATGACCCCAAGAAGTCCTTCTACAAGAAGTTTCTGTATGAACCCTTTCCAGTGGAGTCCAGTCTGCTAGACCAGGTATGCCATATAGTCGTCAGAAAGCCTGGAGCAAGATTGCATCACCTGTGCTGTGATGAACAAGAATGCCAGGTTCACAGCTAGCAGTGGTGTGATGCGTGTTCATCAGTGTGTATGGTCTGTCCTAACCTGACCTGGCAAGCAAGTTTGAACCGCTTTTGCTGCTCTGCATCCTGCTGCTAAACGGCATTTTCAGTCATACTTACCCATCACCCATAAGGAAGCAGCTTCCTTGACAGGAGACTATATGTGTGCCTGGTTGTGTAAGCAGGACCAGGATGCATGCTTGACAACCGATGGAATGCTGACTAATGTACTCTATGTGATCAAAATCATGTCTTAAAACTAGGCTGCCCAGTGTTTGGGAACTCATTGAGCAGAACCATGTGAGATCAGATTTTGAATGCACTGCTGTGCTGTGCAGGTATCTGATCATTTCAATGCAGAGGTGGTGGCAGGCACAATAGGCAGCAAGCAGGATGCTGTAGACTACATGACCTGGACCTTCCTGTATCGCCGCTTGCTGCAGAACCCGGCATACTATGACCTGGAGGGAACTGCTGCAGAGGATGTGAATGAGTACTTGTCAGCTTTGGTAGAGCGCACATTCACAACACTGCAGGTACGCACATCTGCTTCTTCTGCCCATGGCTGTAAAAGCTGATACTTGCGTTTGCTGTGAGAACAACCATAATTACAATCACTCATACATGTTGTGCCCCCATGTCACAACAGTCTCTGAGGACTGTTTAATACAGTGCTGCACATGCTTGACAAAGTGAGGTGTCCTGGCACACATAGTGCTGCCTTGCTGCCAGGGCATAGGTTGTATCGTCATTGATATGACTTGTGCCGTGTTGCGAAAGCAGCATGTTTGATGGGCAGTCATGTTCATTACTGTCACATGTGCAGGCTGATGGCTGCATTGGGATCGGAGAGAACGATGAGATTGACAGCCTGACCATGGGCCGCATCTGCTCCTTCTACTACCTCAAGCACCAAACCATGGGCTTGTTTGCCACCATGCTCAAGCCAGAAATGGGCCTGAAACANCTTACTCCAAGTTGTGAGGTCAAGCACTCTCTCCGCTACTTCCCATCATAGGCCTTCAAGCAACAGATATTCTCAAAGCCAACGCTGTCAAAAGCAGTATCGCTTTCTGCAAGCTGATTGCGCAAGCGCTGCAACAGGACGTTCCCACTTCGTTGACCAGCTTGCGAGTCAGCTTGTGCCCGGTCCCCGACAATTAGTCATCAAACCCTGCTTAACAACCTGTAGATTCTTCCTCTTCTTTCGGGATGTACTAATTGCAGAACTTTCCTCCCCGTGATCGACAACATAACTTGAGGTGGCATTTGATCGCGTGGGTCAACACTTCCTGCATATCGATACTGACTGTACCACAGAAATCGTACAAGTTTGCGTCTGCGCTATTGTTGGGAGCTTGCACAACTTCAGTGGCAGTTCCGTGCCTCACGACACTGGCGAAGTCTGCACAACACTTGCTGCCTGCGGTCCGGAGAATGCTGCATTCATCTAGCACACACGTTTGCAGTCCATTCCTTCGGGCCTCCGTGAGGCCTAGCAGCTCGCACAGCGCGCCACAGGCTTTCCAGCGCCCAGCCTGCTTGACCAAGGTGCGACTGCTACTCTATCGTGCTGCACTGCTTGCTGAAGCTGTCGTCCTTCAAGCAGCGCTCTGTTCGTGCGCAGGCATCTGCTCTTCACAGACGCTCGGCTACATCCACCTTGCCGGCTTGCCTGAAAGTGCAGTGCCAGCCAAGTAAGCACCGATCAGCCGAGTCGCGTTTGTATATCCAAGTTGCCACAATGTTCTGCTCACCCGCAACTGCAGTTCTTGTTGTATCAATGCAGGGCGAACACACATGACCCAAGCGGCCACAGCGCAGGCTGTTGCTGCTCCAGACACAAAGCAGACTGAACAGTCTGCACCAGCCAACCTGCATGGATTCAAGCTTGAACGACAGCAATGGGTTGCAGAGTACAACTCAACAGTGCTGCTGTATAAGCACACCAAGACAGGTGTGCACAAAGTCTGCGGCAGGCCCAAGTGACAGGTAGACAAGGATGGTTCTGGAGCAAACTGACCTGCTGCATGTACTGGCACAGGTGCTCAGGTCATGTCCTTGCTGAACAGCGATGAAAACAAGACATTTGGGGCAGTGTTCAGAACCCCAGTAGAGAACAGTAAGGGCATTCCACACATACTGGAACACAGTGTGCTGTGTGGTAGTGAGAAGTATCCAATAAAAGAGCCATTTGTGGAGCTGATGAAGGGATCATTGAACACATTCCTGAATGCTTTCACATACCCTGATCGCACCTGCTACCCAGTGGCATCCACCAACCTCCAGGTGTGTACAAATGTTGAGATAAGTTTCCAGTTGATTGATGCAGACCAAGTTCTAGCATACTGAACTTTGTAAACTTTGTGTAGCATGTTTGTTGTTGTATTTTACACTGTCCTGGGAGCGACACAAGGGCCACCGATTTACCTTGTCATTGGACGCAGGACTACTACAACTTGGTTGATGTGTACCTTGATGCTGTTCTCCAGCCAAAATGTGTCAAGGACCCAAAGACCTTTGCACAGGAGGGATGGCATTATGAACTGGACGATGCCAAGGTAGGCCAAAACCCAAGCTATGTTTTTTGTGCATCACATCAGTACCTTGCAAGGGTATGCTTACTGCATCCTTCACATTGCAGCATGTGAATGGCATCTGCAGGATTTGACCTGCAACAGAGCTGCATTTTGGAGATTAGGGGACCGTAGCCTCTATGAAACACCCTTGGAGCTGCTCTGCCTTGACCAACAGCAATGGCTGCATGCTTCCCTTGATCTTGATGGATTTCACACCTTGTGTGCAATCACCTTTAAGATGCCATGGTCAATGCAAGGTCTGTATGCTTGAGGCTTATGCTGCAGGATGACATCACTAGAAAGGGTGTAGTGTTCAACGAGATGAAGGGAGTGTACTCGTCCCCTGACAGCGTCAATCAGCGCACTGTTCAGCACTCACTGTTCCCAGACAACACATATGGCGAGGACAGTGGTGGAGACCCCAAAGTCATCCCTCAGCTCACTTTTGAAGAGTTCCAGGTACCAGCTTATGGTGGTTGGTGACACATGCCTGCTAACCAACTGTCTAGCAAATGTCAGTGTGTACAGAATAGCTTTCATCAGAAGGCTGTAAGGCACTGAATGATGAGATAAGCAGGGCACATTGCACAAGCTTTGCTGTGCAAAAGCATTCTCAAATCGCAACATGTGCTGCTGCCCGGGTATGTTATTGTAAATGCAGTCACAGAAGATGTCAAGCAGCATTGGAATGTGGTGATNTAGGCTGAGATGGCTGGAGCACCAGAGACCGCTGCCATTCTGGAGTCTCTGAACTTGCAGCGAGCTGATGCTCGTGAGAGGCAAGCAGCCATGGAGCGCCAGATCAGGGAAGAGGCCCGCCGCCTTCGAGAGGGCCTGGCAGGTGACATACACACTCTCAGCTGCCATACATCATGCTGTGTCATGCTGCGCTTTGACTCACCAGGCTGCTCAACTCCTATGCAAGACACAGTCACATCCATAAGGTCATGCTGTCCAGAGAGAGTGCAGGGTCGGGCCCAACAGTGCTGGTTCTGCATGCGTGGCCGGTGTTGTGAGGCAGATCACATGATGCAATTTGACATTGCATGCAGGTGGCAGGGTGGAGGCAGTGGCAACTGGTGCAGTGGCTGGCCGCAAAGCTGTTGACTTTGAGAACTTGTCATTCGCCCAGGGCAACCATTTGATGACCAACAAAAAGTGTGACCTCCCTCAGAAGTCATATCGGACAGCGCAAAAGGTGGGTCAGGCTGCTATGGCTGAAATGCATGCTACAAAGCACGGCTTTGATATTCAAGCATGTTGCAAACACACCACAATGCTACAACTTCCCCGCATCATCACAACAGTGAGCTGATTGTCCATAACCCCTGCCACAGGGTCATTGCCTAGATTTGGCAGTTGTTTTTCTGCCTTATCACCATGTAGTCTCAGAAATATGCATGTCAACCCTGTCAGTCTACTTCATCTCTGTGCCAGTCATTTGCATGGCAGGTGAGGAGCATCCATGGTCAGCTTGCGACGTCGTATTGCGTTGTCACATAAATACAGCTACTAACAGCATCGAAGCGTGCAGGGTTACGAGGAGGTGCATGTGCCTGCACTCAAGCCCAAAGAGTTTGCAGCGGGCGAGAAGCTCATGCCAATCTCGGATCTGCCAGGCTGGGCTCAGCCCGCCTTCAACGGCATGCAAACTCTCAACAGGGTGCAGAGCCGGGTCGCTGACATGGCCCTGTTTGGGGTGGACAACATGCTGCTGTGTGAACAATTCTGAAAACATATGATGTCATATGCCTGACACCGCATACAGCCAAGTATGTCACAGCAAGTGTCACTTGCAACAGGCATATACAGCCATTGTCCAGCTCAAAACCTGAATGCCACACACAAGAAGCCAATGAAGACCATCAACACCAGCTAAAGATCAATTCTGAGGTCTAAGTCCACATTCCTCTNGTTGTCTGTGCTGTGTGCTGCAAGCAAGCTGAGCACTATTTGGGCCTGAGACTTGATTGCTGAGCTTCGGTCTTCCGTTGTCATGCTTGTCAGCTGCTGCTGCACTCCTTTCCTGTCAGGCACTTCTGCACTGGTGTGTACAGCTTTGATGATGTCCGCAGCTGTGTCTAGCGCATTTGTCTGCAGCTGCATTAGCTTTGTGTCTTGCAGCGTTCGCATGACCTCTGCACAACACAAGCAAGCATTCAGAAACAGCTTTGCAGCCAGGGAGACAGCACTGCATGTAAGACCAGCGCCTTTAGTGTCTTATGCAAGATCATGCTGACGACAGCTGGCTGATGAGGCTGTGCTTTTTGCAAATTTGCAAGCCATGTGCTTTACAAGCCTGCATCACGACATATCCATGTAGCTGATAAGTTTTTACATCTGACTGTGATCTCCCACAATATTAACAGCCTTCTAGACAGCATGCAACAGGCAACACAAGTCACAGCAGCATGGTAGCTAATCTTGACCAGACACCCGTCGTAAGCAAATATGTTGCTGTCCCTCTTGCAGTGTCCTACAGTCCATGTCAGCTACCTATGCACAATAACTCTTGACACAACACTGTTTGCAAGCTGAGGATACAAACAGATGCACAGCATCACATCGGCATGCTCACAGCAGACTTGACATACCTGGAAGCAATGCAGCTATGCAGATTGCTTGCTCAGCCGGCAAAGCATCCCTGTTNCACACAGCAACACACAGCATGCTGACCTGGTGTGTTGAGCTCCCTGCCCACTCCAGATACAATCCCCTGAGTGAGGGTGTGATCCAGACCAAAGGGGTTCCCAATCGCAAACACCTTCTGTCCAACCAGCAGGTTAGAGGACTGGCCCAGCTGGATAGGCTTCAGCTCATCAATTTTGGACTGTTCACATTCCAGCTGCAGGACTGCGATGTCCTTGTCTGGGTCCCCACCTATCAACTGCGGGCACATATACAGTAAATCACTTATGGACTGCTACCATCCCAGCACCACCACCGCAAATGCCTTTGTCTTGGTGTTTGATTCTTGGCTGCTTGCAAGACACAGAACGTGCTCAACAGCTGTGCAGCAATAGGTCTTGGCGACACAGCTTCTGTGTTTCAGTGCTGTTTGGCAGTGCACGTTCTCAGGGAGCACTAAAGAGAGGACGGCAAGCTGACAACATCCTTTGAGCAGCTGAGCATGAGCGGCATATATTGTGGGAACTTCAGTCATTCACAAGCAAGCGGACTTTCTTCTCAAGCAGACAGGATGCTCCCAAGCGCATACAGCGAGCACTCATCAGCTTGACATGGTGTCTGCAAGTTGGCGAGCAGATGACTTGCGCACCCACCTTTGCTGACCAAACCGACTGGTCAATAAGCGCTACCTTGATGTCAGAGGCTCCACGAATCACTGCATACCACACGTCACATCGGTGCCTTAACGGGCATTGCGTGTTGTGCACACACCCACAATTTGGTCACAAAGTGAGGTGACCAGTTGTTGTCCCAGCTCTACATGTTATGGTTTGCATGCACAACCAAGCTCTCAATGTGAAGCAATACAGGCTGTTGCATGGACAATAGCAAAATGGAGGATGCATCAAGGACAGTCGATTGTGCAGTCGATTGTGCAGGTATGTAACATGCAACAGTGCACGTGTTCACAATGCAACATGTACCATGGAAGTTGGTGACCACATGCCCCTTGTCATCCCAAAAGAAGCCTGACCCCATCCCTTGGGGTNTAATGCCAAGTGCCAAGTTGGCATTTTGAATGCAAAATAAACATGGATGCAATGCCTGTGAGTCCTGCAAAATGTGGCAATAGCTGTTGAAGGGGGTAATGCAGGCATTGATAGCTGCCATGGCTGAGCCCTAAATTTAACGAATCTGGGATATGGTATGTCCGAATGCCACAGCATCTGTGCTGGCCAAATTTGCCAATACAAGTTTGCGTGCTTGTGGGGCAACAACAAGATGAAAATGGACGCTTGCTCGCTTGCTTGTACAATTGTTGCACAAAGGTTGATGTAGGGACAAACATGTCGTTACTGATCGATGTCCCTCCACATACATTCGATGTGTGGCATGGCTGTATATTTATAATTGGGCCGACTTGCCTGCATGTTTGCAATATGCAGCTTGCATAAGCCGGTGCCATTTCCCTTACAGTCATGTAAAGTGAAAATGAAGGCAAATTACCGCAAAAGCTCTTACTTGAGCAGAGGATTTGATGCCAGTGAGGCTGGCTTGCTGCACCTCCATGCCGTCCCACCCCACTGCCTTCAGCCTACCCCATATGATGTCCTCTTTCACCCCACTTTGTTGTATGCTCTTCCTGAGGGCCTCAACCCTAGCTTGGCCTAGGCTTTTCAGCTGACCCATACCCTCCACAGCAATGACCAGATTCTGGCGGGACAATCGCTCCCGCTCGCTGGCCTGTTCATTGCTATTAATCAACTTCCAGGCTTTGTCGCGCAGAAAGCNAACGTGAAGAGGCTCAAGGGCAGCACACGCAGGACACGATTGGCAGACATTGAAGCAGCCAGTTCAGCCGTTCTGCTAGACAGTCTAGGTGTGACCACTGCTGCACGATAGGCACATGTACAAGCACATCACCACTTCTGCAGACACGATGGTGCACTGCCACTGCGCCACGATAGTGCTGCCTGGCAGCTTTACATTACTCACATACTTTGTCTGTGTGCCACGGCGAGCTGTCTGTTGCCAGCTCATCAAGTTGCACACTGAATACAAAGCTGTTCTGCAGACATCCTATGCTGTTACAGCTGTCAGTGACCATGCAATGCATTTAGTGCACAGCACCCTTTGAGTGAACCACAACAATGCAGGCATTTGCCTGGTGTCATTTTCATACGTTTGACTGCAGGGTCACCAGATCGTGCAGCATGCTGCTTGTACGTGCCAGAGAAACGTGGAGTGCATGTTCTGCTGCACTCTGGGCAGCATTCCAGCCTGCGCTGGCCCACGCAACTCGATGATCACAAGTGCTGTGTGCCATTGGCTTCCAATGCCATTGCTGCTTTGAGAGAAGCTTGGGGCTATGCAGACACGGTTGCATCGCTAGGTACATGTTGAGTATGGGCCTTGAAAGCACTTCATGCAGCATGTGCCACAGCGGCATAGGCATGCAGTTGTCACCTGTCCGTCACCCTTGTGCTGTTTGCAGTAAAGACACAACAAGAACATAGCAAAGAACCAACATCAAACTGTGCCTGCTTTGCCTGCTTTGTGCTTAGCCTGCTGAGGTACCCTATGTGCCAAGTGTGCTATGCAACACCTGCACANAAGGAAGGTAAAGGTGGCAGCAAGAGCTGTGATCAGAGAAACAGATGAAAGCAGATCAGTGTCTTTCCCTAGTTGNGGGTTCTACGTGCAGGTATGCAGACACAGATTGCGGCTCAAACCTCTACCCAACACCACTTTGCTGTCTGTTTGCTTGCCCCAGGTCTGTACAGTCTGTATGCCTATGATGTCCAGCAGCAAGCCAGTNGCACCTCTAGAAAAGCCCTAGGCAGCTCCATGCAGGAACAGCTGCCATATCATGCATGAAGCATACCTGGCCATGCTTGCTGAAGATGCTTGCCAAGTCCTCCAAGGTGGTGTCATATGGGAAGGGTTGCGCATACAAGCTGCGCTCATTTTGTGTCTGGACGAGCTGCTCAGGAGAGGTGAGCTCCTGCAGGCGAAAAGGCTCAGTGTGAAATACGGTTAAGGTGCGGCTAAAGTGATGAAATGCGATGCTGAAGCTCAGCAGGACCATTGGAGCTCACCGTGAGACGTTTGACCATTGTATCATCATCGCTGACTGCTAGTGACTTGCAATCACGAAGTGCTTCTGCTACCTGTGAAGATTACAAAGCCGTCATTGCAACAGCAGTGAAAGGGCAGTGGCAACGTCAATGACATGATCACTTACCTGAGCAATGATGTCTGGCTCTACCTCCCCCGCAGCTGTGTTTGGTGGCAACCCAAGGGTTTTGCACATGCGGNTTGTGCACCTGCACTGGTAGGGTCCAAGGTGGCAGTACAGGGGTCCCATCAGCCAGCCCCCTGAAGGAGCGCTGTGTCTTGAGGCAGGCAATGACATCCAGACTTTGGCTGTAATATTGGCCATCAAGGCTGGGGCGGAATGCTACCCTGAATGTGGCACTGCTGTTTGCTCTGATCTCTAACTGCTCAGGAAACACCTACAGAGCAGCAGGTCAAGTGGTGCTGCATGCTGCTGATGCACTGTCATGCACATGCATAGCTCCCAGCAGATGCAAATGCACCTAATGAAACAGCAACTCACACATCTGCCAGCCGATGCTAGGTCCGCCAATGCTAGGTACCTAATAGGCGAGTATTGTCCTACTTCTGAACGGCAACATGCATTAACACATAGACACCNCACTCCTGACTACATAACACTACACTGAATGCACTGCGCCCGTGAGGCTGGCTTCATGCAGCTGTCTTGCCTTTGCATCGATGTTGCTGGCCCGTGCCAACTTACTACTGCTAGAAAGGTTGAACAACGTCATTGTCACCAATCACTAACACGACCTTGTAAGTAGCTACACAGAATAATGAAATAAAGAATGCAAGCCACACTCAACTAGAACTAGTACTCGCCATTGAAATGGTCAACAAGCCTTTGCACCAACACATCAGCAACAATCACAAAACAAAGCTTTCAAGCAAGCTATGCAGCCTTGACAGCCTTGCCACTGCTGGCATTGACTGGCAAGTTGGTGATGTCTGCAAAGGCAGTCTTGGTGTGAAGTGCAATGGGCTCTTGGCCTCCCTCAGTTCCCTCCCTTGTCTCACGCTTCATTCTTGTCCACGGACCAACAGCAGGGTCTACAATGAACTTCCANTATTGTAAGGAGCTGGCCTGCCTGCCTGGAAGAGCGTCACATCTACACACTGGCATGAAATGCAGCAGCATTCAGACTGTACAGCTGATGGATTGCTGGCGCGCTCAGCATGGTTAGACCATCTGCGTTTGATGGCACATCCCAGCAAGCTCATCAGCCAGCAAGTCACTGCAGTGATGTTATAGGGACATGGCACTTACGCCTGACCTGCAAGCAATCATTTCTGTCAATGTCAACAATGTAGTCCATGTTCAGCTCTGCTGTGCTTGTTTGAGCATGCACCAAAAGATCTTGTTCAGTATGTATGTCTGTCAGCATTGTCCAACAAACATACGCGCTTTCAACAGCAGGCTGCTCACCACAGTCCGCCCTTGTGTTATGGTGTGTGCAAATTGACAATAGAGCCTAACAGCAGCCAATTTTGGTGTTTGTCAGGTCAAACGTAAGCTTGGATCACATGTTCTGGTCATCTATGTCCATCAAAGGCCAGACTAAGCTACAAGGCAGAGAAGCAATGCACCTTTGCACACTCTTTATAAAAGCTTCCAAGAGTTTTGTCACTGTATTGCCTGCAGCTTGTGAGTGGGTTTCTGCAAGTAGCAGGCGCTGCCATCACAAACAGGTGTAGGGCTTGAATGATGTCACATCTATGTAGAGGGGCGCCTTGTGGCCTATTCAGGCCTGAAATCTAAACCCTGAACATAGCGCAAGCATGCCATGACCTAGACATGGTTGTGTGACAGCAGATGTATTGTNTCCCCTGACAAGTAGGTGCCAGGCACTGCCAGTTCCAGCCCCTACAGTGTACAGTAAATCTCAGTGTCAGGGGCTCATTGTTTGTTCCTGCATGGCAGCATGGCAGTGATGAGCAATCAGCACAAACACTGGCTCCCCTGACAGNGACCCCACAGTGTAGAAACCCTCCTCGCCGACTGTCACCATGTGATTAGGGTCTGCCTTCTTTAGGTAAGCAGCCATTTCATCAATCCAGGACTGCAGCAAATAATGTAGGTGGTGTGTCACAGGGCAAACTTGGAGATTGNCCAAACCCTTTGCCATTGAGCCCAGCTACAACGACTCCTCCTGCAACACACCCCTAATTTTTGTCTTGTCTCCTGGCAGGTGTGGCACTTTGTCGCAACCAGCAGCATTAGTCAAGACTGTGACATGTGGGCCTTGCCAACATCATCAAATGCATTTAGGGGCACCTGAACAGAGCAAGCAGAGCCAGATGTTGTCCTTGTTTGCAGCCTTTGGCTGCTGCCTGACTGGCTTGCACACTTCTGCACCAGTCGGCATCATACAAATAATAGCAGCATCATTCAAGCTGCCTGATGCTGTACCTGTGTGATTTCAAGCATGCTCTCAAGACATAGCCAATCACCACCAAGTCAACCTCAACATGATCCAGTGTGGGGCTCTGCCAGCATTGTTGTCAAAGTTGGACCTCACACAAAGCCCTCAAGATCAGAGCACTTGCCATCAGGCGTGCAGAGCCCTCTGTAATTTGTCTGGAGACAATGACGAGTGCGATGATGCAATCACAAGGATGGCTGCTGTCCCTAAACTGGTGCAAGTGTATCATCATGGGCTTCCGAAAGTGGCAGCTGTGGCAGCAAAGACGCTTGGCAACTTNGCTGAGCTGGGTGCTGTCTGGGATGGTGTGAGGCCTTGCTGACACATGAGCGTATGAAGCTATGTTTGCGTTGACATGTCACACGCCCACACAGCCTTGGTCCTACATTGGTAACCTTACTGGTGTTTTTATGACATAGGATGCAGCTGTGTCTCAGCAGAGAGTAATTAACCAACTTTACACTATGACTGCTGGCTTGCATCACGGGCAAAGCTATGTTGATCTCAAGACAATAAGCATTGGCGAGCTCTGCAAGGATTGCTTCAGCATTGTTGCCGCATGACAGACCATGCTGACAGCTGTCACCCGATTGGCATGATGGGTAAGAAGCATTGCAAACCTTTCAGGACATCAGGTTGACCGGCCTCTATGGTGTCCAATGCTGTATGCATTAGCAGGCGAGAGAACTCTCCGGCATCAATGCCCTGTTCCCGCCATTGATACACCCCATCAGCAACCCCAAGCCCCATCAACCCTTTCCTGCATGCTTTGCATGGCAGCCTCTTTGCTCGCCAGCTCAGCATGAAGCTGATTGATGTGGCTGTCTGACTGTGCTTGCCTGTGACTAGCAGCTGCCAGCTGGCTGNACAAAGGGCATGCTGTGCAAATGCATGTGCTCACAGAGCAACATTTGGTGGACAAGCTAGTATATGAGGAGTCAGTGTCAGAGGAGAAGGATTAGTTGTGTTGGGAGACGATGTAGGCAACAGGCAAGGGTACAGGTCATGTGAGTAGCTCAGACAGGCAGCTGCTGACCTTCCTGTTGTTCTTGTACTTGTTGATGTTGGCAGGGTTCTGTGCTACATCTGAGACAGCTTGCATAACTTCAGGGTCATCAAACCCCGCCATGAGCTCTTTATTGCTTGCAATATTGCCTATGCTCTGATTGGTTGGCATCAGATCACCTGCAGAAGGATGCTTCTTCTGTTTGACAAACAAGGGGACTGTAGCTAAACTGCTGTCATGGCTGAGTGTAGTGCCCTTGAAACTTACTGACAAGCTTCTGCCTCATTGCTGTGTATTGTTGCTCCTGTGCATCTGGAGGCAACATGAACATGTCTGGAACNACATGTGCGGTTCAGACATCAGGTTTTGGGGAAATGTGCGGACAAATTGTCAGGGTCATGCATGTCCTACACCACCATGCCACCACAGGCTTTTGCATTGCATTGTCATTGCCAGTCATTGGCTCACTTCTTTGCTGTCAGTGCAGGGAGCTGTTGGCAACTGTACATGAGCACAGCCAANATGGCATTTGCAACATCAAGCTGCAAGCACTTCTGCCCCTTTTCACAGGCAAAGCCATATGCATAGTTGTATATTTCTCCGAAGCTTTGGCTGGCTTTGAGCTCCTTGCGCAGCTCAGGGAGTTTTCGCTTCAGCGCGTCCACTGAGGTGCACCCAAGCTCTTCCATTCCTTCCACAAACTCAGCTCTGCTGAACTCGCACATTGTTGCAGCAGAGAAGTGCCAGCTGATGACCAGCATTACAATGTCTGAGGGGTCCACACCCAAATCTTGACAGAAGCGCCCCACACCTGTTCACACAGCAATAGTCAGGACAGAAAGCAGGCATGGCTTGGTGCCTGCACCTACTGACCTTCAGCAAGGATAGCTTCCTGCTCGGAGTCTTTGTAGCGCTCATACAGACTGGACACTGCAGAAGAGTGTTGTGGAGCTCCCCCGGTCAACCCGGAGTTGAAAAACAAGTTGATCGCATGTTCTACTTTCCACTGACTAGCTTGCAAGCACTCGATAGTTTGTTCGCGTTGAGCTCCTGTGATGCCCTGAAACTGAGTGATCGAACTCTTCTGACTAGCGCTCAGCTTCGGCTTGGCCATGTAGACCGAAAGCGTCACTGTTCACGAGCCACTGAGCGACGAGCACATTGATCTCGGCTTAGCGTACACAAAGCACGGCCCGCTGGGCAAGCTGCGCTCACAGCATTGACGCGATTCGGAGACTGCGCAGGCGTGAAACCCCACGGGACGATGGTTTCTTGGTATGTCCTTTGATTGCTGTAATGCAATGTGTCTCAGATGCTAAGTCTTCTGTGCAAGCCTTGACTCCATTTGAAATGTGACCTACAGCCCTGCCATCGACCTCACTCAGCCCTAACGAACCCGCCCGCTACGTCAACATGTGTCAAACTAAATGAGGGTTGAAACACGACCACAAGAAATGTACAATAAGACATACTGCACAGATGTGCACNACAATGCTGTCAGAGCAGCTTGGCATCAACACGACCTGTAGGGCGGTCTACGACGCTCGCCTGCTAATCGCATCAGGTCCTCACTGAACCAGCTGGGGATGCTGTAGTCCCTGGACATGTCCTTGCTGGTCTCCCGGTCCCCAAATGTGCCATCGAAGATGTACATTGGCGAGTCATCCTGCTGATGCACAGAGGCGGCTGGGCTGCCTGGCTGAGGGGCCTCACGCTGCTCAGCTTGCTGCTGCTCATGCATGAGCTTCAACTCATCTAGCTCCTGTGCACAAGCAGTTTGACTCCTTTGGTGACCATGCATACATACATACGGCACTGCACATCAGGATGTGCCACATGTCATGTCCAGATGAAGGCCACAATTCACCACCATTGCTGGTGAGTTGACAGTCAGTGGAGCAAAGCTGTCTGTTCTGCAAACCAATGCCACTTCTGGTTGCAAACGCTGCCATCCATTCAGACTGAAGTGGTCCCCAATGATGTGGACGCATGTGACTGGCGTGAATGGTTTCAATGATGCNACACATCTACTGCAATTGC
Organism: Trebouxia gelatinosa; assembly: GCA_000818905.1. NCBI lineage: Eukaryota > Viridiplantae > Chlorophyta > Trebouxiophyceae > Trebouxiales > Trebouxiaceae > Trebouxia > Trebouxia gelatinosa. The sequence continues at coordinate 5,703,488 of KN805369.1, read as the reverse complement.
CATTGCTGTGGTTAGAAGCCTCATGAATTCTGTGCTTTTTGCTGTCTGCTTCATCATCACTTGATGAAGAAGCCGAGGAANTGATCCTGAGTGTAATGCAGCTGACAGCATAATTTTGTTCTTTCAGGTACAACCTGTATGGTGATGTTTGCTCGAGAGCAGCAATTGAGCTGAGAAAGCCTGAGGTACACATTTCCCACTCATTGCTGGCTGACAAGATTTTGGCACAGTCTCAACCTCAACACTACATGCAGTTTTCCAGAAGTGCCTGCTTGCTCTTTGCGAGTATGTATGCACTTGCCAGCTGTGTGACATGACAAATGTCCGGATGCGGCATCAGCGAAGCAGCATGCTGTATTTTGTCACCCTTGCATGATNCAACATCACCAACAGCTTCTGCAGCAATCCCCATGTCAGAAGAGACACTGCCAAGCCCAGCAGCTGTCACAGTCCTTGCCAGCTCCACAGCTGCTGCTGCTTCGAGCACTCCTGCATCTGCTGATGCTGCTCCTGCGGACACCAATGCTTTTGCCAGTCCTGATGGGGCAAGCACAGCTGCTGCTGCCAATACTGCTGCTGCATCAGGCGGCCTGGACTTCCAGGACATTGCCCTGGATGAGATTCAGCTTCCTGCTGACATGGCAGGGGGCAAGTCAGTGGAGCCAAATGCAGTCNACGCTGGGAGCGGCTGTACATGATGAGTGATAGGCGAGGGGGCACTACACAGCCCCTCATCTACAGCCACCCCATCACAGGTACACAGATCNGCATAGTGCTGTCAAGTACAGCATAATCTACACTTTCAGGCCATCTATGCTGACATTGGTGTGCTCTTGCTGCGCAGCGCAATCAGCTGTGCTCGCAGCACTTCCAGCTGTTGTGCTTGGTCATTGACTTGTTGCANATAAAGCAGCAGCATGCATGCAGCTGAAGTCCAAGGTAGGCATGGCTGTCACCATTGTGTTGCTTGGCGCTGTGGCCTATTACGGATACCGACATGCTACCAAGCACCTGTGCAAGTGCAGCATGGTACTGCTTGAACAAATGCAATGCCTGTGGAGCTCATCAAGTCTCAATGCCAGGCCTGTAGCNCGACAGACGCAACACAAGCAAGCATGATGTGTGCGAGGATAAGCTGTATCAGCGCCTCCTAGAGGTCTCTAGCTTGTCACCCAGCTGCACTTCTGTCGTAAGATGCCTGTTTCCAATCTGCAGATGTCGCAACATGCCGGGGAGTTCAGCGATTGAAGGGGNTGCAAAGCTGACCTGCAGCATGCACCATGTGTTGTGAAGCATGCTTGTCACTACAGCCGACTCTACCCTTNGCTCAGCAGATGGCCTCAACTTGACATCTGTCGGCAAGGCAGGTGCTGGAGCTCAGACACTTGTCACAAAGGAAGCGCTGGTCAGCACTTGGTTCTTGCTGTTGTCTGTATGTCTGATCATGCACAAAGACACATGTATTTGGCCGAACTGCTTGCAGGTCAATTGTAGCGTGTCTTGACCTGAACAGTGCTGTCAACTGATTGTTACACACAAAGTGTCTGGCTGACTACTCTGCTGGACTGGCCTTGAGTGAGTGCCTGCTCAGGTGCGCTGGACCAACNTCAATGGGTGTGTGGTTGGCCAGCTTCCTTTGTTAATTTTCAGTTGCTGTAAGCAGAGATGGAACGCTTGGGTGTGATATGATTGCTGCTTGCAGCTCATGACCTCAACTCAACCATTCCTCAAGTAAACTTCCAGCACTAGAACACTCACTCTTTACTACTTAAGCATTGTGCACGCGCTGTTCAAATAACCGGCAGTGCAAGTCAGAAATGCAGACATAGTACACATGGCACACTAGCTTTGCTGGGCCGACTGCCACAGACACAGATGAGTGAAAGAGCTGGTGCCAACAGAAATACACAGATCAATTGAAAAAGACTCAACAGCTGCAGTTACTGCAGCTGACACAGTAGCCATGCAAACAAACTTCATGGCATGGCAGTAAAATTGGGTGTCAAAAAATTTTCCCAATGGCAGTCCTTGTCAAATTCAATCATATCATGCCCTTCTGGCNCCAGCATCTAGCGTCAGCTGCAGCCACTGACTGCTAATTGCAATCACTTGATACACTATGCCTGCTCTGTATATAAGCTGCTGTACCAGCTGTGCAACTTGGCAGGGCGACTGCTCAGCCGCTGTGTTACCTACATAACTGTGCCATGAGTGTGCTACAGTTATGCATTGTACATCTGCTTTCAGCACAGACATACGCATGATGTGCCAAGTGCAGATTGTTTGCACACTTTGTGAGGCTCGCGGTTTGTACTGTGACCTGTCCCTTCCAACAGACTGTGTAAATGGCNGGCTGTGCTGTGACATGTGAGGGAATGACAGAAGGTTCCTCTGGCTGTCGCAAGAGCAGTTTGCACTCTACAACCAGCACAGCAGTCTGTATGCACATGCAGGTCGTGTAAATGGTGCAGTGACATTCCCGGTGCCAATCTCACAGCAGCTTGCAGCTGGGCTGCAGTCTGGCCCACTTGCATCCCTTCTTGGAGCAGCCGGCATTAGGTAGGCCTCCCCATACCACACCTGCTCTGGACAAGGTGTGGGTACCTCACTGTGGTGGAACTCTCAGTTGCATGAGACCAAAGCCTAGGATGCTCACAATGGGTGAAGCTTCACCAATACTTCAATACATGCTCTCTGCCATGGCTCACTCATTGAGGCGCCACTGCTCAGCAGCAGATAGCGGTCCTTGCATGCCAATGATGTTTGCTTGAGCTGACCAATGCCAGTGCTGGACGGCATGAGCAGATCATCACTGACATCTTCTGTGCTCGCAGTCTTAATCCTGATGATGCATCAAAAGGTCTTACACTAAAAGGCCCTCTGGGTGGCGTTGTACGCCGAGCAGCTTATCTTTACAGACAGCCAACAGATGGACACCGGCTGAAGGTCGGCAGAGACTGGTTACAGTCAGCATTTGACAATGCACAGTCTAGTTTATCAGGAAGCAGACAAGCTGGATACTAGGCTGGGATCCAAAAAGATGTTTGTTTGCTTGTGTTGTTAGCTGCCCTTTTGCGTTATGTACACGTGCGGACAGCTGGTCCAGACGTGAATTGATTCATGTGTGCTTGGCGTAGGACATTTGCAGTTGATCCATGATTCATGAAGAAGTATGTGATATTAGGGGCTACAACATGCACCTGCTCTCGAGTTGCTGCAAAACAGCCAGTTCTGCGTGAGAGTACAAGGAGGCGTGCACCTCTCAGCTNTGCAAGCCATGGCAGAGGAGGTGCATGCAGCCACCACACTGCTTCGCAAGGCACCGGGCACCCGCAAGCGCCAGTGTGCCATTGTGCGGGTGCACAAGCTGTGTGTGGATGGTGTCAGCTACACAGATTTGCGCATTGCAGGTGCGTCTGCTTGCAATGATGCATTTGCGGACTGGTCATGCATTAGACACGTACTCCATTGGGAACCTTGCTCACTTCATCTGGTAGCAGGTGCATCGCCTGCTTGCACGGTTGATGCAACATGCGTGAGCGACACTGTGACTCAATTAGCAACTGGTTGTACATGCAAGAACAGGCTCAGCATACATGGCAATGCTACTTTGCACAGGACATGCACTTCCTGCATGATTCAAATACTGCCTGACAGGTCACATGACTGATCAACAGAAACTCAGCAGTGGATGTCTTTTCAGTTATCAGCTTTTCAAGTAGCCTGCCATTCACTCATGTCAGCAAGCAACAACAGCTCAGCTGCATTGGATGCTGTGGATGACTACTGACAATGTGAGGGGTGTGTTTATAGTGGCTGGCAGCGTGGACTCAGGCAAAAGCTCCTTGGTGGGGGTGCTGACACATGGCGTGGACGGGCGCCCGTTGCTGGATAATGGCTGCGGGTCTGCTCGNAAGCGCAAAATTGAGGGCCTTCATGGTGATGTGCATCGCTTAAACTGTAAAGGATGAGCTCAACAGCATGCACTAGGCATACGTGAGCAATGAGCTGCATATATCNGCAAATACACAGCCATACACTAAGCAGAGAGCACTGATGAGGGATTGCAGAACTGAATCATCTTCTAAGCAGTTGAGCTCTCTGAAGATGATGTCACATGCCATTCATCAGCGCCTCCTTCTGGACATGAACAACTTGAGAGCCCCAAGAGTGACAGCACCCGCCACTGCCACTGCCCCAGGGTGCTCCTTCACAAAGCCAGTCACCCCATGAACCACGTTGCCANTCGTACCTACACACACAGCACCTTGCAGCTCACATGCTGCAGGTGAAGTGAAGAGCATACACAGACCAACTAACAAGCTTTGACTGATCATAACAGCAACCTTGGAGTGAGACAAGAAGGCGACTGCGTTCTGGATCTGATCTTCGCGCTTAGCGGTCACAGCGCTTAACACTGGCTCAGGGGGGTCGGTGGACACACTAGAGCTACTTCCCGAACCGTCCTTCTTCTGCGCCTCCTGGTTACCACCGGTTTCGGACATGCTGAGCACCTCAGCTGGCCAGGCAGTTACGCTGCCAAGCGATGGCTACATCAGGCAGTCTTTAAGCCGCATGGCACAAACATTGACGCAATATGTCGCAATATGCGCTGACGCAAGCTGACAAGCGAATTGCAGTGTGTACGTGTGATACACCGGCTGAGAAGAAGAACCACCTTGCGCATGCGTTCGTAGTTGCATAAACCCCCAGCTAAACCTGAGCTAAACCTGTGCAACTCTTTTCGCTTGCAGCGCGGCATCATGGAGCATACCTACGCTTTACAGACGCGCAGCGGTTGCACTGCTGGCCAGCCGACCGGGACTACACAAACGAAAACTGGTGAGTTGTCACAGTATAGGCTGAGCTTGTCTTGATCACTTAGGCGTAGCAGTGGACCGTTGTGTGACACTACGGCACAGACCATTTCGACGCTTTGCATTGTCATGAGATCGCGTCGCGTCGCGTCACACTCTGCTCAGCAGTTGATGCTGACTCTTGTCTGAGCTCACTGCGCACTGTGCACATCTGAAGTCACTGACGGTAATCAAGCAATCGGCAGTCGACCGCTGCTGCACAAAGCTTAGTCAGTTTGCCATTGACGTGGCAGTAAACATCTTCACGCACGTCTGCCCTAGACCACAGCTGGGATCCTTTCACAAGTGTCAGTCTATTTGTACAGCTTTCCACAGATCAGAGGGTGTCACGCTACCCTCGGGCTTGCAGGCCTAAAACTCTCACAATATGGTCCAATTTCAAGCTGTTTTGGACTCAAACTCCCGCATTGCAAAAGAGCTGCCATCAGGACTGGTGGCAGTCTTTGTTGGAGCTACAAGCGGCATCGGTGAAGCTGCATTGAAGGCTTTTGCCAAGCNAGTCACAGCATCAGTGCATGCTGTTGGTGTGTGTACAGGTTCTTGTCATGTCAATGCCATCGCGTCACTGGTGGATAACATGTGGACAGGCCACACCTGAACATTCACTTGCTGAAGTACAACTGCCGCTAAGCACCTTTCTTGCACTGACCAACTACTTGACTACAGCGTTGGATTTTCCTTGATCAAGGTATCATGGACATGCACTTCAAGTTCATTCCACAATCTGCCAAGGATGTGAGCTTGGGGGTGCATGTGCAATTGCATGTGACACAGCTGACGCTTCGGCACTGTGTTGCAGAACGCACACTGCTAGACCAACAGCGAAGGAAGCGTTGCAGGATCCATGGCTACAGGGCAACAGCCTGGAGAGAACCCAGGGCAAGCCTTTGGATGCAACTGTGGTGCAGCGCCTACAGGTGATGCTGCTTGGGACTGTGTGTTGTGATTGGAGACTGCTTACCCGTTTTCAGTCAAGCCATTCACAAACAGCTTTAGTCAACGTCACACAGTTTGGCTTCAGTTATGCTCAGTATCCANTGTTATAGACAGCACTGGACTATAGGTATGCAGTCGGGCAGTTGACTGCGCTGCCAGGCCGGCCCAGTGCTCTGACAGACTTAGCAGAGGTGCTGCAACGTTGCGCAACCGGAGACTACCCTCAATCGCATATTGTACGCCATACCGAAGCATACTGGTGACCAAGCCGTGATTGTACGCGGTGTAAAGTGCACTCGCACTTGAACTGGCAGTGACGAGGGAATGTGAGTGTCTAGATCAACAGAGGCGCCGAGGTTTTCAATTCTATGTGTGAGCCTGCAGTGTACGGCAAGTTCTTGTGACAATGCCGTTCAGTTGCACAATTGCTTGTGGCCACGACATACACGATGCGTGCGTGATGTAACGCTTATGACTGTGACAATAGTTATATAATTTGTAGTTTTGACGTAACCGACATCAACATCGGATTCGGAGTGGCGCAGCGGAAGCGTGGAGGGCCCATAACCCTCAGGTCCCTGGATCGAAACCAGGCTCCGAAAACAACTCATCGATTGTGTTTTGCCATGCTGCCGCCTAACATCGTCACATTGGGTCATGGACAGGAAAAGTCAAAGACTTCAACATTTCCTAGCTGGCCTATTCAAGCACTGGTGTATATGTATGCCAAACCGACAGCTCAAGCTATAGCCAGACCATGACCAATGAAGTGCAGCAAGGGCAGTTGCAACTTCATCACTTGCTAACGCACATGGGCCTGAAGAGACTTGCTCCGTGAACAGGGACACATGAGCGGACTTATCATCACCACCAGGCAGATCTGCACTACAAATTACACCCCCCTTGGTTGCCGATAGTTTGTCAGCACTTTGTCAATGATAGCCAGAGCGTAGCCAAATCCGGCTAACTGCTGGTAAAGCCAGTTTGCCAAGATTCGAATGCAAGAGTTCGCCAGATTTAGCCGGACTTTGCCACAGTCAGATGACTTAGCCAAAGCATAGCCAGACTTTGCCACAGTTTCATGACATTGCCAAAGCATAGCTGACAAGATGGGACTTGTACTTGCACAAGTGTAACACTGTTGAGATCTGTTTTACAGTTGTACAGCTTGCGACCCACGCTGCATAGTATCTACACAGTGCACAATAGCCTGAAAGAACCCACACAGACCTGACACTACAAATCTACATGTCATCGTCTAGATGACTATGCCAAGATTGTAAAAAAAGCTGGCACTTCATGCGATAAGGAGGCAATTGTGTATAGTATACTACACGTACGACTATGTTGCTGTCATTGTGGGAGCTGTGAGGCACAGCAGCTAACTTGCAAGGTGCCAGTCTGTCCACTGGACAGAGATTGCCATTGCAATTGGGATCATCAAAATTTCTTTTGAACACATGGCAGCCCAAGCTGACCTGCTTCTGAGTGATCATCAATGATACCATCGTCTGAAACTGCCATGCAACCTCAGCAGCATGAGCACAGATGCTCAGGCTAACATCATACACCTGCGTTACAGTCGCTTATTGTGTCTGGGCGCAGTGGGAAGACAAGAGTCTCGCCACTGGACATGCAACAACCCAAACTATCTGTAGAGACTGCATATTGTACCTGTATTGCCAAACACAAAGTCCAGCACATTGAGGTACTTGCTCTTGAAGACATCTCGGTGGTACCCATGGGAGTCCTCATAGCAGTGCATGATGGCAGCTGTGNGGTGGCAACTTGTTGCGCTCATGAAAGGTCAACATGCATCAACACCATCAGACCGCATCAGCAGCAAAACAGTCCGACATGACATGCATGGTGAACATGCAAGTATACGACTATCCATTAGACAGCCAGCCTGTCACAAACTCACCAGTGAAGGGACAGCTATCTTGAGGTATGGGATCCAGCCTTTGAGACATTGTGAATCCCTGTATGCCACATTGCAACTCAGCACCTGATACTCAGCAGAGCCCCCTTCACTTGTCAAGCAGCAATCTCCATCTGATGCAATGTCGTGTGCTCTAAGCCTCACCAGCCATGCCACGTTTGCTGGTCTGTGCCTGCCAGTTGCTTCTCTCTGAAGGCAATGTAGGCCAGTAAGCCCAGCATATTGGTGAGCTGAGTGCAGTTGACAGCCACTGCTGCCCCATCAAGGCCCCAGCCAAGCCACTGAATGGCTATGATGTTGTANACTGGCGGATCCTGACTGCAGGCAGCATGCCACAAAAAAGGGCAACTGCTGGGGTACTGCTTGATCAGTGGACACTGTGTGTTGGGTCTGCTATGATATGCATTTGCAAACATGCCACATCAAGTACCGGCACAAATCGAGAATGCATCACAAGGGTGCTGAATAATTCTGCTCAGTATCAGGGAAGCTAGCGATTGTATACCCGGTGGCTGCTGAGCTTGGACAGATTGGCTGGGGCTCGGTGCCCAATCGCCTTGATCCAGAAGCATGTGAGCCAAGGGCAGTTCTGAGGGCAGTACATAGTCACCAGCCCTGAACTGATCCGGTGTCAACACTCTGCCCTCCACATGAAGAGCTAAAACCTGCGCAGAATCCTCAGCTTCATAGTCGTCCATAGGTCCAGACTTGAGTAGTGAGGATCTAGAAGTGTCTCAACTAGCGACCGGCTGATCAGCTGTCACTACCAAGCAGCCTTGATTACCATGAAACACCGCTTGTCATGCTCATGCTTGCCCTGTGATGAACAGAACGTGTGGGCCTTGCCGCAATGCACAGTGCCAGTCACTGTGTGCTTCCAACCAGTTCAGATAAACCCAAGATGATCAAAGGTCTTGGCTNGTGGGCCACTGTTTCTGCTCTCTGCATTTCACAGCCTGCCTCCCTTGCCCAGCCGCATTCCCAACCTTGTCCACAGCTTGGATGCCANCAGTTTGTTCAGCACCAAATTGCATGCAATCTGAGCTGAGAAGCATCCAGAATGTGAGGCTCAAACTCTGCTTACTGTGTAGCCTATGCTTTTATATGGCTTGTGCGTGAGAGTGAAGACTTCTGTTTGATGTGTTGAGAGACGCTTTGAGAGACGATCTGTGGCACAAGCCAACTCACACAGCGAATGTGATGTTTGTAGTAGGCGCTACTGTAGTGGTGCCTNCATGGTACCCGTGCCAGGAGCCCCAGGCCGCCCCCAAGAGGGTCGCACGGGCTCCTGCTGGAGTGTTTGCTGAGCAGCTGGTGGTGGCCTGAATAGCATTCACGTATCAGGACAGCCATGTCGGGCAAGGGGTGGCATCATGTTGGTCAAACATTGGTCATTAGTCAAGCATCTGAACATGCAATACATGTTGTAGAAGGGTTATTGATCTCCTGCTGCAGGACCTTTCAGGTGACTCATGTTGGTGGTGTTCTGCTGGACGCACATATAAATTGCACTGCCTCCTGTTTTTACTCAGCACAGCTTTGAGCGACAATGCTTTGTTGCCTGCAGATGNGCACATTGCACAGTCACACATGCACATGGCAGCTGCAAATATATCTTTGATGTAGACCGCTAGACACCTGCACCCTTGCTAGTAGTAGCTGGCACACATAACAGAGTTGCCTGTCTTGCATCGTGGTACAGAGTGTATGCTGACTGTACATTGGCCAATTGACTGTCTGCAGGGACTACCTGGTGGACTACATGCAAGTGCGCTATGCAGATCCTTATCAGTCAGCATACAGGCTGGATCATGTTTTTGACTTGCCATTGCGGGTGGCTCAAGGGCAAGGCGAGTGGGATACCACAGGGCTGCCTCAGGCCTTGCGGGAGTACCCTCCGACAATAACAGCTGCTGGATGGATGGCTNATCCTTACGATAGTTCAGCAGCCTGACTGAACAGGCGTTTCCATATTTCACAGCCTCACGCAGTGTGACAACCTCCTTTGGGTCTGTTCCTTCCCCTTGCAGGAATCGACTGCACAGCACATAGCTTGAGATTTGAAACCGCTATCACAGGTTGGACATAACACAAACAATAACAGCTACTGTCAACACAGCCTGGCTGGAGCTGGCACATACCAGTTGTGCCCAAGGACTTCCTCAGCAGAGTATCCGGTCATTTGCAGAAACCTATACAAGGGACAGGCAAGTCATCAGAACACAGTACACGTTGGGCTGAGCTGCAAATGGCAACAATCGAAGAGACGCCTACCCATCGCTGGCGTAGACCAGAGGGCAGTCAGGCAAGGTAGCATCGGCCACAACAAACGTGTGTCGCAACATCGTGCACTCCAACTGCGAAGGTTGCCGGCGTGACGCTTGCACGACAGCAAAACAGTGGAAGTGCTGTCACGCATTGCCCTGTATCGGAGCTAGATCTGAAGAGAGTTGGAAGATTACCGCGCGTTGCAGATCTACGCTACCCAGTAGCAGATGAGAGGCCTAAATGTTGCACCCAAGCGTAGCACACGCAGCAGTCCTGACGAAGGTGATGCCGCACCTGCGCATTAGTGTCGGGGCTGCTGTCACGGGGTTGGATCTGGTCAGCATCTAACGCCAGCGTTCACAACGGGCCAATTTTGAATGCTCAGTCGAGGGTCAGCTACCACGATCCCACTTGGGTGCTGTCAGGAGCACTGCAAGGCTCCTTTGATTGACATCATACCCACAAAAGCTAGACTGCACGAAATTCTGCGACAGTACACCTGCAAGGTCAGCGAAGTGCACTAAGCAAAAANGTGGCCAAGAACAACAATAGGCACGCAGATTTGAGCGGCATCGTTCGTGAATCGCGGCTCGAGTTTTACTGCAGGATGCTCGGGCAGTTTTAAGAAACGGCTGTTGACGATATGATGGTGTCTAGCAGCTTACTTGCTTTGTTTTCCAAGATAGGTCAAACAGCTGTGATCGGTGTTTCGGAAGACCTCGGACTGGACAGGCGGACAATGGTACAAGGCGCATTAGCATCTGATAGCAATGGTCAATGGGTGGACCTCATACAGCTCTCGGCCGTGCGTGGGCCCAGTCTGACTGTCGAAACCGGAAACAAGGCTCTGCATGCAAGATGGCGTTTAACAATGACCACATTGATTTTAAATCAATTTCATTATACTATCCATTGCCTATTCGGACTGAGAAGAAGAGGTAACCTTGGCCAACAAGTGGATGTTGCCTAATTCGCGCATGGCATTACTGATTTGCTGCCCCTTGTAATCGCTGACATGGCTGCGATCAGAGCCTGATATTGTTGCAACCTGAGATTGTAACACACTGCGCAACACATTCTATCAGTGCACAGCGCACCCTTGCACGCTCGAGCCGTGTTGCGCTGTACAAGAAGCGACATAAGCGGCCAGACACTCCGTGTCTAGCTGCTTCCAAGTCTTTATAAGCTTCANGGGAGTCACACAGTGCAGGGCAGCATGCAATACAGCACACAGTCTGACCTGCAGTTGCGGCCCAGAATCTCATGCCGCGGGTACTCTGTGAGCTCAATGAAGCCATCTGATGCAAAGACAATGGGGCAATCTGGCAGGTTGGGGTCACAGATGACAAAATTCTGCTGTATGCGCTCCACAGTGGTGGCAAGATCAAGTGCAACACGTGGGAACGCTTTAGGCGCCGTCATACGTTTGCCGATCACATTCCNCCGTGCCTGCCGTTGCAGTGCCGGTTGGCACCCACAGACGTGCTTCCCCTTAAACGACTGCATGACGACATGAGCGTGCAACGGATGTTGACTCTTGATTTGTTCTGAAGTCAGCTGGGCGTGTCTTGCTCTCGCTCTGTGTTGACCTAGGTTGTTGTACGCAGAGATTGGCCTATTATGATAAGGAATGTTATTGCGCAGGATGGTACATGCTCCGAAGTGATGCGTCTGTGCCATACACGCACGGACGCAGGAACGAGGCAAGGCCATACCCAGCGTCTTTGATGTCCGCACGCAAGACCATACAAGCATTGCGATTTGTGCACGTGCGCGTGCGCAGTGCAGCGCACGTGCGATGACATAAGGTGTCGGTGAGGCTAATTCGCATTTTAACCCTTGCCCGCGTCGCGTCATAATTGGGTACCCTAGACCTTCAGTACTTAATGGTCTGTCCAGCTGTCATGACCGTTCTTCAACCCCCGCGGACCTTGCGAAATCAAAGCCGAGCCGTTCAAGTAGGCAGTCAGCCTGGCAGTCAGCATCACACCAGCGTGACATTCGTGTCTGCTCAACCAACAACGCGCTCACACACGTTGTACCCACCACCCTCTTGCTACGTCCATAACATGCAACTCAAGCAGATGTCACAAGCAGCGCTTGCCGCTGCGTTCGTATCTCTTGTTTGCATCGCTTCGGTTGGGGCTAGCACTCAGCAGCTGACGCTGGCTGGTGGGGGTTGTTCGGGCCTTACCTTCACAGATCTCGGTCAGAAGTTCCACTACACAGCACAACTAGCAGTGTCAGAGGGAAACCAGACCTGCGTAAGGTGACCACCGCCCGTGCAAGGCTTGCAGCATAACTCAGAGCCCGCCTCGGCGTGAGGCAGCGTCTTTGCGGAAAACAGCCGTTCAAAATTCGCCTTGTGCTGCAGAGTTTCGAAGCTATACGTCAAAGACGCCTGTGTCAAGGACAGAGACAACGAGTTGGGACTCGACACAGTCAAGCACGTCACCTGCAGTTCAGTTGACGACACTGAAACTAACACCTGCAACACCGTCTTTTCAGATGGTGAGCTCAGTCTCTATTGCAGCTTTGCTCATGCGCGAACCCCTGTTGCACTTGCCCTGTTGCCGAACCTGCTCACCTAAGTTCAGGCTGAGTTGCTGAGCACACACCATGTATGCTGCAGGACCATCTGATGCATTGCTCAATGCAACAGTAGCTGTTCAACAGGGCGACTTTGACAGTGGTGATGTCTGTGCCAATGAGGCCGATGCGTATATATTTGCACAAAACACCTGCAATGACACTGCCAGCTCAGTCACCCTCAGTGTCACGGTAAGTCACCAGCTTCCTGCATGCTTCCAATGTGCCTTTGCAAACTCCTGTTGTGCTAGCTGCTGGGATTCAGGCATTGTCATATGCACATTCCGCTTGATGCCAATGTCACCTGGAAGCAGCATGCTGTGTCTCATGTTTGGCTCAAAGATTTGCAAAATGGGAGATTCAACTTACTGCGTGGTGCTGTTTTGATATGCTTGTGTGGCTGATAGCCTTGGCATGTGTTGCAGGTGACAGGCACAGATTATGATGGTGCAGTATGCCTTGACATTGCTGGGCACCGCATCANGTGTTCATGGTTGCCCACCAGCAGTAAATGGCATCACACTCTTCAGTGATGGCAGCTGTATGTCGCATGACTGATGCCCACCAGCAGTATATGACATCACAATCGTTAGTCACGGCAGCTGACCTGGGATGGGAACAGCCTTTGTTGCACGGGTTTCCTGAACAAAAGCAGCCAGCATGTCGTCTGGCAGGTCAGCAGTGTCCAAGCGCTCCCACTCTGCTTCATGGCCCTGCCGTTTCACCCTCAGCTCCAACCAGCTGTTCTGCCTCGTGAGTGCCTCCTGCAGGCACCCCTTGGTTTGACCTGCAACCACATTCAGTCTGTTGTCACATCTGCATTGTTGCAGTGTACAGCAACTGGAACATGCACAGAACACTGTCAAGACCATTTGCACACGTATATGACCAGCTGTTGTGCCTTGTCAATGCCTCTTTTAGTCACACTGTAATTTGACCTGCATGATTGCCCAGTAATTGAACTGCATGATCAAGCATGCAACACAGCGCCCTGTGGCACATTGACACGTGTTACAAATAAGGTTGCTCAGTGTCCGCCACATTGCTTTATGTGACATCAAAGACCTTGTGAATTGTCAGACTCCGGCTTGTTATGAGCAGCGTGACAATGAATTGTCCATTGCATATCCTTATTCAGGTGTTGCTTGCATTGGGCGCATGGTGCTGAACATGCAAGCCTGCTGAGTACCACAGATGCCTGTGAATTGTGCGGTGCCCAGTGCTGTGCTCACAGTTCATTCATTGCCCTATCTGTGCAGGTGGACTTTGGTGTTGATTTAGATTCTAGAGTGGCTTTAGTAGGCCCCAATGGGGCGGGGAAGTCCACCCTGTTGAAGCTGATGGTGGGCAACCTTGAGCCCCTTGATGGCATGGTCAAGCGCCACAACCATCTGAAGATTGGCCAGTACCACCAACATCTCACTGAGCTGCTAGACCCTGAGCTAACGCCCTTGGAGTATATGGTACGCCAGCTCCAGCTGTCGTCATGTGCTACAAGGCATGGAATCTACCGCAGAGAAATGCTGCACTGCTGTAGTGTGGCAGGTTGAAATTCACAGCAAGTAGTCAGAACAATGCTCCCCCCTGCTCATCTGGGGGGCCTGTGTGCAGTGATGCACCAAGCATACATCAATACTATATTGCAACTTNGGAGGCGGAAAGTCGAGGACAGCAACCCTTAGGAACATTTCCAGCACATCTCCTCCCCCTTCAGCTGGTCGGCTTGTCAGTCGCATGCTGTCATAGCTCAGCTCAATGCCTTGCAAGTTTATTGTCAAGTTGCTGAAAAACTCAGTTAGCTGCTGCGAGAGAAGGACTGACGTCTGATCTGATCCTGCTGCATCTGCAACGTATATCAAACACACTCTCGAGAATCCAGCAATGTGCGACACCTCAACAGTGTCTCAACACTGTCAACAACATGCTTGATTTTGTATAAAGGCTTGGTGCGTGAACAGGTGTTGCCAGCCAGTCAGTCTGCTGATGCTTCCCTGATGCAATAACATCATGCTGCTGAGTCTGCAGTGCTGATCTGGTAACAGTGTCCAGTGTCAATCCAGTACAGTGGCAGCAATGTATGTTGCTTGCTTGCTTACTCGGTCGGCCATCCCAGGTCACATGGGCGTGGCTATGGAACAAAAGGATACTGAAATGCTGTTGGTCTGTGTACCAGGCAGGCACTCAATGTGTGTATGGCAAGGTGTTGGGAGTAGGCATTGACTAAATGCTGACCAAGCGTTGACTTGGCACTGACAGTGCATGCCAGTACTGTGAGACCTGACCCATCAACAGCCTTGGCATTTTCAGCAATAACATATGCAGTCAAGTGTTTCATGGGTCTCCAGCAAGAGAGTACTATGTGAACACTTTTGTATAAACCTGCAATATCGGAATGGCATCAAGAATACAGAGCGCAAAATGTCAAAGACGTACATTCAAGTCTTCAAACAGCTCATTGACTTCCATGATGGCAAAGTGTTCAGCCTCCTGTGACAGGTTGATCTCAACAAAGTCGCCTAGCTGANTCGTCATAGCAGTGCAGGTGCAGATGGCATATCTTAATAACCAATTCTGAAAATCATCCAATCTCCACACTGCCGCCAGGGCTCCCACTGATTCGGCCTCTTATCGTCCTGTTCCCCTGTTGCGTGCTGCACAGCTACCTGGTCTGGCATACGTACACGAGCCAAGACAAGCCTTGTCAATAGTAGGACGTTGCTTTCTCAGTCACGTTGACAGTCGTGTCAATTTTGGCTCTTCACAGAACCAACATGAGCTGACTCTCATGTGCAAAGTCCGCTGTTTCTTGCCTGTTGAATGCCACTTACCTTGACCCAAGTGGAAGGTAAGAGTCTAGAAACTGGATTTGACATACAACCTAGACAACCTAGGCAATTATGACAAACTTGAGTATGCGTCATGTTGAGCAAGCAGCAACCACCCGAACAGCTTCAGCTTTGCTATACACAGACAAAAGTTTGTGCAGGCAGCAGTTAATGGCTGCAGTTGGCACAAACGTATCTGTATCAAAACAAGGCACTGACGCAAATTATTACGGAGTGCAGTGTAGGTCGACGAATTTGCGAAAGTAACATTTCTGATTACTTGCAAACATTGTCGTCACGGCTACCCGGCGGTTGGGCTGTTGTTTGGATTCAACCCCTGTGGGCTAACTCAAACAGAAGGACAAGTCATCGTCCGCACTTCAAACAAATACCGCCACTGATCCCTTCAAGAATGTACCATGTCGGGTGCCCACACGCCATTCCTCACGCAAGTGTAGTGGCAGGCGTACGCATTCACGGTCGAAACACTAAAATACAGGACGAATTGGTACAGTTGGCTGGCGGTCAGTTGGCAGCCAGGGGGATGGAATCTAGCAAATGTCGTGAATTTGCGATGAATGACAACTCCCCAGGCAGGAAAAAACAACTGCACGCGCTGATCCATTCGAATTGTCACAAGCCTTACGGTGTACACTACATTCATTCTTTTCATGGTGACACAGCACATCGTGTTCGGCAGCTTTAATCCCGTCAGATGTGTTGACGGTGTTGATGGTTTTACAAACTCCTCCTACCCAGATCAATCAAATGAACCCAAGAACCCATTGCTAAATCAACGAAATCTGTAGCCATCATTATTCTCACAACGCAACAGTTGTCTTGCCTATTTGCATTAGCCCATCTATGGAGCAAGCATGCAAACAGGATTACTAGACTACGAAAAATGACACACTGCGTAAGGAAAGCATCAGGAGCAAATTGAACACTTATGTGTCTTGGACAAGCTGAGCCTAAGATTGTACGTCTACTGACTCATGCCTGCCAGACAGACTCAGCATGTTGCAGACTGCCAAAAATGTACGCTGGCTGTAGGTGTGATCAGATCTAGCTTCAAAACTCAGGAGGCACTGATTTGTTGATGGCTTCAGACCAGGGTTTGCAGGTGCTCACGCTCTTTGAGATGTCTTGCATGGTCCTCTAACTCGCCATGCGGACCAGTCGGGGACTCCGTTGCCTTGTGCCAGGGCAAGATATCTTTCAGCCAAGCNGATCTGAAGCTGCCAACTGCAGTCACAAGTATGTGCCCTGTCTGCATGATGATGCTTGCCAGTACTCACAAAAANTGCTGCATGGCCTGCTGGTCAGAGGCATCACTGTACGGCTGAGGAAGCTGCTGAAGGTACTCTTGGCTGACACCAACAACATTGGGTGACTGATCTGGGTAAGTCAGACCACAAGTCGTTTGCAACTGTCCTGACTGCTGCACGCCTGCTATGTATAATGGTGGGTGCTGACTGTTGACCAGGGTGCTTTCAGCAGGTGCAGGCACCACAGTGGAGTCAAACATGGGTCTTTGTATGCTTTGCAAAGGTGCAGAGTCAGGGTACGCTCTGATGAGCTCTCTGCTGCTGTCTGCACCCAAAGCTATTNAACAGTGCTGTTTGCAGCCATTGTAGCTGTGGCACAATCAGCATCCACATCATGTGTGATGGTGCAGGGCATCAGGGGGGCTGTTCCACAGGACCTGGCAGCCATTCAGGCCCTGCTGCAGCCTCTGGAGGCACGGGGTGTGCTGGCACCCAGGACTGATGCTCAGCTGCTGGCTGACCTGCGCCACTTCCGGGTTGCTGAAAGAGATGCCAAGGTGTGTGCTTGTATCACCACCCAAACCCCAATGCATGGTTTGGGGTCTCAACATAGGTTGTCCTGATCCTTTGTGCACCAACAAACAACAATTCTGGAGCAGACACCTGCTGTATGGTCTCAATGGGCGGCATGTCACAGTCAGGCACACATTGTTAACGATTGTTTGAGCACTACAGGTGCATAGATGACAGAAGGCTATCACCCTTTGAGGCTTGCAATTAGGTTTTGCTGTCACGACATTGATGCAATGTATGTCACAGAATGCCCTCCATCACCAAGTTGGCAAACAAGATCACCCATCTGTGCATGTTGTGCATGCTCAGTACAACTGTCCTCTGTACTAAGCTGCCCCATGATTTTGCAACCTGCTGAGGCGCACTCCCCAAAACATGTGGCAGGCGTCCAACATCTTGTTGCTTGATGCCTGCCCGTCTGACATCCAGCAACATGATGTTGATCGCCTGCTGTGCAACTCAGCAACCTGCAAAGGCAGGAGTAATGTATAGGAATCGAACCCAGGACTATCTCCCTGGATTGAGACCCTCTATCCACCTGACTCTGCACCTAGAAGTCCCATTTTTGAGTGCTCCAGATGTCATTCTACTAANGGCATTCCCTGACTTGGCTGAGCTGCAGCTGCGCTTCCTTGGCAGGCATGTTGATCACAGTGCGTGTGGCAACCGCTCGCCGTCAGCGTAGTAGCAGCTGTGTACATAGATATTGATCATACAAAGAGTCACACCAGGCACAATGAACATGAAGTCAACATGATACACAGTACAACAGGTGCACATGTTGGAGCCCTGCAGAGGCGCACCTCCACAATGACTGCAAAATATTGCACCCAAAAGCCAGACCACTCACAAGGGCACTTGCTAGGCCTCTTCTCTGATGGCCCTGATCCTTTTGCAAGGGGCCTTCCCAGGATGGCAGCACCACCAAAAGTAAGTGGTACAAGTTTGCCACTTCTACCACAGCTGAGTCTGAAGATGTGGCTGATACTGTGTGCCTGGGTGAGACTGGCTGTGAAGCATGTGGCAAACTGGGGGTNCTCATGCATGACGCTGACTGATATATCACTAAAGCGTGATGCCACGTGAGCACTTGCAGTTCACAAAGGAGCGCATTTCGCCGCATGCTACTGGCAAGTATCCCAGCCAGTTTGATAGTCGTGTAGAGTGCGCCGTTGAGCCGGCAGCACTTCACATACAGTGAGCCTTTCAGTGAACTGGTGTATGATATTGACAGCAAACCGTATTTGCTTGCAGCGCATCATTCGGAAGCCTCCGTCATNATCTGCTATCAACATGATGTCATATTTCTGCTCGATGTCAGCGCCTGTCGCTGTCAGAATGGTTCGCGCAAACGCAGCAGATACCTCGCTGTTCACAAGCCCTCGAACTGCAGCTAGCTTCCGAAGTTGCGCTAAATCGACCTGTGTAGTTTAGCAAAACAACCGGCGCTCGCTTCATGGGGTACACACGGTTCTCCAGTAAACGTGTCTATCAACGCACCCGTTTCCGGTCAAGCACTTTATTGATTTCGCGTATTGTATCTTGATCTCTTTCCTTGTTGTCGCTGCACTCCTTTGGTTTCAGCGCAAGTTTACGCCTGTTTGTTACCATGCTCTGGCAACATATGCCATGAACAGTGCGGTCACCTGTCGCATACAGANGATGGAAGTACGTGCTGAGCAGGTTTGACCCGCTTTTGGCCGAATCGTGATCAGCAGCATGCTGGACGTTGCTATTACCGGCGCTGGCCCTGCTGGGTTGACAACGGCTGCAGCAATAGTGCAAAAGCTTGGCATCGACACGGACGTACAGGTACGTCGGCTTGGCAATGTGAGCTGCGCTGTGCTTTGACAATGCTTTGCTTGGGGCATAGACCTTGCTTTGCTGGCATTGTGCCGCAGTCAGTGCTACGCGGCTGAGAAAAGTTCANCAAGAACAGACTGGCTGAAGTTGTTGGACTTGCAGCAAACAGACAAAAGATAGAGCGAGAAGGCATTTTCCTCAAAGATGAGCTTACCCTGGCACACTACAATGTGTCACCTGAGATTCAGTTGCAGTTGGCTGTAAAGGAACGTGGAGGGCGTAAAAAGTAGTGTGACATATACGTTTTGCTTACAGGCTGCTTTGGCATGGCACTTGTTAGGTCCTATGCAGGTGAAGCACTTCCGCTTGATGCAATTGACAAAATTAAACATGCTCAAATGAAGCTAAATAAAGTATGCTGTTGTTTAATTCCGCTTATTGTCAGGTCTTTTGTCCCTGATTGATAAGACATGCCTTGTCCACACGTTGTAATAAGAAGACCGTGTCTCCTGCTCTTACTGCATTACAGGCAGTATGACGAATTTGATGTGTGCATAACAGGCCTGTTTACATTGGCTGCACACAGCTGGTGACGACGTGAACGATGACAAAGCTCAGACAACTGTACGTAAGGTCTCAGTGTACAGGTTTTGTTCGTACGTAATCCTCATAACAGAAATAGCCCAAAAGAAGCGCAAGATGTAAGCCACGTTTGATGTAAGACCTTGTTTTGGGCGTCAAGCTCTTACCCATGACGGGGGCATGGTTTTCTTCAACACCAAAGCCTCTGAGCTGCTGTTGTAGGCGGTTCACTTCCTGCTGAAGACCGTCACGTTTGGCTCTCACAGCCTAAACTTAGCAGAAAGTCTCAATGTATACCTGTGCCAATACTGAGCATGTAACAGCATTCCTGGCATGGTGAAAACACCTCTCTAGCCATTATGCTCACGCCGATTGCGGACAAGCAGCGATGCTGATCTACTTGTATCAAGGATGCTACATGTGTTCTGCTGGGAGAAAGTTAATTGCTGTACCTTTAATTCCTTTGCAGTGGCATCTGCGGTAGCAGCTGGCATGATCTCAGCAGCATTGAGAACCAGTGAGTTGACAATGCCTCTGGCTCTGACTCCAAATCTCAGGGAGGAGAGGCTCTCTGCTGCATTGTCCAGAGACGGTGAGCAGCAGATGATGAGAGCTGTGTTTGCAGTTCCTCCCAAAGAATCCTGCATTTCAAAAGCATGCGCTGAATGTAGCTGATGCATGCAGCAACAGCTCGCCATCCCAGTCTTGCATGCCCACTTGGACATGCAATGGCCATTAGGGTATGCTGTGTTGTCATTGTTGAAGCTGAAGGGTGTGGCCTATCAGCCACAGAACACTTTCCTGTCTGCCTGTCTCAAGCCACTGACTGCTCTGAAATCACACAGCCTATATAAGTGGGTAAGNGAGGCAGAAACGCTACTATGACATCAACACAACTGACAAACATTTTGCTGTTGAAGACAGGGNCCAGTCTATCAGTGCACGTATTGCAGTGCCAGCAACAAACGTTTGCTGCCAGTCTGCCTGTCTGATTGACCAAGTACCTTCACAGCGCTGATCATTCTGTTGTTGATATCACATTGNGTGTTCCTGAACCATGGCAGACACCCCAAGCCTCCCAAGCTGCAGTCAATCATCATTTTCCTGATGACTCNGCCAGATCTGGCATGGATGTAGCCTGATTGCTCCTCCTCAATGTTTTTCAATTCGTGTAACAAAAAATCAATATNCATGACCCCAAACGGCATGCACTGTGCATCTGCTACATAGCTCTGAGCACAGCTCTGCCTGATTAAGCAGCTGCGTCTATGCCAAGCGTTGCATAGCCATACGACCTATCAAGCAGAGTGTCAAAGCGGGCATCACCACTGGTGGACGCTTGGGCTTGTGCTTCCTGAGCCTCCTCAGCGAGGGCTTCTCCAACAGCCTGGGCAGCTTCTGCGGTGAAGGGCCCTAGCTTAGCCGCTATCTGCAGGAGGTGCATGTCTGACTTGTGCAGGCTGAGCAGGGACACGGAGGTGACTTCCTGCCCTGCCACCTCCACTGGTATGCACACCTGCAACACAGCCTCTGCCACTTGGATTTGCTAGCGTTACACAAAGTGCGTAGCTGACTGCAGGAGCAGACCTTTGCATTGAGCAATGCTGGCCACCCACGTGAGCTTGAACAGACATTCTGCACCCAAAACCTTGCTTTGCAAGACAGGAGAGTTGTACACGGTCAGTGTTGGGATAGGATCCTATCATATGCTGAATATCACACAATAAGATTCATTGGTATATCATACTCAACCTTCACCCCCAATTGACATTGCTGAAAACAAAGTACTGCACAGTCTCTCATGGTCAGCTGGGCGATAACAATGTGTGTGCAACAGCAATGAATGACTGTGTGGTACTTTGCAGTTCATCAATGCAGGTATCTGCTGTGCACTGTGGGCAGCTGCTACATCCGCAGCAAGGAAACAGCTGCTAAGGACATTCTGAAAGACTTGGTGGAGCTGTGCAAAGGGGTGCAGCACCCTACAAGAGGGCTCTTCCTCCGCAGCTACTTATGCCAGGTCAGCTCTGCACATCCCAAGCATGCTGTTGATCACCATTTTACGCAGCAGTTGCTCTGCTTGCTTGCATTGTCTGGAAAAGCAGAAAGTATGTGCTAGGCGCGNGAAAAATGGCTTTGTTAAACTTCAAGATGTCTTCGATGAAGCTACACTGGCGCACTACGCCCCTGCGATGTCTCTTGAGGTCAAACAAGCGGACAAAACCCCTATGCAGCAAGACCCTGACTACCAGCAGGCTTTCACGCAGGTAAATTTAGGTGTGCAACTGACCACCTGATCTGCTGCTCACACTCTTGTCTTCTCATAGGTGCAGAACCTATGGAGGAAGAATGAGCAGGTCTTTGAGTTTGTCAAGGGGCACCGCTTGNTTGGCGTTCTGAACTAGGACAGGACATGCTTAGGTCTTGCAACCTAGGTAAACACCAAGCCAAAGCAGTTTGTCCTGGCTGCAGACTCATTTTTGCAGGCAAGCAGATGAATGATGAAAAGATGGCAAAGGACTACAATATCGAGGGAGGGTCTGTGCTGCATCTGGTAAGTTGCGCTGCATGTTTTTTTTGCTGACTAGACAACAAGCCTGCTTTTTAGGTGCGCTTGCCCGCATGCTGCACCTTCAAAGAACGACTTGTTTGCTTACAGGTACTTGCTTTGCGAGGTGGACTCTGACTGTGTTGAGGCAGACACTTGTGCACCTATTGAGTTGCTCTGCAATTCAACGCCCTGAAGCTATCACATCAGATNTACATCTAGTTGCGCCTGTGTGTACAAAAACAACAGTGGGCTTGGAGTGGCCTATTGTATGCATTTGTTGATCTATTACGCCCATTTGTTGACACAGCTGCAGGCTTTTGATGAGGTATCCTGTCTGAGCTGTATGTTTGCTGCAACTAGCACTGTTTGCTACTCGGCTTCAGCACACTCACCGTTCATCAAGGCCAGAGAGCTGTGTTTCCACGACAAGGGAGCNTTAATGCATTGCTGCCCAGCATGCAGAAGAGGCAGAGTGGCAAGATTGTGCTTGTGTCCTCAGTTGGTGGCGGCATCAGCCAGTTTCCAGGTAAACCATGTGTTTACTCACGCACCAGCCCATCAAAACTTATGCCTGTCATACATCACCTGTTTCACTAGTCCTGAGCAGGCAAGGCAAGGGCTCTGCCAAGGAGGCCCCTGTTGCAGAACCAGCTTCAAAAACTAATCACTGGCAAGACTGAATGCTACAGATTGAACATAAGCGTGTGACAGAAGTAGCATGTGGGCGCAGGCATGAGGCTGGCAGATGGCATGAGTAAAGCAGCAGTCTCCTTCCTTGCAAAACAGCTGGCAGCAGAAAATACACATACAGGTGGGTACCTGCTGCCTAGCCAGATGGCACCCACATACAGCCAGCTGCGTGATGCCCTGCTTGTGTTCATGACTCACGAAGGATCAGGTTGCGCCAAACTGCGCAAGTGTGCAAGACGCACTGCCTAAGCGTCCTCCTGCCCAGACTAGCTGGTAAGACTCATGCAGTGGTCTTGGTCTCTTTGACACCAAGCTTGCAGAAGCACATGGAAAAGAGCGACCTGCCTGCTGATGCATCTGAGCTACAAGCAGCTGCACTTAGGTTGAACACATTCCGCAATCTACGGTTGCTGCGGCAGGTGTGGATGTNCAAGCGTGTCAAAGCCACACAGTTGCAACTGAAGAGCTACAAATTTCAGGCAACCAGCTGGAGCTTGTAGCCCCTCTGTTGCGGCTATGCAGCTTTGATGAGCTTGAGGCGTTGTTTTTGTGGCTGTCCATGTTCCTGTCACGAATGCTCGAAATGAGGAACAACAGGCTCTAGCTGCAGCACAGGTATGACCCAGCCCATCTATAGGGATTGCCTGCTGATGTGTACTGTTGGCTGGTACACAGAACAGCTGAGGTCATCTGCTTCCATTCCGATGTGTAACGCTGAAGCCTTGTGCCATCAAATGCCATGACATGCAGCTTGGACTACTAAGCAGCTTCAAGGAAGACAGTCAATCACTGCCATAGCATACTGTAAAGCCTGTTAGATGGCCGCATTGCCTGCTTGAATCTGCATTCCGAGTGTAGATGAGCAGTAGTGTCCACTGTTGCTGTGTTAGAATGGTTGTGCTTTATGCGGCAGCATTCAGGCCAAGCATCTTGTCTTCCTACTGCAGGCGAGTACCACATGTCAGCACAATGCTCTCAACATGTAGGCATATGCACAGATCTGAGTTGCCATGTTGGCACAGTCTTGAGTGCTGTGTGTGCTGCAGAGGGAGCTTGAAGTTCAGCGCCTGGCAGTTCAAGCGGCACGAGAGGAAGTGGAGGANAGCAGCCTGCTCCCCCTGCTGCCAGCCCTTCTTCCTCTTCCCAGCCCACCCCAGGTACTGTAGCAAAGCACACTCTCATGGCCCACATTGCGTGACAAGCATGTCAAGAGCTGTTGAAGGCTTGACCAGCGCCAATATCTGGTGTCTCTGTTTTCAGATGAGGTGTTATACCGTATATTGTGTTGCCGCATCACGTGCAGCACTCATTGACATAAATATCAAGCTGATGTACATGGCTGCACTACCCAGAATCTGTATTTGCAAGCATTGAGCCCCATCAGAGAATGGCTGAGCCTGCGCTATGGCTCAAATACTACTCCGTCTAATGCTATTGTTCAGTGTGCAGCCGTCCAGTACGGCCCAGTTGCGTAGTGCTACAACTTTGATGTTATGGCAGCATTATGACAATGCGCTACGTCAATTAATACGACAATGGCATAGTAATGGGATCGCTTGTTNGCATGCTGGCCTGAGCATTGCATTTCTCACAAGGGTCGGCCTCATCCAGCTCTGCCAAGTCGGCATTTGCGCGTGTCAGGATGTAGACCCAGTCCCCAACATGAAACTTTTCGTCATAGATCATAAGCTGGCATGCACTGTCGAGCAACTTCATCACACTCTCATTTTCTTCAAGCACCAACCGATGAGGTGCACGGTGAACCTGTGCAACTTTCCGGTAGCGTGCAGGAGTGGCATATCCCACCGGCGCCTGTGCTGCTGCAGCAGATCCAGCCTACAAGTAAGCAAGAAGTTCAGCAACCTACACTGGTCCTACAGCAGCTGCTGCACAGGTGTGTTTTCATTGCGCACAAAGACATTGCTTCAACATAGCCTGTGCCTGCACTGCATGTCTGCATGCAATTTGACTGTCAGAAGTGTTGTGTCATGCCCGCTGTTGCAACATTGCAGACTCACAAGTATGTGGTGCAGCTGTACGGCTATGCAGGAAGCTGTAGTAATCACCTGCGTTGCGTCGCAGGAAGATACCACAGGTTCGGCTTGTCTGCTCACTGCGTTTTGCACCATGGGCACTTGCTTCACCATGCCTGCAACAATAAAACAGCTGGAGTTATGACATGCTGTATATCCTTCTCCTGACCATTGACCAAGCAAGTCTGTGACATTCTCCATGCACATATATTGGTACACCGCAAGTAGCCTCTTCAGCTGCTGCATCGCTGCTCCCGTAATCAGNCATTGGCTGGCATACCCTGCAATGCATCATTGTTCTCGTTTCCAATGCTTGCCATGTGTTCACACCCAGGACACATCTACATTTCTAAAGGAACAATAACAACAGCTGAGAAACAGAGCTCGGTGACAGGTCAGCTTACAGTCAACCCACTAAGACATAATGGGCTTATGCAGGTTGACTACACAGACATCCAGCTGAATCTTCTGGCCCTCCTCTTCACTGTTGTCAAATTGATGTACATGGGTGGAGCATTGTCACNCCAGATCTCAGGTAAGAAGCCAGGCCTGTCGGTTACGTAGCTGCGCCTTTGTGATCTTTTGCATGCCAGGGGTCGGTTACAGTACACATAGCTAAGCTGACCGATCTGACTCCGATGTTGGCATCGACGAGTGTTATGACTGCGCTTCTAGTTCATGAGTGTCGTCACGCGGTGAATAGTGGCGATACCTTGTGTTGTTGTGTTGTTCATTTGTTCATGGTGTTTAGCCTGTTTTCGGTCCCTTGACTTCGCCGCGTGCGGGGGTCCACCGCATGCATAGTTGTAGAGTNGATATTCAAGGGTGTCATGTCAAAGAATCTATACCTGTGTCTGCAGAGACCAAGGACAATCAAAATCAAAGCACAAAATGAGGAGGGTGCCAAAGTGACACTTACCATCACTGATGAGTACCTTGCCAGAATCTTTCAGCATGAGTACGATCATCTTGAGGTATGCTCTGCTTCNCACATTCATGCCGCAGCTGTGGCATTGACATTCAATATATACCTCTGATATGCGTGACCGCACAAAGGGGTTCTTGACGTAGCCAGGGCTGCCCATGAACACCACCATGAACACCAGGATCTCATCCAGCTGTAAGCCCTCCAGTGACTTGGTGCTTGTCTGACCCACGTACAACAGCAGCTCACACAGGTCGTCAAGAAAGTACTCCTGCAGGCATCAAGGTAAGGTGTGACACATGATTGACACATGACAAGTCAGCATAGTCCCCCAGGCCTGATTGACAATCCAGCATTATGTTTCAGCCTGATTGGCAACCCAGCATCATGTCTTACGCCTTTTCAGCGACATCCCAATTTCCACACAGGTTTTGGCAATCAGGTATTGACGCAAGGTGCTTACCGGCAAGCTTCTGAACTCTATGGGGGCTGGCTCGGGCAATGGGACAACTNTGACCGGCCTCATCTGCTGTCTCTGCAGATACAGCCAGCACTTTTGCATATTGCTGGTAAGCCTGTTGCCCACGCTCATTGCTGACACAGAAAACATGACTGTCAGTCAGACATGCCAATGTCTGCCACTGGGCAGTGCCTATCAGGACATCAGTGCCTATCAAGACCTAAGTGCCATCAGAACCTAACTGCCTCATCACTGAGAAACTTTTCCATGCTTCAGTGAGAAAGAACTGATTATTGCTTGTGTGACTGTGCAGCTGCATGTTGAATCCTTCTCGTTGACAGAGCTGCCATGTAGATTTGCATCAGCGCCAATCTGGGTGATGANATATCATGCTGCTGCTGCTGCTGCTGGAAGCACTGCAGTCGTGTAATACATGCATGGACACATGTATAACTCCAATGCAGGATTGTACAGCATCTGTATGCTGTACACTCCACCAACTGTACCGTGCATGGTTGCATAATTGACTGCGTTCAAGTGGAAGAACACAGGCTGGCCAGCACACTGCACCAATCCCAGGTTGGGCATGGCTGTTATGCACCTTGCTGTGATAGCATTCTCAAGTTGGCATGTCCTGCTGCCAGGCTTTCTTGCACAAAGCAACACATGCAAGTTGTGGCTGCTGCAGCATATACGAGACATCACTGATCCTGAGCATCCCTACAGCCTTGAGCAGCTGAATGTGGTGGAGGAAGATTTGATCACAGTCAATGATGGCACTGGCTATGTCAAGTAAGATGTTTACAGTTACGCAGACGCACACATGATGCATACACCTAGTTGGCTGAGCGAGCACATTGGGCACACTTTGCTGAATGCTGACAGTGTGCTCGTTTGCATTGTGGAGTACACAAAGCCTGCTTGGNGACTGGCAAGCAGTGCACTTGGTGCAGGCTTGTACGCAAATTTTGATCTCTGTCATCCAGCCTCTCGGTATTGGGACAGCACAGTTGCACGCAAAACATGGCTATGTTCACAGCTCTCCTGTGCAGGCTTGTTGCTTCAGTCACTGATCACTGACTGGGCGCAGCTGCCATGTCAATACCCATTGCACAACAGGNAAAGGCTGACCAGGTGCAGCCATCTTGCTTGAAGGGGCAGAATTGGAGGCAGTGTTGTGGTGGGCCTCGGCAGCGCCCTTCTCAAAGCGATGCGGGACNGACACCGACCATCGCTCCGCTTGGACCTGCTGTTGCCGCTGACGGCAAGTCTGCAGCGCCGCAAAGGCCTCCACCGAGACCAGCGGACGCTGCTGCGATACCGCAGCTGAATGCTTACGCACGTGCACAGCTACCCAAGGGAGAGGTACTCTCTTGCCCCACTGATCTCACCTGAGCAGCTCACTGGGCACACACTGTCATGTCTTGACATGACTACAGCACATTACAGCATGTGGACTCCTCCTAGCCACTGATCAACATACCCCTGATCGCAGGCTGGCACCTATCATGACCTCATCAGAGCATTAGGTAACTGTCCAGACACGTTCTGTACGTTACTGCAGATCATCGATATGCATTTGCCTGCCTGACGCAACATTATAGAAAGTGCTTGATGTATATGGGCAATCTCACTGCATGCATCACTGCGCTACAGGGGAGTCTAGAGCAGTTGGTGAGAAGGGACATAAAACATTGCTGAGCACAGTGCTGCCCAGGCTTGCGCAGTATGAGATCGTCCCAGCAACTTTGGTTGCTCAGCTGCTGCAGCTTGTGGACAAAACCGATGACAAGTGAGGCAACAACCTCGCCAGAATGTGTTACAATGGCTTGCAATTTGAAAGCACAGTGCATCCTGCTTCACACAGCATACACAGCTGCATGGACCAAGATCAAAGCGCAGCTTTCATACCTCAGGCGCAACAACAGACTCGTAGCCAAGCAATGACCTGCAAGNACCGTCATTGTTGCACAGCCACTCAGGCATCATTTGTTCTTGCTGCCTCCGTTTGATGCACAGCTGCTGAGGCAAGCACCCAGTTGGAAGGGCATCTTGCAGCACCAAGCCCATGCAACTCATTTGTTACAATCATGTTGGAAGGCAAAAGGCCTACGTTGTCGTGCTTGTGCCTGGCGTTGACGCTTGCAAGCATTCAGCTGCAAACCTAGGCTCACAAATATGGCAGATACGATCTTCATGAGCCTACACTGCTTTGAGACTACAACCGATATGATTGTCATGCAATCATAGGAAAGAACAAGAAAAGCAACATTTCTAGGTGNTCACAACTGCCATGGGCATGTACAGACAGTCTGCAGGAAAGCAAGTGTACAAGTTGTTTGCTGACCGCCCCACCGCCAAAACGATGCGACTTGATCAAAGGATGTCATCAAGACACAAACCGTAACTGACGCCGAGGTCATGAAGTGCACCAGCTGTTAGCACAGACCCTGCATGATCTATGGGCATGAACGTGCAGTCAAGTGCAGCTGTCTGTGACTAGATTTGGCAAGAAGCTCGTGCAAATTGCGATGCTGCTGTCTGATGTTGCATTGGCTGCCTTGTAGGTATGAGCGCGAGCGCCTTCCCCGCGTGAAAGCTGTATATGAAAGAGGGTGGGATGGTGCACCCCAAGCCGACAGAGAGGAAGTGTTGTACAAGCCTACTTTCAAGCACCTCTGGAAATCGCAGGTGAGTATTGCCCCTCAGCAAGTGCAATGGGTTATTGATGAGAGTCTGGCACTTGCATCTTTGGACGAGAACAATAAGCCCGTCTGTTCTGTATGTGGACTGCATACATATGCCATTGCACTTGTTCATGGCGAGCACAGATATGCTTAATGTAAGATGCATGCGTCATACTCTCGTCAACAAGAAATGCGTAGTGGGACTTTCAGCAGATGTCACTGTGCAGAGTGATGTCATGACTGCCATGCTGCATACAATGACCCAATAAGGGCAAACAGGCGTTTGGGGAGTGGCAAGCAACCGTATGCCCGCAACTGCAGAGGAGCCNTGTGCTGGCAGGGCTGCTTGAGATCAGAAGCGCTTGATGTTGCAATGGCGAATTTTGCAGGCCTTTTGGAGTGATCTTTTCAGCTTGTATTTGGATACTGCTGTGCGGTCTCTGCAGCCGGTTCTCTGCTCATTGGGAGTTGGATCTCATACAAAATTGATGGGCAACTTACACAATGCAGACAATGCGTGTGTACATTGTACTCACGCTCTGGTGCCAAAAGGTGTGCGATTTCCATAGTTCACCGTGCAGCCTGTTCAGCAGTTCATGTCACATGCACAGAAGCGAGTGCAAGGCCGTGCTAGGCGTTTGCACTGGCAGACACATGCATACTCACGAAGTCATACTTGCAACCCACTTGCAGACCTTAAAAGCCATATTACAGGTCAAGTAGAATCTTTGTTACCATTTGCAGACGTATTGCATGTTGTTTCTTTGATCAGCCGTGTCAACAGGCTGACAGGCTGTTACATGCAGGTCAATATGTGCGGATGAAACATATGTGAAGTGCATCTTGCCATGACCAATGCATGAAGTAGTTCTGGAAGCTTTCGCNTGCTGCCATTACTGCTGGTGCTTGCAGGGCAAGGGGTGTGTTTGGCCATTGAGGATGCTGTGGTGTTGGCCTGGCACCTCAAGCAGCACGGCTTCACTGCAGAGGCGCTCCGCAGGTATTGTATCAACCCACTTGCTGGGCTCTGATGCAGCACAGTACTGACTTGACAGCCCCACTACGTAGTGGAGGCATGACCCCAAAACTTCATTGTGACTTGAGCCAAACCTTGATGTGGACAGTATAGACGTGCCTGCCACATGTGCATGCAAGCCCAACAAACCTGTCAAGGTCTACCCCTGCGCCCAGCCTCGACATGTGATAACCATTTGGCAATCACAGCAGTGTGGTTTGTTGAAATCACTCTTGCTACATGTGGGCAGTGATGTAGTCAGCATGCAGTCTCTAACGCCAGGCAATATGTGCCTAGTTGCATGCATGGCCTCAGATCTTTGGCAATTGCTTTTCGTGCTGGTTGTAGACTTTGGCAACCCTGAAAGGATGACTGAACAACAGCCTTGATGCTCTTGCAGCTTTGAGTTTGAGCAAGTGACAAGAGCCAAGGATGTCATTGCTCATGGGCATGACACAGCCTCTCTGGAGGACAAGGAGAAGTACTTGTACAAGCCCAAGTTTCGGCAGCTTTGGCAACATGAGGTACTACCTTACAAAGAGACCGGTGCAACAATAGCTGTACAACTTAATATTGCATGATGTTGGAATCTGACGTGTGTCTGGGCCAAGCTGACCTGCTATCAGGCTGCTATATCTCACAGAGGCTGGTGCGTGGTGACTGCANAGGACATGTAGTGCTGTCTGCAGGGCTTTGCAGTGGCTGTCAAGATGGGTGTCAAGAAGAAGCAACTTGACAGGGTAGTAGGCATCCACCCATCTTCTGCTGAGGAGTTTGTCACAATGCGATCCCCATCTAGGGAGGTCCGCAACAAGCAAATGGTGGAAGCTTGACCCAGTATGCCAGACAAGCCCNTCATGTAGCCAACTGTATAGTGTGTGCAGACGTGTGTCAGTCACAAAGCTGCATTGGGATTACCTATCAAGTCTATAGCCTTGCTGGAGGGCCGAGCTGTCCTTGAAATGCTGCCAAGCATGATTCCCAGCACCACGCCAATGACTGTGGCCGTCAGAAGCGGCTCATGCAGCAGCGCATCCTTTGTTCGTTGAGCAATGGTACGTCGTTCACCAGATGACTGTGGAGCCTCCAAGTCAAGGGTGCCTGTCTGCAGAGGTCTTTGTTGGACACAAACCAAACGAAACTGCAGTTGCAGTTCCAGGTAGAACAAGTGACTGTCTTACTCGGTTCCCTTGCCCAGCAGAGCTCGCAGACTCGGAGCACATGCTCTCTTGCGACGTCTCGCTAGCAACTTCTGGCAACAAACTGGCTGTCTCCGAGTGTTGCTCACCGCTGATACTGCCACCAGTGTTATACCGGTCAAGCTCCAGTTGAGTACTGTGATCTTGGCTCAAGTTGGGGACTCGTGGTGACATCGAACTTCCGTTGCCACGAGTCGGTTGCGCAAATTNCCATTGGCATGCGGACCTCCACCTCCACCAACCCTGTTCTTGTTCAGCTTGTGTGCCAAGGCTGGGTCTTTGTTCCAGAACCAGCTGACCAGGGTTGTCTCGAGCTCCAAGCTGTGCTTCTGGGTTGTCGAGACATACATATCATTTCATTGATCTGTATGGTCTTTTTGTATTCATCCCAACGCCTCGCCAGAGCAGCTTCCATGGTTTGGCCTGCAGTCACAGCAATGATTGGCAGCTGGCTTGGATGTGCACACCGCGGTGTCCATCTGTACACGATCTCGTACTTCTCGTTCTGCACACATCCCTACCGCGGCCGCTCGAATGGGTATGTATCTCGCACGACACGCCTTCTTGCAAATTTGAAAGGCCATACAAAACAGTCAGACCTGAAGCAACGCCGATGTAGAAGGCAGTCGCGCATGTGTCTGCTCGCACGAAAGCCGCAACGGTGCGTNAATGGGTAAACAAGAGCTGTCAAGCACTGTAGAGCTGTCAAACACGTTGGCCAATCTAGCAGCACCTGTAAAGATGCGGCTCTGAACCCAACAGCTAATCGAGTCAAGCTGGTCATACATGCCAAGCTGGCAGGGAGTTGAGGCCCAGTGCTCAAAAAGTTCAGACTATCTGAGTGTGAAGTGTCTCCTGCTGCATTCCCAGCGCCTATATAACTCTGATCACAGTGCAGCTGTTCCATGCGAGTACATGCACACAACCCCACATCATGAAACACGCGGACAGAGGATTTCACTATTTCCAGGTGAATCAGCGAAGTCACGCACATGCAGTCATGGCTGCAGTATGCTGTGCAATGCAGCAGCTGCAAAGCCGTCAAGCGGACAGCTGCAGCCTGTAAGTTACGAACTGTGCTGCCCTTCAGTCCCAAGTCATCCAATTTCATAAGGCCTTGTAGCGGCGCCAAGTCTGTGTTTGTGTCAAGTACAAGATTGCACCGTTTGAGTGATGTGAAGGCGGGAATGATGTGCATTGCCCCTGGAAAAGCTTCAAGCGTCAACCTCTGCAGAGGAGCCTTGCAAGCTAGCAGTATGCCCACTAACACCTCGATATGAAGCCTCTGGTTGTTACCAAACTCGACCAGGTGTGGTGCGTGTCGTTGCGTGAAGCCAATGAGGGAAGGAAGAGCCTTGCTGCTAAGCTTCGCCAGGTTGATCGTGTCACACAAACTGGCATTCTGAGAAAGAACTTGGCAAAATCCAGTGCATACCACAGCCAGCTTGTGCAGTTTGCGTGACTCCCACTCGCCCTCTTGCACCTGTTGAAGCACCAAGAGAAGGATCTGCTCGGGAAGTCGAGCCCAATTGCTTTGCACCTGATCGTTGAGTGTCATACGGCCTACGGTATCTGCAGACCGGTATTTGACGTTGATCTTGAAGTTCGTAAGGTTGCAGGGTCCAGCGGCCAAACACTCACAGCGATCAAAGCCACCGCTGCATTGAACGCTGACGATTAGCAGGTAGCGTTGTTCGAGTACAGCAACGTCGGGTCCGCACGATTACCACTACCCAGTAACGGTGTAATGACAGANTGTGACTGGTACTGGGCAGCAGTTGCAGGCTGATTGTACTGCTGTGACTGGTGGCTTGGCTGTGACTGTGCGGGGTACGTTGGCTGCATTTGGTATGCTGGCTGTGCATGAATTGATGACTGGCTGGCAGAGTAGGCAGGCTGCTGCTGCTGATACTGCTGCTGGAATGTGGTTGCAGGGATGGCCTGATACGCCTGACCCTGGTCTGAGTAGCCTGCATGACAAGCATGCGTGCTTAGCTTAGTAATGTAGAGCAAGCACAGAGTCCATGCAACTCTGATGCAGACATTGCCAAATTGGCATGCTAGCTACTTGCATCTGCTGAGCAGGTGCCGCATGTGCTTCTGCAAACACAGTATGCAAAAATATTCCTGACATATTTACATGATGAAGGTATGTATAGGACCGGGTGCTGCTTATCGGTCACTGTATGTTACTCAGCATGTTGTTATGCATGCAGAGGCTGTACACAAACTGGCTATGCTATGCTGCTGGTCTGATTTAGCATAATGGGTGCATGTGCAGCACGGTATACCTTCTGTTGGCTGATGCCTCTGCCGCTGCTGCCCCTCCCACATGTCCCTAGCGGCATAGCCTCCATCACTTTGCCTAGGAACATCTGCATTGTATGCCACATTCACATTTTGTGATGCTCCATAACCGGGTCCAGGTGCATGTCCAAAGCTGTTGTCCCTCTTGCCGTGCTGTGTGAGGCTTTGCTGAGCCTGTGTGTAGCTGTTGGACTGAGGGTAGTCATCCCAAGCAGATCGGCTGGGTTGCTGCTGGGTGGGAGGGTCCCTGCTTGCCTGATTATGTGTCTGGCCGTAGGCACTCCCTTGCTGACTAGCAGCCTGGCTGGCAGCACCCTACAGGCACAATGTAGTATAAGCAATTTGGCAGCAACTGCAAGCTGTGCATTCAGTGTTGCTGAACTTGAAAGCTCAATCTTGCGAGGTGCAGCTGAGGCGATAAGAATTCCAGTGAGGATTCCTGGTCTGAGCTTTGGGTTATCATACATGATGTTGCGAGTGTTGCTGACAGCTAGTTGCTGTCATAGCGCATGTCAAATATGTTTACACAACAATGCTGTGTGGAGTCTGTTGCGCAGAGCTTGCCTGTAGCTGTGCAAGCAGGTATGCCGTTCACAAACAAGTCTGCACACTGCATTGACTGGGCTGGATTGTGATGACATGACCAGGGCGCAGCTGAATTTGCAAAGTACAATGCTGACNAGCGCTTTGTTCGTATACACAGACTCTAGCCTGACGTTCACGCCACGTGCAGACAGTCACAAGGCGTCAGTACCAGTCCGAGGCTGTGTAGAGGTTACACTCGTTGTTAACGAATCGCTCAACTCCGAAGTTAGTCTTCACAGAGTCCTTCTGGCCCTCTCACAGATGCAGTTATGATAAGCTACCAGACAAGAACCTCGTTCGAGTCAAGATGCACGCGAAAGCGCGAAGGGTCTGAAGCATAAACAAAGGAAGGTTATAAGCCAAGTCTCCGCCAGTATGCCCGTGACGAAGTCCAGCCCATACCGTGGGGTGACGCTGTTTCGTCCCACTGGCAAGTGGCGTGCACAGGTAATCAGACGCAACAGCCAGTAGCTACTCCAGTCTGACAGCAAGCTAAGAAACATGGAAGTCTAGCCGTTGTACGGCAAACACACAGCAGCTTGTGTGCTTGAGCTGAGATATGCTAGATTGCCTACAGTGAGCTGCTTTCACAGCGGATTTGTATGCAGATATCTGCTCAGAGTCGCACGGTGTCACTTGGCGACCATGACACAGAGGAGGAAGCCGCACAGGCCTTTGACAGAGCTGCCATCAACAGATCAGGCAGATCAGCCAACACAAACTTTCCCATGGCCATCTATGAAGCTGAGATCACTGAACTGACAGGTAAGCAAGGCGCGCTCAAAGGTCAGCCTTAGTAACGCTTGGCACAGGCTTTTGCTATTATGTGCATTCCCTGGCACAGGCTTNATGCATGCATCTGACATTGCACATGCTGCCGCACCGGGGTCGTGCAACAGTTTGGGGCACCCCTTGTATAGTCACCAAGGTCAAGAAATGGCGCTATTACCCAGCTTGCGGTTGCTATGCAGATTGTCGCTGTACCAAATGGTATTCACGGTGAAACGCAACACCGGTGCCTAGGTTTCCAGTTATGTTACCTAGGCTTTGTACAGAAGACGGTCTGTGTAAATAGACACTGTGCATGTTCTTGCACCAGCATAGCACAACCCTTTACCTGTGTTGTACTTTGAGTGCAAGCAGCTTAGCAAAAGCCTTGGCACGGTGTGTCTTGTGGGTTTGCGCCCTCCACGCCTTGACAAGCGGTGCCAGCATGTGGTTCACGCCTTTCCGCTGTGCTTGCTTACGCCTTTTGGCTTTTGTGTGGAATGCCTTCCAGCGGGACCAAGCTTTCCTCTGCACATCCACAATACAGTCAGATTACTTCACTGAACACATGTGTGTGAAAAGATTGATGTCAAACAGCGTTGTCATTGTAGACACGTAGCATATACACACACATTACAGCTGTGAACGTGTGGCTTGTGTGGCCAGTGCTTGCAGCAGGGAACATCAAGAATGCAACATAGGCAGCACTTCTTGCAGTGAATCAACTTGACACAGTAGCATGTTGCAAAAGGAGAAGGGGCNGCAATTGAGCAGCATCAGCATGAGTTGCAAGTGCATAATGCAGGACCTTGGCTGCTAGGCCAAAGCTGTATACTGTTGCATGAGCTGTTCAATCTNCGCAAACATGGAGCTGTTTGCTGCACTGATGCAGCTGAAAGGCAGCATGCAAAGCGCTCTGGAAGCATCAGAAGCTGACAGTGGCAGTAAGGAGCTTTATACAGAGCTGTGTCTCCAAACGTTCATCTGCGTATGTCTTTGGCTTTGCTGGCTATGCGCACAAAGCGCTCTGCAACATGGTGTATCCTNTGAAGACATGTAGGGCTGAAGAGAGGTAGCGCTGAAGACATGTGGGGCTGAAGAGGTTGACCTGATGAGGCCAAGGGTGAGAAGCTAGCTTCAAAAAGGGCATCCATGCGGGCCACCTTAGCCACAAAGAAGAGGAACTTCTGGCGGAACTGTTGCAGGGTGTGCGCCACCACAGCATCCTTGTCAGCTTGGCCCTTGGCGATCAGCCCTATCTGGACTTCCACATGCCCTCTGACCTGCAGCATACCCCACATTCTTCTTTTACACCAGCTAACTCAAGAGACATGCGCAATGGGCAGTTTGGCAAGGTCTGACGTGCATTGCCGGAAATATGCCTCACAACACTGGCATGCTGCGCAAACTGCATGTCTGCATCAGCTGAGGCAACNAGCCAAGCAGGAGGACTGCTATGCTGCAGATTGCGCCACCCTCACGATGCCAAGTATGCCCTGTGACAGGAGATCACGTATCAACAATGCCTGAGCGACTTCTGTTCTTAATGCCATCGAACTGTAAAACATTTGACCAGTTCTGGCCAAAGAAGAGTCATGACCTGACAGCATGCCCCTGTGGTTATGCTGCAGGGCACAGACAGAGCATTCTGACCTGCGGAAACACTGCTGTCGCATACGCTGCTCCGCCCACTTCCTGTCCTACGCACTTGTAACCGACTGAACTCGGCAGACATGTGAGGCTAGCGCATGCAACTCACGCTCGGCCAGATGCAGAGCTGAGGACGTAACCGTTCGGGATGCTCTAGGACGACAAACGATGCAAGAACTGGGCTGATACGTCAATGTCTGTGCTAGATTGCTTCCACTACACGCGATGTTGCTGACTCCTGGTACATTGACTGCAACGCAGAGGCTCGCGAGATTTCGTACTTTTGTATGTTGCTTTGTCAATCGTCTCTACAAAAGCTTTGTTTACTTGACAGGCCTCGCTGTCATATTAGGACTCTCCTAGCTTTTGTAGACAACCTTGGACTTTAGGCGTCAATTGGGCAAAACGCACATGCATGACTGAATCAGGTGTAANCAGCTGGCCCTGCAAAGCAAGCTGTGGCAGGGCTGCAGGAGCCAGCCGCCCCTTCTGCCCCAACATCAGCACCAGGTGGGTCTGATTTCTCAGCACTTGTCGTCAGAGAGACAACAGTCTCCATTAGCAGACATCTGCAACCTGGCTCCCGTAGTTATGAGTCCAAAGTATGGTCATTCACTCACTATGCCCAGAATCTGTGCACTCTGGGTGTACAATGCAGCATGCTACAGCTACTCTCTCATGAGTCCCTCAGGCATTTCTGTTTTTCTGCAAGTAGTTGTGGTAGTGAGTGATAGCGGCATGACTCATGCTTCACACTGTTTGAAGATGCCGCCCAAGCTTATATAATTATAAATTGCAGCTGTGCATTCACTTATTGATTTTGTTGCAAACAGCATCAAACGCCAGCAAGAACCCTGCCAGGATGCTCGGTAATGCTGTCTGACCTTGTCGGTTAGTGACATCAACAGTGTCTTGCAGAGAAAGGTCCATTCTAGCCCTGGGTCATGGCTGCAAAGGTGCGGCCGAACAGAGTCCGATGAGAGGCTCCATACATAGGCTTTCTGGCAACATGTCAGCACTTGCTTGCAATTGTGCAACTGAGCACTGGGGTCTCGCTCTTGCAGTGCCATCATGTTGGCATCGTCGCCTATGTATTGTCAGGACTGATGCAGGCTTGTGATTGCACATCATATAAGATATCATACCTCTGTCAGGGGGACACAATGAGAATAGGAGTCGAAACAGAAAGTTGTACAGGTTCCACCCTGCCAACAAGACTGATCACTGGTGTCACCTGTGGCAAGAGTACCTAGTTGCAAGCAGGCTGCTTTACTGCAGGCGCAGCTACTCCACAAGAAGGCTTTGCCCAGCAGGTGGGGGCCACTCCGGAGGAAGACAAGGTCCCCCTGGCTGTCATGGCTGCTGCTGGGGTCACCCCCCTCAGACCCCAGGTAACAATTGCGACTGTGTAATCAATCATGAAAATGCATGCATGTCTATCGTACAGCGTGCATCTTTGTAACAGCTCCCCACACCGTACACAAGTCTCTGGCTGTATTGGTTGCAACTTTTGTCCCCCCTATTAGAGCTCCGGCAACAGTCTAGCAGCAGTCTTGCTGCGTGTGATCTACAGGCCACTGTAGGAGTAATGCATCTTGTCCTGTCTGTTGTCATTTCATGAACAACTTCTCAGAGGCCACATAGTGGGGCAAATGCAGTTTTGCTTGCAGCTTGTACTAAACACCTCATGCAAGCAGCAGACGCCTGCGGGCTCACGAAATACACTGTTACACACCTGTGCTTCAGACCATCACTCTAGCCCTTCTGCATGCATGCAAAGTGTGCATAACTCGAACTATCTGCCCAGATTCTCTCCTCTAGTCAGCTATGTCAATCGCACGGTAAAAGAATGTAATGACTTAATGTAATGGTGTAATGGCCTGCCGCTGCCAATGCATGGGCTGCACAAAAATGCAACTTACACCTTGCACGACAAGCACAGTACCTCTGACTGAGAGGTACCGACTAGCATCATTGTTACCATACATCTGCACAGAAACCCAACAGTGTGGCCAGGCACATGTGCTATGACTGTTCTACCACAGGACAAGCGTCATAATGACACATAACCAGTCCTGGCTCACATGAAAGGCCTGTGAGGCTGTACTATTGCTTTAGCAGAGTCTCTCCCCAACTCACCTCCAGCAGCAGCAGCAGTTAAGCCAGGCACCCATGCTATGACTGTTACTCCTCGGGACAAGCCTCAGAATGCCACACCATGACATAAGGACACAATGACACATCACTGTGCTGTAGGCTTTGGCAGATTCTCTGCCCAACTCACCTCCAGCAGCAGCAGCAGCAGCAGCAGAGCCAGGCACACATGCGATGACTGTTATTCCTTGGCACAAGCCTCATAACGCCACACCATGACATAAGGACACAATGACACATCACTGTGCTGTAGGCTTTGGCAGAGTCTCTGCCCAACTCACCTCCAGCAGCAGCAGCCCAGCCACGCGAGGGCCAGGCTCAGGCTGCAGCGCTTGGCGAGCAGCAGCCTGGGGCCAGAACGCCTCAAACAGGCAAAAAACGCAAGCTGGGCTCTGAAGGCCATGAAGGTGGGCTGCCATCTGCTTGCAAAGTCTTTCCAGGCTTTGGTAGGTTCTCCCTGCACGTCACACCCAATGTTAGGCCAGAATCAGTTGAGGTCCAACTGTAAAATGCCTCAACAGCTTTTGTATAGTTATCTGTTTATGGCTGACGTCTCACCTCATCACCCAAATTGCATTGACAAGCACATGGGACCGTTGTGCTGCGCCATCAGTGTGTATTGCCATGTTGAGGTCTGCCTGGGTGCAACATTGTGTCTTGAGTAGTCATGACCAGGGTATCATTACTGACCTTCTGACCAATGCACCCAGACCAACTCGACGCTACAGCACAGGCCTAACAACGCCAGCATATCACATGTGCCTCCTTGTGCTTCAGCTTCAGCATAAACTTTGGCGTCACAGTGTGCAAGACCAATGCACAGGCTCCAAATCACTGTCCGGTCTTTGCACAGCCCTCTGCAAATACAGCCATGGTGTATGAACACCAGACGCTGGAAGGTTGTTGGTGATGCGTGTTGAGCTCCTCGAGCCTCCAGCTTGAAACTGCAGATACAATGCATTGGGGTAGTGGGAGTCCGGTGTGTACATGCAAATTCTAGCTGTTCCTGAGTGCTGCAAGAAGTGCTGCCAAGAGTGGCTACGAGAAGGTGCCATATGACCCTTTTTTTTTGGGTTTCAGAAAACAACATTGTCGTAATTTTTGATTCTTGGCAAAGTTGAAAACCGATTTGACCTGTTGTTAATCATAAAGGCTTACTTTAACTTCCTGAGTGTAGGCGGCCCAGGCTACGCCATTCCCCCTCATGTCAAAACCATTCTGGATCAGCTGAAGGCCCTGGCGGAGGAGCTTGGGCTTCAGGATGCCATTGCTGAGGGGGCTGCCGGGGGAGGCCCCCCAGAGGAGACTACTGACCCCTCAGGGCGTTCAGAGAAGCCCCAAAAGAAGCTGCCCACGCAGCTGAACCCCTTGCTGGCTAAGCTGGCACGCCATGCTGCAACAGAGAATGACAGAGTGACTGGTAAGAGCACCATGCTTGCTACTGATTGCTTGCCAACTTCAACATACAAACGCCTGTGCGGCAGCAGGTGCATCCTGAACAGAAGCTGTCTGTACAGCTCAAGCCTCTGCTGGCAGATGCTGCTGGGCTGCCAACGGTGCGCATGTACTCTTGCATGGGTTCGTGCACAGTACTACTAAAAACTTGTATGACTGTCATTCGTAAGCTGGCAGATATGCTAGGTATGCTAGAATATTGAAGGTCATCACACCCCAGCTCTGTGGACATGTGACAAGGCAGTATGTCATACACATGCACGTCACCGTGCGCAGTCACTGTATGATTTGTGGGAAAGGCAGATGACTAAATAACAATTGTCAATGCAGCATATAGCTTCCTGCACCTCAGGATATAGAAGGGCAATGTGGTAGTGCAGCTCATGTTCTCTGGTGTGCCGAGTACAAAAGGTTTGTATTTCAGTTATCCGTAACATTGCAGGTGCCAGAACAACCATCACAGCTCAGTGGTTTGCAACATCGCAGGTGCCAGAACAACACTGGGACTTTGATGATGTGTGACGTTGCAGGTGCCAGAACCACCATTGCAAATGCAGCCTACAGCTTTCTGTACCCCTGGACGCAGAAGGGCAACATGGCAGTCAGGCTGAAGAAGCTGCATGAGTCAGCCCAGCAGCGCTATGACAAGTGCCAGGATTGGCTCACAAATGCTGCTGCTGGCCAGTCAACTGCTATAAGTGAGGCGCGCAACCTTTGCTGATTGTCATCTCCACTGCAACTTGATCTTTCCAGTCCATGCTGTGTCAAGGGGCGCCTTGCATCACCTTACCAGGGGTTCTTGACAAGGCAATAATGGGGTCTTGGCACTTGCGTGTCTGAATGTGCCTATGTGCGAGCCCATATAATTGCCTGGCGGTTCAACCCGTCAAAATCTTCATGCTCAAATCCCAGGTCTTGCTGTCTCTTGTCCCACTATGCATTGTTATGTTACCTACAGACAGACAGACAGCCTGACCTGTAGTATGTGTACACAAACTAAGGTGTCAGCGTTTGCAGTCATCACAACTGCAATAGTGGGGTGCTTGACTTTGCAGAACCTGAGCAGAAGCTGTCAGGCTCTGACGAAGACTTTGCAGCGGCAGCAGCTCAACAAGACTCTGCAGCAGACAGCAGCAAGCTTCAGTGGGAGGAAGGCCAGATCTATGCTCTGTGCGAGTTTGTCTTCGCCCTCATGGAGCTGAGAGGCGGCAGTGAGGACAACCCTCGGCTGTGGCAAGACATTGCTGGAAAGTCAGAGCTGTGGGGAACTCATGCAGTGACTGCTCAGGAGCTTCAGACAATGTTCATGCAGGTGACCTGACTGAACTTGATCATGCAGTCATGNAGTGCCTCTGTCCCGACAAATTTGATGCCTGTGCATTCTGGCAACTGCTGCCTTATGTTGTGACATGATGCCATGACAATCGCTGCACTCCTGCTTCCATGCCATGCAGATGAGGTGCTCTCCCAGAGGCATAGTGGGCAGGACCACAGTCAATCGGAGCCACCCAGCACATCCCTGTCCCCTGTTGCAGCACCCGCTACTACTATCCCTTCTGCTGCTGCCGCTGCTGCTGCTGCTGCTGCACACACGCTTCCTTCTGCACCCATGACAGCTGCAGGGGCCGCTGATCCAGCCCTCCTGGCAGCAGCTGTACCACAATTGGGCAGTGCCCAGCACAGCACTGCAGAGCAACCTCAGCCTGCCAGCAATGCAGCTGGGACTACAGGTCAGCATGCCTAGGCCCCCAAATGACTACTCCCTGCTGGCATGTTTGCCAGATGTCAGCTTTTTGCACTGTCTTACCCATATATGCATGTACGCTGATATAAGGGTGCATGTACAAAGCAGTGAGCACTGTGTGTGGTCTGCACAACCTGAGCCTGATACTGCACGCTGTTCTCACATGCACACTGACAACAGGCACACATACCGTACTGTGCTCAAAAAAGTTCAAACAAATACTTGCTCCGTGACCTAACCGACTTACAGCGCTACGGTATGCCAACACACTCTGCGGAGTGCTGTTACCGACCTTCGTCAGGACAATCTAGTCAAACAAAATCAATCACAGCAGGGCCTGACCATAAGTAAACGATCCTTCTCCAAATTACCATGATACACAGCAGCACACTGTTCTGCGGTGTGCAGGAGTAGGTCCCACTGAAGCTCCTGGACCGATTGCTGTGCAGCCCTCAGGGGCAGGGCCCTCTGCACAGGGCGTTGAGGGATCCAGCCTTGCAACGCAGCCCAGTCAAGGTGAGGCGGTACCCTTGCAAGCTGTAGCACGCTGATTGTGTATGACACACTTCATAGCAGTCCAACAGCTGAGGTGTGATGCTGGGTCTGAGCCAGCAGCTGCAGTGGCAGTGCTCTGCCTTGACTACATATCTGCTTGTCTGGCACTGTGCTCGTAAGGCAGGGGCTGTGCAACATCCAGATGCAGATTCACAAGGCTGAGCTTACCATCCATTCACTGCTGTAGCAAGCTTACAGGTAAATGTGGTATGAGCGTCTTGACATGATCCTGGCATGCTCCTCAGGCCGCACTTGACTATGTGTTGATACTGTGTCACCAGTGTGTACACTTGTTGGCTGGCTAAAACCTGTAATGTTGTTCTTCTTCTTCACAGGGGGTGCAGATGCTACCCCAGGGCAACCCACAAGGGAGGAGTTCCTGCAGATGGGGGTGCAGCAGGGGGGAGACTACGCTGTCCTGGCCAGAGGTTTGCAGGGATGCCGCAATGGCACTATCAAGGACACCACCTACAAGGTTTGCACTCTTTGTTGGCTGTCACATAGGAGGCTTGCAATAAGTGTGCAGAATCTAGGGTGTTCCAAACCTGAAAGCCTGCTTGAGTTGTAGCTGTGTGTTCTGTGTGCTCATTGGATGCATGCAAGTGTACGCTGTGCATGAACTTGTGTGTGGTGGGTACAGCAGTACATTAGGTGGCTAGCTTCCTGGCAGGGGACAAGCCTGGGATGGCTGAGCCCACATGCTTCTCTGTGTCAGCATCAATGTTGTTACGCGTTGAAGGTGTTCCTGTTTCATGCATAACAAAACCAGTTATCATGCGCTCCAGCACCTGTCATAGCTCAACATGACTACAGCGCTGGCTACCAAGCAGAATGATGACCTCTTATGCAGAAATGCCTGTTAATGGCGTCTACTTGACCATCACAAATACCCAGTAGTGTTGCATACAAATGCCACGCATTACGCACACTACCATGAGCACGCATAGGTTGGCAGGGTGGTTTGGTTGGGCAGGACAAATCTGTTGCGGGTAGACACGTAGCCTGTCTACACCCCAAACCCTACCCCTGGTTCACGCCTTCAGTGTAGTCCGTTGTGACCTCAGAGTCATTAGTATGTAAATGTATCAATGCGTGCACTGTATTACTGTACCTGACCAGAAAGTGACCATCATGGCTGGTGTGTGTATGTCACAGTGCATTATCAGGCAGTGCTGCATCTGCAAACAACAGTCAAGGTCTTGTTGTTGTGCAGGTTCTATTGCATGCCGGACCAGGTGGCATGAAAGTAGCCAAGATTGTGGAAACTGCCCAGGGTTTCAACCTTGTCCCGCCTGATTGGGTGAAGCCTGAAAACCGCAACAGCCGCGCCAGTCAGATCAGTAATGCCATTCGCAACACAGATGTCTTTGTTCATGTGGGTGATCACAAATACGCCATTGGTGTCTTTCCTGGTGTGGAGCCTGTGATCTTGAATACCAACAAAGGTGAACGCAAACAACAGCCTTGTAATGTGCACATACAGTGAAGTGAGCCTTGAGACATGAGCACTATGTCATTGCTGTTGGTCACTCTGGCAAGCCTCTGTGTGCACTTGGACTTGTTGTGCTCATCCCTCATCTTGGGGTTGTGCATGTGCAAAGCAGACTGGCATGGCCTGTAATGGATAGCTGATCACCTCACTTGTTCATGCCTGTACTGTTTTGTCTGCAGTACATGGACGTGAAGTATCACATACAAACTGGGCTGTGGTTCTCTGTGTTGTCACAAGTTCTTTGCAGTCACAACCAGCATGTTTCACATTGCAGGCAAGCGGTCCGCTGACAAAGCAGGCCTGGAGGACTATGACATCAAAGCAGAGTCCACTCAAGCCTCAGCTCCAACAGCTGATCATGGCAGTGTTAGTCAGCCCATCTCTGCACAAGTTCAGCCTGCCCTGTCAGGCTCTCACCAGATCCCCATAGCACCTGGAGGTCTCTCAATTCAGCCACTCAACGCTCACATGAGTCTTGAGAGCCTGGCTGAGACCGCAGTTCCAGACTACCGAAGTCAGGTTGTGATGCATGCACCCATGCAACCGGTGTCATCTATGCCACCCATCTTGACCGCATCGCTGAACGCAGCTCTGCAACCAAACAGTATGCAGTCTTTGCTGCATAGCGAAGAACCTGTTTCAGTGCAGCCAACGCCTCACCAACCACACGACCCATGACACATTGGTGACTGTCAAGATTGATATTTGTCCCTCCTTGATTACAAAATATGCAGGTACTGTGTTGGTCTGTGTGCCATGCAAGGAAAGGCTGTTGATTGGTGTAGCACTGCATTTAGGCATGATCAAGTGTTACACAACCTGACCAGTCTGGACTAGTGCATGACAGTATTTTACACCAGTTGTTATAATTAGCAGGATAGACGAGATCTGACGGTGCATTGATTCCAAGCAAATTACATCTCGCCACATACTGCAGCTGTCGACTTTGACAGTACTGCTTGTGCCACACAGAATGTGCAGACAAGATGCCAAGCTTCCTCAGGGCATTGCGGTGTGTCCGCTTCCACTTCTCATTCAT
The DNA here is from genome assembly GCA_000818905.1 of Trebouxia gelatinosa. Lineage (NCBI taxonomy): Eukaryota > Viridiplantae > Chlorophyta > Trebouxiophyceae > Trebouxiales > Trebouxiaceae > Trebouxia > Trebouxia gelatinosa. The sequence continues at coordinate 5,658,516 of KN805369.1, read as the reverse complement.
GCTGGAATACTGCAGTTTTGGAAGGTGTCAAAAAAGCTAATAAAGGATTTGTGAGTGCAAACTATACTTGAAGGCCTGTCAAATAGCGCACTATCTATATGCAAGCTTAGATGTTTCAGCTAGCAATGAGTTCAGCAATAGCAGGAACACAGTAGCAGCTCCAACAATACCAATCACGAGCACAGTGTTCAAAACTGCCTGCAGACCCCATGTGAAAAGTCAGTCAGCATGCTACTGCATGATATGTGTGCAACAATAGCAGGCAGAAGCAGCACTGTAAATGCTGCCAAGCCCAAACCTGCTTTGGTTTTGGCCACTCGATGAGTCTCACTTCTTGCAGTACCGCCTGCATGAAACAGGCAAACACTGCTAAGCCAGCCTGCTTCAACTCACCAGCTGAACTCTTGTATTGCTGTACATACCTCTGCGTAGTTAGAGGGTGCAGCTGCTTGACTATCTCGTTTTCGTTGCTGTAGCATTTTTAATTCTTCTGAGATCTCGCCAGACTGCTGGGAGCTGGAAGCACGCTGCAAAGGCGCTCAGTGCTTATTTGCTGCTTACTGAAAGCTGACTAGTCTTGCCTGCACAAAAAGGTTGCAGCTCACATCTGCAGATCGGCTGCTGTCTTTGGCGGGGGGCGTATCTGGGACTACAAGCTGCTCTGACTCCTGTGTTTTCAAGCTATCCCGCGACCGCTCCTCTGCTCGACACCTTTGTGTGTGCCGGTGCGATCCACGCTGGTGGCCAATGGCCGCAGAACACAGTTCACGATGGCGCGTTTGCAAGGGCCGACAGTAGACGTGCTGCCGACAGGCTGACGCCATCACCATGCTCTGTTGTACCTGTCCGGACAGCGACATGCTGCACCAGTTGCTCCTACTCAGTGGCTGGCTCTCGCACGAGCGACCTCGGAGCTAACAATTTCTAGGGCACTGCAGATGTTATATGCGAGCTTGAGCAACGACTACAGGATCCCTAGTGAGCGTTGCGCTATTTCGGTCAATGTGCAAGTCGAGATCAGCTAGGCATGAGATGAACGCTANGCTCAGCTCTGCAGCCACAGCAGTCATTTATACCCTTGGCGGCATTCCAGAGCTGGTGGACCTGTGCTTTGACATTACTGCAGGCCACATTGACACCCATGTGCTGATGACTCTTGCTGTCTTTGGCACTTTAGCCATTGGCAGTGCACTTGAGGTGACGCCGTTTGCTTTGTAGCCTTCTTACATCGCTCCTGTGTCTATCATTCTGGTGCTTGCATGCCATCTTGACCAGCGTGCATTGCTTTGATAGGGAGCCTTGCTGCTGGTGCTATTCCAAGTATCGCATGTCCTGGAGCACAAGCTCACAGACCAGGCGCAGGGGAACTTGCAGTCTCTGTTTGATGCTGCCCCTGAGCATGCAACTCTCGTACAGCTTCATCCTGATGGCTCACCTGATAGCTGCTGTTCCACCCAACTGCGCCAACTGCCTCGAGCGTTTGCAGAAGAGGGTGGTTTTGCACCTGTCAGCATCACCTACTTCAGGGCTGAACGGGCCAGTGTCTTCTGGGACTAATCCAGTGTTACCTTTACTATCATCGTCAGCTGTTCCACTGAATGCTCGACAAGCTGCAGACTGCGGCAAAGCGGAACACCTCTGCAGAAGAACCTGCAGTGCGTGACCTTCGGGTCGAGAGGCTGGCAACCTGGAGGAAGCTCTTGATATTGCTTGAAGCACATTCATTATCCGGCTGGTGCAATGCCACTGCTCAATCGTTATCGTCGAACCAGCGACTGTCAAACCAGTCACTCCAGCAGCCCGGAGGGCGGAGACACAGGGCACTTCGAATAGGGGTCGTTACGAGTTCCAATTTCAAACTCTTCGAACCTCATATTTTTGCCATGGGTCACTTTTGCTGGTTGTACCTTCCGACTGCACCATGCGCCATGACAGACAGCAGCGCTTACAGTGCGTGAGAAGCTAGGAGTCGCATTGCCATGACGGCGCCTGGCCTCAGCAAACTACCAACGTTGTTGCCAACCGACAAGCATGCGGTATATTCGCAAACTACAGCACGGCGACACCACTGGTCAAGGGTTTGACTGATATAGAATTTTTCTGTAGTGCAGGTGTATATGGTCACGGGAGCCAACAGGGGCCTGGGCCTTGAGCATGTGCGCCAGTTCCTGGAGAAAACAGATGCCAACATAGTTGCCACAACACGCTGTCTTAACCGTGCACAGAACTTGCAATTTTTTGCGGAGCAGGGCAAGGAAGACAGGCTTATGGTGGTTGCCTTAGACTTGGAAGATGAAGCCAGCATTGAGGTGTGCTTGTACACATCAGCAACACCCTTCATGCCACAATCTCAGCTTGCTGCATTCTTTCTCTGCTGATGTGACGCAAATAGCCAGTGGTACCCTGACAGGAGGTACAGCATCGCGTTGTGACTGGGACATTCCTTGGCTGACAGGTTTGGACGATCTATGCACACACACCTCAAATACCTTAGCTGATTGACATTGGTCTGACATTGGTCATGCCTACCCCTCGTGTTGCTATTCGCCTTGCAAATCAGNGCCAGCAGGCAGTGCTGGAGTGTGTGCTGCAAGCCATCGGCAGAGGCTGGATGTGCATCCTGGTTGGGGCCTCAGGCTGTGGCAAAACCAGCATTGTGCACACAGCAGCTCAGTTGGTGGGCAGACAACTCACTGAGCTGGCGCTCACAGGAGGCACAGACACAGCTGACCTACTTGGGGGCTTTGAACAGCTGGAGCCCAAACGCAAAGTTCAGGTATCAGCAGGAGTACTGTGCACCTGAGATTCGCCTTGCTGTGTGGCTCACTACTGGTCAACAATAACAAGGCCTACATATAGCATGTGCAGCAACATTCAGCAGCATTCCTGGTGTGCCAGTTGCACAAAAAGGCATCAGGGTCAGCAATGTTTCGCATGCATGACACTTAACACTGTTTAAGGCCTTGCTGCCTGTCCTGCCAAGAGTTGCATGCACGCCATGCTGCAAAGTACCCTTTGGAATGTTGTGCTCTTGCCAGAACATGCTTGCATGACAGGGCTGACACACGCCATGCATGCAGGAATTGGCAGACAGAGTACAGACTTTTGTGAATACCTTGGTGAAGCAGCTGCTGTCAGAGCAGACAGGCATGCCATTGACTGACCGTATTCCTCATTTGAGTAAGCTGAGTGAGTCGTGGGCAGCCTACAGCAGGGCAGAAGGGCAAGAAGCCCCCGCGTCAGCTGTCAATGCAGATGCAGGTAGGCAACTTCATGCTGTCTCAGGCCTTTCCAGCTGATTTACCCTGCCTGTGTGGTTTTGAAGCCACAAAGCTTGCACCTTGCATGGCCTGTATGTTACAGCAATTGTAGCCTTGGACTTGCACCCATCTGTAGGCAGCGCCCTCATGCTGGCAAACGCAAGAGGGCTGTGTGTGCATATGCACAGCTTACAAAGTAGCCGCTTGACTTGATGAGACTGCTGCCCAGTGGGCACAACTGTGTGGCAGAAATGTCTGCAAACTTCGTTCACCCATGTATGAGATCGCTTGAGGTTTTGCAGCCTTTTATATAGCCAGAGTTGCTTTGCCATATGGCTCTGACTGCTTGCAGGTGTGGGGCTTGGCCTGCTTGAGCAAGTGGCTGCTTGCATACAAGAGGTTGTGCTAGCTTGCCACCTGGCAGCAGGCTGGGCCCAGCATGCACAGCAACTGCAGCACAGCATTGACAACCTGAAAGCTCTAGTGGGAGCAGATGCAACCAGTGCNCTCACTGCCATGTTGTTCATGCTGATGTCGTGGGAATTGCACATCTTGGTTACGGCACATGCATGCCATATGCAACGTGATGTTGTGCTGTTGTATGCTACCCCTGATCATCTAGTCTGTATGGGCATATGTGCATGCATAAACTGCATATGAGTGTGTATACGGAAGGTCTCAGCACTGCTGCTGAGTGTAGTTTGCAGCACTATGTTTGCAATGTTGCACATGACTGGATGACTAAAATCAATGGCAACTTTACCTATGACATCATTGACCCACTCGACTCGTTGATAGTCAGGAAAGTTGATCCAACTTGGCAGATGTTTGCCGCCAAGCAAGCGGTGCAAGTCCTCGTTGCTCATGTCCTCTATGACCTGTGCATTGCGCTGCTCCTGGATGTACCACCATCGCTGTCCAAACTTTTTCCAGCAGATCCAGCCTGCCACAGCTAGACAGGCTGCCAGTAGGCAGGCGCCTTGCAGCAGATGCCAGGACCATCTGAGGAAAGACAGCTGTGCAGGTCTGTGTTTCACGTCCTTAGTGAAGCTGGTGTGGGCTTTGCTCCAGCTGTCCACCTGCATGCGCATATTCTGCTTACACTTTCCCGTTGCAATCCTGCATATGCAGACAATGCATTGCTTACCTGTTGCTGCAGGTGCACCACGTGCTGATAGATGTCTGAGATCACATCTTGATGTGCTGCTGAGTCTAATTTCGGAGCGATGCCGTTCTCCATTACGGGCGCAACTGCATGCTGTGCCAGCTGATCACTAGCTATCACCTATGTACGCTCGTCGCGGGCACAAAGCAATGATGCACGCTGGCATTCTAGCATTTCAGATCGTTTGGTTGAGTGGCAAGTCGAACGCGCCAGCGCGTTTAGCACTAGACCGCGCTTGCTAGTCGGACTTTGAAGCGCGACAAGAATCTTGGTTCCTGCCGACGACGAGGCGCTGCTTCCGTACACGCTGCTGTGAGTGAGTGATACGGTATCGCGCACACTTCGTCTGTCCCCTACGGGTGCTCTTGACGAAGTGTAGTGACGAGTCAGGAAGTTCCAGGGGAAGCGATGATGAAGAGTGACAGCGAGCAACATTTGGGTAGCTGTAGCGTATGTTACACCCATGCATTCACNGCTGTAGTGGTCCCAGACTTCTGCCCAGTTGATCATGCTCACTCCCGGGTAGATCCGATGTGTACACCACCCAAAGGTACACACCAAAACTGCAGATGCACAAATCAGGTGCTGAACTGCTTGGCTTGGAGCAGGTTACATCAACAGCTTATGCATAGGCAGGCTGTNGCGCCCATGCTGTACATCTGCAAAGTCTGTCTGTGTGAGCCAGGGGTGTGTATGTTAGGCTTCTTTGACTCGGTCGCTGGGAGCATGGTAAGCAGCTTGGAGTTGATGTGCTTGCTGGTTGATGTCTGAGCCTCAGGGTGAGCAAATGGCTGCAAAATGGCTGCCAAGTGCAACTGCTGAGAGCGTGGAGTGGAGGGGTACACGAGAAGACCACCAGGGGCAGGCTTCAGCACAGAGGCAGCCATTGCAACAGGAGAGGTTCTGGATGCAACTGCACACTGCTGACTGGCTGCATTGTTGCTGCGCACTGCCAGTGCTGTGTATTTGTCTGTGCATGATGTGTCTGAAGCTGTACTGATGTGCTCTGGCATGTGAGGTGTGGCTGCCCTAGACAGCTGCCGTGAAGCACTGGTGTGCACANCTTACATCCCTGATGATACACTGGGGAGACATAAAACTCAAATGCTGGCATGTATCTGTAACAGAATGACACCTTATCATACAGTAGGAACTGACTTGTTGTGTGAGAGCTGTTTCAGATTTTAGTAGGTGTGGTTCAGGATACGTAAAAGCAATCCACAGGCGTGACTGATTAAACATTAAGCAGGCGTAGGCTGTCATGCTTGAAGCGAACTGCATGTATGAAACAATGAATGCCTATTTTGCTCCTGCAGATGGGGTCATGTGCTAGCGGAAGGTGCATTTGGCAAGGGCCATGGCAGCAGGGCTCTTCTGCATGCCCTGAGGCACAGCTTTGTGATGCATGACGCCTCTTACATGTGCCCTGTGGAACTGCGGGGACCACTCGAGGCTGTTTCTGCTGTTCTTCAACACCTCAGGTCTGTCAGACTTCAACCCTGGCATCTGATGTTTTGAGTTCACCCAATTGTTCACGAGCACCTGTTCCATGAACTTGGCAAAGCTGTCACTGGTGTGTGCTTCGCACTGATGTGTGCTTTGTGCAAGGCATTAGTGCGTGGTGCCATGCCTGTACACTGCAAACTGCTGTGACATAAGCTGTGAACAGGACATAGAGCCTCGTCGAGCATGCTAGCATGTACTCACAAGTACTATTCAGCACAAGTGCTGTACTTCAAACACTGTCAACAACCCAACGTGACACAGGTACAATAAATTTTTGTAGTCTGAGTATGGCATGAGTATTGGTGCTCCTCACGTAGCAGTTGCGGCAGCTGCTTCTGTGGATCAGGTTGTATTGTATTTTGAGCTCCATTGCAGGTCTGCTGACGGGCTTTGTACNGCAGCAGCAGCAGCAGCAGCAAAAGTAGGGACATGGCTGCATGGACAACACATGAGCACTCTGTGCGAGAGCCAAGCTGTCATGCTGAGGTCAGCAGCTAAATGGCGTTCCTGCAGGAGGTCTAAGCTGTTGGCTCACGGCAAAAAACAAAGCATGAAGTCGAGAAACACTCCTGCCCCAAAATAGGCTTTGANGGGCTGTAGCCAGCAGAACAGTTAGCAGGTGCTAAAAGACAGCAAAGGTTTGAGAACAAGTGGCGTCTGATGACCTTCAGCGTTGTTGGGAGTGAAGAGGTGTAGCACCTTGATTTCATGCATCATGAATCTGACCGTGTGCACAAAAACATAATGCAACCATCTGTGCAGGAGCCGATGCCCACACCAGCAAGATGATCAACTTGACAGCAGACATGTGATAGACCACAATCCAGTGATGGTGTCAGCATGATGAAGGTATGTATGCATGTGCCTGGCAAGCATCACAAGACAGGCAGAAAGCATGGTAGATGTGTTGAAGACCTCGGGCTGTGCAGACACAGTATTGTGCAAGCTCACGTCGAGGTGGAGAGGCCATTCCTGCATCATCAAATCCCGCCGCATCAACCCCTGCTTCATCACGATCTGCCTCTCCAAATCCAGCCTCACCTTCTCCAGCTGCTGCGGTGCTAGCAAGCAGCTCTCCTGTAGCCCCTGTAGCTACACAGTTTGCAGGCACTAGCCCAGGTATTGCACCTCCTCCAACTGCACTTGCGGGACAGGAAGTCACGGCACCTGCTGGCACCCCCTCCCCTACCCTTGGAGCAGGCGGCTTTGTTGTGACTGGTGTTGTCGTAGGCCCAGCTGCTGAGAACCTCAACCCCCCTCCAGGTTCTGTCCCCATTCCAGCATCCCTGCTGTGTATCATGATGCATGCTGTAGCTTGACCCCTGCCCTCTCATCAGCATCGGAAAATGTGCTTGAAGTCTATGTGCTTGTGAGTCTGGTGTTGTCTAATGCTGCTCACTGCTTGCTGCAGACTCATCACCCCTCACAGCTACATCTGTGTCACCTTTGTCGGCGGCATCACCAGCGCCATTGCTAGCTAGGCCACCATCCCCACCAGCAGCACTGCAATTCATGCCAAGCATCTGCTCAACTGTGCACATTTGTGTTGGGTCACCTGCACCTCCCAGTGAATGTCATTGCCCNTTGCAACAGACGGTGGTAGGCTATCTGGCGGGGTTGAACTTGATGGTGGCGGGCTGTCCGGTGGAGCCANCATTGTGAACTGCTACAGCTTGAGTGCCTGATACAATTCACTAGGTATTGCCTGTTTTCGACTCAGTCTGGCTTTCAAAGTGCAAAGCACATGGAGATTCACCTGAACCTTCCCTGCTTACCGAGTTGCGCATCTGAGGCAATGGTTGCTGGAGTTTATGCTGCAGCAACTTCCTGTGCACCAGGAAACCTGGTGACACTGTGCGCTTCCACATTCTGAAGGTTAGTCACCTGGCCATCTGTTACCTTGTTACCTACAGCCATCTCACGTGCAAGCACATGACTTTCCTATACATTGACTTGATCATCATCACTGCGGCGTCAACGGGAGATGTTTCATGCCATGACATTGCGCCTTCTGAGGTCATGCTCTGAGTTCATGTCAAGACAATGTGCACATGAGGCTGTCAGAATTTATGAAGTTTCTCAAGCTGTGACCTACTATGCACGCTGTCATAGCTTGACACACACTTCACACATTCTGACAGTCTATGTGCAAAGCGACCACAGAGTGCATAGTTGCTGTGCATACGCACATGACTACAGGTATTATGTTCACACATTTGCCTACCACACATGAACTTGCGCAACTTCCAATTTGTGCCAATGTAGGTTGCAGGTTTCAGGTTGCCCTTGAATGCAAGAGGGCCAGTGATCATGGTAGCAGCCGGGACAGGACTAGCCCCAACGAGGGGCTTCTTGCAGCACAGAGCAGCCCTGAAACTGGAAGGGCCAGAGGGGCCAATGGCCCTGGTGTTTGGTTGCAGGAAGAAGGAGGACTTGCTGTGCAGGTGTGCTTGCCTCATTCCTCTTCTGGATTCACCCCCCTGTCAGTATGCACAAGGAATGTCTGTACACAACTGCACCTNGATATCCTTGCAACAACAGGCTGGTGTGCACTTGAGTCATGTGACAGCCACACAAGCCAGGCCTGAGTACATAACCAATATCCTTGTCACAATCTACAAGGCACATTGCGTCACACACTCTGCCAGCATATGACAGAGCACCGCATTGAAGGAAGTGTAGTACCGATTATATGGCTTTACTACAAAGCACAGACACCTCATGTCTGCACAGTTTCATACGCCACCTAGAAACAGTTAACATACAGCATGCTACAGAAGCAATGCTGTCGATGCTTGACAACAATGCACGTACAACACAGGCTCTGTGCAGATGCATCTGATGTGGGCCACAGTGACATCACATGCTCCTATGTGCTGCGCAGGACAAGTGCTGTGCATATGCAAAAGCCTCCAACCCTGCATCTGTTGCATGCTTGATTGCCCAAGCAATGCAAACAGCAGCCGCCTGCTCACCTGTCAAATTTCTGAATGATGTTGGGTGGGCAGGCTGCACCCCCGACAGCCGCCACTTTCAGGTAGTTCAGCTTCTTGTTGTTCTTGGCCATGTAGTCAAGCAGGCCCAGAAACACAGTTGGCACCCCAGCGGTGCCATTCACTCTGAAGTCCTCCAAGGCATTGAACACACTTTCACCATCTAGGTTTGGACCTGCATACACGTATATATAAATGCAGAAAGAAGGCTTGTATGCCACACTGCTGGTGGCTTGAAATGCCAGCATGTTAAATAGAAGTCACATGCAGCATCTGCTTCCAAAATTGGCGGCGACATTGGTGAAGCATGAGGTATAGATTGGCCAAGGTATTGGATGTTTCAGCAATAACTGATGGTTCATGCACAGTCTGCAACAGAGTACACAGCAGGCTCAGCGAGGGCTGCAAGAACACGTCTGTATTCGGACATTGAGATTTTGACATCTTGCCCATTGTCAGCAGCAAAATGGCTGGCCAAACCTTGTTGCAAAGGAGCACCACAGCTTATATACAGTGTAGCTACATTAAGAAGCCAAGAACCCGCGGCTGCTGCTGCTGCTTGCATTACTTTATGACTCCTGAACTGATATTTCATCCACTCGATGACAGTGCTTACAAAGTGTTTTATTGCATGCGGCACCATGTCAATCATTCACTTATGTGCATTGCTTTCCGCTAATAACNAAAACTAGCAGATGTGTCCCTGTTGCAGCTATACAAAGGGCTCTTTGTAATGCAAGCACTTGTAGGCAGCTTTCAATAGTGGCGACGCACGCTCGTGTTGTGTAGTTGATAATGACGCACCGTACAAGCAGAAGTGTCTTATAAGTGCCTTCTACGTTGGAGCGGGTGACTTTCTCAACTACACCGGAGTACCAGCCCTCTGGCCAGTCTTCGTTAGCATCCGTGTCGCAACTATGCTGCCAGTAAACCTCAATTTGGGTGCCAACGAGCACTCGAGCGTCTGTGACTTTGCTGGGAAGTCGGTACAGTCTGCGTTGTGATGCTGCTGGCATGAACTTCGGTCTTGCACGAATACGTGTGTGTGTGCAGCCGCTCACATGCGTGAGCTCTATCGGCCATGCGCACCCCACCCTTGAGCTCGTTTAACGCAACTATGCTGCATCTATGTATCCAGATGCTGAGCTCAAAGCACGAGAAACGAATGCTGCGCTCATGTGAGCCAGTGTGGCGTTTCGTTGTAACGCCTCCACAGCATCCGTCAGTTGAGCAAGTCATCAGTAGCACTGATGTCGTTGAATAAAATGGTGTCTGTGTATACATTACTCACTGCTGCATGAACGTGATATTGTGTCTGACAGCCTATACAGGTACAAACCCACAATGACGGGTGCGTAGTTATGTCTGCAACGACATGCAACTCTCAACAAGGCAGCGCGGTCAAGAAGTCAGTGCTTAGCAAAAACAGAGAGCAGCTAAACTATTGACAGACCGGGATAGCACAGCAAAACAGGGTCAACAGTCCACACAGCCTATATTGCTGGCTCCAGAGACAGCGTGGACAACAGATGCTTCAGCTCTCGCCTGTCTGCCATCCAGCGCGCAAAAGACACTTCTTTGACACTGCTGCTTTCCAGATACACCATGAAAGTGATGAGGTAGAAGTAGCGCTGCATGTAATGCAAGCCCAATCGTCTGGCAGCAGCTGCGTTGCTTTGACTTGCAGCTTTCTCGAATGGCGAACCTGTTACAGGGGCCTCCGCCGCCTCCTTACAACTGCAGGACAAAGTGTGCTTGAACATTGGCCAATCTTGATGGCAATGTAACTGAGCTGGGGATCCCAACAAAGTCACCATACTGCTGTGAGTTACTGCTGCAAGATGCATTGATGACCACTGCATGGATATCCTAGATGTAGCAGTGCGCTTTTAGAGTAAAGCACTGTTTGCGTTGCAAGGTTACGTGGGTGCAGTTAATGACCACATTTGCACAGATGCAATCAGTTGAGGGTATATGCNGCCCATCTGGGCACCTTCATCAAGCATCTGCTGCTGCTCAGCTTGGGCTGTCATGCCATTCACAAACCCCACAGATTCAATGCTCTGCCCTGCAGTTGGTGGAGGCTGCTTTGGTTCGAAGGCTGTCAGGGCTGCTGCAGACGCATCAGTGAAATGTGAGGCATCCTGTGTGGTGTGTGTGTCTACAGAAACAGGGCTGAAGCGGGCGTAGGTGCGGAGGATGGCGCTGATGAGGGCTGTCAGGTCAGGGGCAATGCGCTGTAAGACCTCCTGAGCTGCCAGCCGATACAGCTCCAGCTGCACTTCATTGTGTTCTGCAGATACCAAGTCTCAACTGGCAATGGCATCAGCACAGCACAGCACACAGCACAGCATGCACTCTGCTGTTGTGACAGCACAGCACAGCACATAAGCACAGCACAGCTCAGCGCACCAGCACAGCACAGCACAGCACAGCACAGCATGGCATCAGCACAGCACAGCACACAGCACAGCCTAGCACAGCACGGTGGTAACACAAACCTGTACAGCAGTGACAGCCAATCTGTATCCAGGAAGCTTTTGCTTGTGTTGATGCACAGGCTGAACAGGACAGGGGACTTGCACCACAGCAGCTGCCCCCAGAGCATTGAGCTGAACCGGCCCTGACCACAAAGCTCTGCCTCCTGATGTGACAGCAGTTGTTACACACAGCTGCAGTGCTGTGTGAGGCCCTGCTTGGCCTTGCATGCTGGCGTACCTGAAGGCACACACTAACTCAGTGCTGGTGCAGCAGAAGTGATGATGATGATGTTGCTGCTAGTGGAGTGCACACAATTGCACAAGCGGCAAGCGTCAGGCATTGTGCATCATCATACGCGGCGCTGTTGCACACCTGCAGATCTCCCATTTGTTGCTGCATGCAGCATGTCTGCCAGCACTTCATGTATACTGTACTCTTGTGAATCTTATGTTGTTATATTGAGCTGATCCTGCCTTGGCAATGATGGCGAAGCACCCTGCACTGGCTGCCCTCGCTACCACCAGATCAGCATTTGCCACACTGGCCCAGCAGGTACAATNCACAGCAGGATTGAGGATGCTGGCAGCATACATGGTGATCAATGTATGGCGTCAGCAGCTCCAGAACTCTTGCCATTTATACATGTTTACATTACTGTGTGCATGGACAAAAGGTTTGCAGCAATGCCTGTACAGGTGCAGCTCGAGTATGCTAGAGACACATCAGGCAGCAGCCATCAAGTGTGAACATGTCTGAGGAGTCTGAAATTACCATTGCAGACTGCTCTTTGGTTCCAGGCAGCTCACTGATCAGGTGCCATGCAAATCCACCAATCTCCTTTCTGACTAATGGGGCAAAAGGAGTGCTTTCAGCGACCTGCAAGTCACCATGGATATAGGCCCTTGCGGGCATACAACCTGCTGTGCAATCAAACCACAACGTCTAGACAAGCCTCAGTCAAACTTTTGCTGTGTGTGTGGTGTTCAGCCAATCCAATGACCTGCCTTTGGTGGGGGTGCCACAGCACATATGCATGCATTGCAGATACGTTCAAGAATAAGCTCAAATACAGCAGAACAGGAGGGGCTGATTGTTGCATCAGCTGGAACTGTCTATTGGAGGCATCAAGGCAACTTACCCCTTGAATGATGTACAATCTACATCGCTTCTCTTGCATGTGGATCTCGATGTAGTCACTGCTTTTCAGTCTAGAACCTATGTCAAAGCCCGTTTCCTCCAAAACCTGCGACATGAGCAGCATTGGATNCCCCTGTAGTTGTGCAGCTGCCAGCATTGCCGGCATCAGATGCACCTCCTCATAGGCTAGCGGGTAAGGGCATTTGCATGTCTGCTGAACCCAGTTTGCATAGCACCCAGGGTTGTGAGTCGCACATGTGAGTGCATGCCCTGCAGAATGCAAGGCTAGTATGCTCAAACTCTGATCAGCATCTGTGCAAGTACTGCTTACACTGTGCCAGCTGCTGTGCCTGCGTATTGGTACAATTGGCTTGTTTACTGATCCTGGCATTTACGCTGCCAAGCACTTGACGCATTCGCAGAGTACAGTGATTTGGCTTTGGTAGCTTGACCGTAGTGGACGTGATTATTGCAGGCAGTTCAGTGCAGCCTCTTGGCAAGCAGATTGGTCATCCTCCTGCTCCTCTGTCATGGGTGTTGAGTCATGACCCTAGCACAGCAGGGTGTCAGGCACCCAGTACTGCTGCGGGGGCGACATGCCAAGCCCAGGCTGTCTTGGATTGATGGCCGATCGGACAATGTGCTTGGGTGCAAAGATTTGCGTATGCGTCAGGTGTAAGGCACCTGTAGTGACGTACCTCCATCAAAGATTTTATGCAGGACTTGTAGCTTGCTGTTCACAGGCAAGAGGAAAAGTTTGCATGCTCTGTTGCACTTGAGCTCCAGGTTTGTGCGTTACCTGTCTTGGGTACGCACAGATCACAAGTAGCCTGGCTAGACCATTGTCATCTCTGAGGGTAGCAGGTTATGTCTTGTGCGTCAGCTTTGGTGCCAGAACGTGCAGCTAAGGTCACGCGTCGTACAACACAATGACTGGAGCAAAACAGCATTGTGAGTGTTATCGCCTCAGCAAGAAGTATTGCTCTACAGCAAACGCTTGCTGCAGTGTCAGTAGGAGTAACCAACATGTGTGTGTATAGGGTGTATAGNACAGTGTCACCCACACGGTGCGAGCCAACACGCATGTAAACTTCCCCTGGCCAACTGTAGGGTGCAGTGCCCAGAACCTCTGCAACAAGTCACAGAAAACTGGGTGGCAGGTGGCGATGTGAGGCTGAGACGGAGGTCTCACAAGCCAGAGGTTGGCTGGTGCTGATGGTTACTGTACACAATGCATGACATGTCGCTGCCATTGTCAACTAAAAGCTATCGCAGCAGCTGTGCAGGATGAGTCCATAACCTATGAGCGTTTCAAGCAACATCAACAGCTGCCAGGCAAAGCTGAGCGGTATCGTAAATCCCACCTACATTTGTGGCACACAGCATCTATGCAACTTGAAATACCTGAAACAGCCAAAGCACTAGCTGTGTTTGCATGCATACCTGCCTTGCCTATTCTGCCTTGCACAAGTTGCTTAATCATGTTGTTGGACTGTGATTGACAGCATTGTTCAATGTCATTCAGCACAAAGTGAGCTATTTCTGAGATGCGCAATTGCAGTACATGGCATTTTTGTAGGACTGTATCAATAGTGTTTCTACTAGTTCACTAGCTGAAATGCTGCCTGAGATGGCAAGGTGCTGATGTCTGTTGCAGTGCAAGTACATGCCACTTGATCAATGTCAAGCCTCAGGTAGGCACGTCGCGCTTTTTGCAAGTTACATAGCTGACTACATGGACTGGGGTTTTGCAGGCGTCTTTACGTGCTGCATGCACATACCTATTTTCCATATACTACAGACAAGGACAAAGCTAAGGCTGACAGCTTTCGTGCTGCTGTCCTGTCAAGGTTTGATTCTAAGGCAGTGAAGATCAGCACCATCTCACCAGAAGCTGTTGGCCCGCATCCCATGCCAGAGTTTGAACTTGCATTCACCAAATATCAACTGGAAGACATACTGCCCTGGCTGATATTCAACCGCCCAGATGAATACAGCATACTGGTCCACCCTTTNGCCATTGCGCTACTGTGCATTGACCTCGCAGTCTTGGCCCCACTGGGTCCTGCAATTCCTCTCCTGGTCTGAGCAGGCACTGCTTGATATGTACACCATCCAGCAAGAAGTTGGTCACCTTGATAAGCTCAAGATTGGGCTTGTCGGTGACCTTGCTAATGGCAGAACTGTCAGAAGTCTGGCGTACCTTCTGTCAATGTATGACAATGTCAAGATGTACTTTGTGGCCCCGGACGTGGTGCGAATGAAGGATGACATCAAGGAGTTCTTGACTGGCAGGCAAGTCTGAGCTTGTGGCACAAGTGGCAATGCTACTGGAGACCCTGTAGGCCCACATCTGTTGATGACAACTCAGCATTCCAGCATGCAACTATTATGCTTGCACCACACCTTCGTTCCTGATGCAGAGGCGTCGACTGGCAGGAAGCATCAAGTCTACAAGAGGTTGCAGCAGATGTTGAGGTGCTGTACCAAACCCGCATCCAGAAGGAACGGTTTCAAGATAGGCCAGAAGACTATGAAAAAGCTCGCGGGAAGTACATCATCAACAAGGAGATCATGGACATCTTGCCCAAAAGCTCTGTGGTCATGCACCCACTACCAAGAGTGGATGAGGTATGACAATCCCTGCCAAGCTGTGTGAAGTGCAATCATGCTTGCTGATGCACAGTTGATTATGCCAAAGAAAAGCAGGGCAGGCTGGATCTCATTTTGTGGCCCAGCCAGCATGCCTGATGTCCATGCGTGTCCGCTGATGTCAAGTGGGCATGTCTCATACATGCAAGCTTCTTCATGTTGTGGTGCACACTACAGATCACAACAGACGTGGATGCTGATCCAAGGGCAGCCTACTTCCGACAAGCTAGAAATGGATTGTTTATCAGAATGGCACTGCTAAAACTGGCGCTGATACAGTAGGTCAGGCTTGGAATAAGCTGTCGACACTCAGATGACCCGACCACATCCAGAGCCAGCAGTGCCACTACTCCAGCAATGCAACAGTTGGTACAACAAGCCATGCTGGCTATCTATGCCTGGATGCTGCACTGAGACGTAGCCAATGTCAAGCGCATGTTTTGTTATTGGAGGCAAGCTTTGCAACATTTGGTGCAATGCTGGAGAAGCGCTGCAAGCAAAGCAAGTGCCAGTATACATGTCAAAACAAATCATGCAGATGCACAAGGTGATGCACAAACGAATTTTTATGGTAGGGTCTTGTTGCTGTGCTGTTTGACAAAATGAATGGGCACTATGGCCGAAGCTCAATGTTTAGGCGCACCAAATGTCAAGAAACCGTGAATCCATGAGTGCGTGCATTGTATAGCACAGTAGGACGTAATTTTTTTGCTGGCCCCCTGATCATCTGTGTACACAAGCGCACTCTGCCAGACATTTGTGGCAACATCATGCAAGAGTCAGTGTAAAATCAGCATTTGCAGGGCAATACGCCAGTTGTCATCGGCAGATTTTCAGAATTTCCTGAAGCTGCTAGCAACATTCTTGGATTCGCAGATGTCACTAGCAACAACATTAGNATGGTGGGGGAGGAGGTGGTGGCACATAAGTATTTGGCAGATACACAAAGCCTTTTGAAGCATTAAGTATCTGCAGAATTCACAGAGCTAATTGGCAATCCTGAGGGCGCACCCTGTATCTGACAATCTCAGGTCAGCAATTAATCATGTGTCACTGACGATTGTACAGAAACGCACCAGGTCTAGCTGGTGCATGTTGCACTCTGGTGTTAAACTCGCATGATTGAACAGTAGCGGATTAAAGCATGGTAAACCAGTCTAGTCTTACAGGATTAGTTGCTGGATTTGCGACTGTCGCAATCCTGACCACCAGCGCACCCCCTGAGTTGCCATTCCAGAACTCTATTGTGATATTACGGTACCCTGCTGCCATATACACATTTCCAGTGTAGACTCTTGAGCTGTTTGCATTGGACATTCCAAATCCAGTCTGAGTACCTGCATAGTGTCAATAGTGGCTTAGTGCATGACGTGAACCAGTTGTGTTGATTACACCACAAACACAAGCTACACAACTTCACTTGCAGCAAAGGTCACTTTTCACCTGTCTGAGCCTTTGCTACTGCTGCCAATGCTCACTTTATGGCCAACAGACATCAAATTTTTTGCAGTGCACAACAAGACAGCACATCAGCACATCGTACATGTGGCGTCCACCACCAAGGTGCCATCCATCCACAAACGAGCTGCATTGTCGACACTGATCTGAAATTGGTAGTTATTAGCGTTGCTTCCGGTATTGTAATAACCTAATATAAGTGCGCCCCAGTACGTATACGTTGTCTGCACAACACGCATAACATTACCCACAGTTGGTACACATGGTGATTGTGTACTGCAGCATTATGCCGGAATAGCTGTACTCAGTGTGCTTGAACATTGTAGTAAGCGCAGAAGTTGCTTGCAGTTGTGCATTTCACTATGTGCTGATAACTTCACTCCCAATGGTCACCCAGCTCACAAATTCCGGATGACAGGTCAACAAGCATCTACTGTGATTACAAGCTGCCGAGTAATACATATACAAGGCTTACGTTGTAACTCCACAAGTCAGGCATGCTTGTGCCATTGAAATATGGCACAAAAAAGGTATGATTGGGAGTTGTACTGGCCCAGTTGGGGTAACAACACTCGCATGCACCGGTGCCACCGCCAGTGAGATACAGCTGCATTGCAAACACCAATATCTCTATCTGTGCCTTTCGAGTATGTGAAGTACTGATCTGACTTCGCTGGTGCACAGCGGGGTACAATTGTAGCAGTGGCCAGGTCAGCAGGTTGAGTAGCAAGCTGACACCTTTTCCTGGAATCCTGTCTGAGCCCAGGTGGTGGGAGGCGGNCTGGCATGGAGACTGCTTACACAGCATGTGTTGGGTGGCACACCACAGTGAAGCATACCTTTCTCTCCTCATATGGTGCACCAGCCTGCAGCACTGCTTTGATTTTAGCTTCCGGCAGGCTGAACAACAGGTCCTGTCTGCTCCTGGCAAAGTCCAGAATGCCCTTCTTCAACACAGCAATGCTAAAGGCATTGACATCGACCCTAGCTTTGAAGTGGCCTTTCAGCTGTAGCATATCCAAAAACTGTTGCATGACCGCATCCCAATCCTTGTTGCTGATCTGCAAGGNCAGCCGCTCAGAGAGCATTGAATGTCATGAAGACCAAGTTCGATGCCAATGACAACTTCAGCTTGTATGGCCTAATGAGTCGGGCGCGAACTACCATGGGCAAACGGCTCTTGAAGGTCAGCTCCTCTGAACTTGCAAGTCACAAACGGCGCTGTCAGGCTGAATATTGACAATGATGGTCTCCCACAGCTGACATCTGACGTGGGCATTCTGGCTCACAGAAGGCAGCTAAAAGTTTCATGTTGCCATATCAGCAGGACAGTTTACTGTCATGGTCAGCATGGCACCATCACAGCGTAGCATGCCACCATTGCGGCATACTTGTGCAGTTCTATGGCAAGGTGCGCTGAACCTGCGCCTCCAGCAATCCTTGTCGATGAGTCACCATTGTTGACACCTTGTGCAGGACAGCTAATGGCACAAACTGAGCACAGTCTGCTGGACAACTGTTGGGGCCACGATGGTGCCTTGCAGGAATGCGCTGATCAAGCTTGTCTAAGTCTATACCATCCGGCATACCTCCACTGTTTACCTCAACATTGCTGCGTTGCATGATAGTGTGCTTCTCAAAGCTACATGATATTGTTTGTGCAACGTTGATGTTTGTCAATGCATTTGCGGAAGAGGGAAAGACCCTGGCCCTTGTTGTAACAAAACAAACCAGTCTGGGCTGGACATACAGCCAGGCTCTATGCTGGAACTCTGAGCACATGTGTTAAGGTAGGGCTGAATGTCACATGCAGGTGTGGCTGAAGCAGCCGCTTGTAAATCTGGCGGACATTACTACCCGGCATGACATTGTGGAGGCCTTCACCAGTGATCCCATGCTGCGAGAAAGCCTGAGGGACCAGCATTTGCGAGGTATGCTCCTGCACAAGCCAACAGCAGCTATTGCATCTCATGACAATTACACAACATGTACGACAAATACTAGTCCAGCTTGTTGTCGTGAACCTTTTGTCGCATAAGAAGCACAGGGCAGCCGCCATGTATACAGCGTCATGCGCAAATGCCTATCACGTGGACTGCAGGCACTGCTTCATTCCCAAACATTGCATGGCAAGTAGCAATGCAGCAACAGGCTGAAATCAATTGTGCCAGAGTGGAAGAAGACTACCTGGCAGCATTGAGACGGATTCCCTGTGCATCAGCCTAGGTGTAACTATTCTTTTGCCAAACAGGAATGCCAGATGTGGAGCGGCTGACCAGGAAGCTGGAGCGGCGCAAGTGCAGCTTGTCAGACCTGTGCCAGCTGTACAGGGCCAGCAGCAAACTGCCCCTCATACAGCAGGCACTGCTGGACCACCCAGGCACACATGCCTCTCTGCTACAAACCAGGTCCGCTCAATGCTGCACACATAGTACACCTCGTGTCAGGCTAGAACGGTGAACATCCTGGCAAGCCTGAAATCCTAAACTGTGCCTGTTTGCTTTAGTGCCTTCTGGAACAGCCATGCTAGGGTCAGATCTGTACTGCAAGACTGTATATCTCTGAGTCCACTCATCTGGAATGAGCATATCCTGCACCATTTTGTGACCGCATTGAAGGCTAGTAGTGGTGTGTGCTGCCCATCAAGGAGTGTCTGGTGGGCCTCAAGTCTCGTCTGATGCTGTTTTGCCTGAGCCACCAGACACTTGTATGTCATACACCCACACAAATCGACATATGCATGAGCAGGTGGTAATGCGNCCAAGTATGCCTGTCACCTTCAACAGCAAAGTGTTACATGGTGTAGCACTGCCCTGCCATGGAGAATACTATGTGCACGCTCACAGCTGTAGTGACATGAATGGCATATGCAAAGAGTGGGCGAGAAGTATGCTGTGTGCTTGTAGTGACGCATGGACAATCAGAGATGCCTTCCCAGTACAGCCTTTACCTGATGGGTTTGCCAGAGCGTTGGGGTAGTCATCAGATGTGCCCGCATCTGGGCACTTGCAACGTTCAGCTGCGCAATCCTGGTTGCAAGCATCTGTTGTTGCTGAGGGCCAATTGTGTTGGGAAACAAGTCATATGCCTTGGAAAGCACAGCTATCAAATCCTTGTGTGTGCTCATGAGGGTCGGGTTGATAAGACTTGTTTGGGCTGTCGTGCCCAGCATCCACCAGCTTTTGAGGTCCATCAAACCTGTGAGGAGCAGCGCACAGGAATGAGTGTCAAAACCATTGCTNTAAAGTTGAGCTGCAGCAACCTCAGCACAGTGATGTGGGTGTGAATCGACTTCACATCCTAGCTGCAGTCTACCTGACAATTGTGTGTTATGTCTGCAGCGGGAGGTGGCAGAGCATGTGGTGGCAGCCCTGGAGGCGTGTGGGGGCTCCATGGACCAGCTGTGCCGCCTGCTGCTGGCTGCAGATGCCTTCCAAGCAGTGCTGCTGCGCAACTACTGCCTGGCAGGCCTGGCGCAGGCCTTCCGATCACTCACCAGCCACACAAAAAGGGAGCAGGCTGTCTTTGAGGCCTTTGTGGATGCAGTTGCCCCCAAGGTCTGCTCAGTGTGGTCGTAAATGTTGTTTCAGTATGCACGTCTCGCTTCTGTGTGACATATGTGATTATCAGCAGCCTAGAGCTGGTTACAAGCCATTGCTGTACATTTCAAAGGGTGCCCTGCAGGTTGGATGTCTGTGTATGTGAATATGAAATGTGAGTGATCGAACATCACAAATCATGTGTCTACCATGGGATGGTGTGTCTGGGGTGGGATGCAGAGCAATGTACACTGCAATGAATGCTAATCAAATTGGCCCATGTTGCCACCATTGCTGCGTGTTCAAGGCGACCCGGTTCAAATCAGTGTTGCACAAGTGCTGCATGAGTCTGCACAGCAGCACAGACATGAAATTTGAATGAAGCCTGACCTGGCACACACAATAGAGTGTCTCGTTCTCGTACAACTCTGATGCACTCGAGTCTGAGTGTGTATCCCACAAACACCTTGACACTATCCGCATCGCTTGCCCCTTCTTCTGACCTAGCGTGACCTGCATGGTGTGAAGGTAATTGCATGCATAAAGGTGCATGTCAATCCATGTAGAGGTGCGCTGCATTTGTAGGACTTAGGACACATACCTGCACCACCAGCTTATGTCTGTCATACCCCAGAGCTTTAATCTTTTCCCTCAAGTCATCAGCTAATTGTTTTGCATACTGCAGCCATGATGAATGTGATAGTCATGAGGAAGCAAACGAAGCAGGCCTTTTAGGTCCTGAGCAGTAACAGTGCTGCTGCTTGCGGACTCACTTGCGCAGCTTTTACAGGGTCATACTGCTGCCCTTCCATCCTGTCTTGCAGAGCCTGCCTCAGCACAGCCTGTACCTTATGCTTTTTGAACACGAATTGCTGCAAAAGCAGATACACCAGGTCTGAGCCCACTGCTAGAGGCAAAGGAGGTGGAGACAGGAGCGCACAACATGGTGCGAACCTCGCCATAACCCTCTGGGTCTGTGATATACGTATTCTCATAGGTGATTTGTTTTGGAGCGGAATATGGGGCTGCAGCAGCGTCTTCCATCCTAACTGATCAAGCGGAAGTGTGAGAGGTGCGCCACGGCTCTCAGTGTTGAAGCGGCTACACAAGGCGTGTCAGATGTCAGGTCAGCGATCGTGAACGCATGCTGCCAGAAAAAGCGGTGTAACAGGCATAGCTATCACTATGGCAGTTTCGCTCTTCGAAAGCGAATTACTGCTTTTCGAAACCACGCACTGGTTTCCGATGTGCCTAACGATTGCGCAGAGTCCAGCCCGCATGCAGCGCCAGGAGCACTGGCCTGGCACAACATCACCACACTCGCATGCATGACAGGGCGTTTCGGGCATTGTCGTGTTTTGCGCTTAGTTAGTCTGCCTTCAAGCTGCATGCTCATAGGCCAGGTGCAGACCGTCTGACACAACCGATCTAGCTGCCAATATATCAGCCTGCTCAGCTNTTGCTGAGCCGCTGCTGTACTGCCTGCAGGCACATTTCACACATGCTACCTTGTCTGCATCTGCATTCTGATCGGTAGTCTGAATTCTGACTGGTACTCATCCAGTCAGATGATTCCAANCCTAATGCATCTTTTTTTTGGTGACATTGTTGTCCGGAATGTGTGAGCAACCCTATCGTTAGTCGTTTATGGTCTACACCTATGGCCAGTCGCCAGGGTACAGATGCAGCTTTCGGTCGTCAGACTGCAATAGCGGCCTTACCTTACATCGCTCGGACTGGTAGCGGCGGTCGAGCTCCTTTGATCGGCATGATGTTCTGCTGCAGGTCACTAACAGCTCAGGAACAGCATGATGGATACATGATACAAGGCAAGCTTGAACTGTTTGCAAACGCACCTTTGCCATCATCCTTGAGCCGCACATGCTGAAATGCCACTGTTCAGCGCAGCTTGCATCTGCTGCCTGTTGACAAAACCATGCTGCACTGTCAGCAGAGTTGATGTCCTGCTACATGCATGGTGACCATGCTGTGTATGCAGGTACCTCCAATACAACTCCCACCCCTAGCAACTCAGCTGATTGCCAATGCAGCATGTACTGCAACTACTGTGACGCCCACCATAGGAACACATTCTCGCTGACCAAGTATGCTGGCAACAGCACTTACGATGCCGCCAACTTGGGCAGGTGCCAGGATGACCTGTATCATTTGGACTACGTCAACAGGAACTATGAGCAGTACATGGACTACTGGTGTTCCCTTCTGTGGGACTCAAGTAAGCTTTGGCTACAGCACATCCGACTTTTGCACCCCTGCCATGCTGCAGTCCAGCCAACAGACTCTAGGACCACTTTATGACGTCATGCCAGTGATAATTCTTGAATTCTATATGCAAAGCACAGCTGTGAATTAGCTGTTGGTGTTGTTTTTCTGTACGTGCACAAAGAAAAAGAAGATTTTCNATCATCAACAGCCCTGCACTGACACCTTGCACAAGCCTAGCTGTATGCTGTACGCACCATGCGCATCAGTACACAACAGCTTTCAGTGCCTTGACTGTTGCTTGTTGGCTGCCAAACCTAGGGCAGTGCCCTGGACTTTCTTAGATGAAGTGGCTGAGACACACAGAGCGGCGGCAGGCATGCACATGCCCAGTCATAAATCACAACATGTCAGCTTCAGCAAGCAAATTCATGTGCTGTGACAACTAGAGGTCACATGTCAGTCTGTGCTCAGCAAAGGCGACCCACAGGTGGTCAAAAGCAATCTGTGCAAGCCAATATTGTGCTGCAGCCACATCTTGCAAAACTATACATGTCAGCGCAAGTAACCAGAGGCTGCTGCAATGACGCATTGCCGCATTGGCGTCTGTGACTGACCTCTAGAGTCTGCAGCTCTAGTTTGCGCTGCTCGGTCAGATACTCTGCCAGTTCTTTATTGGCAGCCTCCATAGCCTCCTTGCACTCTTGCTCCTTGTCTATGATGTACTTCATTACACCCTGTGCATACTGCANAACTGCACGTTGGTGTTCTTGCTACACAACATACCGACGGCACCGGCAGACATCAAAGAGAATTTTACTGTGTACACTACGCTGCACACCTACCAGTCACTTGATTAACGATGAAACCATCATTGCCAGCATATGGTATATGAGCTTGAAGTTCTGCCGGCAAAAGCCACTAGGTGGCAGACTGTCAGCAGACACATACCTGTCCCCCAAGGCCTGCATAGTATTCAGCCAAGGTGCCGGGCATAGGGATCAACGAGTCCCCACTGACGGTCACTACGTCTGGATTTGCCACTATCATAGGAATTGGGNTACCACACCTGAGCAGCGCAGGGCAGAGCTGACTGCTCGAGCTCGGAGCCTTGCAGCCAAGAGGGAAGCTGAGAGGCAGCAGCTAGCGCAGCAGCTGTATGAGCAACAGTTCAGAGAAAGCTGCGACCTGCTTCGCGGCAAGGAGTCACAGATTGCCACATATGAAATNTCACAAATCAAGGTTGCATCTGCTGCAGGTGCACACAATTGATCAGAACGCTGTACGCATGGCATGTACATATCCCTGTGTCCTCAATGCTGCAATCTATGAGACTTTGGCACTTAATCAAGGAGAGCCTTCAGCGCAGCATCTCATGGGCAAGCTGAGTGACAGCAAACATAACCTAAGCTGGAATGATGTTGTCGCCTATGTCAACAGGCTGACTACGCAGGACATACTAACTTATGTGCCATTTTCCCCCAGTTGTCCCCAGGAACTGCGGTGCTCTACTGCACACTTTGTACCAAGTTCAAGCCATGCAGTTCCGAATTCAATCTACTTGAAGACGCTTGGCACATACCCTGATGACAACCAAGCAGGATAAGCAGCGCCCGATATGCCTCAAGGCCCCTGTGAGACGACTAGAAGCTTTGACCGCACTGTCTTGGCAGCTTGTCCCTTGCACAATGAACCCTTTATATCCAGCACAGGTGGTCAGCTCGTTCCTGGAACGCAGACATTTCAAGCTGATCATTCTGCATGTACTGAAGTAATGATATACCAGCAGTTGACTGGTGACATGAGCCCCCTTGCTTTCAGCTATTTACCAATTTACGCTTCATCAAGTTTACCCTACGAGTGTCTATGATGTCAGCATGAAGCAGGCTGTGTTGCTGAGGACCTGCTAGCATTTGTGTCCCATAGTTTGAGAATGGAGAAAGTTGAGAGCAGCTTCAGTACACGTGAAGACTCTCCACGTGAATGGCTACAGCTTTAAGGTGTGTCGTTTCAGCAGGTACGGTATGACCTGTATCTCACGAGTGTTGGCAGCTTACCAGCTTTGATGTTTGCGGTGTGCCAAAGAACTGAAGCTAAAGACGCTGTGAAGAACACAGAGACAAGCCTTAATACTGCTACCAATTGGGTACCATGTGCTTGAGGGTAGCACACTGCACACACTGAAAAGAAACAAATTACTATGCTAAAGAGCTGCAAGGAAACACTCAAACATTTGCTGCAATACAAGCTGGCACTGATACACGAGACGTATCGCAACGACTCGGTTAGCAGCTGACAGTGCGCGTGACCTTGGCAGGTACGACACGAGGACATTTCTTGTATGCCGAACTCACAACGAAGCCATTACCTCAAATACATTCCTTGCACCCACAGCAGCAGTGTAAAGCGCAGACTAATGCGCAGAATGCGAAAGGAGCAAAGTTACGCGCTCGATTTTCCACTGAATGGTTTCGGCGCAAGCTGTTCAACCATCTAAGTCAAACCGCACAAGTCGAGAATCGAGACAACATGTCTCCAGCGCACCATGCTCATCTGGTCACCGTGCGGTAGAAAGCCGACAACACAGGTGCACAGCGCTCGATGTTACAGCCGCCGAATGTGTGATGCTGCACGACTTGGGGCACACCCCTGGTCACAATACGCTTCACGACACCTCGCAGTGGATTTCAGCTGCTGCTATGATACTTGATGATGATGAAGACTGGACAGCTTGCCTGGACTTACTGGCTGGTGGGGACGAGCGCAGTCTGGCAAATCCGGAAGTTAAACCTGGCCTCAGAGGCAGTCTGGCGACGCAAGGCGTGACTGAGCTGCAAAAGTCGAAACCTCTGTGCCATCTTAGATGCGGAGCTATAGAAAGAAGGCGAGAAAGCCAGAGATCATTTCGTGCACGGGCCAAGGTCGGGGCAGCCATCGAATGTAGCTCATACTGGTGCCTTCTTGTTGCTCACCTGAAGTTGCTGTCTGTACAGGAGCGTGACAGTGCTGCACATGGCTTACTTGTGGCAGCAAAGGACCGTCTGAAGCAATCTGAGAGGGAGCGCATTGCAGTTGAAAACAAGTACAAGGTTCTTGAGAGTCTGGTCTTCCAGCAAGCGAGACCAGCTGCGGAACCACAATTGGAGGCGTCTGGGCACATTGTGATCAAGGTGAAGTTGAACACANATGCGTTCTATGTTGTCCTGCAGCTGCTGAACCAACACCTTGCTCTCTGTTTTAAAGGCACAGAAAGTGAAAGCTGTTCCTCATTCCATATCCTTGTACAAAGGCATACAAGCATTACATGTCCACGAGGGTTGCTGGCTGCACATCATGCAGCAAGTTATCTGCACTTGNCAGCAGTGTTGATCTCCCTGATTTGTGTTCATGCGGATTGTTGCTATGCTGACATGCAGACTTAAACATTATTGACAATTGAGGCACCTGAGGTCAATGTCTTTTGCATCATCTGTCAGTAAGAAGTCTCGGCCATCCCCTACTTCCTCTTCACCCTCCCCGTCTGACTCATCACCCATCTGAGCCATCTTGTGGCTGATCAAGCTCTCCTCAAACTGCAATAAAGACTTTTGTTGCTCCTGCTCTGTTACTTACAGTCCACCCATGCCAACAGTGCAATCAGGGGGGACAGTAAGTGACTGTTTATGGCATGATGGACTTGACAAGCTTTGCACTCTTCAAGCACGACGTGCAAGAGATCAAGAAAAAGCAAAGTAGAGAACTGACTTCATGTATGTGATGACACTCGGACTCAAAGCAGATCTGCACAGCACTAGCAACGACAGGCTTCTACCACCTACAAGTCATGCTTGACATTTGAAGACATGACGTAATTTCCATCTTGCAGCCAGCAACAGCACAATAGCATATAGCTGTCAAAGGCAGTCCACAGAGTCTTTATGCTGCGGCACATGTGTGTCAAGGAAGATACTGTGTACCTGCGTAAGGGTATCAAAGATAAGACTGAAGTCTCTGACAGTCGTGACGGTGGTCAAACCCTCCTCGTAAACATCCCGGGCTTTCTCAATGAGACCCCTTCTGAAGTAGTAGTCTGCCAAGCTAGTCCACAGCCTGCCANCAGTGCTGCTCAGGTCATGCTTACAGCAACTCAGCAGGCCTACAATGAAGTTCAGTCGCAGTCACGAGCTGAATTTGTACTGCTAGAACTAGTATGCACTGCAGATATAGATGAACATGACCCNTCAATTTGCCAAGTCATGTCACTGTGCATATTACCCATGCATGCTTGAGATATGCTGACAGCTTACTTGAGCTCTGGCTTCTGCTGTTGTGGAATATTGCACACCAGCTTTGTAATCAGGATTCCCGTGCCGACAATCCAAGCACAAGATTTATTACGTCAGATGCACTCCCCTTGGTACACATCCTCAGGGATAAGAACGGCANCATGTGCCGATAGCCGAACAACAAACGTTTCTGTCTTTGGGACAGTACTCTTGAAGGCTACTGTAACTTGGTGACCTCCCCGTCCAGCTTACGAGCTTACTTGACACATTTCCCCCAGCCTTAAGTAGGTTTTGCACCTTGCATTCAAGCTGTTGACGCAAGTTTCGACTTGTCTTGCTGTGGCAAAGTTGCTAGCTCAACCTGCCACCCTTTATTTGGCTGTCGCCGCTGTCGAATCATGCTTAGAAAAGTTAATGATCTGTTGTCAGTTTTTTGAGCATCTTTAATAAGTAGGTCTTGAGCCGACCCGACTACTGCAATGAGAGAAAGCGTGCCGATTTCGTCATCGTTCTGGCACCAGGCCGCTGCTTGGTGTCACACGCCTTGTTGTGTTTTTGTTCTTGTAGCTACGCATCTCGCGTCATGCAGCACTTCTCGCAAATTTTGAATAAGGCAGTTCAGCGTCTTCAAGGTATTTTCTAGCTTATCTCGTGTCAATTTCTCGCACAGCGCTATCGTTGTTGGCGCTAACAGCTGGAGAGTGCAAAAATGCTGGGGCTGCTGAAGAAGCTGTAACTTTCAAGACAGATCGCCTGCAGGTTGTGGCTGNGACTGATCACAGCCTGCAAGCAGGACACAACACCGCCTTCATGCACGGTGTTGTCACAAGACCGGCACCAGCTGTGCCCCACACTGACTTGCCTCAGCCACAGTCAAGTGTATTAGGCCCTCAGGTTCTCTCTACAGGAGAGCTACAATCAGCAACCATCAGTGACCAAGCTGCCATCATGGGCAGCCCCGCAGACAGCAATGATGCTGCATCAAGAGGTGCAGTGCAGAATGAGCAGCAGGCAATGTCTGAACCAGCTGGGCTGCAGAGCACATTGCTTGCCATGGATGCGCATGAGCGCAGAATGTTCATTCAGGCTCAGGTATGCANCAAAGTTGCAGCACAAGTTGCAACTGCCCCTGTGACTGCCACAGTAACCGGCCGTCTGGCTATCTTCTGTTTCATGACTGGTACTAGCGCTGAGCTTGTCCGTTGTGCAGCGAGCTTTGGGAGTGCTGGCTGCAGCCTGGCAAAGGTGTATCTGCCAGACAGAAGCGCCATTGCTGCTACTGTTGCTTGGCTGACTGTCTTGACTTTGGGCCAGTTGGCAACATCAGTCAGAGCATGACCAATGCTCATTATAGGTCTTGTCCACCGCTGATCAATATGCTGCTGCTTGTAAGCCTGCTGAACAAACACAGCTGATGCACGTTCCACGCCAGTGGTGTACCTCACAAGGTTGTTGACGTAGTGCCTGCATGTCCAGAGACACGCTGCTCGACCATACAGCATAAGCTATGACTAGCCAAACTACTGAAGTGTNTAGGTCGTGGTGTGCATGTCACTGGCTGTGTTTATTGCAAGGCTCGCACAGCAGCATAGGGCGTACCATTGGCTCACCACACCAGCAAGGGAGCACTGCAGAGCAGTGGGACTCAGAGGCGTTGCAAAACATGGTCACAGAGCTGGAGCAGCAAGCTTCCAGGTACAGCTTACAGTCCGTGCTTTCGAGACAAGTCTTGGTTTTCAAGTACACTATGTAGCTGTAGTGCTTGCTCCACACCGCCACAGGAAAGACATGACCATGACTGTAGTTATCTTGGAAATACTCTGCATGATTTACACCATTAGGCTTTGCCACAGCTTCAAGGGTCTGTGCCGCAAGCATATGCAGGGTGCTTGTAAAACGTACCAATGTGAGTCTCTGAGCAGCGTGCAAGCATTCTGCAGGGCGGAAGCAGCTCTTGCTGACGCAATATCCTTCTTTCAGCACAGCAAGTCAGATAGCCGCATTGCAGCTCATCATAGCAGCAGGCGCCGGCGGAAAGCTCCAGCAGATGCTGTCACCAGACTAGAGGAAGATCTGCTGCATGCCTCACATGGCCTTGAGGTTGGGTTGTATGAGGCTTTGTAACCTTTCTGTTGTACAGTGCAGATGTTAGTCTTGCACAAGTCTTGAACAAGTACTTAGTAAAATGGGTTTGATTNGTCTGTGGAGACAGCTCTGTGTGTGGTCAGAGACACCATGCGGATCTCTGCACAGCCCATCTGGCTTGGTATCAAGCATGGGAATTGAATGTCTGCTGTAGTATGAGTGAGGCGTCACAAGGAGCTTTGAGGTCCGGCAAAGCTTGTGTCTGCCAAGTTGTGCTGTGCAGAGTCTTGCCCTGCTGCATGACAGGTGTTGTGTACAGCCTATACAGGCAGGGCTGTGGGTTTGCCTGCAAGGCATGGCACGCTTGCTGTCAGCCAAGGTTCTGGAGGTAATTGCCAGCTGCTGAGTGATGCAATGGTGCAGCACATCAGGATTACAAGGCTGAAACGTACCCGGTATGGTTGCTGAGCATGATGTCTTTAGCTGGCAGACCTTGCGGGCGTAGAGAGTACAGTTACAGCTGGTGATCGGATCCGGCCCTCAGCACAGCCTGTGCCCGATTGCGCCAAGACAGGGACGACCCTTACGTGAGATGGGGTTCTCCCTTGCGATAATCAACCAGTATGCAATAGGGAACACACTCAAGTTCGCTTTCTGGCTTTGCAGGCTGGGCCCAGTGGTGCTTAGCAGGTAGGCGTCGCCGCTGCAGACACGATCAGGAAGCGGTATCACTCAACCAGGTCTATGGACCTTAGCTGATGAGATGCTACACTACGGCGCTTAAAACAGGAAAGTTTCCGGTCAAGGCCTTTTCGAACACACATACCCTCATCCGAAATCTGAATGCTTACTAGCACATGCACTGTGCATGATGCACAGACAGCATAGGTGCAGTGCTACGCTTACAAATGGCACAGCCCGAACCTTACCTGTTGAGCTGCGCGTGTGTGTATGTGCTGACGACACGCTGGCAATGCTCACTGCAAGGAGGCTTCACCAGTAACATATCTACAATGGGATGCACACAGGCAAACGTGTCCAGCTGCATGCAGTGGTGGCACAAATGCAGACTTCAAGCCTTGTAATAATCCTGATTTGACCATATATCAATTTAGAAAAAGGCAAAGAAATGAAGGCACTTATGTCACTCTGCACACTAATGAATTCACTTTGTACCGGTATCTGGTCAGAGTCATGTTCAGCACNGGTTGCACCGGGCGGTGTTGTTGTGCTGGCTTCGACATTTTCCTGGTCACAGCAACATACACCCATGGAGAGCTGGCTGGGTGGCTTTTACAAGGTCTGTAGAGAATGCTTGTCTGTCCGGATGTGTGTGTCAGGCGATGCATCAATGACCATGCTGATCAGACTCNGATATGTTGGGCTGATTGGATCTGTATATAGCTGAGTAGCAAGCAGTTATTGTGTGATTTGCCACCATATGCCTGGTCACAGTAAGATGTGCATAACCATAATGATCTCGTCAGATTGTGTTTAAGGGGCTGAAGTCGCCTGCAGCAATTCAGGCAAGCATATGCGAGGACACTCATCAGCAACATGCCTGCGTACTTGTTCCACCTGCACACTTTCAGCCAGGCATACACTGCAGGTCCCATACCCAACAGCTGTAGTCATCTTTTGTCGATGCACTTTTTATCATTGTTTGGCTCGTCACAGGTACATGTGGGGTGGCTGGAAGGGGGCACTGCAGTCTTTGCTTTCAGAGGCACCGCCACAGCCCAAGACGGCATGCAGGATGTCAAAATTTTCAGCAAGAACATTGACTACCTGCAGGAGCTGTACCCTGGTGTCAAAGCCCATCTTGGTGAGCCTTCAATTCTACATGCCTGGGCCTTTGTTAGTACACTAGACCAGGTCAACTACACAGCATGCAGACAGATNGAAGCAAGGCAATGTAAATCAGTGAGCCCCACTCACGCCTGGAGGGGTGAAGCCGGGGGTGTGATGGTTTTACAATTTGGATACATGTGCATGCAGCAAATCTCAGCACAAAACGGAATATGTGTATATGCAGCAAACCTCAGCACAAAATGTATTCACGTGTCTGGAGACTGTATAGTTGCATGCACTTGGTGCCAGTAGGCACTATAGTGTGAGCTTACCAGCTTGCTGAGCAGCTCCTTCCACTCTTTNCAGCAACTGCTTATGCTGATGCTGCCTGGTGGAGAACATAGAGAATGTGGGCTGCAGAGCTTCTTCTCACTGGCACCAATTTTCTGCGCTTCTATGTCTCGAAACCTGACATGGCCGTTGGCACACTGTTGCAGGATAAGGTCGGCCCTTTTGCTCGGAGNTGAAATGCTCCGCAGCGCTGCTGCCAGCAAGCTTAAGAGTTACTTTGCAAGCACTCAGGCCTGGCTACTTGGCATNTTGAGAGACACTGCTGCCCTGACTGCACGTTCATAATGTTCTGTGCTGGAAACAACACCTTGATGGAAGCTGATGTTTCCAGGTACTGCATCTGAACGCTCCTCAAGCTGATTGAGCTGCACACGAGCTGAGTCTTCAAAGGCCCACGGTTTAAGTGCAGGCAGTCCTGAAAACCCTGAGATGCCCCAGCCAACAGCAAAATCTGCTTGCCAGGGAACATGCACAGGCCCTTGAGTAGCCATCAGCTGCACAATCTGCAGACGCTGTTTAATGCAAGCAGTATTGACGGTAACGAAAGCTGTTCGATGAACAAGACTACAACAGGCTGAGACACCGGAGATCAACCTTCGATACTACGCAAGCTGGTGCCTGAACGATACACAGAAGCTCAGCCATGTAGTATCACTGGCCGCCTTTCTCTGCTGTGACTTTGNCAGAATGCTCCTGACATGGATGACACAGAGATGGCGCCTGCTGAAGACGTCACTGCTGAGGCAGTCTTCCACAACCCCGNTGCACGAGATGGCTTGCATGCCAGGTACTGGCTTGTGCCTGCAGCAGACATGGAAGCCAGGCCGGTGCTAGCATTGCTTACAAGCATCACACTGGTCAAGATGTTGCCAAGAGCTCTTTCAGAAACACAGATGCATGCTTGTCTGTCTGACCTTCAACATTCCCGTTTGACCTGCTGTCTGATGCCTGAAAGGGCTCAGCCAGTGCTTCCAGGTCATCTGCAAATGCCTTAGGGCTGCTGTCTTTTGCCCTGCTGATTGTACATGCCCTGGGGCTTCTCAGCACTGCCCTTGGGCTGCTTACTGTGTGGCGGTTATGGGAGCTGCGGCGCTGCTGGAAAGCAGCTGTATGCAAGGCAGCAATTGCATCAGGATCTTGGCGTTCTGTGCGTGATACAACGAGTCAACATCAAACTACCATATAGTCTGTCACACACAAAAGTCACGGTTGGAGAGGTTTGTGGTTCAAAGCTGCACAGGAACAAGTTGCAAATGATCATTGTGGCAATTCAAGAAATGGTGTGGCTTCTTGACAGCGCAAGCAAGCGGCCAGGAGCTATCACCCATGTTGCAGCATCAATGTCATATTCCATGAATGCTCATCTGAAAGAAGGCAAACCTCGCATGTTATGGCCTGCTGAAGGTCGCTGTGACAGAGGGCTATCTGGAAAGGCCTTGTCCACCATGAAGCTACTGGCTGTGGGTGTGTTTCTACGATGCTTGCCACCACTTCTTACCACAATGGATGACCTTGAGCCACTTGGTGGATCAGCTGCTTGCAAAGCTGGTGGGCCAATGCTGCTGCAGCTGCTGCTTTGCTTCTGCTAGTGACTGCTGCTGTGCCTTCTCTTGCTGTTCAAGCTGCTGCTGCTGCTTAAGCGCTGCTTGATGCAACTGATCCTGCAGCATGACACAGAAGTCAGCGCATGTGGTTGAGCAGAAGAAGATCACACACAATAGAGAAGCAAGGCTACAGACATGCGTGGCCCATGCGTCAGCTGTATGGCAACCTGGCACAAGCTGATATGAGGGTGCATGTGCAAAGTTGTCCAGACACATATATATGGGTGTCCATAGCTCCGTAAGGGTTTGATGTTACGCTATATCCTGAATTGTAATCTTAAAAACTAACAAGGAGTGAANGTGCTGAAACCTCCCTGCAGTCACTGACTCACTGGGTTCTGCTATCAATGTCAAGACCCCTGAGCAGGTGCAGAACATTGTATTGCAAATGAAGTTCAAAACAGGCCTGGGTCATACTCGTTGCAGTAGTGTGGTCCTGATCACGATGTGTAATGGCCAGCTGGCTACAGCAAGGGTCGAGTGATGAGTATGGTCCAAGCATGGCATCGCACACTGCACATGTTCACTTGTGGCTCCGATCAACANGTCCTTGACGTACCGGCAGTTTAGCTCCTTCTCGAGCTTGGCTGGGAGCTGCTTGTAGTCTGAGTACAAGAGCTCAGCGCAGTCAAAGTTCTGCAAGCAGCAGTACTAGGTCAAGATGGCACAGATCAACACAACAACAGACAATTGACACGTTGCTGGGCCAAGGAACAGCGAAGAAGCAAAGCACAGACATACAAAGGCAAGTGCACAGAAGTGGAGTGCAGACACACACATCACAGCACACCTGACCATCAAGCAACTTCAGGATACAAATTATTGCGCCAACCGTAGAACCTGCTGCCAGACCTGCATTATTGGGAAGAAGTGCATACAAAAAGAGCTAAGGAAAAGCTTACCGCCAATCTGGACAGAACTCTCTGACCAATACGGCCAGCGCCCACAGTGCCAACAACCTTGCCCTCAAGATCGAAAGCACTGCATATGCAAAAAGTATGTTGAGGCACTAGGCACAACACTTGCAAACAGTGGGTTGAGGCTCATCAGCTGGCATGGAAAACTGGATACAACTGTGATAACATATTGCAAAATGCTCATGTAACACCAAGTCGGCATGCGAAGCCCAGACATATGACTGCTGGTGCTGTTCACGTCATGCAACAGTGATGCATGTACCCAAAAGAGGCATGCAAATATGGGATAACCTGAGGACAATACTTGACAGCAGACAGCAAAGTCAGCACAAAGAAGGCAGGAGACAACACCACTCACTCCTTGGCAATCTCAGCAACGTTCCAGTCACCAGCACAGATCTGCTTGTACGCTGGGATGTAGTTGCGGACCAAAGTCAAGATCATCATGACAACGTGCTCAGCAACACTGACCACATTGGATCCTGCAACAGGCAGCTACATTTACACACTGCTTCTGCTATGTATGNAATGGCGCTGCTGCTGACAAGGAGGATGGCAAGAAGCTTTCTCACAGAGTGGAGGGTGCTCAAGCCTGTGAGAAGACTAATGTCAAAGTGGGNCATCACAAGGTGCATGCAGGATGCAACAGACGACGCGCCATCCACTGTGAAGCGCCGGTCAGCCAGATCCAACAAGACTGCTAAAGCTCGGCAGCAGGCTCAGNCATTTGCTGCTTCACATCAAGCACCTTGATTTGCGCCGCATGCTGTTGCGTCAATAGCAATGACCTTTGTGGCTTGTATACTTGCTGCTAGATTGACACCCTGCAGAAGCGTGCTGCTGATGTATAGGTCAAACAACAATTGCTGCCATCCAATGTGTATGAACAAAGCAAGCACATGTACCAGTTTTCTGAGAGTGGACTGATAGTGCAACAGCGAGTCTTGGACCATAAGCAATACCACCTGCGTGTCATCACTTGGACGTCAGGCACATCGCTGCAAGCAAATCTTCAGGAAGCGTGGTGTCGTCCTGCACATACCTGTAGGTTTGCAGATAGTGCCAGCTGCGTCAAGTGCGGGACTAAAAATGCTGCACTAAGATCAGCTCTACTGCGGATGAGCAGCAGACCCTCCAGTTCTTGCGCTTCCAGCATACGACAATCCATGATGCACCAGTAGCCAAGATGACCAGTACCGCTCACGCAGGGCCGGGACGCCAGTTCTGCTTGACAGTCGCGCAAATTAGGTCAGGACATGCCTTCCTGGTTTCATCCCTGGTTGGCTTGGGCCCTTCAGTACTTGTCGAGCTTCCATCCGCACCAAAACAGGGAATTGAGAACCGAATGCTTTGTTGCATTGCACCTGGGCATCGAGCCTGAGGCTATAGCGGGGCGCAGCGTCTTGCAATCTTGTGAACGTGGGCCATCCGTGTCTCGACATATAAGGCTACCAACACCTCACGCCTCTGCTCCTGGCAAGCTGCGCGGCGCCTGATTTTGACTTGCTGACACCAACATGATCAAGCTCTTTTCTGTAAAGGTAAAGTGGTCCAAGCTCCACCTGGACAAGAACATGTAACGATCAAGTGTAGCAACGCACGCTCATATCTTCTAGGAGAAGCAAAAGAAGGATGCTGCCGCGGGCAAAAGCATAAAGCAGAGTGCAGGGGAGTTGCGGCTGCAGAAAGGTCTGCACATTGAGCCTTCGATGATGTGTCATACTAGTACAATTCCACAGCTCTCAACAATTCACGCACTCTGTACACGCAGACATGTCGGAACTCAAGCTCACAAAGGGAACTAGCATCAACTTCCCAGAGGGCAAGGACAAGCTGATGCACTTTGAAATCAGGATACAACCTGAAGATGGAATATATAAGTAAGACTTGCGGCTCTAAGAATGCATGCAAGCCATTAGCCCGACTTGCTAGGTGACAGACCTTACATTACTGTGCAGAGCTGGAACATTTCTATTTGATTTCACCGTAGCCACCTCATATCCTCATGACGCACCCAAAGTCAAGTGCAAAACCAAGGTAAGCACTCGTGCATGTTTGTCTGTTCAGCAACATTGCTCATCAGCTGTGACATCATCAATGCCCATCTTAGTATGTTGCTGTTGGCAGGTCTTTCATCCAAACATTGATGTAGATGGCAACATCTGCTTGAATATATTACGAGAGGACTGGAAACCAGTGCTGAGCATCAGCTCCATCATCTATGGCTTACAGTTTTTGTTCTTGGTAAGGGTGCATCTGGTGTATTTGTATAATGTCACTGACACGCCTGACAAGTGGTGCGCCACACTGTGGGAGATCCTCAGGATTTTCTAACAGCGTGCACATTCATGCAAATATTGAGCTGCTCCATGTCATGCTGTAGTTGGTCTGCCTACACCCAATGCTCATGTTGCAGGATCCCAACCCAGATGATCCATTGAATAAGGAGGCTGCACAGGAGATGCAAAACAACCCCAGGCAGTTCGAATACAATGTCAAGAACAGCATTGTCAAGGGTGCTTACATCAACAATGTGTATTTTCCTGCTGCAAAAGACACACTGTAACTTGCAATTGATAGTGACAACTGTACAGAAGCACGTGCTGTGTCTCTTCCATGTACCAGTACGTATATTGGCCTCACCACTGTTTTTAGTTTTGAGGTCTTCGACTTTGTGTCTGTGTTACGTGAGTTTCTGCCCACCATGTCATTATGTGTAGACGCGTCAGAAGCTTGCCGAAATGGTAGCTACGTTTGTAGAAGACTGTAGATTCAAATGAAAATGATGCCTCTCCGGATCCGGGTCAGAAGACATGTTCATCCTAACAGCCGCAACTTATATGAGTTGCNTGGTAGGCTCTGCCTGCATACCGCACCAGCGTGCTCAACCTGACTACAGGATGAACAGCTTACAGCTTGCACCACATGCAAGAGTATAGCTTGGCTTGCACCACATTCAGAGTATAGCTTGGCTTGATGTGAGGCTGTGCAGTACATCAGCACACAAAAAGCAATGGCGAAGCGATGAGCATGACATGCAAGACTTGTCATCACACAGTGTCTTCGTACACTTGCAAATACCAAACACAAACTCAGAAACCACGCACATTGACAGCCTTGACCATGCAGACACAACCTGGCAGCTTCACTGCTCATGCAAGCTGGGAGTGCCCTGCCCACGCTTAGTGAGGTTCTGGGTCACGCANAGCAGCAGCAGCAGCAGCAGCAGCAAAATGTGCCTGGTGGAGGAGCCCCATGGGGACAGCAGCAAGGCCAAGCTTGGC
Source organism: Trebouxia gelatinosa (assembly GCA_000818905.1). Taxonomy (NCBI): domain Eukaryota; kingdom Viridiplantae; phylum Chlorophyta; class Trebouxiophyceae; order Trebouxiales; family Trebouxiaceae; genus Trebouxia; species Trebouxia gelatinosa. Next base: position 5,621,805 of record KN805369.1, on the reverse strand, counting down.
AGCAACAGATTTCGCCACGACAAATGCAGCCAGTTGTTCATGGGCCCAAGGTTTGCAACATGTTGTGGGGTGCATCCTGTTCATGCAGTTGCATCAAGTCAAAAATCAAAGCATGTNTGCATACGCTGTGCAAAGGCTCTGACAGCCAGAACCAGTGCCAGCTTGGAGTCTGCATATCGCCTGAAAGGGTGATATGACTTCTCGGCATGCAGGTCATCAAACTGTACGCGGCCTGCTCTGTGGGTCATGGAACTCAGCAAAACCACGCGTGTGCCTCCTGCTCCTGCTTGCTGAGTGGAGGTAGGGTCATGTGGCTTTGCCAGGCCCCTTGTGCTCCGTGAATAAAATCTGTTTCTAGCGGCGGCTGTTGTTGGCAGGGCCTCTATGCTGTCCATCTGCTCTTGTCCAGCACTGCGCAGCTTCTGCTGACCTTGTAGAAGCTGGTGAGTAAGCAGCCAGTGGCCAAGGTAATTTACCTATAAACACCACAGTACTGGGGTTTGCATGCATGTCTGGGGATGCGGCTTCAGATAATGCAGGTCTGTTCTGTAATTGAGCTTGCACCATGCACACCGTCTGAGGTGCCGACTTATGAGACCAGCAACAAGCAGTCATATACTGGACCGCAAGTTGTTAGATCAAGGCTCAGGAGACACATGCAAGAATTTAACAGAAGGCAAGTGCTTTGGTGGCTGAGGCAAGGTCTGCCTATGCCAGCTGTCTCATGCTAAGTAAATGCAGGAGATGCATACGCCATTGGCTGCTAGTCAGGGTTTGGCTGTTAGGCTTAGCACCATTCCTGGCATCACATGCACTCTACAGTATTGCATGAACTGCACCTGGCNCAAAAAAGCCATGGGGGTTGTGCAACAGCCTTCATCTGAGGCTGCGACTGCAACCATTCAGCAGCTACAAGATGAGAACATGGCGCTCCGTGACACGCTGCAACAGATGTCGTCATTGGGTCTGCCAGTAGAGCTGGCTGCAGATAGAGGCTTTGAGGCAAGACCNGAGCAGTATGACATGTGCCTGCATGCTCATGCGGCACTACCTTCCTCTGCTGTCCCGATCTGCTTATGTCTGTGGCAGATGTGGGTGGCAGAGCCAAGTCAGCGGGAGGACCTCCGCATTCTGGTGCTAGCTTACCTGCAGGGCACCTCTCCAAAGCCTCCTGTAGACAATGCTGTCGACTTTTACCAGGCTGCAAAAGCTGCTGCGGTAAGCTTTTGATGCATGTTCTCCTCAACAGCAGGAAATCCCGCTGCACAGGTATATGTTTTCCCCAGTGCCATGGTCTGCAACTTTTCTGCAAGCTTGCTGAACCTGACAACATTACTTGCCTGTCACATAGACCCACTGCGCAACATTGAGCTTGTGTACGTGCTTTGCCAGGAGGTTTGAACTTGTGCAAACCACAGAGATGTGTCGACCTAGCTGTAGACCACCCTCAAGCACTTACAAGCAGTATAGCTGCACGCGCTCCTCCCCAAGCATTGCTGGGACAGAGCACGACCTGTCAACATGGCTTATGGCAGGAGGTGTGCATGCAGGACTCAGGTCGGCTGAAGGATGGGGCAAATCAGAAGCCCAGCTACAGCCTTCGCACCCTCTGCCGTGCCCTGGAGTACTGCAGGACTGCATTGCCTATCTATGGCATGCAGAAAGCTCTGCTGGATGGCCTCCAGATGGCATTCATGACTCAGCTCAACCTGGACTGCGCTCACATTATCTTGGCGCTCATCAATTTGCATGTCACTGGCAATGTCAAGTCACCTAAGGCAAACTCCCTCTGTGTCTGAGTACAATGTAGCGTTACTGCCCTCATGACAGGCGGTGTCTTGCTCCTGGCATGTACTGCGATGTCTGGCCATACATGTGCTCACGGCTTGCCAGTCTGGTACTGCACTGCAAACCGAGCTTACCTTGCCAAGATTGGGTGTGTTCACATCATGCCAAGAAATGTAGGCAAAGGTGACACTGTATGCTTACCTTGCCTGGCATGTACTGGCAGTGTCATATCAACATTATCACTCACATACTGCAACATTGCAGTGTGCAAATCATGTTTTGCAGCACATGAGTCATGCCATGCAGTGCGATGCTCGTGCATCTGTGCATCAGCACACATCTGTGTACCTGAGGGGTTCACTGCATGCTTGGGCCACTGTGTGANTGGTCAGGCAGCTGCTGTCCTGTGGCGTGTAGCCAGCGACTGTGATAAGGCTAAACTGGAGTTGACCAAAGCTGGAGTGGTGGCCCCAGCTGTGGCTTTACTGCACAGAGCCGGCCAAGATGCAGCATCTGCCACACAGGTGGCCCCTGCACCCNAGACAGCTTGATCACCTGCACACATCAAGGTCTCACATGAACTGCAGCTGCCCAGCATAGACTGATGCTGCCAGGCTACACACAACACAACAGTACACGTTGCAAGTGATGCTGGCTTCGTGGTGCCACCATGACCACATGACGGCACATGTCCACATGACTAATCCTTCTCTGTCAATACTGCAAGAACATCACTCCACGCATTGAGAGCCGCCGTTGGTCGTGTGCAAAGTTGTGTTTATTCATGTTGACAGTACATGGGTAGCTGACCTGGAGGTTGGAGCTGCGCTTGAGGTTTTTGATCCATTTGTTGGCCTGGCCTTGAGGGTCAATCATGAGAGGCCAGCGGCGTGCATTGGCCACCACAATAGCATTGTCAATTGACAGGGAGTCATTTGGCAAGCCTGCCAGCAGCCACTGCCTCACTTGAACAGGCTCTCCCAGGATACTGTTTAGTGAGAAGTTGGCACTGTGAGCAATGTCCAGCTGGCCACAGAGGGCAAGGAAGTCTGTGGTCACCCGTTGCCTGCATCCGTGCAAGCACTTTCTGACATTGTACATGCCGTGTAGGTTGTCTGCACATAATACAGTAGCAGCACACATGTGTCTGCTGTATGCCATGCCCTCCTTCACACAGCCAACTTTGAACGAGAACACGCCAAGGAGATTGGTGACCCACCTCAGCATGCCTGCTGGACAACGCAGTGGTGATTCGACTGAAACAGAAGGGCGAGTCAGAGGGGGTTTCTTCAAAGTGTCTTCACACCCTGACCTGGCTGCCATTGCAGAGACAGCGGTGCAAGTCACACCTTTTGCAGGGTATGAACCTCTGATTAGCGGCAAGCCCAGCCCAACGGATCAGTCAGATCCATCAATGCATTTCTTGACATGGTTGCCACGCAAGGTCCCAAACATGAGCATGCCAGTCTGTTGCTGAAGTGTGCATTNTTCTGTGGCAGCAAAGCTGTTGCAATGCTAATAGAGGCTCTGCGTCTGAGATGTGATCCTGTCGGCAAATATCGCCTGTTAAGCTAATCTGCGCAAGCTGCCGGTACCAAAAGTGCCGGTACCGATAAGGCTTTACTAAGGTTTGAACTTGGTGTAATGCTTGATGTCNTGCCTGGTCCAGGGTAGACATCGCCTTCGTTGACGAACAGGTAGCTCAGCGACCGGCTGGAGTCCTGCAGAACGCAAGGTTGTGTCTCCCGCCAGAACACAACCAGAATCCGGTTTGAACGAGCAGCGGTAAGGAGAGCGCCCGCACTGTGTCACCTGTGCAAGAACTGCATCGTTCCAGCTGCGTGACGTCGAAGCACTCCCGCCATTGGCACCTTCGTTGCTGAGCGGCTGACCATCCTGGTCTTCCCTTATAACTTTGACAGCGGTCAAATTCGAAGGATCAACAACGTGTATCGCCTGCACAGCAACGGTTGGCTCAGTCTCCGAGCTCTGAAAACACAGCTTGAGACGCAATGAGCTGAAAGTAAAGATACTGTTAAATCGCTTGCTTGGCACTGACTAGCTAGCTATGGCATGACAACTGCAAGATCCAGCAGCCGGGCAGTGTGTGCAGCCGTGTATCTTGCAAGTCGCGGAGGTTGTTATGGTCAGATCCCAGTTTCATGATTGGAGCACGCACCATGTCAGAGAACACGTAGAAGACGCCACCCACATCGTTGGCGTACTGCTCATCACCTGAAGATGCAGTAAGCCAACATCNGCAGGGGAACGTAGATGCTGCACAGGCAGCTGCTACCCAAGCAGACCTTGTTAAGGTGCAGGCACTCACAGTCTCGCTCTGCTGACTGCAACATTCTCAAAAGCTGCAATGTACTCAAGACACTGCTAGCAGCAGTTTTGCTGTGGGGCACAATCTGCTCTGCCATACTCAAGNGGCTGTCGCTGCTACCTCTGGACTTGCTTGAGCTGCCACTGACTGTCACACCAACAGGACAGCCTTGCTTGGTAAGGCGCTTTGCTTTGTACTGATGAGTGTGCCTACTCCATAGAACATTAACACAAGCATTGTCTGCCTTACACAAGAATATGCACTGTATCAAATGCAGATGTTATACTTAGGCACAAGCTGTCATCGTGCACCAAGTTNGCAGCTGTCATTGTTACCAACCTGTGAGGGGTACCTTGAGCTTGAGCTGATACTGTTTGCAGCATGGGTGTCAAACAGGTTGACCAGCATAAGCTTGTGTGTCAGCAGCACTGAACAGCTTTATCTGGAAGTTGTACAATCCATGCATCACTGTGCTGACCTGCTTGCTGTTTGCTTGTTTGACAGCTGCAATGCCGGCTAGAACAGCATCTTGGCGCAGCACACCTGGCTGGCTGGTCATGGTCAGCAAGGCATCCACAGCCACNCTATAGTAGTACAGCAATTGCATGTGCTGGCAAAACATGCACGTTTTTATGGGGGGTCACATAGTCTTCCACGCTGCCAATCTAGGTCAAAACATTTTTTGCTCTTCACCTCCACAACTTTGGTGTCACTAATACTTGATGTTGTAAGCATCAGCTCCATGCCCAGCCAGCAGAACGAGTCAGCTTCAGTCTGATCTGAGTGCAAGCTCAACATGTACCAAGTGCAGCCAACATGCTGAGCCATGATATATGTCAGGATCACATACGTCCACCAACCCATGACCCCTCAACTGCACTACGGCTACGCACTTCCATCAAATCGCCAGCTGCATCATATTCCCGCTGCATGCTAATCATCATGCCTGGCCTGACCAGCCATGAAAATGTGAGCAGCACTCCCCNGGCTTGCCAAGCAGCTGCTGGGCAGAATGAGATATCACAATGTTGCAGAGACCTGCAGAAGCCCAGTGGTCCCACTGGCCAGCCAAGGGCTTCTTGGGGTATATATGTTCCANCGAGTGGGGCTTGCTGCCTAGAGCTTCTGGAGTGAACAGGCAATCAGGTAGAGCGCCTGCAATGCTGAGGTCATCCTTATGCTGAGTTGAAACACTCTTGCNGCTGTTGAGTTGCACTTACCTGCTCGTTTGCCAAGAACCTGACAACTGATGCAGAGCGCCTGGCGTCGACGCCAATTTGGAAAGCATCCTGTATGCACAGGCAACGACCGTGGTGGTTCACAGTTTCACGAGCTGAATGCGTTCTCAAGCGCTGGCAGAGTGCAATACAGGAACAACTGTGTNTTGCTCACCTGCATCATACAACACAGGTAGGTGTTGACATTCTGCATATCAACCTAACAAAATTTTGTAGGCATGGATCTGTATGGTACTACTGAACACAGACTCAGCTACAGCAGTTATGCACCGATTTGCACCACTAGGCACTCATCAGAGTGTGTACGCTTTGCCAAACTGTAGCAGCACACAACAACAATGTGCGTTAACGCAAGCTGTCACAACAGCTTATAGCATGCGGCCGCTCAGATTGGCCTATTGTTACATGTACCCTAAACCCTGTTGTTGTGTGTACCCTATCTCTTGTATTGGGAGATGACATCGCTGACCTGACTCTCTCCTAGTCGCTGCAGATGCTTCTGTTGTGCCGGCAATGGACTTGTCCAGTAAGCTGGCAATGATTCTGGACCATTTCAGCAACCCTGACAAGCAGAAGCTGCTGANTGGGTTGTGGGTCTGCAAACACTCTGCACTTGTCGTGTGTGCCTCAATACATGACAATTGGTGTGGGAGTGCTATGCACCAGATGAGTCACTTCAGCACGTGTGCAAATGCCAAATTGTTGCCACAATCCGTGGATGCAGAGCTGTCACTACTGCCAATGGACGCCCCGTAACATAGCTACAATTACATAGCCTCAAACAGCACATCATACACACAAAACTTGATGACCGGACGACTGATGATGAGCCACACATACGAAGATCACACTTTGCACGCTCCTAGTGCGCAGTTGCTTTTGTGACAGCATCAACAGTAAAAAATGGCCTAGTCAAACTGAGATGCTTCAGTGGACCCTGTCAGGGCAGTGGTAGATGAAGCCCCAGATGACACAGTGTTGGAGACAACATCAAAGTATCCAGTGCCAACCTGCAGTCACAGAAAGCAGATTCAGTGATCTCTGTAATTGTGGCAACACCATCAGGGCAAGCCAGCAAGATCCATACACACTTTNCCATCAGCACACTTGTAGCTTGCATGGGCCTGATTCAGTGTTGCACACATTTGCACTGCTGCCCAGCAACACCACTTGGCCCTATACAGTTCAAGAGGCATCTTGCCTCGATGTATAAGAGAATTTGCAGCTGAAGCTCACATAACACACTGTATGATGACACACTGGGCTCTCATGTTTGAGTGTCAACATACCAACAGTTATTGCATTCAGCTGCCTGGCTGATGTCAGCAGCACTCGAAGATAGTCATCAGGAATTCCTGCCATGACGCCACTTGTCTAGCAGCTAGAATTACTAATTGTTGGCTACAGAATTTTGCTTGTTCACCCCTCCAACCGTCACTTCCNCACAGTAATGCTCGTTTCTGCAATGTTGGTGGCAACAATGACCCGCCGGCAGTCTGGAGGCCCAGGGGCAAAGACCCGTGCCTAGGATAAACACATGTGCTTTTACATACGCACGACAACATCTTATGGCTAGGTTGTACATGAATGGAACTTGACTGTGCAATACAGCTTCCTAAGCTTGTGAGGCAGCTCTCACCGTTTCAGGGTGGAGGCATGCAATGAGGATCCTGCAGGACTATCTCAACAAGAATATGCTGCTTATGCTGAGTTGCATGTGCAGTTGATTGTTGGTGCCCTAGAACATGTCTCATGTCACACTGCTAGACTTGTACAAGGGTTCACTTNCTTGCCATGCTTGCAATGCTGCTTAGCATGCAATGTGGTGGCCCTGCCCCTGTGTAACTTGGCACAGGCCTTGACTGCCAATTGAAACCAGCAAACTACACCTATATTGCCAAGTGATGTCGAAAGTCATCAAAGCACAGACATCTTGTGGTCAAGAAATCATTGAAGGTACTGCAAAGGCATAGCAAGTTTGCATTTGACGAAAGAAAGTTGCTCTGCTTGAGCCCAAGGCACCTTGATGGAGAGGGTGTAGCTGGCCTCCTGCCTGATCTGCAGCTCCTTCTGTACCTCCCCTGGCTCCTGAGGGATTTCCAGCTTGTATGCAATGGCTGTCTTGCGGCTGCCTCTGTCCACTATCTCATACACACCTGCAGCCATATCATCAATCCCCTGATGTCCTCGCCGGTGCAATTCACTATCATAGGCATTAGTGGGACATGACGCGCAGGTTGCAGCGCAGCATAGCCCATGCTACAGCATTGAACCTACATGGGTCCAACATGACAGGATGCAGCACNACTCATACCGGATTCCTACAGCAAACGTGGTTCATCAGCTGGGCCGGAAAAGTCGTGTGGATTCGCATTGCGCGCATGGCTAGCGCACTTCTCGCTCCGAGCACATTTGCCTTGTTCCGTCGTCAGGCACGCCTCCAAACATGCGNCAGCGGCATGCCATATGTGGTGTGTGACGGCACGAATTTGTCCCTTCAAAATGATACCATACAACATTGCCAATGCTGCATGAATACCCCACAAAGAATGCTTCACATGAAAATGCTGGGTCACGACGTAAAACAAAGGTAATGAGAGTCAACGGCTCACTTGTATTGGTAGCTTGTCTGAAGCACAACAAAGCGCGCTGTCAAAGGGCTGCAGAACAAAACATGCATGACTGAAATGCCTTACCTTAGCCTTCCAGACTGTTCGTGTTTGAGGAGGTACAGAGTGTATGCCTGTACATCCACACTTGTTGCTATGCACAATCCACAAACACATCAATAATAAAGAAGGATCGTTCTTACAATCCTTAATGAATAAGTACAATCCTTCATTCTTAAATAACAAAGAAACATGTATTTTACATGTATCCTGGCGGCACAGGTGGCTATCAGCTTGCGCCATGCTGCCCTGCTGACCCACAAGGGGGAGATGTACACCTGGGGCCATGGGGCTGGGGGCAAGCTANTTCTGTAGTGTACATATGGCATATCATGTGCATGTTTTGTTTTGTGAAAATTCACGCAACATGAGGAGAGGCATGTCTNCAAGGCCAACCGCATCAAGGCCTTGGAGCAGGATGTACACCAGCTACAGCTACAGGCACATCAGAGTGCTGAGCGAGAAGCCTTGTTGAAGAAAAAGTTGGACATGCAGGAGTCTGCTGCAGCTTCAAGCCAACACAAGGTCAGTTTGCTTGGTTGCTTGTGGCACAGGGCATCAGACACAATGTATTGCATCTGATGCAGTGTACTTGCAAATTGAGACCTGCAGTGCCCTCACAAGGCACACACANTGTGATTTCATTATATAGGCTTATATAATCTGAATATGATTATGTGTCGCTGTTGAGGGTTTCTTAAAAAAATGATTCTCAAGAACAAAACTATCGGTTATACATTGTTCTGTCAATGTTTGTTTCTTGCTCAACTCTTTTGACACGATCAACACAGGCGCTCAGCAGCAGCAGCATGTAGACAAGCATGCACTCAAACACGTCACAGAGGTGTCATCCATTATGGGGCGTCCTACAATGTCAAGAACATGCTGCTGTAGCTTGGGCATGCAGAGTGTGTTTGTGTGTATGAAGAGCTGTGGCACAGCACAAGGGCTCAGGCACAATCCAGCAAGTGCAAACAAAGTGACAGCTGTGAAGATCACCATCGACTTTCACTGCCGTGTAGTAGATGCTCTGCAAGAGCCACATAAGCTCAAATGCATCAGTGAGCAATGCCATGGCAGTGGTATGGGGTTAGCAGTAAAACTGCGTATACTGCCTGGTAGGTACTGCATCAAAAGGGAGCCATACAGGGAAGCTCAACAAGCATGACTACATTTTACCAAGCATCTTATGTCAGACGCTGCTCACTTAGCGCTGTATTGCTGACACCACAAGTCATGACGGCATACCTGTTGCTGGTTGAGACGCCTCTGACAGGGGCTGCTGGCCAGCAGGGCTGAGGGCCGTTCCAGTTGAGGCCGCCTGCAGCATGTCTTCTGCCCTCTGTTGCTCTTGCAGCAGAACTTCCTCAGTCAGAGGAACCACATCATACCTGCACAGCACATCATAACTGTTGCTTGCCTGTGGTGAAAGCTGACAATCAGCCTGTGGAGTCTATATTCGAGCTGGCACTGCCTGTGGTGCATCACCAGCAGCAATGTGTCTGAGCAGATGCTGGGACAATGTTTGGACATTCTCCACTACCATGCCTGCTGTGCTGCTGTGAAGCAAGGGCTGCTGTACAACCACTCTTGCATGAAGTACAAGTTCGAGCAGTGGAGCCTACTCAANAAATTTTGCTGGCAGTTGTCTCAGCCACAGGTCAATGCTATACGACTGAATGCACTGTGACGTGCCAGTGGTAGCAGCAACACACATGTGACACAGTTGGCAAGGCAGCATTGCTTACCAATGTGCAAGAAGAGGGCGCCAACCCCTCGGCCCTCTTCAGTACCCCCACTGCCCATGGCGGGGCTGTCCAGCAGCAGCAGGCTCTCAGGTGTGGTCTGCACAGCTTGCACTCCCAGCACCTTCATTGTGTCCTCTGGGNCAGCTGCCGCAGCAACTGCAGCAGATGCATGGCAGTGGTGCTGTCCAATCCCTGCGCGCACACTCCACTTCACCAGCTGCACTTGCCACATTGGCTTGGTACAAATAAAGATCAGCGGCTGTATTAGACTTATAATTATGGGAATCACGATGATGGCTTCAAACATACTGGAAGTAAAGCAGGCAGAATCCCACATGAAGCTGCCTGGGTGTGAGGACACACATGAAGTGATACTGTGACGCAAGTTCTGCAAGAGGCTGAGTTGGAGTGTTGTGTATACAAAGTAGTTTAGCATTGTGGAGCATACTGCAGCGGGCACTTGCATCTAGTCCATACAGCTACAATGTCAGTATCCAATTGCCCCCAGCCAAAAGCTGGGTTCTGTAAGAAGGGTTGGCGTTGGCAGGGGTTCGGCAGGGAAGGGGAGCGTGACTTGCAGCACCAGCCGAAGCTTTTGCAAGCAATGACGTGTACCCATGTAGGGGGACAGAACTCACAGAGGTGGGCTCATCAAGAAGCAGGATGGAAGGGTTGATCAGCAGCTCATGGCCTATTGAGGCACGCTTGCGCTCTCCTCCTGAAATGCCCTTGCGAAAGAAGCCACCTGCAGGGCAAAGTTTTCATTGATGATGCTTGTAAGCAAGGTGCAGCAAGGAGTTCGCGCTTGCTGTACAAGTGTAGTTCTGCTGCTAAATGTAGCACTCAGCTGGGCTGTGCATCAGTATGTACATGTTAGGAGACTGCACGCATCATGATCTCAGCGCAACGCGACCAAGGTAGCCATTTGCACGGTACACTGGTGGGAGGCTTGCTGGGTGTGAGCTGTAATGAATGCAGTGCAGATTGCTTCTGTTTAAACAAACGCTCACTGCCCTTTTAAGTATGTCAATAACATGAAGTGACTNCATGAAGCAGATTGCATTGCTGTGCTTTGTGTACTTGCAACCTCAGCTAGCTTGACGTCAGTCCCAAACAGACTGTCAGTCACAGGCTGTCGGGGCTCCCAAAGCTGTCACGAGGCATACAGCAATTAGACACAGCCATGTTCTGGGCTCATCTGGGAACTGAGGCAATCTGTCGTTGTCTTGCAGGGGTCTACCAAAACATGTAGAGCGCTCAGACTTCTTCAGATACCTGGTGGTCCTGCGAATGGGCGGCGTGTACGCAGATGTGGACACAGAAAGCAGGAAGCCTCTGGACAGCATCATCAAGCCCAAGGACACCCTGCTAGTGGGCTGGGAGAATGAATTTGCCACCCAAGAGATCGCAGCCCACAGGAACTATGCCCGTACCAGACAAGTGCTGCAGTGGGNTCTGTGATGCATGTGCCAGAAGTGCAGCCAGTCAATTGACACACTCCTATTGCAGGTTGATAAGTTTGTCTTGCATGTTCCGGACGTTTGTCAGCGCTCAAGCAACACCTGTCTTTCTCCATGCAAGTCATTGCTGTGTTGCGTACGCATGCAGATCTTTGGAACTGTGCGCGCATCAGGGGTTATGTTTGTGCTATTTCGCCTGTCAGTTGCATGCAGGATGGCAGGCAGAGAGGGGAGGTGCACCTATCATTGTCCTTCCAGCCAGCCAACACCACACAATCCTCTGTTCCTGTCCCTGACCTTGCCGCTGTACAGCCTCAGCATACACCCTCCTTGGACAGACGCACTCCACAGTCCACCCCTACCTCAAATGTAGGTAGCAGCAGTGACAGCAGAGCCGGTGGGGCACAAGAGTTGCCAGGTGCAACACCAGGGAGCATATTGTCACCTGATGAGCAAGATCTTGGGCCCTTGGGCAAGAGTCTGATGGCTCTGTCTATGACCCACATCAACCCCAGCAGAGTTGATCCCGCTCACCCTGCCAACAGCAGCAAAGGTATCGTGACACAGGCGTCGCACAATGCCAATGCCCAGCCTAACGCAGTTGCCACTGCAAATCCTGCCCCTATACCTGAAGAATCAAGTACAACACAAGCAATAGCACCTGCGCGGCTTNACACCTTAGCAGCTTAGACCAGAGCATGCATGACTGATGCATATATGCAATCTGTGGTACCCCCGGGCCAGTGAATAGACTCTGCCTACATATGCCGTATGACAAGACATGCAGTATCACTAACGCTTGTGGAGGCCTATCCTGATGACGACTTGCATGCATGCCAGCCAATGTCAGGTGCCCGCTGGATGTGCCCTGTCAAAAGCATCGACACGCACTCTGAATGTGTACCCGATGTCATGCGAGGCACATGCAGCAAGCATGCAGGCCCCGTCCAATCAGGCGCTTGTAGCGGCCACTGCTGATAGCTGATTGGGCACTNAAATCACACTGCTGTTGCACTGCAGCATGCGCTGTTGCTGACCTTGCACATGTCTGCCAATGCGGTATGTAAGTCCGCTGACGCTGCCATGGCGGTGCCTCATGGCACTGATGCGGTGCAGTGTGCCTTCAATGCCCATGCGATTATCTGAGCGGAAAGGATCTGGGCCGTCTGCAGGCAGACCAGCTGGGGTTACGAGGTGCAAACACAAGACAAGGAGCAACTGTGCTGCGCAGCATTGTATGCTTACAGCAGTCCTTGTGATTGCAAGACAAACTGCAGCGCAATTTGAGCAAATACTTGTGTTCTGCTATGCAGTACAAGTGCCACTAGGTAGCCTGTGCCATGGTACCGTACTGACAGCTTGCAAATGATGTGTTTCACGTACGTAAGAGTGATGGCGGACAAGTTCAGGCTGTTCAGATTAACAAAAGTTCAGAGCAACATCATACATTGCAACATACCAAGACCGGCAAGGCCAGCAAGAAGCTGCACAGCATGTGGCAGGTTCATGCTGACAGGCAGCTGCACCACCTCTCTGTTGCTGAAGCGCAACAAGACCTCACGCTGAGTATCTGCCACAATCTCAATCAGCATACTGCATTTAGACACCACAGGGTTAGCAGTCATATCTCTGAGGACACCAGGTTACTNAATGCTATGTATGTTGCAAATGCATGCAAGTAACTGCCAGCCTACCTGCTACAGACTGAGTCATCACGCAANAAGTGCTGCAAGAAACAGTGGCAGCATCAGTCCATCAGCAAAATTGTTGTCTGACTGTTTTCGAAGCCTAGAAGGATTGCACGCACATCGAGATACTTGACAAAGGCAGCGTCATCAATCTCAAGGGTATTAGGCTTGAATGGCATCAGCAATGCCACCATTGGGCCCTCCATGGCAAATGCTTGGGTAGTCCCATTAGCTGTTCCAGCTGCTGCTTGAGCAACATTTCGAGTCAGAAACTTTGCTTTAAGTCAGGAAACAAGGTGGGTAAGCATTGCAAGACGCAAGTGCTGCAGTGTCGAGCCCCAAAATAAACTCAATGTTGCACGTTGTGTCCAGCGCAGGCTTGCAGCCAGCAGTCACATCGGTGCGGGCTAGTAAGCGTTGCATGCACGCATGCCGACTATAGGTTTACAACACTGGCGTTGCAAGTGGGCTTTCTTCACCTGCCATCGCCTTTACGAAGCCTCTTAGTTTCAAACTTTGCCTCGAGGACGCTTGCGTTAAACGTGCTTTCGTAAAATACACACGAGAAGTTCCTGAAAAGCTTAAGGGTGGTGGTCGTGACCCTGACGAGGCAGGCTTAGTGGCTAACAATGGATGCGGGCGAGTCTCACACCCCACAACAATTCTACACTTGGGCTTGCAGGCCAAGCGCATAGGACTGTAGTGTCGGAATGCTTGCGTTCATGTAACAGCAATCTGCGAACGAGTCTCACTGACTAACCCCAACGAAGTTGGCTGACAACGTAAGTCATGCTGTGCAGACTGAGGAACGAGTTGCAAATACTTGCGCATTTAAAGGGCGACCATGAAGTGTATGAAAACAGTGTCGCAAGCTCATGACTGACACAGTCATTCAAATATTTGGCAGTGCCCACGTACGCCTACAGATGCCATTTGACAGCACGTGTTCCACACTGCTCACGCGAAGAAGGCGCATTAGCAGGTGTAGATGTGATTGCNCAGCAGGCACAGGTTCTGGCTCAGGTACAAACAGAAAGTTTGTCACTGCTTGTGCATTGCATCATGGTATGCAACACTGAACTTCAGGTCACTTTGGCAATAACATGNCCTCTGGGTCACCCCTTGCATCACCAGGCAAGGATACAGTATCACCCAACAGTTCCCCAGCACTGCAGCAGTGCCCAGTTCATCTGGCAGGCACTCCTGCACAGNGGCTGCCCGTTGCCAGTGTGAGGCCACACGTGAAGGCTGCAACAAGAATCAGCAGGTGCGGAGCTGACACCAATGTAGATCACAACCATGTGAATCATTTGGCAAATCACTTAGTAGTCCGCAAAGTTGCTAGTTTACTGTCCTTGCAATGCGTCACAGACACACTCAGCATGAAATGTAGTGCTTGACAGTGTTGACGCTATCTGTGTGTCAATGGAGACACTGTCCTTACAGACTTTGCAGGAACCCGCCTGACGACAGCAACCTTCTGTGCCTGTTTCCCTCATCTGTGCCAGTCTGAGGCTCGCTACATCAGTCAACACATGCGCTACATGTCCTGTCAGGCTTTGCACTCTTGAACATTGTGTTTCGCATGCAGGTTGGCACAGAAGCAGACCAAGTCAGTGGGATCCGGCCAGGCTTCTGCTGCAAGGGAGCAGGAGGCAGCAGCTGGCAATCTACAAATGGTGATTTACATTCCGCCTGTGATGGCAAGGGATGTCATGCTGTCCAGCCCGCCTGCTTTCCGGCCCTGGGTACGGGTGGACTCTGAATCTGGTAAGCTAGTTCTAAGTGAACACTTCTCTGCATCATTCTGTGACTCTGGCATTGCATTCAGCCTCCATATGNATATGTGTTATCTCTTACAGCTATTGACAAATCAAATGTACCGCGTCAATCTCGGCTTATTATGTTGCAGTTGTACGCAAATTTGTTGATCTTGATAAGCAACAGTGTATAGCTCAAGTCTGGACACATTGGCAACAATTACCAAAGTTTGACATAAACAAAAATATACCTGAATTTAAACCAGACAGGAAAGCAGGAATCACTATGTGAAGGAATATGCTGGACTTTACAAAACAATGAGTGCTGTGCAGGTGTATGCGGGACCACTAAAGGGAGGTTCAAGAGCTGTTGTGTTCTTCAACAGGCATGTTTTCAACACCCAGTATCCAATCAGCAACATCACAGTCACATGGGAGGATCTGGGATATCCTTCAGATGCAGAAGCTACTGTGCGAGACTTACATGCTGAAAAAGATATTGGCACATTCACACATGCTTTCACAGCATCAGTAGACATACATGATGCAAGAATGGTGAAGATCACACCTAAGAAAAGCAATCCAGAGTTTGAGCACTGGCGTCCATGGAGAACAGCTAAGGACGAGAGGGTTCTTCCCGATCTGTCCTCAAATTCAGATAGGCAGCAAGGACTGCAATGGTACATGTGGGCGCACCATCGTCACTGAGGGCGCCTCCTTGCAGAGCTTGGGTGGAGGTTTCAAGCTGCTGGCAGCGCTGGCAGAGGGCCTCCTGGCTGTTGTGAATCCATCTCTCCACATGAGGTGTGAACACCTGTGCCACACAGAGCTGACTCAGCAGATGCCCACTAGACTTGCCTGCTTGCGCCTTCTGGCGATTTGTCAACATGGGCTTTGAGACTCTGTGTCAATCAAGCAAAGCTACAGGGACAGGTAAAGCTGAAGCAGAACAATGTAGTGCATCAGGAGAAGCAGGACTGTGAAAGCTGTTGGCAACAGACCCACACATATGGTACAAGTCCAGCACTCAAACATGAAGCTCCTTTGTTGTGCATGCAGTTGATCTGATCCCAGCTGTTCCGCAGATCAACATTGCTGGGCAATGTATGCTGAGATCGCGGTTGCATAAGCAAAGGGGGCAAACCTCAAGGGCATCAAGGGAGCCCGGGTGGCCAGGAGGGGGTAGCAGGTTGTGCCANAATCATGCACAACGCCATAGCTGGCAAGTTGAATGATCAGCATATTTGCCATCACCTGAATGTGCCACCTGTTGGTGAACAGAACGCAACTGCTACATCATAGCAAACGCGGCCAATCTTACAGGGAGCTGACCTGCATCNTCTCAGCCTTGTCTGCTGCTTTCCTGCTGGCTGCCTCTACAGACTGTTCTCCCTCTGCAAAGGCCACAGCACTATATTTCACACTTCTCTAAGTGCCAAATGCATGAGAGCACTGCATCATGGTAGAACAGTTTTTGCCCATTGCCCACTGCTTTTTTATGAGTCACGTATGCAGAACATAATAGCAGAGGGCAAGCTGTGTGATGCTGATGCATGCCTGCAGCATGGGTCATAGCACAGCAGCGTGTAGCCAGCATAGCTGCTGCATGCACACTACAGGCTTATCTCACCTGCAGTAGCCTCGGTCTCCAGCTTGGTCTTGCTAGCAGCCATGGCATCAGCAAACAGCTCTGCAGCTCCATACCGCAGAATGTCGTCCAGCTCATCCTGCACGCGGTCAACATAATGCCTGTCTGGTGGCAGACATGCCACAAGAGCTGCTCAGCACCACAAGGCATCAGGTACATGTATTTATGAACATGTAAAGCCATTGCATCTGTTTGCATCAAAACAACACCGCGTGAGCCTGCACCATAGGCTTGATAGATTGAAGTTGACGCATACAGAATGTTGCGATAGTCAGCAAGCTTGTTGAGATATGATGATGCAACATGGCAAAGAGAATCGAGGTAAGCAGCACTGTGTCATTGCCTGTGTAGGCTACAGGTCCTGGCAGCGCATTTCACGGCAATGACAAGCCTTCCCAATGTATCCCCAGGTGTGTTGTGCACATGCTGCAGTCACTATGCGCATGCNTGTACGCGCTGCTGTGTACACAACTGCATGCAATGGCGTCGCAAAGGGTGGCCTCTGTTGTGGCGTCATGACTGTATCATGACACCCAGGGGCACAGTTATGACACAATTGGGTGCNCACCCACTCTGGTGTCCCCAATCTTGCATGAGATGATCTGAGCACCTGCAGTACAGTCAGCATTATGTGTACCAAGAAGTTGCGCTGAGGAGGTGCTATGGCTTTGTGGGGTTGACAAAGGCTCATCTTAGCCTTTGCAGCTGACTTAGCCTTGTGTGGCCTTGTGAATGACTACTTGCCAGATGTAGCGCTGAATGTGAACTTGCGTGATATAAACTTGAATACCTGCAACTGCAGGTGCGCTCAAGGTCCTTGTGACACATGCAGTGGGATTGTGAAAAAGTCAGTTGTAAGTTGGCAGCATGCATCTTTTGATATGCAGCCACCTGCTGCAAAACACTTACCAGTAGACATCAGCATCAAAATTTGGCTAGTGATGTAGGTGTAGATGTTGTGAGTGTTACCTTGAACCAGCATGCCTGTTGTCCAAGTGGCAACACCTAACATATGCATTTGGGATGTACATTATGACGTGCAAGTGGGATGTCACAATCAGCACGATGGATCAGGAAGAAGAAGGAGCTTACATGTTTTGGCCAGCCAACAAAGCCAACAAGACTGATCACCCGAGTACAGCATGGGCTTTACTGATGAGGTGGCATACACACTTGTGCGAGGCTGTGTATACATATCTACCCGGTCGGAGTCTGATTGTGCCCAGCAAGATCATGATGAGGCAGTGATCAATGTGCTTAAGAGCAGTCCTGCTGACTGTGTGCATAATGAGGCACATGAACATCCAGCACTTGCCTGCCCCAGGGCCTGCCCCAGGGTTCTACTTATGCATCTATTACAGCGCTGCCACGCTATGCCAAATCATGCAATGCATGCAACAGGGCTACAGAAGCTAATTGAGTAGAGTGACCTCGCTGCCATTGATTAGTCGGGAGCAGAGTAGGCAGGCATGTACCGTAACTGACAGTTCAATGAAAAGGCAGGAAGCTGCAGGATGCATCTTACCAGCTTCTTGTAGTTGTCTTTTAAACCTAGTCTGTTCAGCACAATGGCATAGCTGTCAAAATCTGTCCGCCGCAAGTACTGCAGCAATGATCGCCTCTGGCTGAGCATGGCTTCCAAGCCGCGCCTTGAGTGGTAATCCTTCCTGTGTACTTTCATATGCTCTGCCATCGCTTTGATCTTCTCCGTGAGCACAGCAACTGCATGGCCCAAGGTGCCAATTTCTTGACGAACTTCACAATAAGATGGAAACATTGGGCCAGCAGGGATGTAGCAGATTGCAGCAAAGTTAGTGCTAAGCAAGCATGGTGTGAATGGAAGCCATAAGCCAGTGCAAAGCTACAGTCAGTCCACTGTACACATGCCTGTATGGACTGTGCAGCTGCGGTACCTTGTACTTCTGAACTGCCACAGTCTCCTTCTGCTCGCTGAAAGGATCTGCGGACCTGCTGCAAGGTTTCTTTTCGCCTTTCTGCTGAAGACATGCATTCTTGTGCCCAAAACTGCACACGACAACTCTTGCCTGCGGGNCCAACACCTCTGCAACCTTGTCTGAGCAACCTGTGAACTTGGTGCCTGGCTTCACTCCCAGAGCCTCCTAGCAGGCATGTCAACTTGATTTGAATATTGGTGTGATTGGGTGTACACTTCCAGTGTCTGACATGCTAGTGTGCTATGAAGCTCAGCTGTCCATCGTAGGCGGTAGACATGGTTCAGGACCAACACCGGCCTGACAAAGCACATGCAATGCTATTACACCCTAGAATTGCTTATAATGGAGTTGTTGGTGTCAACATTAGGAGTCTGTACATATGCTCAGCTAGGCCAGGAAGCTTGGCATCGCAGCGCTGACCAATGGTGATGTACAGGTGACTCGTCTCTGGGCCTAAGGCTGGTTGAGTGTCACGCATGACAGGCAATATCCCTCCAATGTATGAAGTCCAACTGAGCCCAAAAACCAACTTGACAGGAGCCTTGCCAAGCAGAGGTCAGCTGTGAAAAGGTATGCTGATGTAACAGTTAACCGCTGAATTTGTTACCAATGCCTTATGCAGAGCATGTCTCTCACAGAACCACAACCTGACAATCAGGATTCTTGCTGCCTGTATGGAGCTGTGAACAACAGACTGCCAGCAGCATGTGATTGTCACGCAGGGTACAAAGCACCTGTACATCCTTCCTGTTTAAGTATTGATCCACAAGGTTGTCAGCATCATAGTCATGTGTCCTACGGGTGTCCAGCATGGTACCAGCGCCTGACTGCTGTTGCAAACCTGCCTGTCTACCTGCAGCTGTTGCTCCTGAAAGCTTTCAACAGGATTAATCAATGGAGGTGTGCTGCCACANCATTGCAAGACCCCTTTCCTGCATGAATGATAAAGGCGGTTATCAAGAGCAACACTCAATGAAGCACTCACTTTCAGCATGGANATCAAGAAAATCTGCAGCTCTGCAGCTGATGCTATGCAGGCGGTCAAAACAGCACCGGAGTTGGCCCTACAGCTTCGCAAGCTGGATAGCAACATTCAGTGGGAAGCCCTCAAAAGGCCCTTGGGGGAAGATTTCCCCTTTGCCTCAGCTGAGATCTTGGACAGACGCCCTGCTGCCGTAGCCGCCGATGATGCAGCCGCCGCCACAACTGCCTCAGCAACTGCCCTAGCAACTGATACAAACAGCCTTTTGAGTCCTACTAGCCCTAGTTGGGAGTACTTGTCGCAGCTGTCACACAGCGATGCTTTGCTGCTGGAGTCCAGCACAGCACTACATGCTCAGCATCCCCCGCTGCAACCCCTGAGTCAGCCCGCAGGGCAGCTGCAGCAGCCTCGGGGCCTCCTGCAACAGCCCCAGTCAGCTGCAGGCCAAGCCGCCTCTGCCACGCTTACTTATCACCTTCAGCAAAACAGCGCCATTGCAGTTGTCAATGCTGAGCACGAGCAACCAGAGCAGATGTCCATGCTGCCAAACCATGCAGTAGCGCAGCAGCACCGGCAAACAGCTGGATCTCCAGTAGACAAGCAGATTGCTGTGCAGGCCGCCATGAGCTTAGCGCCATCGGCTGAGCTTCAAGAACAAGCTCAAATGGCTGCACAGTCAGTAAGCATACCTGACACTGCTGTTGCGCACTCGATTGCAGCTCAAGTTGCACCACAACACAGTGCTTACACTGCTCCAGCCAGCACACAGCATGCACAGCATAGCGGGCAGAACCAAACAACATCCCATGACCACATCAAGGTACATCAACCTGAACCAACCCCAGCACTTCTTGATGGCCCCTCTATAACCTCTTTTGTTCCAAATGGCATATCAGGCCATTCAAGCTCGCTAGCAACCTTGCTGCCAGCGGTACAGCAAAGGCCCCACTCAGCTGGGGCTATTGCACCAGACAGGGCCGGACAGGTTGCGTNTAGCTACACAAGCTGAAGACCATACCTGGATGTGAGAAGTTTTATGCTTGTAGCAAATGCAATGATTCTTTGCTTCATGAATTAATGATTGCACTCACGGATGGTAGGTCCCATAGCGAATGCTCTTAGACACATGTTAAAAGGCTAGTCATAAGTGCAGAAGACATCTGAAAGTATGACTGGCAGTGCTTGTAGGATTTCCTTAGTGTGTGTGAAGGCAGAGCATGCTAGTTCATTGACCCGGATGTTCCTCAGACACGACGCATGCTGTATGCTTACACACTCTATGCAACAAGTCAGCAAAATCTTTGCAGACTGACTGCTTTGCTTGCACATGAAGTGCCTTTGCGGTACGATATGACAGTTCAGTCGACCTCGTTGACAACTGGCTAGCAAGTTGAATTACACTGGCACGTGACAAGGGTGCTCATAGCCTAGTTAGGTATATTGCAGCAGTGCATACATCTGTAGACTTGAATTGTGGCTGTGCAGCATGCTTTGGACAAGGAATGCACGGCAACCTTTGTGCCCACAAGCTTATACATATGCTTGTTTTGCACTCGAACGAGCGTGTGCAGGAACCATGCCTACTATGCGCAGCAAGCACATCTGCAGAGCCTTGGCCAAAACGGTTGCCTGGCAAACACTGGTCTCAGCATTGCTTTTGGGTACTATGAACGCTGCTGTCACGGTGCAGATATGAGGACACCGTTTATCTCCCACACTGAGTCAGACTCATCCGTCCTACCAGCATTTGAACCTGAAAGCATAGAAAGTCCAAGTGGGAGAGATGTTGAAAGTAAGACATTGCACTTGTTGAAGAGCAACAGCTACTGTGCTGGGTATTGTTGATATGATACAACTGTGCCTGTTCAGGTGACGCAGCTCTCTGGAGAGACCTGCTTGGCAGAGCTAGGGGTAACCACAATCAGGCAGCTCAATGGATGCACCAAATTGGCGCAACAGTTCCACTTGCTCTCCAGGCAGCTCGAGATGTGCCAGGTCAGTCAGGCCTGTACAGTCCTTGGTCGAATTGATCGAGATCATTCCTGTTGCTCAATCCTGCTGATCAAACCTGTTGCTATGGTTGTAGCACAGACTTGGCAGAACTCCTCAGCTTTAAGCTCACACTACTGTGACAG
This sequence comes from Trebouxia gelatinosa, assembly GCA_000818905.1. NCBI lineage: Eukaryota > Viridiplantae > Chlorophyta > Trebouxiophyceae > Trebouxiales > Trebouxiaceae > Trebouxia > Trebouxia gelatinosa. The sequence continues at coordinate 5,600,405 of KN805369.1, read as the reverse complement.
TTTAGGTGTTAGACCTGAGGGACCAGACAGCAGTGACCTTGATGTACAAGCCGCTGAAGCAGGAGCACCTGCAACTTTCTTCTGCCCTATTTCCTTTCGCTGCTTTAGAGACCCTGTTTTGCTACCTACTGGTCAAACGTAAGCCACGCCTGCCAGCCAACCAGTGCACATGTTGCATTACACCATATTGCCTAATGTGCAGTGTCTGGCCACTTGCATGAATGTGCATGCTCCAGCATGTCTGACAGCAACCCTCACAGTGGTGTGAGGCAACAGTTGCTGGTTCCAAGGTTGCCAGTGCTGTCAGTTGCGTTTAGTCAGTGTGGGTTTGTCACAAAAGGGCAGGATCCAGGGAGCGTGCATTTACTGCAGTGTCAACAATCAAGCATACTCATGTCCCATTTGATTGACAGGTACGAGAGGCGGTACATAGAGAGATGGCTGCAGCAAGGCAACCTCAGATGCCCTGCTACTGGCCAGAGGTTGTCACGCCCAGTAGCGCTCACTCCCAACGGCACTTTGCGCAGAGCCATTGAGGAGTGGGCTGCAAAGAATGCTCCATGGATGCTGGTAAGCCCAGCACGCTGCAACAAAACGAACAGACGATATGCAGTTCTGGGTCAGGAGTGGTTTGCTTTCATCCTGCATGCATGTCCTGTCCTTGCCGTGCCTATAGCTGCATTGATAGGTAAGCAGTGTGTTTCAACGTAAGTTGTTGTTGCAAATTGTATGATATGTATGNCAGTGGCCATGCACTGCACAGTGTCAGTGCTGCGCACTTACTATGGACCTTGTCATAGCTGCAAGGTTGGCTGTTGTTGGGCCAGTCTGGCTGACAGGCTCTCAGATTAGACACTGGTGGCAAGGGTCATACATGTCTGACCCGGCAGGGGTTTTGTCAACATCAAGCAGTCAAGCAGATGTATGGGTCACACATCATCTGTTGGCTAGATTTGGAATTGTCAAGCTGCACCATTTGAACTGTAGTCTGAATGCGAGCTCTGATGCTTTATGGACAGCTCTTTAGTCCACTGCTTCTGCCAGCACGCAGGGAGAGGCACGCGCGAGCTGCTGGCACAACAGCTGCTTTGCCTCCAGCCTGCACGCCAATGTTTGCACAGATGAGCTGTGATCAGCGCCGGACAAAGCTTATCTAATGTGGTGTTGTGCATACACCAATCTGCTAGCTATTTGAGACAACAACAAAACAGAAGAACTGGTCTTTGCTGAATTGAGTAGGAAAGCTGGTAGTTACAGCAGGTTGCTCAGGAAGCAAGTATGCGCAACACTTGCTAGTGAACCATGCCACAATATTCCACTACAGTATCAGTCTGTCTTGCTTGTTCACAGAAGGTACACGCAGGTAGCTTGGCTCTTGACCTCATCAAGAGCGCTTCATATGGTCTGCATTGACCATGCTGTCAGTGTCACAACACCTTGTCAGCGCATGGCAGCCTCATAAGGTATGAGAGGTACCAGCAGACAGAGGTTTCAGTATTCAGCCACTTGCTGCCTTATCTTGCTTACATGCCCTAATATGCAGTAGTACAAGCTTTGAGAGTCTTGTGCCCGCTGACAATTAGGGTGTCATGCCACTTCAGCAAATCTTGCTAAGATGTGCTAGACCCCGGCACACCAGCATGCGTGCAGCATGCCAGAATGAGGATGGTGACACCTTCAACCACACACTGCATAATTAACACACAGCATTGGTGTGTCCACTGCTCATACCAGCAAACATGATCTATACCGACAGCTATGTAGTATACTTTAGCTGATGCAGACAAAATGGCTCACCCAAGCAAGCTGCACAGCAAGGATACTTGAGATGGCATAAGATGTGATTGTGCCCTGCATTGCAGTCACATACAAACAATGTCATACAATAGACAACTGAACCTAAGAAAGATACATGAGCGCGCCACCATGACATTCCTCAGTACAAGGAAGCACACTGAAGCCGCATGACTTGTGTGGTCTTGAGCCTGCCATCAGTCAAAAGTCCAGTCAGTTTTGTCAAGCCATTGCTTCCAAAGCAAACTACTTATGCTACAATCACACATGCAGTAAGTTGCCTTCATGGTGATGGTCACGTATAGCAGCAGGNAAAAGAATTTTGTGCCTCCAGTGCAGTGACGAGAGCAATTGAGGGCACAACAAATGTGCCGGTGGCAAAGCAGGTGTCAAACCCAAGAGGCAGTCCAGCAAGTGCTTGGCAAATCGTGGCCAAACTTTGCGAATCCACTGTTGCTTCTCGCTACTAGGACAAGCTCACCTCCAAAGCGGGAGGGCTGGTGTCTGTGGGAGGCACCTCTGAGGACAGGCTGCAGGTTTGGAAGGCTGCTGCTGGGAGGCCCTGGATGCAGCTGACTTGGGGTTCTGATCTGCACTGTCGTGATCATGTCATAGCACTTGGCTTCCATGGCCTGTCAGCAACACCTGAATTGGCTTCAAGGCAGCTCTCCTGTCTTTCACAGCCCTGCACAGGAAGCACATAATTCTGCTGATCGCATGCATACACAGCTTGTNTGTTGTTTGTATGTTTGCAGGTGACAATGGCTAGGCAGCTTTTGAGTATTTGCTGACTTCGCGAGCCAAATACTGTGGAAGGAGCTTGGTATCCATAACACCATGCTCCATGCCCAAATCATGAGTCACTAAGTGCACTCAAAGCAGCTGGTGGCATATTGTTGATCTCACCAGATGGCGTTGCATGCATGCAGGTGACGGCGCAAGTGACAGAATGAGGCAGGAAGAGGAAAGAACTATGTCACAGAAGCAGGCAAAAGAGCCAAAATTAGACAAGAACCACCGTGCCGTTTAGCCATTCCCAAAAGAATCCCAGATTAGCCCAAACTTCCCTACAGGCTGAACTCAGCTTCTGCAAGGAGCCAATGTAGCGCTCCTGCCGGCCTTGCAGTGCACGTGTGATGCCTCACAGGCATGCCAGCTTTGTTTCAAAGCATGCATTGTTGCAGTGGAAGAGTTCNGGAGGTTGCTTGGAAGTAGCTTGAAAGGTGGTGACATTCTCAAAAGCACACAGGCCTTTGAACGTGGCATTTGACTGAAAGATGGCAGGTGACAAAAACATTGTGCTGTTTGAAATGTAGTGGATGGTTGAGAAGTGGCGTCTGAAGTGTTGTGATACGGGCCAATCAACAACTGCACGCGATATGCAAACTAGCGTGTGCAGTAGTCAAATTTTGTCAGTCACATCAATATGATTGGGGCTGACTGAGAAGATCCATGGCCGGCTCATCAGGAAACCTTCAATGTCGCCTACACCAGCATGATCATGAGTACAGAGACACCAACATAAAAGTTACAGCTTTGTGCTANCTTAAGCAGTACAAGCATACCGCTTATGCAGGCTGATGTTCTTCGAGCAAGCCAAACAACAAGCTCAGGAAGCTTACGAGAAGGATGGCACAGACGCATCGGTGCGTGCATCGTCACGACTTCTGCGAGTGCTGCGATCTTGACCCTCAAGCCATGTCTGCCTGCCTCCCAGCTGGTAACCAGCTGATAGTATNGCTTCAGGCCTGAGTGAGGAGCTGGTGGACTTGTTCATGTCCATTGAAGGTTTGAGGCAGGAAGTTGAGGCCCTGCCAGAGCCTGGCAGCCTCACACCAGTAACAGGCCAAGAGCAGGACCAGGCTGCTGACATCCAGGTGTGTAGCGTGGCGCTGTGACGCTGCCCATGCCTGCTATGACATGCTGCTCTCCTCTTGTCCCTCAAGCACTGCTTGCCTTATCAACCCTGGCCATCTCGCTTCAGCAGATGGGTCAGCATTGTCATGGCAGCAAGCTGTTCNCCCCAGCATGTGATTTTTGGCCATGATGCCAAGCGCAAGCTACAAACCTGGCCTTGTGCCACCGGACTTGACACAGGTACCACCTGTGANTTGCAAGCACCCTTCCGGATCTTCGATAAATGCTCCGACCTGCTCCGAAGCCAGATGTCACAGCGCACTTAATGCGGTACATTGCGATGTCGCCAACGGAAGCACCAGCTCTGTAATGGGTCAGACACTTGGCCGAAGCGCGGCCGGTGCGCAATCACGGTCGTTAGAAACTGGAGAGCAAGTGACCCCTGCCGGTACAGACCTGCCAGTTTCGAGTACCGACTAGCGGTTTCTGGGCACCCGCTTGACCACGACGTTGACCGTGTTCTTGCAGGTAACCCATTGCCGGAAGTTGTACATCTCGAGTTGAGTCAGACCCACATTCAGAATCGTCGCGTAATAGTGTCCGGGGACGTGCATGGCTGTGCGGACGAGCTGGACGTCCTGCTCCAGAAATGTCACTTTCAGCAAGACACTGACCTCCTTCTGTTCTGCGGAGACATTCTGAACAAGGGTCCAAAGTCCGTTCAGGTACAAAGTACACTGTGAAGTAAAAATGCTGTAGCCAGTGATAGAGCAAGTACCTGACAGGCTCCTCTTTACAGGTCATTGACCGAATACGCTCCCTGAATGCCATTTGCGTCCGAGGCAACCAAGATGACAAGGCGCTTGCACAGTACATCAACTGGAAGAAAGGGGAACCACTGGTGCATTCGTCACTTGCCTGAATCCTCTGTGTTTGCACATGCACATGTTGGACATATACCTGCTCCTGCCATAATCTATGTATAGCAAAGCCAACACAACAAACAGCATGCATAAGTCACAGTCACATGCACTTGAAAATCAGAAGCACGCTCTTGCGATGCTGCTGACTTGTGCCCAGTGCTATTTGCGCTTGCATGTATGCAATCAATGTCAGTAAATTACTTGAGCAGCGCTGCAGTTGTAGTGAATCTGTCCCACTTCCATGTCGCTTGCATGGCTTCACAGACGAAGTTGACTGGCCTGCTTTGCTGTAGCTGCCCTTTCCCAGAACGATCCCTCATCAATGACAAANCCAGCATCGGTGTTGTCATTGTCTTGGCACCCAGCAGTGTTTTGCCCTGCATCACGCATGCACACTATATGTAGACGCGACATGTTAAATGTCAGGCCTGTTCACATGCTACCCTTTTCTTGAAGGTACTCCCGCCCAGCGTCAATGTCGTCATTGCCTTAGCACCCAGCAGTGTTTCGCCCTGCATCATGCACACACACCACATTAGAAGTGACATGTCTCATGTGAGGCCTGCTCACATGCTACCCTTCACTAGAAGGCACACCCTAGCCAGCCTTGGTGTAGTCATTTTCTCCGCATGCAGCAGCACGTTGCCCTGCTGCATTACAAATGCATGCTGCATGTAGCATTGACACATCTCATGTCAAGCCTGGTCATAGGCTACCCTTCGCTTCACCTGTTACGCACGCAGCACTGACAAACAGCCTGGCAGGCCTGTTCTGACACTGCCCTTCCCTCACTGCCCTTGCACACAGCACATTTTGTCTCGGTGTCAGTATTGGCATTCTTGGTGCTGCCAAGAGAGAGANAGCTGACGCAGCACCTGCAGCAGCGCATCTAGCTTCAGTGTAGTCCCAGGCCAACTCTGGACGGTATATGGGCAGCCTTTCAGGAGGGTTCAAGGTGTCAAAGAGCCTCACAAAAATAAAAAGACGACAGCCCAGGTGGGTCAGACGATCGATGAGCCATGCAGGTATTTATAGTGACTGAGTGTATTTGGCACCATACAGTACCCAATGCAAGACGTGCTCTGTCAGTAAAAGCATGAACAGTTTGAAGTGGACATGCAGTCCGTACGAGAACAGCAACAACACCTGCAGGAGCAGTAACAAACTGTACCTGCATCGCCTGGTTGTCCAGGCGCAGCAGGCCCAAGCGTCAGGGCCTCAAACTGGTCCAACACAGCTTGCGTCTGTGGTGCACCAAAGCTTGGCATGTGAGAGCCTGTGGGCTGAGCATACTGCCCCTGCTGAGCGCCAAACTGGGGTACCCGTGCNTTGTCACCATCTGCCATGCATGATACAGCCTTAGATCAGAATTTCTGATGTGATCAGATAGCCCCNTACTAGAGACATGTGTTGCATAGCTCTGCTGCCTCTTGTTCACCATGGCAAAGCGCCCAGTAGCTGACACAGTCTTTGGCACGCTGTCCATATACAAATGGTGTATGGTGACAAAGCTGGCCAGCTCCATGGAATCAGGCTCGGCCCTAGCTGCTGCTTCCAAGTGCAAGTCTCTGAGATTGTCATCCCACAGCGCAGCGTGTGCTGCGGCCAGGTACTTGTATGTCAGGCTTGTTCTGAGGCCCANATATGGGCCTGCTTGGTGTAGCTTGCAAGACCCACTGATATGAATGCTGCTATGTGGTGGATTAGCATTTCAGGTCCGCCCATCTGCAATGTGCATACTTTGGATTACAGCCTCAGGAGACAAGGACACTGTATGTCCCACAACAGCCCAATGACACCGCAGACAGAAGCACGCCGATGTCGCTTACTGTGGGAAAGTACCAGCAGACCAGAGCTATGTCCAGCGTAAAGTACCCTAAGGACCAGCCAAGCGCTGCACTGGATAGCGGTGTGTGCCGTTTCAGTGGCGAAGTTTTCCAGAGCTGCAGCATGATGTACATAGCTTTGTGGCTCCTCAAGCAGGTTGGCATGTACTGCACCACTCACCTCTGGCGCTGTGGTGTCATCAGAAAAGGGGTCTGTCAGGAGAAACAAATACATAGCGAGGGCAGAAATTGCTAGTGCATGAATTGTCGATGTCCATCTGCATGTGCATGCACATGCTCAGACAACAGGAAAGTCTGTAGTGTGACCACAGCGCGGAGGCAGGGGTGGCAGTATGCTGACCTGCTATCCCAGTCAACCCTGTCCTTTTGGCTCAGGCCAGTGTATGTGCTGCTGCATGCATTCGACAGGTAGGGCGAACATTTGAACAGCACATAGAAGATGAGTGCACTGGAGGCCCCTGCATGTACATGCAAATGGATGAAGCTGGTGTTAGCCCTTACAAATTGCTAAGCTACGTGACCTGAGTTGCAGGCTGTCGAGGGATCTTTCAATCGTTCACCTGTCGACAGCAACGTGACGGTGTCGCTGCTTGGACCAGTTGCTGGGAACTGAACTAAATATTGGTGGGCTAACATGTACAACGCCTCTGGCTGGCTAGCTAGGCGGTGCGCCAATGGCGCAAAGTGTGAGTGCGCAATGGTGTCAGAGGATGTGTGCCTGCACGTGTATCAGAGTTGCACGGTGACGAGCCTGCTCAGGCGATATTCCGGGTCTCAACGCTGAACAGGTCTCGATCAACTCTTGAAGTCAAAGCGCAAGCAGTTGACCGGCCGAAGCGCGCAGCACATGGTTGCCGACGGCGCGTACACCCGATATCAGGCTGAACCACGAAATGCTGTCCAAGGCGGCAATCCCGCAAGCATGTCGACCTAAATGTGGGCTCACAGGAGTCAGTATAGCGGAGCGCGAATTGAATGAGGGTCGGGACGCACCGCGTGCAAATCCCTCATGTTATCTGATAGTTGCTCAGATTGAAGAACTACAGTGAACCGCTTTCGGGTTGCGGCACGAAAATTGCGCTTTCTACTTGAGGTTCAATTGTCACAATGGCTGTTTCCGCGAAGGCGTCCACTTTCACTGTTGGCACACCCGTCANGCTTGTATTTGTGAACTTGTTGCCAGCAAACTGCACACATGGCCTCACAAATGCGGTACAAATTTACCACAGTGCAGAGTCCTCATGTGTGCAGTGAGTCTGCGTGCTTTGCAGTATGCCTAAGCCGTGGCAAACCCAGCAACAAGACTGCATGAAAGTTTGCCTCAAGTAGAGCTGCAGCTGAGGTGTCTTGACTGTTGTTGTTGCGGCACGTATGATGATCAGGCCTGCAGTGATGGTAAGATTCGCACCTTTGCCTTGACCTCAGAGTCGCTGGAGGCTTGTGGTGCGCCTTGAGCTGCAGCCACTGAGGCAGGGGCACCGATCTACAGGAACTGGCGACTGTCAGCATGCAGAACCTCAGCAAAGGGACATGACGTGTCAACACATACGTTTTGCAAGGGATGATAAGATGTGTGAATATTGCAATGGCTGATGGTAACTGCATTGTGCTGAGTCAAGATGCCTCATGCTGTATACTCCAGCATGTAGTTCAGATCTTTCGTTACTGCCACACTTGCAGGCTAGCAAAAACTTTACCTGCTTGGAGGTATTGGACTCCTGTCCTAGGTCAGCTGCTCTGATCACTGTGCTAGAAGCCTTGTTCTTGCCACCCTTTGGACCTGCACCACTACTGTGCTGACACAAACGCAGCTCATAACACGGCATGTTTCACGACATGTTAGCAATTGTGCGCTGGCTATGTTGTAGTCAACTCAAGGCAAGATACAGCACAGCCTGTCTTCGGCAACTCAGACAGCCTATTACTGCCCTGGCACCAAGGCAGAGATCCAGCTTACCGAGGCCACATTCTCTGACATCACATGTCATCTTGNTGAGGTGAGCACCCACTGCATGTGCACGGCAAGAAACTGCGTGCAGCACTCCACTGCCTACAGCTTGTGCAGCACCAATAGTGTGAACAAAGGTGGNCATGTCTGCACTGCATGTCAAGCCAGAGTGGCAAATTGTCAAGCATCAGACAGCATCATAGCNCCACTGTGCTTGCACTTGGCACACAGATCATAGTCTGTGCACTGCACGCATCTGAAGCCGTGGCCGGCTTCAATCTCCATGTTGCAGTTATTGCAAGTGCTGGCAAAGGCTGGCGCATCAGGATTGTGCAGGTGGTACAGCACCATTGCACTGCTGTGTTTAGCCCTCCTGATGGTGTCAAACTGGTAGTGGTTGCCTTGGCACAGAGACAGGAACGCCTGCATGCATCAAACAGTGCCAGCTTGCAAGCAACAGCCACATGAGGTGCATAGGAATGCCTGGTTGAGTTACAGCAACCACAAGTCCAGCTTAAGCACAGTCCTGCAGACAAGAAGCTTGACATGGGCACTGCTGCGCCACAATGAGCGTAGTACAATGCACATGGGAGATGCAGTGAATCCTCAGGCGCCAATGCTGACGCAGCAGACCTGTGCTGACACGCTGCNGGTATTGCCATCTGGACCTATGATATTGCCGCCACTAGTGGTCAAAGGGGAAGACCCAGACTCAGTAGCACCGCCTTGAGGCTGTGCTCCAGGTGTGGCAGTGATGTTCAGGGAGCAGACTCTGCCAGCTACTGATACAGACGTTGGTGCAACATTGCTGGCATTGCTTGTGGTCTGAACAATGAGCCCCAGGTTGATGGTGTTTGCACCAAGAGGCAAAAGTGTCTCCCAATACTGGCTTGCTGTGCCGTTGATGACACCTGTGCTTGTGCTGGTGGCGTCCCAGTTCAGTGCCTGCACCACTTGCGAGTAGCCAACACCTTGCACTGAGAATGACCATGGTACAGGAATGGTACCACTGCCATTGTTTGTTATGAGCAAGTTGATTGATGCTGCATACTGGCTGGCTCCAGTTGACAGTGCCCAATGACTGCTGACTTGTGCTGTGACTGAGCAAGCGTTTGTNCTGTGTTTCACCAGTTGCTGCTGCATGTGTTGTCAAGGCTTGTTTTGTATGCCTGCTCATTGATCGCAACTTCAGACAGGCTACTGTTTCAGCCGGAGCTTTGATGCTGTAACAGAAAAGTAATGCACCATTCTATCACTTTGAGGTTGTCAATGCAGCAATCCAAGGTGCCTCACCAAAAATGTATTGAACAAAGAAGTAAGTACACCATTCTATCACCTTGGGGTTATCAATGCATGCATTTAAGATGGCTCTCCAATTGTGCATGAACATGCCAGACCAGCAGCCTCTTTGGTGTGACATGTGTATGTGGACAGGCAGACACAGCATTACCCTCTAGATGTCACACCCTTGGACATCAAGAGGAGTTGATTGAATAGCATCCACTACTTCTGCAGATGCTGACTTTATATGCTGTTCAACCTCCACTGTCTTGTTTTCTCCTCCTCTCCTCTGCCCATGAGTGCCGGCATTTTGCCCCTTCCNTGATACTGATAGAAAGTCATCACACAAGGTGATTACAGGCAGTCAATACAGGAACAGAGACAACAGAGCCTATAGGGCATGAGCACTGTAACTCATGCACAGAGTGAAGCCTTCTGTGAGGCTCCCAGTCAACACTTGACAGCACTGCAAGTTACAGTACAGCAGCATGGCACAATTGCTGCGCAAACGTGTCCGAGGTTGAAGCATTAGGAAAGTGTGAAAGCAGTCTCATGAACACACTTGAGGTAAACTTTATGACTCATACCTATTCAACGACTTCTGGTGGGATGAGAAGCTGCTCTTAGCAGACTTTGAAGGGGCCTTGCTGGAAGAGCCCCTCTCAGCAGGGCCCCCATCTGCCCTGGCCAGTCTAGCAGCAGAGGCAAGACCTGAGAGGATGCCACAAGCAGCCCCAGTGGAGTAATAGATTACATCCCACGTCTTGTCCAAGCTGACGCTTGCAGTTGCAGCCAACCTGCACAGAAAATACCCATTAGGGGTATAAGTGGCTGCAACATGATGCTTATATAGTAAATCTGACCAAAGTCCATGTTTTTCCATATGTTGCAGCAGCGCAGCGCAGCATGCATTTCACCATACAGACCATACAGACAGACACATGAGAGCTAGAATGCTGCACCATTGCTGCACAGCATGCAGTCACACCAAGCGCCTGTCCATACTGTGAGGGAACAACATAACCGTTGTGTGCAGCTCAGCATAGCTGCACGATGTCACGGCAGACGCACACGGACCAGCTGAGCATCATGAACTCCTCAACAAGCAGTAGACCATACCTTGCTACAGTCAACTTGACAGACAACAGGCTTCTGTTGAGGGCAGCTGCAGCTGCCTGGGTGAGATACTCCTGCAGTGCAGCTGCATTCTGTTCTGCAGCTACACCAGCAGACCTCCTGACCCCCTCCCCCTCCCCCCTGAGGTGAGCACCCACTGCATGTGCACGGCAAGAAACTGCGTGCAGCACTCCACTGCCTACAGCTTGTGCAGCACCAATAGTGTGAACAAAGGTGGTGCCTGCTGCAGTTGCAGATGAGGCTGTTGATTTGACGACACCAGTAGCAGTCCTGAAGCTCCAGGATGCCAATCCCCAGCTCATGCCCAATCCCTGCTTGATGAGGTGGGTCACCCTGCAGCAAGTTGATGGGTCAGAATTCAGCATGTAGCACAGCTACAGCCTGTGAAAAGCGGCAGCTGCACACATGCGCACAAACAATGTATAGTACAGGACACAATTCTATGACACAGAGGGATTGCAGTAACTATCACACGAGAGCGTCTTTGCCTCAAGCTCTGTGCTCAATGCAACAAGCACAGGGAGTAGCTTCTGTGCAACATGCACCCTTGCACATTACTGCCAATGTAAGGAGACTTTGATTGCATACCTGGTCTCAGCAGGGTGCACACCCGGCCTGCCATGTGTGGCAGCAGAGTCTTCAAGAATGGTCCCCAAGTCTTCAGCAATTGGCAAACTCCAGTCCACTGCAGCAACAGCATTGTCAGTGCCTGGCAGAACTCATGAATGGCCTCCTGAGCAGTGTTACATGTCCAGCTCAGGGGGATGCATCACCTGCCAAATTGTGCAAATGCAGCTCAGACCCAACATGATATGGACTTTGCAAGAACCAAATATACATGAAGGATTGCAGGTTCAGCAAAAAAGCACCTGCAAGATCTTGCGGAGCACTTTGTGCTGTTTTGTTGGCACAGTTCTCTGGGAAGGCAAGTGCGTTTGGAAGTGTGGTGTTGCCATTGTCAGGCACCAGATGTGTTGCTCCTTTGGCCAGGCTTGAGGTAGAAGGCTTCCTGCAATCAAACACTGGGCTCAGCCCATGCTTGGTCTGCTGTCTGACTGTGCTGGATCATAAACATGTCGAGTTGCAACAGGGGCAGAGCATTAATATTGCGCATCTGTGGTGTATGTCAGGAGCACAGGTAGACATGTCAGCTAGGTGATGTTTGGCAGANTCTAATGTATCAGCGTGCTTGCACAGGAATTTATACAATTGGCGCAGCAACGGATGCAGGAGACCCCATCTGGAAGGCCCACACATTGGCTGTAGGTATCGACAATCTAAATGAGATGCCAAGCACAGCAGAGCTTTATTTTGCCCTCTACTGAGCAATTGGCCTGCCAGCGCGCAAGTGCATGCTGCTTGATCTGGGAGTGCACGTGCAGCGAGGGAACAGGACTTGCCTGAGGCCTGCCCTGCCAGAGGTGAGCATGCTGCTGATACTGCTGAAACCTCTCCATCATCCTCACACCCACACAGACCGAGTCAGTGCAAATGTTGAGCACAAAAGAGCGCAGGCCCACATCAAAGACTACAGTGGCTGCAGGACACTGTTGCTGCTGAGGAGGTTGGTCTGGCAGTGGCTGCTGAGAAGACATTTGCTCTCTGGTTGGAGGCTCAGGAGCTCTGGTAGGGGGCTGGTGCTGGACAGCTTCAGGTGAGGCAGCATGCTTGTCGTTGTCTGCACAGCCACAGACAGCTGAGCCGGATGTGAAGGTGGTCAAGGTTACTAAGAAGGGGCAGCTTCAGATGCCTCAGGTTAAGGTTCCCGCCAAAATCGCCTTCCACCTATTCAATGACAAGAAGCTGAAGGAGAAGCTGAAAGACGTGGACCTGCCCACCACTGGCAAACGCAAGGTCAGGATCCCACCCTATTTCTTCACCACATGCTGCCTATCTTTCTTGCCAAGCAAGCAAAGTCACAGAGAGGCACAGCCAGCCTTAGGCTATGTATATTTTTGCATGCGCTCTTATATGGCGCAATTACAAGGTGCATTCAGGACTGCAAACCAGGACAACAGCATGTCAGCAGTATGTCTGACACAACTTGCCTCCACTGTAGCAACATTTCAGCTGCTTTGCTCAAATGATGCTGCATCAAGCAAAGATGTTTGTGCAGAGACGCATAGGGTCTGGAGGGCACAGCATTGAGTACACCACACTACCAGACAGCCTGTCAGAGGCAGACAGGGCTGAAGTTATTCATAGAGTACTACAATCATTTCTTTCTTGCTGTTTTGGATCATGCATGTTGCATTACTCAGCGTTTAACGCTTGTGCTGAAAGCCATCTGTCACAACACTCCAGCCCTTGCGAGTTCAATGGCTACTGCGTGTCAGTGCATCAGAGTTGCATAACAGTCATGTCAGCCTTTGCAAGCTTGCAAGTGGCAATTCACTTGCAACACGCATGCCAGGTGCATTCCATCAGCTGAAAATTCACTCCTCAGCAAGAGAAAGTGCTTGTATTGCAACTGCAGAGAGATGTACTCCATTTGTCGAGCCAGCTGGCGACGCAAGGATCTTGAAGGTCTGTGGAGTACATAGCACAGCGGCGGAGGATAGCAGAAAACCCTGATTTTGAACGTGCGCAATGGCGCCTACATGGAGCAGCCATGAACATTATCCAAGCAAGCACAAGTCAGGAGACTTTAGAAGCCTATGCGAAATCTATTGAGGTAAGGTTCTGCAGGCATACCTTTGATGCAGGCCAGCGCACATGACTGTGCTGTCAACGAAGCATGTTGAGCTTGAGCTGTGTGCAGCTCTGCTACATCAGCTTTCAGCAGAGCTGTGGAGCCTACGGCCAAGAGCAAGTGTATGCTGAAAACTCATAGATCTGCCTGCTCCAGACATTGCTCATAGCAGCATGCATCTGTTACCTTTGATCTGATACTCTCGTGAGACAAAGGGTTGTGACCATCTTATTGCTACCTGCAAGACGNCTGCTTGCACTGCGTTGTGCAGGCACTGTAGGACGACATCAAATTGCAGCACCCATGCTTCTGTGGACAGCTGTAGGGTTGAGGGACTGATGGGCATCTGCTGCTGTAAGCTGCAACCCATTGACAATCCCGATGTGACTTCAGCATATGTCAGAGCTTTGCTGAGCATATCAGAACTTGCCGTCTTGGTCGGGGAAGGTATTGCGGCCCACAGCTGATGCAGCCTGGTATTGTTGTCACAGCTATCAGACTGCAGTCCACCCTGTTCCCCTCTTTGCTGGCAGCTTGCAACATCCATAGTCTCCATATGCATGCCCTGTGACTGCAGCTGAATGTGGTGCTGTGGCTGTTGTGGGTATTTGTCCAGCTGTTGCTGATTTGAGATATGTGGAGGTTCCAATGCACAGGTCTTGGTATTGTGGGTTGGTGGCAGACTCCCACTGGACTGCGGTGCCACAGCTTGCAAAGCACACTTGGGCAGTAGGCTTTGAGTGATGTTTGCAGCCGAGGATGGAGGCTCTGCAGCACTTCTGTCTGATGCATGCAGCAGATTTTGCAGCTCTGCACAGACACATCATATCATGACTACTGTCCTGAGTGTCAGCTTCTCAGTGGCCAGATGTCGGCTGGGAAGCAGAACACAGGTAAGCAATGCACAGCATGTAGGGCTGTCTTAGAGTGCAGAGCCGTGATACAGTAGCTTGTGTAATTCTGACCTCACTGTGCAACGTCTGTATGCCACAATGCTGGCTGTATTGCAGCATCAACATGCATAACAGGCTGNAGCTCAGTGCTGTGCACTCTTGTGTAGCCTCAAATGACATGAAACATAGCAAATGCAGAAAACATGTCGTGTATAGTCAAGTTGCAGGCCGACCATATACTTGGAGTTTCTGCCATGAATCTTGTTGTCACATGACAACAACACTTGTTACAGGTTGAAATAAGGCATTGGTGACTGCCAGGTGTACCTCTCCAGTCTTGAAGAAGTCTTGGATGTTCTGTATGGTCACTGGGTTGTATGTCACAAAGCTTGGGCTGAAGCTCAGTTTGGCAACTGTGTCTGCATGCCCATCTTGCGGCTTCTGAATGTAGCGCACAGCAAGCGCCTGTGATGTGGAGTCTATCATATCTGAATTCCCTGCAGATGCCTAGCAGATGTGTCTGTCACATCTAATGAGTGGTCATCATTATGAATGCTTTGATGAGCTGAGTTTTGAGCCTCAATNGTAGTACTGCTGCAGCCAGCGGGCAGCTTGTGGAATCTTCTGAGGCTCTGCAAAGTTGTCCCCCGCCATTGAGCTGATCAGCTGGTACTCCTTATCAGACAGCACCATCTTGATGGAGGGAATGTCAACAGCCACATCTAGATTGGGGACCAGCAGGTGGGGATTGTAGATGGGGCGGCGTAATGTGATGGTCATACCCTGCACGATGATACCTTCAGTATGCATCTGTAAGTCTGCCAGCACATCATGATGACAAAGAAGTTTGCAAAGCACGAAAAGCACACATACTAGAGAAAATTAGCTTTGTCAGGTTCTTGAGCGCATGTGGTGGCCAAAGCATGCAAGTTTAGCGAGTTTCAGCTGCCTGTGAGTTCTAGAGTGGCAAGCACATGCTGTCCAACTTGGTAACAAGCGAGGTTGCCAACCTTGGGACGTGAGCACTAGCGGACAGCTATCACAAGCATAGTGCATGTATGCCACCAGTTAGCACTCATGCAGTGTTGCGAACACGCTTGTAACATACTGCAGCAATGTAAGTGCAGGTTATCAAGTAAAATGAGAGCCTGTACAGCAAGCTTAGTGCTGTTGAAGGATGGTGCAACGCAGCAGGATAGGCCCAGTGTCACCTTATCATAGTCTTTGATCAGATTGTCGCCTCTCTGCCCATTGGNTAGCAGCAGTATGACACTGGCCAGCCATGCTCTCCTGAGAAGCTGCCACTGCACAAGCACTCTGAGTGGTTTTGCGGCTCTTGAGCCGGAGGCCCATGGAACTTGGCATCTCTCTGTCACAGTCCGTCTGTATACCGTGTGGTTGCAGGGCGCCAGGACCATGAGACTTATGCTGTTCAGTTACTTGACTGCTGCTGACTGTCTGTACATCCTTGTCAGCAGACTGCTGGAGCCCAGTGCTTTCATCTGGAGCACCATCCAGTGCAACATCAAAGCCACCATCACTGAAACTGATGCTGTGATCATCGCCGCTAAGCGCTTCAGCTTCAGACATCGCCGCTGCTGGCTGTTCCGCCTTTTGATCTTCATGCAGACATGCTGACTGCTCAGGACATGCTGGCTCGTCGCCACACACCAAAGCTGGTAAGCTGCCGCAAGAAGGTGTTGCTAGCAGAACAGCATGCACTGCTGCTGACGTTCCTGTCTTGTCCCTGCTTGTCCAGACGCAGTCCTCGGACATGTACTCTTCAGTGTGATTGGCTGGCTGTGAGTCTTCAGTAGAAGGTGNGAGCTGAGGGCGCTGGAGGCTGTGCTTACACGCGGTGAGGGCTCTGATGCCAATGTGCCTTCCCATTACAGCGGCTTGCCTGACAAGGAGACAGATCTGTAATCAAGTGTGCAGCACCAACATGAGTCACAGCTCAATGACTGTAATCAACTTCTACATCTGGATCCTCTGCTACTGCAAGGGACCACTGCATCTGTATCCTGTTTACCTGATGCAGTTTGGCTACTGGGCTCTGGTCACTGTCAGACTTGCAAGTTGCTTTAGTGCTGCTGTTCCTTCTGCACTGAGGAGAGATGAGTCAGCTTGTTGCACCACAAACATCTTGGCTGCAGAGCACCTGCAGCAGCTTACCTGGGATGGCATTCCTGAATGTCGGCATGTCAACAACCTGCAGCATAATGCAACACAAATTCATGCTTTGCGTCCCTCAGGTGTGAAGCTACTGGAGAAGGAGTGCGCCGATCTTGAGCACAAGGCACATCCTGCCCTGGATAAGCTTACTGTAAGGGTAAGAAGAAGACTGCAGACCCCTTTGCCATGACAGCCAATNTGGGCAAGACCATGATGGCCTCCAGCGTCCTGGAAGGCTTGCCAGCTAACTTTGGTGCCATGAACANGGAGAGATTGAGCTCTTGCAGGGTGGCATGGAACCCCTTTGGGGTTCTGCCGGCGGCCCCCTCCCGGGTGCAGGTGGGTCCCACACACCTGACAGCCTGAGGCTTGGCTAGCGCTGCTGACAAGGCTTCACAGCCCGGCTCGCTCAGCTGGTTGTAGGACACATCCAGCACAGCCAAGTCAGTGTCCTGCATGCAGAGCAAACCACTTTGCAGTGCATTCTGGCTGAGACTGCATGCTGAACAAACCACTTCACAGACCATCTCTGGCTGAGACAGTTGTCTGCATGCAGATGACAACAGGTGAAGCNTGGCATGCATGGATGTATGCACAGCATCTGGGAAGAGACATGTGCTTTTCAAGTGTATGTCATCACCCTGTACGTGAAACACTTCACTGCACGGCTTGAGGGATTTACCTGGAGTACAGCTCAAGCAAAAGGCCTCCATCATGTCTTGCATCGNACCACGAGGCTGTCAATCCAGGAAAACACCGCAACGCACAGTCGTGAATGTACTCGACGTATGTGCGCCAACNCGGGATTCACCACTAGGTCTGCCTTTGCATGCATGGACCTGTGGTTGTTCACGCTGACTCTGCTGCGTCTGTCAGTGNCTGGACAAGCTGCACGAGGGGACTACTCAGACAAGGGTAGGGCTCCTCTGCCTGTGCTGCTGAGAGCTTCATGCCTCGCGCTTAAACTAGCTGTGCAGGGTTGCCCAGAAGTGGCATACCGTAGTGCTGTCACCTGCCACCCTTTTGCCTTGCTACCATGTGTGCGAAGTCATGTATGCATGATTGCTGCCAGGTGCTCAGCATGTCAATGCATCACTGTTGCAAAGGGACAAACACTGGTGATGCTGTGCAGATATTGTGGACTTCTTGTGCAACACAGAGTGTGTTGAGGGCAGGTGAGATATCATTGTGAACTCCTGTTTTTGCCCTCTTGCTTGCTCGCTTGGTGACTCGCTTGCTTGCTACAGCTGTTATCACTCCATGTGTAGTGAGCTGGTTGTGCAGAGGCTGAGCTCAGCCACTGGCTATACTGCATTGCAGAGGGTGTGACATGCTGAGTGCTGCGTAGGTTTGACACTATGGGTGTGCAAGGACAGNGGGGGCAACCTGCTCTAGTTTGTCATCACTGAAGATGGCCTGCCTGGGGCCCGAGGGCTTAGGCCCGCCCTTGTTGTACTTGCCTGCAGCACGGNCCCGCCTCGTTTTCATTTTCATGATTGACTGACAGCTTGAGTGCCTGCCCCCAGCTAGCCAGTGACATTCCTGTTGAGTCAGCTTTCAACAGCATTGGGAGGATCTCTCAGTGACTGGTCTCATGCTGGTTTGNGTCAAGACTCTGATCTTCATCAGCGTCTTTTCCGCTCGCCATCAACAGCTATAATGGACATCAATACGCTCACACGCATCTCNTTGGCATTGCAAGCTGCTGGCTGTCTGCAGAGGCACACATCCACAGTGAGACAAATTTCACAGTGATTGCGACAACTCAGCAGGCATACCTCCAGGAGCTGCACCCCAAAGTAGTGCATGTCATCCTCACTGCCTACAGGCATGGGCTCTGCCTGTGTCTGAATGTAGGCTCTCAGGGTTTGGCTGCCCAGATACCTGCATGACATTTCTTGACTNCAGGAAAGGCATTCTTGGTCTTTTGGCAGCCAGGATCCTCACATTCACACTGGTGGCCACCTGCAATTGAGAATCCCCGGTGGAATGGGCATTTGTGTAAGTAAGTGCATTGCTACGTTACCCACCCTCGCAAATGCATTGTATCCTCTCCTTAGTCAGGCTAAAAGAAGAACCTGCAAAGCCTTGATCCTGTGGAACGACATACAGGCTAAGTTTGCTTGCAGCGTCGGCGAGGTCCATGCGAGTTATGCGTCAGGCGCACCAGGCGAGCCCAGGCTGCTGCATGCACGGGCGGCAGCGCAAACTCAGTTTCTTCTCCTGTAGCTAGACCAGACTTGACTGGCCCAGCCTCGCCGCCGTCCATCTCTGTCACTTCACGTACGCCAGCACAAAGTTNCCTGTCAGCATCAAGCACGTATCACTGGCACATAACCACATTCACGGCACATAATGATGCACACAAACTGATTGCGCTGCCATTTCCCCACACAGCCTTGACATGCACTTTNGCTGCTGCTGCCGCTGCTGTCAAGTCAACCTGGCCAACCCCATCAGCCAAGGCTTGGCAGGCAATCCAAACCACAGCCCTCAGAGCTGCTGCAGTTCTGAGATGGGCCTGCATCACGTTTGAGGAGAAGCGACAATGTAGCGCAGGCACTGACTACAATGAGCTGAGTGCATACCTTGGGCTCGTGTGGTTCGTGATGCAGCTGCTGGCGAAGTTACTCACAGGTCGGTGCCTGACACATTGACATGTTGCCTGCTTCACATACTTTGTGTAGCCAGCTGTAAGTGTTACGGAGAGCGCTCTGAACGGTGGCTTGCTAAGCCATACCCATATTGCAGCNCATCAGTGGGTTGCAGCAGCAGTGCCTTGTGCAGCAGTGCAGTTCTTCAGCAATGGCGACATGTCAGCACAGCAGGTGTTGCAAGGTGTATTCACACTGTTCAAGAGCTCTCTGCATTGCAGGCTGTATGTGTTTGAGGGCGTAGTGGCAAAGGCTCATGGGCAGAGGGACACCCTGGATGTGGCAAACCTTCTGCTCAGGTACTCTACTCCCAGTCACTATATGCTGTCGCCTAAAGGTTGAGACCTCATCATTTTGCATTTTGCACCCTTGCCATCCATGCTGCTGTATGTCCGCGACAGATGACTCTTGCTTGCTGGGTTATAGTCGTTGAACCACGGCATTGTAGAAGGCTTGACTGAATACCTGCCGCATTGTGTGTACACTCAATGCGCTCACCTGGTTGCAGGGGATGCACTCTGCGGAACACAGAGTGGGTCATTGGGCTGGTGCTGTTCACAGGAGCTGACACCAAGATCTTCCGCAACAGAGTACGAGCTGCCAGAAAGGTCAGTACTGATTGTGCAGTTCCGGTTGTCTGAACAGGGGTCACACCAGGAAACACTGCTGTCACGTCTGAGCTACAGCTAGTGGTAGCGTATGGCTGCTTTCAGGCCTCAGCTCAAAGCAGCNCAGAGCCGGGAGCCAGAGTTCTGTCAGTTGAAATGTTGGCAGCCGTCAACACAGGGACATGATGCTCACAGCGGCTGTCATGGGTATGTCTTTCAAAGCCTGTGTTAACAGCAATTGCAGGGCTAAACCAACACAGGTGCTGAATGACATGCCCATGACAGTTGCTCTGAGCAGCCTGTCTCTGTGTTGACAACTGCCAACATCTCAACCGACAGAACTTTGGTTCCATGTCTTCCACTTGCATTGCAGTCACAGCTCCAGTCCAAGGGCATCTGGGTGGCATCATCAGTCATATCTGACCAGCATGTGTGTGTCGCATGTTTCACATAAACCAAGCTTCACAGCTGCATATTTTCTGTTTTGTGTCAGGGGCAAAGCAAGCACCAGACTGCAGCATTGTTAAGTTCCAGCACATGCATGGCACTGTGGATAGTCTACTTTGTACATTATCACACATCTTACGCATGGCTATGCTTGAATGTCTCACAGCATATCAGAAGCTGTGTCGCATATTTTCAGGCCTGAGCCGACCCCCAACTGGAGGGTGCCCCGTCCCCAGTCTGCAACCCCATCCCCAAATACTGCGCCAACCCCCACACCCAGTCCCTCTATGCCTGCCATAGCTGCAGCACAAGGCTCCAGCACAACTTCACCTAAAAAGGCAGCTGACACACCCACGGAAAAAGCAGATCAGANGGACCAGCAGCATTCTGTCTTTGCCCTGTTATGTGGCCTGGCAAAGGTGGAGTTATCATCAAGCTGCACAACAGATAGCCCATCATCTTGACTTTTTTGACAGCCAGCATCACCCCCTTTGTTGTGCAGTTTGTCGTGTTGTGCTGCCAAGTGAGCCTGAGCTCATGTGTGTGTATGTGTCTGAACATGCTTTAGTGACTTGTTTAGAAGAGGCAGGAAGATGCTGATTTCTGTTTCTGGTAAAGGGTTGTCACATAGTCTGCACTTGTTTGCACGTGTGGACCCTGTCACACTGGCATGCAAATTGATACCGCTATATCAACGGGGACATGCTCTCCCGCAGCCACAAAGCAAGACCTGCTATTGCCCCAAGCCAACTGTGAGCAACAAGTGCAACAACTGGTAAATCACGTATTGATGCAGGAAGCTGACCGTCATGAGGAGCTGAGGAGCATGTGCTTGCCACATGGGGCTGAGGCCACAGCATCTGCCAAAGTTTCTGCCTCGTCACCAAACAGCCCCCCAAACGCAGCTACAACCAAGTCCTCTAGTGACACAGTGACGCTGATGCATGTGAGTGATTTGTGTCNAGCCCCAGTTGCACTGCAAGCATGGTCTTGATGCATCATATGTAGCCAAAAGCTTGGACGATTGACTCAAAGAAAGGACACAGCCTCTAGCGCTCTCAAGATCAGCAGACCACACACACCTTTGTGTTTGCTGCAGTAGCGCTGACAACTTGTACATGAGGATGTTAAGCAGTCTGTGTCAGCTGGCATGCCCATTTACTATCGACACTATGTAAGTGTGATGTGCAGAGGGTGACCATATCACCAGGACTTTAAAGCTTTTTGGAGATGAGCTGGAGAAGCAAGATACTGATCAGCTTCTCATAGTGGGCAGACCGGATGTCAGCGATCAGCAGATGTATCTGCGGTGTGTGTTACTCATAGTGCACCTGAGCGGGAAATACGTAGCCAGGTTTCTGCCTCAGGTGCCCAGCCAGTGCTCACTCATTTTGCTGCACCACTGTGCCGTGTACATGCAACAACATGCATGAGCTCACACAATCAACCAGTGTTCTACAAGNGAGCTGCCGCAAGCTTGAGTTGTTCATGTCAATGCTGGTGTTATGCTTGGCTGCAGGGCAATTTCTGAGTCCATGAAGGGTGNTGAGCTGCTGAGTCTAGGGGCAGATTACTGCTTGTGCAACTTGCTGTGCCCCCCTTTCCCACAAGCCCCAAAGAAACTGGCCTACAAGGGCTACATAGAGATTCAAGGTGGGTCCAGATTTGATCGGGAGTCTAAGCGTGCAATGCGCATGAGGGAGGCACTCCAGTAGCAAAAGCTGGTTCCTTTCAAATGGACTTCTTATGATTAGTTGTCTGCACACATAAGTGTGTTTCTACAGATGACCTTGCTTGGTGTACATATTGCATAACGCAGGCCCTTTCAAAGGGCTGTGTCGAGCGTTTGATACCCTAGCTTGCATTCACCAACGTGTCCTGACTGGGGTATCAGGTGCTGGAATTATCATCATCAACAAGCAGCTCAGTGCGTAGTGACTGCTGTCAATCAGGAATACCACTTCAGCCCCCAGCCGAGTATCCTGTGTAGGATCTGGCCCCCCAAAGTCCAAACTACACACTGCCTTGTACCCATGTTGTNTTGACAAGGTCAGCTTCATCACAAAATCATTTGTCATGTGTCATGCTACTCCTCTTGCCTTGCTCTACACCCTGCTTAGGTTGTCTGAAGTGGTTGACAGGTATGTATGAGCCATGTCAGCTCCTACCTAATATGCTGCTGTTCTCCACTGTGAGTGAAGAAGTCGATACCGNCAGCAAGTTTGTGGACCGCATGGGCAATGTGCAATGTGGCATTGTGTACTGCCTGTCCAAGGCAGACTGTGAGAGAGTGGCTCAAGAGCTACAGGCTGCAGTGGATGCTCTGCCTGCCAAGCAAGGCCGTCACACAAGATGCAAGATTGAGTAAGTAGCGCTCACCACCCTCGTGCATGCCCTGACAGCAGTGAGTTGCACCAGCAGCTTCGTTTGGGGCTTCCAATATTGGAAAGATTGAAGCATTGTGTCAAGTACTAAAGACATGATGTGTCCAAACTGACAGTGAATGATCAGGCAAAGTTGATCTTGACAACTGGTGTGTAGCAAGAAGCAAACATCATGACAACAAGAGGCGGTCCTCCATCAGGGCATCCATGTCACCTTGTTGTAAGCCTGCCAGACATGCTAGATGGTGCAAGTTTATGCCCATCCGGTACGCACTACTTCACGCTGCTTGTTGCGCTGGTGGCTCTGCTGACTGTACCCTACAATGCAGTTACTACCATGCGGGCTTGTCAGCAGACAAGCGCGAGAAGGTGCAGCAAAGGTGGACCAGCAACAAGGTGCAGATCATTGCTGCCACGATTGCCTTTGGCATNCTTCCTACTGACCTGCCACCAGGCTGTTGCACAATCTGTGGGTCGTACCAAGGTGCTAGAAATCTGAAGTCTGAAGTCTGAGTACTAACCAGCAACGACAGAAGTGGTACAGCAAGTACTGTCAAACAGTCACATCAATAGATAGTTCAGCCAGGCCTCTAAGCCTGCAGCGTCAGGGAAACGAGCTTGTAATCACGGGAGAACAGGTCACCAAGTTGGCATAGCACAGCCGTCCCACCACAGCGTCTACAGGTTTCTCTTGTGCACAAGGGCTGTATGACTGACAAACAGGCTCGACAGTTCGTCGCTCCGCAAAACAATGTGCACTCCAACAGCAAAGCATCCGGTCGTAGATTGCCTCCTCGTCTCTCGTCAACGCGGCGTTACCAGACCGGAGCCGCTCAGCATGATGCGGGCATACCTACTGCAGGCAGCCTCGTGGTTACTGCTAGCGTCAGCTGCGCATGGTAAGCGTTTGTGACCTGGCCCTTCTTGTATGCCTGCATTGTGGTGGAATTGCCAGAATCACTGACTGATTTGAGAGTGCAGGCAGTTCTAGCACCTTCATACCCCACGGCTACAGCTATGTAGGCCAGCACTCTATCGTTGCGGGCAAGGCAGTCCCACGAGGTGCACAAGGAGACAAGCAAGCGACCAAGCGTGTAGCTAGCCTCTCATCTGCAGACTTCCGCCCCAAAAAACAGCAACAGCGGTCTGCAGCAGCACGACGAGCACGACACTATCATGTTTACAAATGAGGGTCATGTGTACACGAAGAGGTGAGTGTCTGCTGGACTCATGGGCTCTAGTGATGAGAGGTGGTGGTACCACCTAAGGCTTGGGGGTTTGCCANAGAAGCACAAAAACTTTGGTGGCATGCTGCCTGCTTCACTGGAGTCCTTAGGAGTATCAATGTCCTCAATTGCTGTTGACCTGTTGTCTGTGTCACAAGGCATGTCATCCTGGCTCCCAGCATGGCTTGCTCCCTGCATGGAAATGATGCTTCAGCTTGTTCAAGTCTATGCAGCACTTGGCTGTACAATGACCGACTATGTTGTATGCTGCGGAGACTACTGCTGAAGTGCGCATTGACAAAGGATACATCTGACAGAATGGACTCAATGCATGGTATATCAAAAATTGATCTGTACACTGTCCGAAGTTGTTGTGCATGGCAAGCACATCCGTCCCTTCCAAGCCATATTGTGTTACACCACTGTAGACATTCTACTTGATTGCTTGTGACTCACCTGAGAATTCCCTGCTGTGCTTTCTGGAGCTGAAGGACTGGATGTGGTGCTGACGGAAGGACTGGATGGGGGAGTGATTGAGCTTAAAGTTGCAACGACAGCCACATTGTATGCTTGAGACAAAGAGGGCATCTGCAGTCCCTGCATGAACAGAAAGATTTGCTTGCTGCTCGTTTGCCATTGAAGCATGCTGAGGTGGTCATGTCCAGGTCAAGCCTATTCGGGTGAAACCATAGCACGAAACAGCGCAGAGTACCAAGGCCATGTTGACATGCACTGCCCAGTACCATACACCATGGCACTTATGAGATCTGCTGTGCTGCACATAAGCTCAATTGTCCCAAGCTCACCTGATGATCTGATGCTGTGACATCAGAGATTGAACGTTGTGGTGCATNGACAAGGCACAGCACTGTTGCATGAACTGTTTCTTGAGGTCACAGAGTACATACTCAGATGTAACCGCAGATTCCTGGGGCTGTTGCACATGGAGGTGTTCCACCAGCGTCTGGAGCAAGAACATGGTGCAGATGTCATTGCTACTGCACCCACGGTGCCCTTTCACATACACTTCCCTGACAAGAGCGTCCTGCATATACAGAACCCGTAAGCGTCTCGCCCCACTTGACAGCGCCAGTAGTGTATACATACCTGTAAGCTGCAGGATGTGTAGCTTGCAGTTTAATCATCTGACAGCTTGCATTTAGGCACTTTTGATGCGCACACATGCAAGGAGTTGCTGAGCACAGAGTTCTTGTCTCACATGATTGTGCAGTGGGTCAGCCTGGTCTGTGACTNCCAATGCTTTGCCCCTCTAGCACCAGTGCTTCCACATCGGCCAAGCTGGCTCTTGTGCTGTTGTTCGCTGCATCATGGATAGAAGACAGGCAAGCTGCAGCTTGCTGATCAATCTCTTTTGCTTTGTCTGCTCTCTCTTGCAGTTTGTGCTTGAGGTTGCTGTCCTCAACTCCCATTGTGACTGCATCTTGCAAAGTCTCCAGCAGCACTGATAGGCTGATGCGGCCCGTCACTGCCTGCATGGCAGTACAAAGCATCAATCAATGCTTCAGGTGTGATATACACAGATTGCCAGGTCAGCCGACACGACATGCACACTTGTCAGTGCTTTGCCATGCTGTGATGTGCTCTTTGTTTGCTACTACCGTTATCTCAGGCTCAACCTGTTTGTTATGCTGGACAGCAAAGTGTCTGGAGAGCGGTTTTGGTGCTGTTTGNGCCAGCAGGCGGAAGCTTCTGCTGCTGTACTTGTCCACTACCTGCACTCGTCTGCCAAAACATGCATGGCAAGCACGGAGCTGGTATAGTCCCACAATGACAGTGAATCATGTGCAGGTCTGATGCTGCACTTATGCTGGCTAGTGCAACAGCTGCAAGGCCCTAACATAACTTCAAATTTTTGAAGATTGAAGCTGTCGGTGACTTTATCGGCCACACGCCCGCTGTATAGCCTCAACAATTGAGTCAAGCCAGGGCTCTACTACAGAAGTGGCACGCTACAAGCCCTAAGACAGCGCTAACATATAATTTGCACAGCCTCTAGATATAAGTGATAGAGGCTCACACCATCTGTTGTTCCATCAGGATATGAGTGTACACCGTTGTGGCTCAAGACCCTTGTCAAGCCAAAAAGGCAACGCATGTAAAGTTTGTCTTGGTGGACGCAAGTGGACAAGCGAGGCGGAACAGTGGCATCTGATGCAACTGCTNAGCAGCACAGACTGAAGTAGTGGGCAAAGCTCGACAAGCTAGAGCAAAGGGTGTGCGAGCCAGCACAACCAGGGTTGGCGCGGTTGCTAAGAAGGCAGCAACCAAACCCAGGTCCAAACGGCCGCCAGCAGTCAAGTCCAGTGCATCTGATGAGACACCAGCTAGTAGTGCTGAGAAGCAGCCGAAGACAAGGGCAAAGGCCAAAAGTCAGTCGGCAACCACAGCAGATTTGTCAGCGCCAGACGAAACAGCTGTAGAGCCCAAGACAAAAGCTAGGTCCAAGCGTCAGTCGACGCCAAAGTCAAGGCAGCCACGTCAAACAGCATTAGATAGCGCTGGTGTACAGGTTAAGACAAAGGCTAAATCGTCAACCAGGCGAGCAAGCCCAAAGTCAAAGCTAGCTGAACAAGCAGCAGCAAACAGTGATAGTCAGACCATGTAGCTAGCAGAGATCTGAACGTCAGATTCATAGTCTCACTTGTTTTGAACAATTGCTGCTTGCAGCATGGGAAATGAGGTACTGACTTACCTCTGTGCTGTGATGTGGCAGTACGGTATTGGCAGACAGGTGTTAGGAAAGTTAGGTTCGACCCGAGGAGTCAGTCAGAAAGCTGACTATGTCTGGTAACAAGACATTGNCGACCAGGAGGAATTGAACCTCTGGGCCTCTCAGCCCCTACGGGTTTGAAGCCCGCACCCAACACCAGTCAGGCTCAGTTCGGCATTTGAACAGGCGACCTGGAATGTTGAATCCAGCACCCTTAAACGGTTGGCCAGGATTCTAAAATGTGAGGCACATGAGTATTTCTGCCAACCATTATCGCCATGTAGCTGAATGTCTGGGGACATGCACCTTCGTTGCATTTATGGGCCATAATCAGAGCCCGGTATGTCTCATATGTCACTTCCTGACATCACACAGNACATTTATATCCACATGTGTGTGTGTGTGGAGCTGCGCTGACTTACCTGACAGAGATGCATCTGAGCCTTCCCTCTCAGGTAGTTCAGGCTTCAAGGCTGTCAGCCTGCCTGGCAAAATAGCATTGTGAGGCTGCTGCTGCAAGGCCTCTGCCTGATGATGCAGCCCTAGCAGGTGACTAGGGTCACCATGAGCACGCAGAGTGTTGAGTAAGCTGTTGGGGTTGGGGTCAAACAGGCCAGCTTGTGGTGTGAATCGTACAGGGAGGGATGAGCTGCGAGGCTCGTGCTGGCCGACAGGCGGGTGCAAAGGGTGTTGTGGAAGAGTTTGCTGGCCGAGGGCTTGTAGAGTCTGCTGAGAGAAGCCATTGAAAGGCGGGGGGTTCAGATGGGAGAAGTGGCTGGCTAAGGTGTGAAAGTTATCTGCATGCAAGCGTATTCTGGACTTTGTGCTGGTAGCAGCAATGCAAACAGAACACACAGAAGCACAGCACTAGAGCAACAAATATCACAAGCTGCCCCACATGCATGAAGAGTGTGGCAGCATGAACTGCAAACAACAGAGCAAATTGTTGTTTGCCTCAGATTGTGTCAGCATGTCAGCAATGATGCAAGAGTACATAAGAAGGCCTTCAGGGAATTGGATGGCCACTCGTTTTGCCTTCGCTTGCTTTAGCCTCCAGACTGTTTTGTGTATCTATGCAGACATATAGAATGTTGCTGCAAATGTGAGACACTGAAGGTCACCAGCATGATGTGTGTGCTGGTGCTGAGCATTTGCTGCCATGGCAGGGTGTGGTGGCCTGACCTCGAAGTTGTAGTTGGCAGGTAGAACTGCAATAGCAGCATTCAGGTCTTCATTCAGCAATATGCTGTCAGGCACCTGCAGCTTGGCAGTTTGCTTACTGAGTTTCCGAGAAGTTACGTACCCAGCGGCTGCCCATGCAGCGTTACCGAACCTGTTGTTTGATAAAGCGCNTTTATCTTGCAGCACAGCAAATGGCAACTCAAGCTGGCTGGGCATTGTACCTGTGCTCCGTCAGGGCCTTGTGGTATGTGGAGATGGCATCTGTAAGGCTGTCCTGCTTGACAAGCGCATTGCCCTTGCGCGCCAGTGCCTTGGCAATGAGCTTGTAGTCAGCTCGCAGCTCCCGGCCCCGCTCCACTGCNAGCTTGACATCACTGTGCTGCATGTGCTGCTTACACCAGCGCACACCATGCCAGGGTTGTGTTTGCTACACAGTAGGCTGTTGTGCTGTGTGCAAGAGTCAGCAATTTGCACCTCAAGCTTACCACATGAATCTGACTTTGCAACACTGCCACTTATCTTTTGTGCTATTGCCTGCATACACTCCAGGCTGACAGCCCTTCACAGATTAGTTCAATCGCTTCCCCCTGCAGACTTGCAGGTGCTGTGTATGCAATACATCGATCAATATGTTGATACAGCAATTAATCTCTACTATAATTGGCCCGTGCGCCTCACCTCCATGTACAATGTTGCGCATGCTGCTGCAGGCTTGGCTGCAGCCCTGGCAGCCCACCACAAGTTGACAGGCCAGCCAGCCTTAGAGTGAACATGCTTGACATTCTCACATCGGCACAGACTAAATTTGGATCTTGTCAGTTCTTCACTGGCAAGTGAGGCCGCAAAGGGGGTTCTTCACAGAATGCCCGACAATTTTGACAGTGTCACATATCACTTTTGATCTCCCATATATGACCGGNTATCTTGCCAGCATGAACTTTACTGTATGTGTGGAGCTTTCACCACAGGAAGCGAGTGGTCGTGCTTGCAAAGTGAGCTGCAGACATGTGCGCTGGCAGCACAGCAGCATCAGCTCTGCACTTACCTGCACTNATCAGTCACACGATCTACGTTCTGCGTCTTGAACAGCCTCCTGCGCGCGTCCCGTTCATCCAGTATCATGTAGATCTGGCAACGTCTGGACAGGTCTGACACCAACATCAACTTCTCAGGCAGTGCACATCTTAGCCAAGCGTGCAGCTGGTTGATCCATCTCATACATGCAATGGTCGGCAGTGGCTCACCAAGACAAGGGCTATGCATTTCTGTAGGGATGCGTCTCTGTGCGCTGCACAGAGGAACAGTGAATAAGTTTACATGACTGAACTCATGATTAATATATAGACATAGCCATAGGACAGCTGAGTTCACCATGAGGAGTGTAGGCCAGTTATTCTCATTTTTGTCTGCACTCGTTGCGACTTGACACTGCATGACACAAAACTTTACTACACGTATCAAGCAGAATTTATTGGCCCAAAAAGAGCTGATGCTTATCTGATGTGTGTAGGCACAGGTGATGGATCCCACTTACACACTGCCTCAAGCAAGCGAACAGAGACANCTCCACTGCCTTGTCACAGTCAGCTATGCAGGCATCGTACTCAGCCTGCTCATACCGCACTGCAGCCCTGCAAGCAGACCATCCATGTCAACAACATTGCACTCAAGTGGGCACTTCTTCCTGGCTATGCCATGTTATGCTGCTGCACTGTTGAAAGCTGACTTAGAAGGCACCATGTAAACTGCAGCACAGTTGGTGCAAGGAGGCACAATACATGTCACAGTATGTCCAGCTTGTGCATAATATTGCACTCCCAAAGGCTGGGTAGTGTTGACAGACACCACAACATGTAGCTGTCCAACAGAGGGTCTCACTACCGCACTGCTGCCATGTAAAGTTATTGGACAGGCAGGCAGTGGCAGACCTGTTGGTCAGGAAGGAGATGTCTTCATCATAAAGCTCGTATGCCTTGTCGTAGTGACTGATGGCTTCGTCAAACTTCCTGGCCTTGTAGGCTGCATTGCCTTGCTCCTTCGCCTGCTGAGCATCTGCCTTCCTGCGCTCCTTTTGCTTCTCCTCGCTGTCTTGTTCCGGCTCAGGCTCGGGCACTGCTTGGTCCTCTGCCTCTACAAGATCCTGCAGTACAGGCAGAGCTGTTGCATTGAAACGGTAACATTGTTAAAGCATAGTTGAGTGCTAACAGCAATTGGTCAATGGTTGCAAACCTGGCTCAAAGCACGGTCTGAGGGATGTAGAATTTATGCTTCCCTGTGCNCCGTGATAAGCGATCCTTACGAGTCCACGCTGGCTGCAACGTTGTTTGCTGGAGCCTCACTGGAATGAGCATGCGCTCGCATTGCCATTGCCAAATCGAGATTGTTTTGCCTGATGTCGACAAACAAGCTTGGAGTGAGCAATCAACGATACAAGACCGCCCTCGGTAACTTGTGATGCCGTCACGTAGCGCCCTCTCAAGCGAGATGGCTGCACTCAACACTAAGTCCAAGTCCACGCTACTCACACTCGGCAACNATCAACAGTGTGCGTCACAGTGTGCGAACTGGTAATGCCTCTGCATGAACTGAGCAAGGCCAGCAACATATCTGCGCAGGAGAGCAGAAGCCAGCAGTGAGTGACATAGCAATGCAAGGCAGCATTTACCGTACTGGATGTGGGTCAGGTGTTCCTGCACCAATGGGATGGCAACTAAATGCCTGTGAAAGGTATGTGGTTCTGGAGCACCTTGGCTTTCCTCACTAGCATATGGCGAATGCAGCAACTTTACTGTGCCCAGTCACGCAAGTCAAGTGAGCAGCCAAGTCATCTGTTCGAAGCACTCACAATGCTGAAGTGCTTGCTGAGCCGATGTGTTTGATACTTTGGTGCCCTGGTGTGCGCAAGAGCATGTTGTGTAGCGCAATTTCCAAGCTGGAAGTCAGAATCGTGTTTCATGTGACCAAAAGCTACCTTGGGATCCTGCCCGCGCATGACTCGAGCATTGATGATGCGTGTCAGTATTGTGGTGACATCCTTGGCCATCTCTCGCGCCTGATGTGCCTCAAGAGACCNCCAATTACAGAGTCAACATGAGCATGCTTCCATTGATCACCGTCTGCGAGGCACTGCACAGTGACCTCGTGCAGAAGCTGAAAAATGGCCGTGGGCTGTGGCTTCAAGAAGGCTNAATTCCTGCAGGGAAAAAAAGCTCGAATTGCCCCCATTGTGCACACTTGGTGCTGCGCGCAGACTTCAAGCTGCAGGGCAGCAGGTCCCAAAGCATGTTTGTCTGCCAACATCATGCAGGTGACTGCTGAGAAACCACTTGCTGACAAGTTTCGTACAACTTGGCAGTGGTATTGCTGCAGCNCAGAGCATCTGCAATGCTGTTTCTGCATGCATGAATGATGTTTTGGCAGCTCAGCAGAAGGTGCAACTTCTAGGCTCCCTGCAGGACCCAAACACCCTGCTGGATGAGTACGGTGCTGACGCCTTGCGGCTGTACCTGATCAACTCCCCTGTGGTCAGAGGGGAGACCCTGCGCTTCAANCTGTGTGGTTCCGCGTCTGCGACTGCACACCTTGCAGGTGAGTTGTCAGCGGCCTGCAACTATGTTTGTGGTCACAACAGCCAACTCAAGCCCTCTTGTCTGTCAGATCGTGACAAAAGATACCAGTACCAAGTTGGCAGCACATGTTTACAACGTCGTGCAGCTCTGGCAACAGCATTGCATGCACTTCAGTAGCTCCTGCATGCTTTTTGCTCCAGCACGCTGGGCCTTGCAACCAAAAGCTGACCTGTTCACACAGACCCTGAGCAGAGGCTCGACATTGCAGGGTAGTGTGATCTGGATGATGCAAATCATTGCCACCTTCCTGGGCATGGGCCAAAGCCTCAAGCGGTNTAGCCCTTGTCAGTGGCCACTTTTGACCTAGCTCTCATTGTCTTTCAGAACATCCACCCATTCTTTCAACCAGACCCCATATCATTCTGTGCTTTCTCTTGCCCTTCCAGGCCACTCTCCCTGGCGTCTATCCCCTGTTGTCACACCTAGCTTGCTCATGCATCCAAACCTCCATACAACCTGGCTTGTTGCCCGCTACAGCTGCTCTGACTGTTGTGGCTTGCCCAGGTGAGTGGTGTTTGCAGGCAGCGGCAATCTAGAGATCAGCAGCAAGGCAGAGCAGGGGGTGCAGTCCCTGGGTGATGTACCCTGGAACGTCTTCAGGAAGAGCAAAGCCCTTTGGGGGCTGATCTCAGTGCACTGCTCTTTTGGGGTGGGACCCCTGGTCTGCCTCTCCTGGCTGCCAAGCTACTACTCGGATGTAAGCCCCCTGGCATTACGGACAGCCACACCCTTCGAACACTGAAAACCTCATGTCTGCTTAGCTTTGAGAGCCCAATGCACTGTCATAACAACGATTGCCATGTCTTGATACAAGTTTTGTAACATGGAGGCAAAAGGCAGTCAAACCAGCCTGCAAACCTTCATTTAGTATCAGCGAGCAGTTCATGCCAGGCGTAACATCAGGTGTGGCACCGACGCACAGCACAGCCTACTCTTTGTAGATGTTTATTCATGATGTACACGCTCATGATGACCTTGCATTCAAAATTGGCAGTCTGTGTATGCAGGAATGGGGTCTTGATGTGGCAAAGTCTTCCTTCCTCAGTGGGTTACCTTGGGCGCTGTCTTTTGGGTTCGCCAACCTAGCAGGCTGGACTGCAGACACTCTCATCAACAAGAAGACTCTCACCATCACACAGACACGCAAGCTGATGCAGGGCATTGCCAGCTTGGGCCCTGCTGCCTGCCNCCCATTGCATCAGTAGAAGTTGCAGCGCTTACTGTTTTGCCTTCCTGCGTGGTCAGATAGGGTTTCCAAGGCAGTTGCAGAAAGCCTTCCTTGGTCCAAGAAGCCACAAGGCTGATCGGACTCTCAACTGTGATGCCTTTCAGCTTGATGCTGCTCTGTTGAGGGTCAAACAGGTTGGCAATGATTGTTTGATACAGCTTGATTCCCCATATGACCCCAGTAGGATCTGATACCCTGCAGAGACACATCACATGTTGCTTTGTTGCGGCTCACACAATGGAATTCAGTACACGAGCCTGAAACCTGCCTGCAAAATTTTGTGTAAATAGCTTCTGTCAGGTTGCCTGTTACCAAGTATTGGCCCTGCTTGTAATCTCGCAACAGTATACCCTGTCACATCTGCCATGCTTTTGATGTCAATTTTTGGACGTGAAAGCGCAAATACCAGACTGATTCGCNGACTCACCCAGATGTGCAAGCTTGCAGGCTAAACAGGACACAACAATAACAGCAGCAGACCTACCTGAAGCGCAGCAAGGTGTGGTTTCAGGCCTTGAAACTTCACCAATTCTACAAGATGGTGCAGGTGGGCCACACCAAACATGACTGGCGTGATCAGGACCGTCCTAATCCTGCTACAGCCCTGCAGGAAACACCCAGCTCCTTAGTCAAAACAGCAGTATATGGTCCACTGACTCGACTCTTGTCATCCATGTCTTGACACCTCATCTGCATTGTTATGTGACTTGGAAGAGATGTCACACAGTACTTGCCACCATGACAAGATGTACATATCGATATACCCTCAACTACAGTGTGCTCAATGATGTAGTTGCGCTTCACGCCTGTGCTGTTTTGCTCAACATCATTACATCAGCAGCCCACACGCAGCCCCTATGCCCAAGTGCAAGTTGTGCCCACTTGATGTAGATTGTCTGTGCAGCGTTACCAACAGCCTCACATGTGTGAGCAAAGGCTGCAGGGGCAATGATGATGACAGAACTTCCCAATATGCTCACTGCCCATCACCTTACACAAAGCTGCTTGTAGCTTCACATGTTTACCTAGACTGTCCTGGCAATGGCTGGGAAGTGTTGCATGGTCACCTTGTCAGCTCCAGACAACCTCAACTACAAGTGGGCTTGTGTAACAGCCAGCTCTGCAAGTGTACCAGCACNATCAGTCTTCTTGGCTGGTCAAAATCTGTAAACATCTTGTCTTCCTGCCGACTTCAACGGTCCTCTTGGCTTGCATGTGCTGTGCCAGTCATCCTAAACTTCTTCCTCAGGGTTGCATACTGTAACGGTCCTGGAGGCACCTAGACTCGACCCATGAACAATCCTGTCTTGAGAACCGTAGCCAGCCGCCTTGTATATATGAACAATCCACTCTTGTATAGTGTAAAACGCCAACTCTACGTGTCCAAGGAACCATTTCCTGAATCCAGAACGTAACTCTGTTACACATATTTTGCTGTGTGTTGGCAAGGAGATTCTCAGCACAGAAGGGTCTGCTGCATGCTTATGCAAAATCCTGCTACTGAAGAATGCCAGCGATCACAGCATGCTTTCCTTGCAAAAGCCTACTGTCTGGTCTCCTGTGCTGTCTATGTTCACACTTTAGCTTGCTCAGGCTATATATTGTGCAACTGGTGCACACTGGAATAAGCTTGTGGTTCCTAGTCTGTCTTTACAACACTGTCATAACATCACCATCATCACATCACTGTCATCGCCTTTTTGTCATCGTGTTAGTGTGGCAATCAATCTGTCAGATGCCTATCTATGACCAAATGTATACTGTGCTTGCAGAATGGAAGCTGCACCCAGTGTGGCATTCCATGAGCGCGCTCCAGACCTGATCAAAGAAGAAGACATCGCAAACTCCNATAGAGCAATGTGGTGCACAGTGTTGGTCATAAGACCTGTGGTGTCACTGTCAGACATACATGACCAAGTGATGTGTTGCTCCTGACTTCCTGACTATACACAATGTCCCTCCCTCTGCTCACGTGCCCCCAGCAGCAGTACAAGTTGCTACACACAGGCGCAGGCTATGCTTTGAACCACAAACCCCAAATATACACAAGGCATGTAAGTCAACAGCACAATGTCTAGCATACAGTGCAATTGGAGGTGAAAGCTTCTAATACTGATCACGTTAATGATACCCAGTTTGTGTTCTGTCTATGGAAATCAAGATGTTTCTGCTTGTTGTCTGAACAACAGACGTATTGCTGACACAACATCTTGAGTGTCACTTACAGGCAAAGCTTTGATGACAAACGCTTGCTCAGTGATAATTGAGCCTGACTGTTCCGGAGATGCCCAAGACAAAACGTGTCGGGATGCTCGCAGCTGCATATGATTCATGCTGTTCACAAACGCATANCTTCCTTTGCAGTGTACATACTGTTAAGCACTTCAGTAAGCACACAAGACCACATCTTGCCTCACAGTAGCAAAAGTCTTGTTCTCAATCAGTAACAACACACTTGTTTTTGGGCTTACTGCAAAACAGTGCCATGCTGGCGTGTAAAGAATGAATTCATGTGTGATTGGGAAGTGAGATACAGCATGTTCCAGACTACAGCAATGTGAAGGCTTTTGCTGTGGACAGGCGTGCCACTACTGACCCAGTTGAGAGGCCTCAGCCTTGCAGACACTTCATCATTCGACAAGGTCTGCTTGCTTCTCCCCATGCCTTACTTGAACTACAGACTTGCCCCATACTCTTCAACTGATCTTCCTTTGCCACATCCAAAAGTAAAAAAGTAATACGTCATCAATATTGTGACTGGTTGTTGCAGCAGACGAGAGTTCAAAGTCAACTGCACAAGCACAAGTTGCCAAACATGATGAGTGATTATTCGCAAACGTGCAACTTGACAGTGATGTGCACATGCCTTTGCTTAGATATTCACCCATCTGCTATAAACACTCCTTATATATGTAATATGTAAGCATTGTAGGTGGTCAATGCATCAGCTTGCACTTGTGCACACTGAACACATATGGTCAGGGGTTGCAACCCCTGAAGCACAAGTCTCAGCATGTGCTTCTGACACACGCAGGCATGATGTTTGTCGTCCTGTTGCTCAATGCTTGTTTGGCTTGACTGAATGCACATGACTACAGGCTGCTANCGGGAACAGCTGCTCTGAAACAGCTGCATTACAAACTCAGAAGCCAGATAACTGCCAAAACCCTGCAGCTGTCTACGTTTATAAGGGGTCAGTTGCATGTGCAGAAGGTGCAGCAACAGCAGCTGCATGCTTAGTGAGCTCTGTGCAATGCTCTTCTCATGCACACGTCACGAAGCAGTAATAGTGCATATATGACAGGTCCACTTGACATGTTGCACTAGTTAGCGCACCATATCAATTTGCATACATGCGCCGTCATATCACACAACATGCGTCTCAACTGTGGTGTAGTTGAGTTGGTCAGGCGTAGAAATTTAGGCTTACAAACATCAAGCTAGTTTCACAGGATAATGTCATGCAGAGTGGGGCGTCCACTTCAGGATCCTCCGCGCCCTCAAGTCGGATCCTTGAAGCAGAAGAGAATCAGAAGTTGGGGGAAGCCCTGCAGATCAAGGGGNATGAGATAAGCATGCAGCAAGCAACATGTCAAGAAAAGCTGTATGCCTCACACCAGACTGTGTTGCAGGGGCTGGAGTGGCGCTGCAGGTGAGGAGGGCGATGCTGAGGNTGTATATGTGCATGCAGTTGAAGGCATGGGAAGAGTACACCTTGAAGCTGGAGGAGAAGTATGTGGCCCTCATGACTGAGCATGAAAGCTTTCAGAGGGAGCTGGCGTCTGTGCGAGGCATACTAGATGATGGCACCGATCCAGAAATACATGGTGGGATGCTGCCTCTCCCCAGACACTCCCTGCTTATGGGCTGCTGTGCACACAGATTTAGCTGCAGGCCTAGCGGGTGTAGCGATGTGTGATGCGGGATGCAAACACCTGTCATGGCTCACCTGTGCATCACTTGTGTTTGCAACAAGCAGCAAAACACGTGCATGGCTTGTATACATTAAGATCGCTAGAACGCACTCGGATATTGACGCATGTATGAGCCGTGTGAGCATGTAAGTTGCCAAGCAGTTAACACACAGACCGCATTTTGTGGAAGCATTTGAGTGACATCTAGACCCCCATCATGGAACTAAAGGACAAGCCACTATGTGATACGCGGCAACGCACATGCCAGCAGCCCTCCTCAGAAGCAGCTTTTGAGATCCACAGCAAGGATGCTCAGGATGTAGATGTGTCCTGCAGAGTTATATGAGCATGCTCGCCAGGAGACAGGCCGTGGCACACCTGCTAACAAGGCCACTTCCCAGCAGCCCCTCCCTCANCTCAGTTGCCGAGCTGTCCCCTCCAAGTGCCCTGCCCCACCAGGGCAGCTCGCCGGCGCAAGAGCCCTCAGCAGGCAGCCCCGGCTGGCAGGCCAATCCTGTTGCACAGACTGTGGCNTATGGCTCTGGGCTATAATGATATGCAGCCAACTTGAGACAACCCATGATAACTTATTTCAGGGCAGCCATGCAAGAGCATGCACATGGGGGTTCCAGCTCACTTCGTACAAACTGGCAGACTGAGCCAGCTGATAGTGGATGCCAAAGACACCGCAAATGGTGCAACAGTAAATGGAGCAAAGCCTTGCAGCATGTCAATTTGCAAACACGAGGCATACAGCCACTAGGAAGTAGCAGCAGAAGACAAAGGAGACTACAGGTTTCGCCCAGCCAACAAGATGGATCACCTATGCCACTAGTGGCAAAAAGACTGACTGCTCACAAAACTCAAGCACTGCATGACGTGATCAAACACCCCAATGTAATCTTGCTGAGCAGAAATCCACGTATGATAATGTCTAATATCAAAGCAGCATACTGCACGCGCAAACTCGCCAAAGCTGGGCATTCAAGCATCAAGGGTAAAATCGCTCAATATACGCAACATATTGCACAACATGCAACAGCTGTAATGCCACGGCACACAAGTAAAATGCCTCTGCAGCATTGGGCAAGTCATCACAGCTCAACCTTGCATACCGTCACATGCGCCTGCCCCTCACAGGCACCCATTATACGCTAGCATACGTAATGCTAACTCCGCCTCCAATACCTGAACAGCGTGCACATGTTGTGACATGCACATACATCTGCTAGGTGCTGCTCAAGGGCCATAGAAAGCAGCTTGACCACGATGACACGAAGTGACCACAAAGTGAAGCACTTTTGCGGCAGTTGGGCTATACATTTCAGGAGGACCAGACCTCACAGCCAGACCTTGCAGAGCTGAGTGCATGTTTCAAAATGTGGCTTGCTGCCGCAGAACAGGGCGTAGTGGGAGCAGCCCACCATGCGATAAGGCCAGGCCCACCTACATGCCAGGCTGAGGTTTAGGATGTGGCAAGAAGCGCCAAAGTGGTGCAATCCAAGAGCAGGTCAAGAAAGAGCAGGTCCAGAACAAAAAAATATCAGCCTCAAGACGGTTGCCAGAAGCGTCAAGCTGCGACTTTGGGTTGCAGTGCTTACATGCCTCCCAGGTCATGACAAGACAGCTTGTACTGCAGTTCCTGGTGAATTCGAGCTGGTGTTTGGAGCACATTGCTGTGCTTGCCAGNAGCATCACACAGTACATCTCGGCAGCATCCTCACGTGGAAATTACTTATGGCCACTTGTGGCAGTGTAGCCCATGTTTAGCCATAGGCGCACCGCAGACAGCTCATGGCTCAATCACTGGTCACGTCAACTGGTGCCACAGCAATTGGTGTATGCTCCGGCATTACTGGATGCACTGTGACAATTAGCTTGTGTGATGGCAAACATGCCTTGATTGCACAGTGCTGATGTGCAGCCACATATTGCTGACTGACATGCCTGTCGACTGCCTACCCTGTGTTGTCTGAGTTGGGGTTTGTAGCAAGCTCAGCTGCTGATGCCCCAAAACCATAGAAGCCCTCTTCACCAACTGTCACCATATGGTTGGGGTCAACAGACTTCATGTGCTCTGCAGCTTGATCAATCCAACCCTGCAGAACATACACACTCAGCACTGCTGGTGGACGTGTGTGANTCACAAGAAACATGCACATGCTGACAACAAATCAGCTGACCTCCTTGTGGAATAGTGTGAGTTCCTTGGGACTGGGCTTGTCTGCCTTCACCAGCTTGATGGCAACCTCGTCAACACCGTTCATCAAGGCTTTGTATACAACACCAAATCCACCCTCTCCCAATCTGCACTTCTTGTTCTCAGATGTGCGGCAGATGCTGATGTCCTCCCTGCATCACACCACACACCACATCAGCATTGTAAGCTTACTGACGAAGCAAAGCCTGCCATCGAATGCACAAACACATCCAGGCATAAAGACAACACAGCATCAATATGAACCTGTGGTAGTAGAGTGGCAAGGCAGGTTGATCATGCCACAGGTTGCTAAGATGCTCTCATGCAGAATGTTGACAACCTTACTCTGGGTGCTTTGACCTGCACTTCAAATCTGCCAAAACATGGTGACAACATGTATATCCACAGCATTGTAGTGATGTGCTGACAAAGCCATGTCTGACCTAGCAATGAGCCAGCCATGGGCTTCACCCTCAGCTTCCTCNTACTCACTTCTGCCCTCAGCTGCATCAACTGCCCTGCAACAACCGGTGTATGTACGCTGAGTAGCAACAAACATGGATTCCAAACGTCTCCTCCAAGCAACATATGAGTCAGTGACAGTGACAGCATCCATCATCAGCAACAGCATGTGCGAGCAAGAATATGCAGTGAAAAGGGAAGCAGACATGTGCCAAGTCCTGCAAAACCTTGTTGCAACAGCATTCTGGAATGGTGAGCAACTTGTGGACATACCAACATATGGGGTGAGTATGGTGATGTCGCCTGCCTTGTACCCCTGCTGCGTGAGATACAGAGCCAGGCGTGCAGCCCTAGCGGCTTCAACACTGTTTTGCTTGGATGAATTTTCGTCCTTGCCGCCTTCAGGGTGGTCATGATCCCAGAAGAAGACATTATGAACCATGCCTCTGACGTCNCCTAATGCAGTGTCTGCAAGTATGTGCTGCTTGCCATGGCTGTCATGCATAGACAGCAATACGGCGCTTGCATACCGTCCTGGTCATGCCTTGGGTTCACAGGAACTTTTCATCGTTTCTACACCGGGAAATTCTGAATTCGATTCAATTTCATCACAAGCCGGATCTGATGACTCGACGGCTTGAATAGTCAGACGTCAAAACGCAAGGGCAGCAAGCTTCAGCATCCGTCAATGTAACCTGGCAGAAAGGCTGTGCTTAGCGACACTGAGGCTTTCAGATAGTCATAGGTGCCGTGAAATGCAGCGTTGTGCCTGCTGTGTGCATGTCAGCCAGCCTTCAGCAGAGCACTGGACCTGTCAAGGCAAACACAAGCACTTAAAGCTTTTGCAGGACACAGCAGAAAGCGCCATGGGCGCAAATGCTTGGAATGCAGAGCAGCTGCTTGCGGCTGAGATTGTTGTCAAGCAATTGCCCTGGGAGCACACTGCTGAGTTGGAACTCGTCGCCCTCAAGACAGATGTCTGCATGCCAATCTTTCAATTTTGTGGAGAGTTGAGCAGGCANAGAATCAGCAGCTTGCTGCTGAGGGTGCAGTCACTCTACCTGACCACTCTCTCAGGTACACACCAGCCTCCCCACATTCTGCTGCTCAGCACTCTACCTGCTCATCTATGAATCAAGCTTCTGCAAAAGGTTCAATTCAAACTTTGCAAAGCTCCACATGCTGTCTCAGGGATATCAGGCAAGCTCAAGCCGAAGCAAATGAGCAAGACGCAAAGCGGCGCCTGCTGGCTGCTACTTTACTTGCCAAAGCAAGCAAGATCAGAAACATCATGGACACCATAAAAGAGAAGATTGCAGATCCACAGCCAGGTGCACAATTCGTGCGAGTCATTGCTGAAGCCCTTGATGCTGGTGAAACAGGAATCACAGAGCTGAAAGAGGAGCAGCGACATCAGTATGATGACCTTGTTGCACAGGTATGATCAGCATATGTATGGGTGTCTTTGTGTATGCCATGTACAAGCTGCAAGGCTGGCTTGCATGTCACTAGATGCCCACACACCTGATGCAGTTCAAGCCGCACCTTACATCTGGTACCAACTGAAATCTTCATCAACTCAGCTGCTCCAAATGTGGGTTGTGAGGAGCTTGATGAAACAGATGACTCTGATGCAGGAGCAGCACTTGTCACGTGACCTTGAACTGATGCTTGATCGTCTAGAGTCATCAGCCTACAACATGGCTCCACCGCAAGAGCAGCAGCAGACGCACACAAGCAGGAGAGTTGTCACACATCAGCATCAGGTGATAGTCACCTGCTGAGTGCTTAGCAGTGCAGCTTGGGAACATTGATACAGTACCGGCAGTATGTATTAGCTTTGTGATTGTGGGTGCCTATGTTTGTTTGCGGCCTGCGGGCTGCTCTGATGCAGCTTGTTGTGACGCTGCACCAGTTTGATATCCAATAGTCTTTGCATCACACAAACCAATGCTACTGTGCCAGTGAGTCTGAGCTGCTGTCCCGTCAGCACACCCTGTAGGATCGCACATCATTTGCAACCTAGGCTGTGCCTGCATACAGCTGCACTGCTTGAAGTGGATCCGTGAAAAATGGTGGTATCTGTGTGACATGTGTAGTCAGAAGGAGGCTTGCTGCCACAAGTTGAGGCTTTTGACGCTTTTCATGAGCAGCATGGGCCCACAGGAGGTTGGCATCCAGATGATCATGCAGAGTTTGAGCGTATTCTAAAGGCATGCAAGGGTGACTACAGTCATGCTACACTCATGTGCTATGATGACATGATTGGCTTCAAGCGCACTGACATCATTGCGCATGCCAGGTGAGTTTGCTTGCAATGGAGCAAGCTTGCTTGAGATGACAATTGCGTAGGGCGCAGTTTGCATGTCTAGGACAGTGGTGCATACATCAGCTAAGCTTCTTTGTAGAACACTCACTGTTGCCTGTGCACCTGCCAACTTTGCACGATGAACTTGTGCTTCAGAGCAAACCGAGCTACTCTGAGACAGACCTGGCAATTCACATCTTGTACATGTTGAGATGTTGACAGCATGACATCATTGCTTTCCAGCAGCAACACCTGTGAATTTCCTTTTAAACATGTCCCCTGTTGCAGATGGCATGC
Organism: Trebouxia gelatinosa; assembly: GCA_000818905.1. Taxonomy (NCBI): domain Eukaryota; kingdom Viridiplantae; phylum Chlorophyta; class Trebouxiophyceae; order Trebouxiales; family Trebouxiaceae; genus Trebouxia; species Trebouxia gelatinosa. The sequence goes on along the minus strand of KN805369.1, from coordinate 5,558,588 downwards.
TGAGCACCAAGAGCTATACGTGAGAAAGCGAATTGCAGTGGCAGAGTGGCGCAGCCAGAAGGAAGCACAAAAGGCTGCTCTGGNTTCTGCAGGCTATGTAGGGTAGTGCTGTGTCCTTTTAGACCGTTAAAGATTTAAAACGCTGCTCCTGAGGTTGACTTTCTCGATTTCAACGTTCGGACATTGCGCCTATACAGGGCGGCGTTTTAAATCTTCAGGGGTGTAAAGATCAGCTTGACGTGAGATAAGTATACTGCAGCAGCAGTTGTCGACATTCTCTACACATCTGCATGTGGACGTTCTGGCATGACAGTCGGCTGTGTTGTGTCATACTGTGGACCTGCAGCTTGTGACGTTCTGCCTTAAGCAAGTGTCAAACAATATGCACGCTCCACATGACACTAGCGTATGTCGTCTTTTGTTTTTCACAGGAGCATGTGCAGTTCCTGATGACCATCTGCATAAGCCCAAGCCTGTGTTGCAGAGCCGCACTGGTTCTGTGTTGCTTGTGTATCTGTAATAGCGCCAGGTGCTGTATCATTGACAGTACGAGCTGACAATTAGCATCAAGCACTGTGTCAGTTCTGGTGGTACATTGCGGCTTACCAGTCATGTCCATGGGTTGCCAGAGCGCTCTCTGCTTCCTGGTAGTCCTTCCTGCTCATAGTGACAGTGAGGTATGCTCTGCCATTGTGCTTGCACTGACAGGTCTGGGTGTGTGCAGGAGCTCATACCACAGGTCCAGTCAGAGACACGCATCTTTGAGCAAATTCACATCTTGGCAGTGGCAGGCTTGCGAAATGTGGACTGGACTGCAGTCACGGTGAGCAGGCCCCAGCTGTTTGGCCCTGCTTCTGCTCTGCTGCTGCATCTTTGCAACTTTATGTACTGTATATCCTTCTGTGCAGCTGCACACGTGACTTTCATGTGTTCAAAAGCGCTATTGCGCCTGAAGAAGTGATCACCAGTGCACAAAAATGTGACAGCTACTTGGCTCGTATGGGTTTCACTACTGCAGAAACTGATGGTGATGCTGTGTACCGGCGACAAGCCAGTCTTTGCCAAATCTACAGTTGACAAGAGCGCCAAGAGCCTGCTTGATCGCATGGGAGCTGAAGATGTTGCGGCTGATGCACCCAAGGCCTCAGACTGGGTACGACTTTTTGCCAAGTAAAGCACTGGCCTTGCAGTGCAGATTGTGTCAACCTCACGCATTACTTCAACAGTCACAATATCATGGATCTCATTATCTGCCATGCAGGCTTTTTGTTCAGCTGCTGTGCATGCAATGCTTCTTGCACGTGTGGCTTTCTCACTGTTGGCTACAATCCCTCTGCATAGGCTACCTCTCACCTCTGCTGTTGATTATTTATCCTGGTCATGGAGTGACACAGCATGTACTGGCATCATTGCATGTGCTTGTTATGTACGCTCAAAATGTTCTTTTTGTATGCAGGTGGGAGATGTGCTTGGCGCTCTTGTTGGGCACAGCGCCCTCAGCCTGAAGCAGCTAGGCAAGTATGTTCTAGAAGCTGCGGTAGAAGAAGAGGGCGAGGATGGCATGCTGGTAGACAGTGGTGTTGCAGACAAGCTCATGGCTGCTGCGCTGCATGCTCTGGCCAGGGTGACCAGCCAGGACGAGATGGCTCGCCAGTGGGAGCAGACTGGCCTGCAACTCGATGCTTTCTTCCCCTCGGTATGCTTGCAGGCAGTGCTGTGAGCTCTGGCATGGCTGCAATGGTGATGTTGACAAGCAGCAATGCAATGTTTATGCTGGCTAGGTAGTGCTCACTGTAGCAGACTGTTTACTTCAGTTTGCCCTCTTGTAGACCTTGCAAAACATCAATCATCTGTGGTATGGTACCTTGTATTGGACGAGTGCCCACTACTCTCTGCTTTCACAGCGATGCGACTTGATTTGTCAAACTAAGAGTAATCTTGGCATGCAGTTTGAGCGGGAAGACAAGCAGTCAGCCCAGAAGAAGACTGATGGCCTCATTAGCAGGTACAAGTTGACCAGCTTGGCCAGCAAGCCAGACATTCAGCCCCACCTACTAGAAGCCCTTGCCAAGGTATCCTTACATANCAGAATGTGGCTGGCCAGCATGGCAGCATGGCAGCATGTCCACAACTACTTGTAGCTGGACAGAGCAGTTCCTTTGAGTACAAATTGCCAGGTTGTTAAAGGCCAACTAAATGGGATGCTCAATGTTTTGGGCTGTGTGGTACAAGCACCGTCGCCTGACCCCACATTGTAAGGAGGTGCTGGTGAATACTCGACTTGGTGCCAAGTGGGTATTGCTTGTTGCTGAGCAGACACCTTGACACTCTTGAAATCACAAACCTTGCGACTCCTCACAGCTACCATCAAGCTTGCTCTGAGGTGACAATTGGCATGTAGGCAAGGTGAGTACTTGCTCACCTCAGTCTTGAGGAGGGCTTTTTGCCNGGCCATGGAGAGGCCTACAATGGGCCAACTTTCAGCAGCACCGCAATCTAACGACCCATTTGCAGCTAGCTATAACAACTTATCTGGTTCTGGTCGCGGACCCTCCTCACAGCCTTCTGGGCAGCAATACATGCACCACCCAACTGGTCCCCAGTCATATGCTGATATGCCACAGTTCCAGCCGCCACAGCCTGCCCAAAGCCACAACCCATTTGCAGCAGTGGGAAATCAACCCTCTTTTGGATCCTCTTCTTTTGCCTCATCTGGTGAGCACAACTTCTGCCATAACAGTTGCATCTCAGATGCTTTGTTGCATTATCCTCCCTGTTGAACATCAGAATGTGCTTTGGTGTGTCTGCAACACCGCCTTTGCATGCTAATGCCTTACATGCACCAGCGCTACAAGTTTTATGTACTGCACAGTGCTGATAGGCATTGGCTGACACTGTGGTGGACTGTTCACTACAGGGTCAACTACTGCTAGCATAGAGTCTGGCATCACACGGGTAACATCCACCCCGCCATTGGCCAGCGCAGCCTCTCTGGCTCCCCAACAAAGCTCACAACTTCCACCTCAGGGCATGTACCAAGCACAGCCTCATCGGGATGCTTACCGAGACCCATATCATGGCAATTCCCAGGGCAATTACCAGCAGCCCAATCAGGGCACATGTCAGCACGATAACCAAGGCAGCGGTGCCAATGGGTATCAGCAGTCATATCAGGGTTACCAGCACCCACATCAACCNATGTCAAAGTTGCACTGACTGGTGCTAATTCGGGAGATGCTTGCGTCAGCTCTATCCCCAGCATTGCATGTTGACAAACTTGACAACTTCCAAGGGTGACAGGCTTTGAAAGATTCACAGCTTGAATTCGTTTGCCGCAATGTTGAAAATGCTTACTCACCGCTGATGGCTACCATACCACTGCACAGAACCTGAACTTGAGTACCGTACACTTATCCGCTCTGTACCACAGCTCTGCCTAGCAAAGCTGCTTAGCTGCCTGACCTTCAAATAGTATATGATGAGCATACATCAGATAGCACGCGACAGACGCAAAACTCTTTATTGCCCTACAGAGTCACCCTAGTTTACCTGTATACAAGCCAACACACATTCAATATCTATGGTGGGGTCAGGGAAATGCTCACAGCATGGAAACCTCGCATACAGCACACCAGAAAAGTTCAGTACAACATTCCTAAAGCTCTTGTCAATGAAGGGCCACATATCAAGTGGATTTTGAAAACATGCAGGAGGGACAGAAAGAAAAAAAGGCTGGCAGGGCTCAGCAACATGATGTCTGCACAAGGTCGTGCAGAAACATCCATCATATCATACAAGTTTGAGCGAAGTTGCTGTACCGCCTGCTGCCATACAAAGCTCAATCAAGAAAAATGTAACCAGAGCATCTCATGAGTGACTGCATGACAGATTGCATGCACCAAATTCTCTGGTGTGACCACGCTGGAGCGCTTCATCAAGTGAGTGACACCATCACTCGGCACCTGCTAGCAGACCTGCTCGGTCTTTGCACTGAGCTCAACGCAACAGTAGGCGACAGTTCTGTCAGTTCAAACGGCAACAAAAACACTTCTCAGCTGCAGCATCTCTGAGCTGCATGATCTCGCGGCAATGTTTCGGACAGAGCTGTATCAGCACACAGACTCAGTCTGTTGACTGAGATCGTCTGGGATCTGTCCAAAGGGCTGGTAGTGCATGCAAAACACCTGCAACAGGGACTGTTGATTGCAGCGTCAAGCTAGACCATTGAGCCATGTGCCATCATCACAATGCAACCGTGCTAGCACATTCCTTTGTGAATGTCAAGCTTTGACAGGGCATAGGACAATTGCACAGGAACAACAATGAGAAGGTAAGTAAGTTTGGNCACAGCCCTCACAGCAGCAGCACAGCTCTTTTCAGGCAAGCATCCTGCTTATGCTGTTGTGGTTTGCTGCACCCAACAGGACGCTGTATGTGTTGTCCACACCTGTATAACCAGTGTATACAAACTGTCATAGTGCATGTATAGCAGAACATGCATTTCAACTTCTTCCTGTTGCTGGATCCCTGCTGTCCTTGCTTGCTGAGACATACCTGCTTGACAAGCTTGCATGGCACGTCAGACGCCCTTTGAGTCAGGTTGTTGTTTGAAACAATATCCATGTTATGCAGGATGGGCAACAAATGACTTCACACGCACAGCTTCTGGTCATGACACAGAGTTGGCCAAGGTGGAGGTCACACCTTGTAGTGCACTAACCAGGTATGCTACATAAGTCAGATTCGCATTTTGTCCTTCTCGCAAAAGAGTTTTTGACAACACTTTGCAATGCCAAGCCTAAGCACTTTGAGGGATCCTGCCCATCAGCACAGGAGGGGACACCTGCTGTGAGTCTCTTGTCAATCCTGAAATGTATGTTGGTCATCTGTAGTCTTTGACCAAAGCTGCATACATGATCTGTTGACTGGTAAGAAGTAGTGATGAAACTGACCTCAGCAGCAGTAAAGCTAGCGGCCACTCTTCCCCTGGCGCTGCATAGCTATNCTCAGATGCCATACTACTTCACCTGTGACAGGATATGTGTTGACTACCACTATTGTGGTGCCAAATCTCGTGATTCTGAACATCATTGCAGNTCTTGCTATGACACATGCTGACCAGACACTGTTGTTGCAGGATGTTATTGTACAGTCACCACCTAGTGTCATCCTGCTGGAGCTCAACCCTTTGCAGATGGCAGCTGTTGGTGCAGGAGATGCGCCTACTCTGCTTCAGCAGCTCTATGACCTTGGATATACAGACATCTCGCATTCTGGGTAAGCATGGTCGTCCCGTCGACGGGTTGCGTTGAACGCAGCAAACATAGCACCCTCGCCCTGCACCTGTCTGTACAAACAAGGCCTAACTTGTCTGCAGGTATGTCTGCGACGAGCGCTGGTATAACCTCACACGAAGCATACGACTGCGCGGACTGGGCTTTGCTGGACAAGACAATTTGAGACAACCTACGTGGTGCACGTTGCCGCCGGACAAATTTCGTGCTTTTGCGGCCCGAGCAAGCCAGAAAGCGCCTGAAAATATACTGCTGATCTACAAGGCAGCCTTGAAGCCAGTCTCTCGCGAAGCACGCCTTGTTGATGTCAGAAGCAGCAGCATCTTGAGCAACNTAGCTGGGTCTGTTGTGCGCGGTGGCTGGCCACGCAGCTGTCTGGGTATGGATACCATGCCTCTGGGTCTAGACTGCAAGCCTGCTGCCACTGTAGCTGGATCTGAAGGTTGTGGCTCTGCACGCGCAAAATCAAATGGCCTACCAGGGTACGGCACTGTGGGCTGCTGAGCCAGTGCGGGCGCAGTCTGCATCGGCACTGATGCTGTAGCACGGCTGGAGTAATACTGCTGGGTCCTGCTGGCATATGGGTTGGCGCTGGGAATGCCTGCGGAAGTGTGATGACTGGTGTGACGCTGACTGCGGTGGCTGGAGGCCATTGACAGGCCATGATGGCGGGAGGACATGTAAGATTGGCGGGTCTGGTAGCTAGCAAGAAGCTGCTGCAAGTCTTCCCGCAGGGCCGCAATTACTGGTGAAGCTGAATCTGATGGCAGCTTGTCCAGCTGATGCTGTAGCAGATCTCGGGCTCTGCATGTGGCACAGCACAGTCATGCTCTGCTAGTGCTGCTAGCGTGTTGGCCTGGACGACCAGTTGTAAAGTACATCAGATGCAAGCTGAGCAGATTTTGGGCACACCTTTAGGACAAGGGACTGGTAGCTGACATGACAATTGCCAAGTATGTGCACAGCTGCTGATGAGCTCCATGGCAGGGCATGTTGCACACATGCATGTAGTGCACTATTGCAAGGCATCTTGAGACATAGTCTCTGCTGAGGAACCTGATGCAACCTGACTGCAGCATGTACACGCAGCATCAAGAGATAGGCAGATACACAGTGCGGTGACAGAATGCATGTGGTGCAACACAGCTGTACTACACAAGAACAGGAATGTTGCTTCAGCATGCAGGCTATTTTGGCATACCAGGCTATACATGCACATGCAGTCAGTAAGGGTCCGCTTGTGCATACCCAGCCAGATCTCCCCGATCTCCCAGGCTGACAGCATCTTTCATTGCCTTGGCTGTGCCAAGCCGCAGCATAGCTTCGTGCACCTGAGGCTGTACAGGGGCATCAGCGGCAGCTTGTGCANACCTTGAGGCTGGCATCAATGAGCTTGACTCGAGGCATGATGTTCTCCATGCTATTGTTGATGTCGCTGTCCCGGCCTGCCTCGGTGGCCGTCAGCACTTCATGCAGATGCTGCAGCCGAATCTCACTGTCAGAAGCCATGATTGCAATAATGCTCATAGTGGTGATCATGCTTACTCAACATGTCAGATGCATACGCAATGCATGACCAGTGGTGATGGTGCTAATGAACTTGCAAGTGTTGCTAAGCAAATGCAGCTTGAGCCATGTCATAGACCCTTATGTTTGCAACCCCTAACATATGGGTGCTGTAAGACTGCAGTGCGCTGTGGCCAAGTTACGAGGGCATATTTATCAACACGCTAAATGATACATGCACTTGAGCTGCCAGGCAAGTGTTGCCTCATGTGCCCTGCATATACAGTACATGTCAGCATTGATACACATGAGCAATTGCAGGTGCCTGGCTATGCAACTGTGGGTGTTGTATTTTAGCAGGCAGGCAATGCTGACATCCCTTGGCCCGACTCACATTGTCACTGCATGAGTGGCATACTGTCATTATGGTGTCGATCATTGTGCTGATGAAGGCTAGCCTTTGCTCTTATTGATGTTGTTGATGTGCTGTTGAACGCTAGCCTTTGCTCTTGTATGTTGTTACTGTGCTGATAAGGGAAAGCATACGTACCCCAGCAGCAGCGTTCCAAAGCTCCCTGGCAACTCTCCTGTACACTCTTACATCAAGATGGGCTCCCATCTGTGCCAGTTGCGCCNTCTGCCAAAACAGCCAATAGAGTTGCAACACCAGCCTTGGACTGGCGATCGAATCCACTATATGTTCAGGTACTCCAAGCGGAGCAAACGAGTGATCAGTATTACACTGTGACACATGCTATAGCTGCATGGCATCAAAAGTGGCATCACAGGCTTGCTGTCAGTAGTCGATTTTCACCCGAGATGTCAGGCGAAACGTACAAGACCGACTTCACCTGCATGCAGCACAGCGTCTCAGCATAGACAAAGTATTATCACACGAGAGGTGCACCGACGCTCAGAGCATAAATGCCACGTGCTCCTGACTTGCTGATACAGCAGATGAGGAAAAAGCAGTACCTGAAAGCCTTGGGCAGCCAGGTACTGATGTCTACCATGATCAATCAACCTCTTGCATTTTTGCCCCAACTGCATGCGCACTGAGCGGCTCAGGTCAGTTATGTGATCATCAGGCAGTGCTCCAGCGCTATTAGCAACTCCCATCTGCACTTCTGGACTTCTGTCTGATGGCACTGTGCAGGACGGATCTGTATGCTGATCTACCACTGCGTCCTTTTTGCCGGTTGTTGCAGTGTCTTTAGATGTTTGACCTGGTTCATCTTCCACATTTGGGGTCTCATGACCACACAGTGCCCATCCTGCGCAAAGCATGAGATTCAGCTAGGCATTTCAAAGCTGACAGCATGACAGGCATGGTGTTTGGGAGACTCAGCTTACGGGGGGATGCAGGCCTCCGACCAACGTAGCACGGTCAAGCTTCAAGAGTCAGTGCGAGTGGTATGCAGTGAAGGGAGTTTGCATCGTGCTTTGCTGCACAGCATGGTTGTTGCATGCATGACAGCCACACCTGTCATCCAGCTCATGATTTCGAAATCCTCAGGGCTGAAGCCCAGCTCTCTAAAGGAAGCTTTGCCAACATAGTGCTGCCANCCGCATGCAGCCACTTTACTTCTGCAATGCATGTCCACAGCACACCATCATCACATGCAGAGTCATGGCAGGGCAAGTGATGCGTGACACTACCTGCTCCCGGGGACAGGGTTTGCCTCTGAGCATCTAGACCTAAGCCATACTCATGATTGCTGAACAGGCTGTGGCTCAGCCTGACCGGCTCAGCCTTGTGTTTGTGAGTGTGTCTCTCGGTGCCGTGGGCATGTGGGTCTGCAGTAAAGTATGAGTGCACACTGCTGGCGCCAGTTCGCGTTGTATTGCCTGGGCTGCAGACACCATCGCTGCTGGCAGTAGAGCTGCGTAAGGATGTACTTCTGGTTGCCTGTCTCCCAGCTGGCCTGTGNGTGCAAGCTCCAGAGGCTGCAGCAAAGTCTACATCTTTGTACATAAGCGAGGAGCAGCAGCAAGGTGTGAAAGGGTCTGCGGGTGATGCATGGCAGATGTACCATTATGTACATATGTGTGACATGACTATCAACGCGTTTCTGCTCTGANATGATTGCTGAGACAAACAGACAGACACTGACATGCCTGCCCGACTGTTTTTCCCGCATGACAAAGCTCCGAAAGCTGGAGGTTCTGTCAATACAGAACAGTCTTGACTATTTTCCCAAGGTTGTGTTGCAGCTTAAGCAGCTTTCTGCTTTGGACCTTTGTGAGAACCGCTTCAACAGGACGGGCCTGTCTGCTGACATCATGCAATTCATAGAGTTCAGTGCACTGACAAGGCTTGATCTTCGGCTGTCCTTGGAGCCTCACCGGCCACGATGGAGATCAACCCAGTTTGTGACAAGCAGTAGCACTGGACAGCTAGCAAAGCTAGACAGTCTGATTGGTTTGGGTGTTCTGCACTACTGAGCCATGAAGCGCTTTCTACCGGCCCTGATTCAGCTGGCCAGCTGTTGATGTGAACGTTTAGGTTCATTGTACTACTGTGGCCTATGTACTAGGACAGCCGCTGTCCGACAGCGTGGTGATTTCGCGAGTTCGCCCTCACATTTAAGGGACGATAGCTGGGAATGCATGTGCATGTAACTAGCTCAGGCCCGAGAAGTGCAACCTATACGCCATGTGCATAGAGTCGCTGTTGTGGAGCTGTGCACATATCATGCTTTTGCTGCAGTTGCGTGGCTGAATATACAACAAGGAAAAACAAAACACCACAGATAAAGTAGGTTGCAACAATGGATATAGACCAGTGGCGCGACGTGACATTGCCAATGTCAGTTGGTGAGAGTTGGGCATTTGATGTATACCCTACTGAATGGCACAAAAACACACACAGCAGCAATGCTAAATAGTGCCTCAACATGTTATTGCAACCGGCACTCAGAACAAGGGATAGCCTCTGGGGTGTAGCACACGAATGCTGGCTTCCTCATGCCTCTGCCAATGACGCCACCCTAAGCTGCCAAACAAACTCGCTCTCAGCTNTGTGTCCTCTTCAGGTGAGTTGCCAGCACTGGGTGAAGCAGCAGCTGGGGATTGGTTGACCAGGNCACAGCTCAGCAGGACCAGCCTCTGCTGCAGGACCTCAAGCTGCCGACGCCCCTACTTCACACCAAATGCAGGCATCAGATACTCCTGCCAGCCCTTCAGGAGTTGCAGTGCTATCTGCCAGTCCTGTGGGTTCCAGACAACTTGCAGACTTGCAAGCTTTGGCTGGCAGGAGGCCCACTTCTCAGCTGAGCCCTTGCAGCTCTGCCAGTCCTCAACAGACACCAGAGGCAAGGCATGCCAGCGTGCAGCAGGAAGCCACTCTGGATGCTCCACCCATTGACTTGTATGGGTCACCTGGATCGATAGTGACAGGCATGTCCTCGCCCTCTGCATTGCAGCATCCCACAGCCGCACCATGCTTAGCTCCACCAGTACAAAAGACTGTTGTCAGCTCAAGGCGGTGCTCAGACCCACCTCAGCCTAGCAGACTGGGTGTGGAGGTGATTGACCTCAGCTCACCACCTCAGAGCCAGGGTTGCACATCAGCCGCAGACAGTAGTCGTGGGACTATCTCCTTTTTGACTGCCTTTACACCTCCCTCTGTTAGCAGTCAGCATGGGCAGAGCATGGCTGGTCCAGCAGGCTATGTACCACAGCGGCTTGATGTTTGCTTGTCCTATTCCTGGGGTTGTGGCAGTCCTGTGCAAGGGTCGCTGCAATTGATGGTACATAGCTGGGACACACACCGTCCCGGCTTAAACTGGCAGAAGTCAGGTATGAGTGGTAGTGCAAGCCCCACTTTCCTGACATTTGTGTCTGTTCAAGACTGAAGGGCACAGGTGATTTGATCTGTTGCGCCGTCATGTGCCTTGTCACTTAGTTACTTTGTGATAGGACTTGTCATACAGTGGCATGTAGTTGCACACCTGCTTGGAAAGCAGCACTGCCATGCATGACGTCCTGAGTGCATTGCCCCACAAGAAACACNTGCGCTCGCAACCAGTGACCTTTCGCATCACGCTCCTCCGCAAGCACGTCTGTTGAATACGATCAACCTCTCAAACCGCCGCTCCGTGCTCGTGACTACAGTCTGATCACACGGTTTAGCTGGGAGCATTTGACAGTGCAGGCATGTCAGATCAGGGTCCAGCCACTCCTTCAGCCTTATATAAAATGATCAGCATTCCGGAGGCACAACATATAGTGCTGGCCGAAACACACGCTCTCCCCAGCACAAGTGTCAGCCTCTCAGAAGCTTGCGGTGCCATTTTGGCAGAAGATGTATCTGCTCCTGAAGATGTACCTCCATTTCCGGCGTCAATTAAGGTACATCATGTGACCATGTGATCATGCAGCTTCTGAACTCTCTCATGCACATTCACAGCACAGCTGGCTTACATGGTATATATCCATGCCATGCAGTGCTCCGCTGCCTGCTATTGCTGATGTCGGTCCTTGCATGGCCCTAGCCTGATAGTGTCGTGCAGGATGGCTATGCTGTGATCGCTGCAGATGGGCCTGGCGAGTATGTTGTGGCCTTTGCAGCTCATGCTGGCACNCTGACCAAAGTTGCATGCAGATGCGGCAAAGCAGGTTCGCGTCAGAGCCTGGGTGGGATCCTCTGCTGGAGGTGAGTTGCATGAACATGGCTGGAAGAGGGGTGACAGTTGGGAGATGAATAGCACAACCAACAAGAAGTCACATCAATCATATCTGTCAGCTGAGCGTCGCTATGCTAGGTTAAACAGCTCTTTTCCTAGCAGAAGCACATTTGCGGTTGACTTGCGAGTGAGCTACCCGGTAGTACTGGACCGTCTCTGTCTAGACCTGGGGAGCATCTCAGTAGGGTACCCAGCTGTTTGCTCAAGAGTAGCAGCCTGAGGGCGCCCTTCATCTTGGGCTGGCCCTGCTGATGGTGGCATAGCCTCATTGCCTGCAAGGAGAGGTGATCTACATTGATGAAGCTCCTTCATGCAACATAGATGTTGGCAATTGTGTTGCAGACACAGCCAGCTAGCAAAGAGAAAAAAGTGATCCTATGCCGTTCCTACAACTGCCCTGCACTACCTGAAGGTTCTCTCTGAAGATTTTTGAGGTTGTCCCTCTTGCTTTGCCTGAAATGTGTAGCCATGCTCACAGCATACCATAGCAGCAGAGTTGGCCATGTCCAGAAGCACCTACCGCTGCTGATGCTCAACCGATACATTCAGCTTGTCTTGACCAGGCGGCAACACTATTGGCATGCCAGTCATGTGACAGCAAGCATGCAATGCATGTATTGCTGTGCACAGGGAAAAGCAAAGTGGGTGACCTGAAGAGCTGCTTCTGGTGCCTTCCTGCTGCTGTGGCAGCTCTGCTTGAAGAGCTGCAGTGGCTGACAGTTGGGCTCTGCGTCCAAGATACATGTCAGCCATGTCCGCATCATCATCCAAGATGTCCTCTAGCACCTACAGCAAAGCTACAGCAATCCTGTCATGCAACACAAGCCACTTGTGCTTGAGACCAGCAGCAACACGCACTGAAAATTGCCCAACAAGTAAGCCTTGCGTACAGACAACGTCTAGGTCAGGAGTTGCATGGACCAGGTTGCTGTTGACACAATATACAGCTAGGCAGCAGTGTACGCACTATGTTGACAGCAGCTGCAGGTTCTGATGTATGCAGCATGCTGCAGGACATAGGCAGTCTCGCTACAGAAGAGGAAGAGGACATATGATTAAACGTACTTGAGTGATTCTCGTGACCTTTGTCAGCAAATTGTTCAAACTGACTTTGCCTTCCTGGATATGCTCTAGCTCCTTACGCGACACCTGCACAGCACATTGCCATTTACAACACAGGCTAGCAGCAGAGACAGCTTTACTTCTGGCATCATGCATCTGCATTGCACTGCTGTCAGCAGGCGTCAAGTGACTACTGCCTGAATCTCCCACAACAAAATTGCACATACGTAGCCTGGTAAGCTATTATCGCATATTCAGCACCAACTGATGCAAGTGTGACCAGTCCAATTGTGGCTGGTGCAATGAATTGGCCACCTGTGAATGCTGTCCCAGGGCTGTGGCACTGAGTACAAAGCCCAGCATGTCTTNGCCAAGTATTGCAGCTAGGTGCTGTAGCACGTTCATGGTATTATCGCGCTTGAACTCGAATGTGCCAAAAATTCAGCCGCTGTCTTGCCACTGCCAAAATCAGGAAGCTTCGCAGACACAGTTCCCCAGCACGTATCTGTAAGATTCTGCACAACTCCACAATAACAGCTGCGCGCAGCTGCCGATGCTCAAATACGTGTGTGCAGAGCAGCGACAAGCTTTGCCGCACTCAAAATTGACGAAGAAGCTGCGAAGGCCACATGGGACAGAGATTAAGCGAAACACTCCGACGAATTTAGCCAATGTTGCACAGGTTGTCGAGTCAGCATGCTACGCGTACCTCGTACAAATCCTGGTCCTCCAGCCTTGACTCAGCCGACGTTGTTGTACTTGCGACCCGTGGCACAGCTAGTGGTGGGGCCGAGATAGTACTTACATCACCAACATAGTGACTGTGTTCGTCGGTTAACTTGTATTTGTACTCGCTGGTGTTATCGTATGCATATGATAATATGACTGACAACACAATGCTGCATCGCTTCACCATACAAGTCTAGTTTGACAGCACCAGCAATCTCTGACGTAAGAAATTTTANATGACCATTGTTGGGCTGTTGCTGCAGGCCATTCAGGACGAAATGGAAACCAGGCTGGTGGGCTTGCGAGAGGATTTCCAGACATCCCAACAACAGCTAGTCCAGCAGTTTGCCCAGCATCAGGTACTGCAGGAGTGTTGCAGATGACTCGTGTACATCATCTTGTAATGTCAGCCATGCTTGGCAGTGCATCTGGGGTAGTGCTGCTATGCCGCTGGACACTTTGTTCTGCCCTTGCTACTTTTTTGCAGCNCACTGCAACATGACTGCTGCTGTGTCTGTGCACATAGCATCCAGCCATGCCTTGTGTATACATGTCATGAGCAGCTTGATAAAGCACACATATAGCAGCTGCTGGCCAGCTCAAACTCACTGCCTAGCCTCATGTGCATGATCAGCATGCCATGCGTCTTTCACTTCAACTGCCTAAACAAGTCCAACTCAGGGACATTGACTCAGCATTCACTGCAGGGCTGCAAGGAGTTCATATACATGATACCNCTGTCGCTGCGCTTGCAGCTGTGATTGCACAGCTGGGGTGAGCCAGTCACACAAGTGCTTTGTCAGCGCCCGTCTTCAAGCTGCTGTCCCCAATCCCAGACAGTAGCTGTGTTGATGGTGTACAGCCTGACCCTGCAAGCCACCTGCATTTGTCACCTCATTTGCAGGAATGAACGAATACACCAGTTGCAAGCCTCAGGTCAGTGTCNGCTGCACGTCGCATCTGCAGCCTGCATGTGGGCGCACATGTCTGCTTACATGGTGGAACACCTGCCATTAGTTCATGTATACCCAACAATTACAACAACAATGTTTTGTGCTATCTGATGTCTTGGTGACTGTGAGAAGCCAAATGCTGCACTTGATCGTGATCGAAAGCTGTGCTACATGCCGGCCAGCTTGCACAGTGTGTTGCTGAGAGCGTATGCGCCAACACAAAAGGTAGCCTTGCAATTTGCTGCCAGTGAGTGACGAGCGTTCATTGCTAACATTGTATGCTTGCTGTCATGGAGCGTGTCTTCAATGGCGACGTGCGCCTTTTTGAATCACGTTCACTGGACACACCATCCAGGCAACAGCTGCATGAGAGCTGTGACACACACAGACAGCCAGCAGCTGTAGCAAATACATAGGTCATGTTGGGTTCTCACTGAAATTGACGCCCTGGCAATGCTAGTCTGACACAAAAGGGGCTAATAACAACAGGCTGGTCCCAAACAGCTTCACAAAGGGCCCAGTGAGTGTTCAACTTCAGGACCATCAGAATGCTAGGGCCTGAAGGCATGCCAGTATGCAGCAGCACACACACAGGCCTGAACTGAGACGTTGCAAGCGGCATTGATGCAACAGAGCATACCAGTAGATCCATGTGCAAGTCTGTGCTGTGTAGCAGGCAGCTGAGCACATAGGGCAGGGCTGTTAGTGGTGTCCCTGCTGCTTGGTGGATCTGCCCCAGCAGCAACAGCAGCTCCACACATTGCATCTGCACCCAAGCAACAGGTAANTTGAGATCTGGGGTCTCACCGATGGGTGCAGTGGTAAGTCTGCGGCGCTACTCTGTGTTGATGTCGCGCATGGCATTTTTCGATTGCTTATTTACCCATGTGCTTGGTCTATAGACTGGAGTAAAAGCGTAAGCAGCCGTGCAGCAGAACTGGTGATGACGTATGGTGCCGGTGCGGCTGGATCCTTCTCTCGAGTTGCTGAATTTGCCGTGGAAAAAGCCGCCAGCTCATGCGGCATGGACAGCTTCACTCTCCTGGGTGATTTCAAGTGTTGCTGCCGCAAGATCCTGCTAGGTGTCAGCAGAGTGCTTCAATTTGTGCTGCAGACCAAAGCCTTGCTTTCTTAGTGTGCTGCTAACATCCAATGTTGACACCTGCAGCCTCGTTGTTGATCTTTGGGTGGACCGCACATCAAGTGTTCCCTGGTCTGAGAATGGTGCCGTGGTCAAATGCGTTGGACCATTTTCTTGGCACCTGCTACTACTTTTCATGGAGGTGGCTGCGGCGCCATCCAAACATCCACCAGTTTCTTACAGTCACTTTGGCAATTGTTGGTGTCCTTGGTGCTGCCACCCTTGCAACTCTTTTCCTGTCTGAGTCGCTCCAGACAGATCCTGATGGCAGAGCTCCCATCAGAGAATGGCGCTTCCAGAAGCCCGATGCCATGATTTGGAATGCCCATCGAAGCATCGATGCAGCTCTCCTCAACACAGTCAAGCCTGCGCCCACTTTACAGAATCTGCATCTGACAGACAGTGTAGCTTCCTCCGCAGAAACTGCAGCAATGCAGCCAGATGGCTTCAAGCTCTCTGTGCAGCCGTCCATGAGCTTTCCTCCCATCCTTTCTGCTGCGACTCAGCAGCTGTTGTACTTTGCCCCCTCAGCTCCATCAAGGGCCCTTTCCACTTTACTGGACTCCCCTGGCTACCACCGTCAGCAGTCCAAGGGTCACATGGGACCCCTTCCTGACATGTCGATTGTGCCGAGCGCCTGCCTATGGACTGCAAAGGTGGACCCCTTCAATGGCAACTCCACCCCTAAGACTTCCATGACTTCTCAGGTCACCTCAGCATTGCAGACCAGNGGGAGCTGCGTAGGCTGTATGTCTGGTCAGCCCTGCCTCAAGCTTCCAAGTAAGCGTTCCTGCCTGCATGTGCTTTTGAACCTGGCTTTGCATGATCTCCAAGTAAAGCTTGCTTTGTCATGCGCTTTGGAAGCACTCGCAGTAGCTTGCCATGTGCTCCAACGCTTTGATATGATTACATGGCGCGTAGGCTGCTTGTGATGTCAGCTGGCCCAATGCACCAATTGTTTTTAATGTCACAGCAGAGTGGTTGCTGCACACACCATCAGCAGCACAAATGGTGGAATTGCAAGTAGGCAGAATACATGCTCAACTTGCAGTTACAAAGTAGCTTGGCAGAGTGATGTCTCCAGCCAGGCAAGGCTAGAATTGGCTCATTGCACACCAGACATAAATGTGTCTCTCTGTAGCCAATCAGCAACCCATTTGTCAGCTTCAGCAGCAAGTTGGTGAAGACAGTCATGCTTGCTTTCCTCTTATGGTGAGCACATGTAGGCCTTTGAGCAAGAGGATGCGTGGCAAGAACAGACAGGCACCGCCTGTGATGCGCAAGTGGTACCTAGTCAATGTCACAGAGCTGACCCACACAGAGGAGTTGCATACTCTGCTTCAAGACAGCAATTGGGATGCTGCCTTGAGCTTAGCCCAACAATACCAGCTGCCATCAGATGACGTATACAAGTAAGCTTGAGCCTCTTCTCATTCCAGCTTGAGCGTGGAGTTCCTTTGGTGCCTGGCTTCCTTGTGTCATGCAACATTGCCTGCAACGCTGTCCATGGTTCAGCTGCTGTGGTGGACTNTCTGTGCGCTTGAGGTAGGGGCGGGTGGAGCTTCTACAGCTGGAGCTGCTGCTACTGTCAATAGTTTCATTGCCCTTGGGCTCACTGAACAACAAGACGACGGTCATGCAAACAGCATGGGTGCCTACATCCGGCACGAGCAAGCTGCGTGATCAGCTTACCACGTTTCCTGCTGTACAAATGCGGTGGCTGTGCCGCCTTGCACGAAACCCGAGCTGCCTTTGCAGCACTCGGTGCAACACATCCTGCGTAGAAAAACAACTGATCGGTAGGTTGGGTGCCTGGTGTTGATATTCTATGACAGCACACAATCATCCCATGAGCGGATNGCAACAACTTGGCAATTGCCATTGTGGCAGGACAAAGCATGAAGGTCAGTACCTGAAATACAGATGATCACACGAGAGTCTGCCTGGATCTGTGCACTCACATGCACATATGTATGCGCACTGCCAGCGGGTTGCCTGGCATATTGCTGCAGGCAGCTGCACTTCCTGTTGGCACCTTGCATGGCATCTTGTGCTCAACGAAGACAAATGTTGCATTGTCGGTATCTGTGAGAACATCAGCCGTAAGCTGTCAAGGAGCTGTTGTGTCCCCTTCAAGCTCCTTGTAGCATGCTGCTGGGCTGTACATGTGTATTGTAGTACATGTANTGCTGTCGGCTGACAGGAACACTGAGCTGTCATCTGCACTGCTAGACTGTCTGGCAAAGTTTGTTACAGCCTGCATATCATAAAAAGATGTCAGGGCTGCAAACACTGTCCAGTGCCCAAGCAGCAACATGCCAATGCCCACATAGCATGTCAAGCTTTGGCTAGCAGCCAGGCACTGTCAACAAAAGCCAACATCAGCAGCAAGTACAGACTCAGCTATGCCTTACCTTGTTGCCTCTGTATCTGACAGCTGCTTCATCATATGCTGCCGCAGCTGCTTCCTGAGTGGGGTAGGTTCCAAGGTAAAGGTACTTGCTGCCGCTCACGCGTCCTATTCTTGCTTCCCACCTGCCTTCTCTGTGATGGCGTGTCACACCCCTGTACTGGGATTGGCCCCTGCAGACAGCAGATGACATAAGAAAAAGACTTGGCGTGCTATCAAGGGACGCTTTGNGACACTTCCAGATCAGCTTGTGCTTGCACGCATTCACGCTGTGCCGTGCATAGCTCCTCCTGACAGCTGCTGAGTAGCTGCTGTGTAGCATCGGCTTGACTACATGCTGCTTGCCTGCTTCGCTCAGCTTCCTGAAGGGTTGTTTTCAAATNAGCACTTCAGTTTGCATGCATCTGTAGTGCAAGTATACCGCACAACTTGTCTGAAGCGTAGCGGGGCAATCTGGCTTGCTGCAGTGCATCACTACCATGCTGGACGGTTTTGCTGTTTCACTTGTGGGAAGTACAACTGTTTGGCCTGCAAGCATGTAGGCTGTGAACAACTGCAGCAGCTTCTGTAGAGCAGGAATCCCACAAGATGNAGAAAAGTGGAAGTAATGCCCTGCCTGCTTGACTTGTCAACAATTACTGCAGTCAGACTCTGTACACTGTGCTGTGTCAAGTAGCGAAGCATGCAAGCCAACAGATGCCAGAACACTTGCAGAACAAGACGTCTTGCATTTGTTGGCTTGTATGCCTTGCTACATGACACAGCAGAGTATACAGTGTCCGACTGCAGTTAATAAGAATGCACTTGGGCATTTCTGCAGCGCACTGCAGGCAGCAGTGACAGGCTTTAAGGACATGCCATGTTGCTCGCTGTGTGCTGACGACCATGCATGTTGTTTTGCCCTCGTTGCACACTCGCCACTATCAATCAAGTAAGATGACCAGAATGATAGGAGTGCAATGACTGATGTTGTTCCCCCACATGTGTTTCACATGCTTTTTGCATGTTTTTCACAACTCTCCTAGAGGTCTTTTTCAGGTCTTTCACAGGTCGACAGAACGGTGCGCACCTGTCACATGATATGCCAAAGTGTTTCACATGTCAACAA
The DNA here is from genome assembly GCA_000818905.1 of Trebouxia gelatinosa. Lineage (NCBI taxonomy): Eukaryota > Viridiplantae > Chlorophyta > Trebouxiophyceae > Trebouxiales > Trebouxiaceae > Trebouxia > Trebouxia gelatinosa. Next base: position 5,539,697 of record KN805369.1, on the reverse strand, counting down.
AACAGTGTATACCTGACACATGATATGCCGAAGTGTTGTATATGGGCAGCAGCGCCTGCAGCATTGCTAGCGGCCATGTCTGTGGCACTGGCAGGCATGTCGGTGCAGTCAATGACNTATATCAATGTTGTATGCTATCTGCAAGCCAAGTGAAGACATATGACAAAGGGCTATCACATAGCAAGAATCACATGACAGAAATTGGCATGTACCAGATCACATTGTGTCAGATATGATTATTCACACCTGCTCTCGAGAAGCAGAAGCCATCACATTGCCCCCAAGTGCCTCAACCTGCAGTGTGCAATGTGCACCATCAGATACACATGCTGCACCATGCTCAGGCATAGCTGGAGGCATGCTACTAGGTCAGGTAGACTGCTTACCTCGCGTACGAGTCTGAAGTGTGATCTGTTTGTGGTGGTCTTGAAGGCCATGTACTCAAGTAAGTGAGAAGTTCCTGCAGGACCGATGCACATGTTCTGTTTATGCAGTTTGCTATGCTGTCTTGAGGTTCAAAGGCAGCATGTCAGGACTTCGGGATTACCACTCTGCATTGGCTTCTCATACACACTGCCAGCATCCACATATATGCCAAGTGTAGCAGTTGGCCCCTGCAGTGAGGTGTTGCTGCTGAGTCAGCTCAGATACGCAATAGATGGTGCTGTCATTGATTGTGCAATCAAGTTTGAAAGTCTTACAATGGTTGCCTCGCTCGCTACTTTGAAGCCATTCCCGAGCGTTGTCAGTTCTGTCTGTGGTGCATCTGATGGTGGCGAATCCAGAAAAGAGTTGTTCACGTTCGGCAGGGGCTCGCTCATGGGTACGAGCGATCGTGAAGGTCTACCACCGAACAGATTGGAGAAGAATCCGCCTGCTTTAGCTTGAACATCGCTAAGTGCAGGTACTGCTGCTGCGGGGCTGCTGGATGTGTGAAGCGACCTGAAGTTGCCTGCCAAGGGCCGAAGGCCTTGGCACCACCTCTGTGCCGACATTGTTGCACTTCCTAAAGTCCACCCTTCTGTATACGTACACAGCGGCCCTCAGTGAACCAAACANTGTGTCATTCACTATGACCCGCACTTCCCAAGCATGCGGCATGTGCTGAGCAAGCAGGCTCCACAACAAAAAATCACAGGCTGGCCTTCCATCTGCAACACGTGCTTATGAAGTCACACAAGCTTCTGCTGCTGCCGGCACAGCTTCAAGCAAGCTTAGCTAGTTGTTGCAAGGAATCTACACTGCTGGTGCTACAGAAAAGCAATGCAGCGGTGATAATTCACCACACTTGATGCTGTCTATTGTTCTGCTCATGGCATGTGTGCTGCAGGATGATGTGTCAACTTGCTAGACCCCAAAAGCAAGCTTTGATCATGTGCAGTCATGGACAGCATGTAAGTATGCAGTGCTAACAAGCTGCCAATTGCATATGTCTACAGCAGCAAGATTTGCTGGAGCTGTGCCCGCCATGAGGTCTTTGTCTGCTGATACCCAGGGGTGCGTGTTGAGAAGCGCAGTGCCTATCTGATGCAGATGTTGATGCAAAGCAAGAAAGAATCATACANGGCCAGCTGCTCCTGCATGCTCTCCTGCATATGCCACACTATGAGTATAGAGACCCAGAAATAAGGAAAAGAATGTGACACTGTCAGCATTATACCCCTTGTGTGAGCGCATGGCACACATGCCCAGCAGCAGAGAAAATGCCAGCTGCAGCTGGGCTGTAGCAGCACCTGACTTTTGAGCTGTCAGCTCAACATCATTATGTTGAGTTGGCATAACTTTTGCAATGCAGCTTCACATTCTTTGGTGTATGTCGTATACAAGTATGCTCACTATTTGTGAAAAATTACCTGCTTGGCCCTCTCCATCTGAGCATCATCGGACTCCTCACCTGCGTGGAGGAGAGGGTGAGGATGAGCCCATGGAGTGCGGTCTGCAACAACACAGCACCTTGCAACGCTGCAGTATCTTGGTGGCAGCCAGAGGTCTGCTACATCCACAAAATTGCAGATGAGAACTATGCACAAAGTTGTGTCTATATGTTTTCTGCACATCTGTATATGGAAGGTTGTAGCTGTGTGACATACTGGTCTACAAACAAGCAGGGTTTGCATGACCTGCAAGAGGAATCACAAAAGCAGCACAGCACACACCCAAGATCCAGTCATGCGCGCTGTCAACATGCAGAGCAGGGCTGTGACACTCACCAGGCTGTACAGAGCCAGCTGGCTCATAGGCCCCATATGCTTGGTTTGGGTCATTGTCCTGAGCATTCTGAGCAAAAATATCGTTCATGNGCCGCTGGTCACTCCATATCCATGGTAGGGAAAGAAGGAGCCTGCAACCAATGTGCAGTGAGTGATCAGCATCAGCCTGTACTTGCATCTTGAAGCACCATGTTGGCCAGCAACTGTTCAATTGCAACACGCTGTTTTGTACGTCTGTAAATCATGTCGCTGGCTGAGCAAACCATCCAGCATATGCCTGCTGTCACTGGATATCATAACGGCACTTTACACAACACATGTATTGTAACTCTGCAGCAAATGGTGGATGATGGCAAGCTGGATGTCCTACAAGACATGTACAACAGCTGGCCCTTCTTCAGCGTCACCCTTGACATGATGGAAATGGTCTTTGCCAAAGCTGATCCTCGTGTTGCCCGGTTCTATGAGAATGCATTAGTGGACCAGAGCTTGTGGCCATTTGGAGATGATTTGCGCAGGCAAGGCATCACATACTTGCCANTACCATGCAACATATGCATGTGTGCATGCTGGTGGTAGGAGTGCTTGCACCTTCTAGGGGGCCTGGGCACTTGCCAGCAGTGCCCATCCCTGCATTGTTGACCAGCACATCAACCTGCTTGTGTTTGCTGAGCACTGTCTTGGCGAAGCCTTCAACAGCATCAGCTTGAGATAGGTCCACCGCGTATGTCTCGCAGCTAGCAGCTCCCTTTTCCTTGCAGCTTCTTGCTACCTGCAGCAGGCATGTCACTGCACGTCCTGGCTTGTTCTCCTCCCATTCGCTGAGAGTGCACAAGTAGCTTTGTGCGATTTAATCAGACTGAACCGTTGTCAGTCAGTGCGTTGATTGCAGACACGATGGACAAACTGCACTTCTGCATGCAGACAAGCAGCGCACCTCCTGTAGCTGATCCTCTGATCGGGCCGTCAGAACGAGAGTAGCTCCTTGAGCTGCATACTTTTCCGCAATAGCGGCGCCAATGCCACGTCCACCTCCTGTGACAACGCAAACCTTACCTTCAAGCAGCTGACTTGGGCTCATACTGTATGCCCGCTGCTCGGTAATGCGGACCACTCCGCAACACACGGAGAAAATCAATGTCGAACGTAGCTGTACAACGTTGCAGTACTTGCGGGCAGTATGCTGCAGGTGAATGCACACAGGCGAAGACGATGGTCTGATCTGAAAGCATGTTGTCATACATGACTAAGGTGACTACACTATCGCTAATCGTCTTGGTCGTCTTCAGTCAAAGTGATGTGCTTCCGTGCGCAAATTTGCACAAACGTCTAATGACTCTAGGGGCCCACAGCACCCGATGTCCAGGCAGACTGTATGCCAGCATGGAAGTAAACCATGCCACTGTGATTGCATGAGAAGCCACACCTTGTACATGCATGCAGCACAGGCTCAGAGCGACCTGTATGAGCTTGCAGCAGGTGGAAAGGCTCTAAAATTTTGCACGTCCTATCCTCAACAATGGGCTTATTATACTTCCTCTGCAACAATCGGTTCTTGAAACAAGGGTATGTTCTGCCGTTCCAAATCTGCAGCCCACAAGGCAGCTCCCACTGTATTGCTGAACACAAAACCCCAACTGGCAAAGGGTACCGCAGTGAGCATGCCCACTGCAATGCCAAATTGGGTGTATGCTAACTTATGAGAATCAGCAACTGCTTGTTGCTCTGCATACGAAGACAACCCTCGCATTCTCAAGTACTGTTTCATGAATGGTACAGTTGCTGTACTGCCAGACGGTATGCTGAGTACCAGTGGCAACAAAGGTGCAAAGGCAGCCAGCGGTGAAGTGGTTGCAAACATAGTTGAGGCTTCCACAACCCATGTGGCAATGCCTTTCAAGCTGCTGCCCTTCTCACGCTCATGGGCTTCTTTTGCTGCATGCGTTTGCATGTATTGCTGGAGCCCAGCNTAAGAGACAGGAGTTGATGCGGTCACGCAGCATCTTGGCGCCGGCATTTTGCACCTGCGCTCGGCAACATGTCTTTCACAGCCTGACATGAGAGTGAAGCCGACAGTGCCTTGTGGCGGAACGGAAGCTGGCACGCTGTCCTGTCAAATGTCTTTGACTGGGATACCTGCAATGTTCCCCTTTGCTGTACGGGGGCTCGCCTTGCACTGCTGAAGCAAGCATCTCCCAAAAACGCTTTCGATCTTAGGTTGCTGGCCGTGCAAGGCGCGTGCATGGCGGACATGTTTCTTGGGTGCCCTTGCAGTCTACGACTTTTCCAGACAGCAACACGCGCAAGGTCGCAGCGCTTCGATNGCCTTTGCTTTGTCTGGTGATGTGCATTGCTTGCGTGTTCTGGGAGACAATGCAGCCTTGGCGTTTGCACTACTGAGCAAGCCTTTAGCCAAGGTCTCAAGCTCTGCAGAGCTGGCTGGTGTGAACGTCTCTCCAGCATGCATTAGCAGCCTGACACGCTCCACAGCTAGATGTAAGACACCCTCCTCCCCATCGTCATACTTCACCTGCAGTTTGCTATGTGTGTGATGCTACTGGCTCTGCAGCAAGTCACTTGCTGCAAGTCACCGTGAATTGACTACCCATGATTCATGTTCACAAATGCTGTAGGTTGAGTAGCAAGTGAGGAATGAGTGGACTCCAGCCATATTTACACGTGCCAGACTTGCACTCATGCATCTGATATTTGGCCACAGAAGTTGACACATGACATAGGAGCATACTTTGTGTTGACCGGAGAGAGGCAAGAACTCCACTGCTGTCCCAAGATACCATCCATCATCATCTGGCCAGTACACTCGCAGCTTGCACCCAAGCAGTGCAGTTGGGGACAGTCTCACAGCTACATCCACCCTGTCGCACAGACATGCTTGATTACATGCTTGAACGTATGTAAGCATACGCAATGTGCTCATACTCAGAGAGCATTGACCCTACTCTCGNCCTTGTTTTATGCCCTAACCTGGTTTGCTTAGCCTGCTACATACATCTTGGGTTGAGGTGGGAGGGAGCAAGCATCTACAAGTCAGTACTCTGCATCAACCTGTCTCAAGATGGTTGAGATGCTGCTGTTGAGCTTCCACATGATATAGCTGCGACTGCACTTGCATGGGGGATCAAAGTCAGGTTGCATGGTTCTTGNATGCATGCCTGTGCAGTCTGCTTCCACACAGTACACCGCCTTGTTGCCAACAGCTGATGTGACATTGCAGGCAACCACAAGTGTGGTTGGCCATCTGCTTGTTGCTGGCCTGGCATACGCCTTCAACCTNTGCACATGCACATGCAAACAGCATGTAGCCTGATAAAAGCAATATTAATCAAATTCCAACAAACAAGCAGAGGAGTCAATGACATGGCATCTCACAAGGCCTGACCTGTTTTGTCTAGTCCTAGGGTCTTGCGCACTTTCTTGTAGGCTGCAAAGTTCTCCACAGTCTCCACGATCAGCTTCTTCTGGTCTTGAGGCAGCACCACATCATCAACTTGTACAGCGCTGGGGAAGTACAAGTGACTGCCGTCAACCATGTCACTGAACTCTGTGTCAAGTCCCACAAGGAAGTCCAGCATGCGCCTGTCAATGTCCACACCCTATGCCACAAAGGAATCCTACAGAACCTTGTAGAGAATCAATCCTCAACCTCAAACTTGTTCTCGATGCCATGTGCACACTGACATGAGACAGCCTCAACGTTGCAGGAGACGCAGCAAAGGTTAGCAAAGGCACACTGCTGGCTGGAATGGCGGCTGTGCGCTGTGTTCATGTCTACAGGCTACACACGGATAGTTGTGACACAAGGTATGCCAGTCGTGATATCTTGGCTGTTTCTGTCTATTTCATCATTTCATTGCCAAACAGATTGGGAGATTAGCCATATCAGTTCTGTGTGTGCTCAATGTGTTGCAAGCACGCTGACTGTATTACCCCACCTTGCATCCAACCTGCTGTATTTGACCTGCGGATGACAGGAAAGCACTACTGCTGATTGGCATGCTGTCAACTGCAGGGCTTGTCAAATGAGTGTATCGACTTGCTGCACAAGTTGCTGGAGGTGGATCCTGAAGTCCGTATAACTGTTCCTCANTAGCACCCCCACCCCAAGCCACACCCACCAGTACCCTGTCTGGATGGCAAAGGGGGCAAGCACAGCATCCCCAATGCTGATGGAGGGGTCATAAGGATAGGGTGCACTCCATTGGGCTGTGGTGAGCTCGTTCAAGGCTAAGGACCGCACTGTGAAGGCGACTGGTGAGATCCAGTAAGCCCAAATCCACCAGCCTCTAATGTACTCTGCAGCAACAAATGCAAATGCATGACTGACTGACCCAGCTGCACGCTGCTGATGATGTGCTTGTTGTTGTCACATTCCAGCAATGTGCATCAAACCACTGCATGTGCATGTGCAATGGGCAGCCACCCACATAGATTGACACGGCTTGGCCTTGGAGACCGCACAGTTCAGTCCATGCACCATGAGGCTACAGGCATGTCCTATGTTTATGTATTGTATGCAAGCAATGTACACAGAAACAGGGCTCCAGCCTGTATATGTTCTTGATTACGATCCACCGTTTGCATTGCTTCACGCTACAACAGGTACCCATGCATGCCTGCAACAGGAATGCAAGCCATGTGCTCCACCAATGCACAGGCAACTTACGGCGAGCAAGCATGATTCCTCCCGAGAAGACCAGCACAAAGATTGCCAGCACTCCAACAGTGGATGAGATGATGGGGTCTCTGCCAACTGCTGCACAGCCTCTGAAGAGGGCATTGGATGCCATGTTAGTCAGGAACAGGACCAGCCAGTACGTCCAAAACCTGCAGAAGCCAGAATATGCATTTAGCAAAGTCCCAAAGCCCTCAACACTCAGTGCCTGCACCAGGTGTTTTGTGTGAGGAGGTGCCATAGTCCCTGTCACTCCAAGCCTGTATGATGTCACCATGCATATGAGAAGGTGCCCCATTGCTGTGTACCTGTATGATGTTGCTGTGCATGCTCTGCCTTACTTCTTTTGCCAACATTTGTCTGAGGGTCAGAGCATATCATTGCATGCTGACTCAGCTTTGGGATGGCTCTTGATGTATGCTTGTTTGGAAAACGCACGTCAAGTATATGCAGTCATGAATGTGTCTTTCTAAGAGACATGATGAGAGCAGCACTGTATATGAATTTGTTACCNTTCTGGTGGCCTTATAGTCAGGGGAAAATTGTAATGCCGGCATACACACCTGCATGCTGCTGCAGACATAATTGGTCAGCTCAGGGCACAGCTGAAAGTAAGCATTGAAGCACAGTAGCTGATGCAGCACTTCCTCGTCAAGCCTACAGTAGTGCAAACCTGTAATGATTGGCACAAGTCTGCTTAGGGAAGGACATGTTGCTAGAGTGTACACTTACATACTGCTTCAGAAACCATTGTTCAGCTCGGGGCACAGCTGAAAGTGAGCATTGAGGGCGGCAGCTGATGCAGCAGCCACAGAACCCTGAAGGCACCTTGAGTCAACATCACCGTCATGAGAAGCTGGAATCAAGTGCACCTACCCGCAAGGCGAGTGAGTAATGCAGTAGCATCGGTGTTAGCCTTCACTCTTGCTGCCAGTCTCAGGTGCTGCAGCTTGAGGTCCGCAATGCTGAGCCTATGACTCTTGACAGACACGACGCAGTGCTGCATGGTTGCTTCTGATACGTTGACAGAGTCCAACTGATGCTGGATGTTGCTGATGAGAGCAGCCTGCCTCTGTAGCTGGGCCTCTGCATTGTTGGACTTTGCATGTAGCCCTACATGGCATTGTTGTCAGCAGCTATGTAACATCTTTAGGACGTGACATGCATCAGATGTTCAGACTGTCGCATGTGCAGGTGGCTGTGCATGGTATTGGTACTGTAGGTGGAACGCATGACTAAGGGTGTACAGCTGCCTTTCCAAGCAGAAAGTGTTGTGCACCAAAACTGGCAAGTGCAGGATCAGATGTAGGCAGGTGTAGTTGGATCAGGCACCTGAAAGAAAAACACCAATCACCAGCAGACNGCTCTTGCTCCAACAAGTCAAGACCTGCACATTACAGCAAAGGGATGTAGTCAAAGCACTCAGCTGTTCTTCTTCTTCTGAGGTCAGATGTGTGAATGGTACATTGCACAGTCACAGCTGTACAGCAAGTCACAGCTGATAGCTGACTGAAGGGTGTTGTCCACGATATGCGCTGATTAGACATGCGGATGTGCAAATAGCGCCCTCTTGCGTACCCACATGATATCCGTGCAAACTTACAAAAGATGCACAGTGTTTTCTGCAGTCCTGCCTCTTTGGAGACACTCCCTTGGTCAGAAACAGCATCTCGAGTGACAAGTCAGCAGCTGTCATGGCCAATGCCACACGCAATCACCTAGACGCTGTGCCAGCAACACCTGCACTCCAGAAAACTTACCTGTGGCATCCGGCACAAACATGACAGTGATAAAGAAGCCCAAGAGGCCAGCCCAGCACACAATCCAGAACTTGGTGGTGTTGCCCACATAGTTGAACAGGACAGTTGGAACCAGGGCTCCCATCTTGCCTGCTGCTGCTGACAACCCATGTGCAGTGGACCTGACACTGGTGGGGTACACCTCAGCTGCACAGCAAAAGCACAACCTGGTCATTCAACAGAGCAAAACGTCACAATCCATCTAGCCTGCTGCTCGCACTAGGTTGACACGCCCACCTCAACTGCAGCATCACCACAACTTCATCATGTTACAGATCACAACATCAGAAGCATGATGCAAAGCCTATGGAGTCAGGAGTTTGACTGCTGCTTGTCCTGAAGGTTTTGTGTATGCATCGCCGCTGAGATCAGTGCAAGCTTGGGATTATGATGCAGTGACTGCCACATAGTTGCACATCACTGAGCATATACGCAGCAAGCCATTCAGAGGGTGCTNAAGCCTAGCACGTGTAAGGCTTGCGAGACCTTCACCTGCCTATTTCGCAGGGCACATCAACAGGCACCTAACTCTTGCATAAAAGTACCTATAGCATGATCAGCGCTCTGCTTCGTGATTCCTGAAGATCGCTTCTGCATTCCACATATTTACACATATGTTGCTGTTGCATACCGCACCTATGTCTCAGCTTCCTGCAAAGTGCAGGAATGGCTGCTATGGGCATCCAGGTTCTGTCCCTGATGTGGCTTCGAACAACAGTCAACTATCAGTACCGCCACGGCTCCTCCATNCCGTGGCCAACATTGTCAACCTGTGCACTACTTGGGCAGGCTTGCCTCATGGCAAACAACACATACAAGTGATGGCTGCTCAGATGCATATGCTTGTTGCAGTAATGCTTGCTACTGTGTGCTGTGCTGCACAACTGCCTGACTGGTAGCATATGGACATTGCTGACTGACATGCATGACATATGATGCATCACGCATCGCAGAAACACTATGTGTGATCAGAAATCAAGGATAGTGCAGGCTTCACCTGAGGGATACCATTGCTCTGCAAATGGTATTTGCCTCTCAGTCGCACCATGCTTTGCTGCAAATGCTCATGGAGCAACTTCAAAATAGTGACCCGGTCAAGCTTACTGTATACCACCTGTATAACGGAGTTGTGATTGTGCACACAGACACTCATGGACAGACACCATGCGGGCTGCCATGCAGAGCCATGATCTGCTGCAACAGCGCACACGCATTGTACATTTTCTTGCACCAGTTGAGTNATACCTGTTTCTGTCTGTTGTTGTCTGCCACTCCAGATTTTCCACCACCCTCAGTCTTGCCTGGCAGGGATGTCGTGGCTTTTTTGTCACCCTGTTGCTCCACNGCAACAATAGGGCAGCAAGAATGTCGAAGGCGTTGACTTACAGTGTCACAAGATGATGTCTTGGAAGCAGCTTGATTTGCGAGCATCCACCACTCCTGCCAGCTGGGTCTTCAGATGCCGGTAGCAGCTAGAGTGGAGCTCCTGCTGCAAGCGAGCCAAGCATGTAGCATATGCTGCCTGCTTGCGGGTCAGGACATGGAAGAAGGCATGATATCCCAGCCATTTGACATGGCATTGGGAGACCCTGTTCTGACAGCCTGTTTGAAGCCTGCATTGACCAATGAATACTCGACTCAAGGGCGACACCCTCAAATAGTGTACACAAATGTAACACAGCACTTACACAACANGTCCAGCTCCTCATGCTTGATGTGGCTCACTAGGGCGCTGCGGATGTCACTTTCCACACAGCCTGCCTGCCTGAAGAGCTTGGCAGCCTTCTCCACCTGCTCCTTCCACTCAGGCCGCCCCACAGCAGCAGACAGCTGGCTCTGCTCGTACAACAGGTTGCCAATCAATACCAAACTCTGTGCATAGAAGTTGACATCTTCTTCTGCAGGCGGCGCATCCTGCAGTACATCAACTTGTCAGCACACGGCACTTCCCTTGTGTCCCTGGGTACCTTCTCGGAATATGTCAGGACCATGCCAGTCTAGCGCCTGACACCGGCTGGCAAGTGTGTGAATTATAACTACTATTATGCCAGTCTACCCTGTCATGTGCAGCATGCCGTTACTGTGTCATTGGGCCAGGCTGCCGTGCAGCTTGGTAAAATGAGTAGGGCTTCTGAGCACACAAAGTCAGCTCTCGCTGGTCATGCTGATGGCATTGAAAAGTTGTGCAACAGTCAACACTGAGCAGTATGCTTGAGAGCCACACAACTACNACTGAGGTTGTTGCACAGCAGAGAAGGGGCAGCAGCCACGGTGATCAGATCTCTTCCCGCCATAGTGCTCAGTGACGCAGGCGAAGCACCGGATACAATGCAAGAGTCCACAACCCCTGTAGCGACGCTCACAACGACTTGTGTCAGTAGCAACGCAGCATGGAAGCCTAGGTGGTCTCGCTGCGACCTGCATTGCCCAGAAATGGGAATCTAGCATCTACCTCTGGCCCTTACAGGGCGTCACAGACCAATAACTACATGCCAATATCCATGCGCCAAGGAAGAATTGCGTGAACGGGTCGACGTGAGTACAGTATGAGCTGCAGGTANGCGTCGGCACTGCTTCAGGTATGGCTCCTTCAACCTGTTTGAACTGTCAGGGCACACAAAGCTCAACACTGTGTGTTGATGCTGTCCAGCTTTGTACTATATCTGCTGAGATAGTGCAGCATGCAGTTGCAGTACTGAAATAAATCAGGACAGCGTACAGGCCACTTGCCCTGTTGTTTGTGACATGTTCTGTTTGACATTTGTCCACTTTGCAGGTGGCTATCCGCAACACTCAGCAAGGTGTCTTCTACTTCAATGACCAGATTCCTCTGACAGCCCTGATGCTTGAGGAGGGCAGGATTGAGCCGGCCGCCTTTGTTCAGACATGGAAGAACCTTCCAGAGTCCAATGAGAGCCAGAAGGAGCTGCCAATCAGAATCGGTAGCCTTGACCAAGTGAAGGCCAAGATTGAGGCTGCAAACATCTTCTTGATGGCTCACAAGCAGGTGTGCAATTCATCCGGACCAGTGTTGTTTTGCACAAAGTTTGCACATCACGGCAACAAGCTAAAGCCTGTGCATGCTGTGCATCTCATTTCCTGCAATCATTATGTTTCCTGCAAGCATTATGTTTCCACATGTCCGTTACCACCATGGGACTGCTAAACTTTGGCTAAGCATTTGAATTGCTTTACACGCNGCTGTAATGTAGGTCAAGCCCCTGCAATTCATGCACATGTGAGGTGGGGATGCTGGCATATCACTACACCCACAAGTTGTGTGCACCAAGTGGAATGTCAGGAGGCACTAGCCTATCATACCTCCCTAAGCAGCTGTCTCTGAGTGTCTGCGACCTTGATGGACTTGGCTGTCGCGGCATATCTGCGCATGCAAGAGTGATGTAAAGACCACTGCAACCACACGCAAACAAACTAGGACGAGCGGAGGCAGCTTACAGTCTGCAGTGTACATCTCGCGACAGCAGCTGCACGTCGGACATTGTGGTCGCGGCGCAGTGGACCCAGTGGTGACTATAATGCACACGCAGCAAATGTGCAGTCACGCGTGCTGAGGTCGCGTAACGAGAGTTTCTGTACGCAGTAAGTGATGGCGCTCACTTGTGATCAGCGATGACCGACTCTAAGCCGCTGTCGATGAAGACATGGCGCGAGAGCGTGAGTGACCGTATTGCTATCGGAAAGTTGTATTCTTAGCGTGCGAGTATGCCGTGCGCGTCGTCCGTGACCGGCTCGATGTAGCTTTGTGCAGCAGCGTTTCGACAAAAACGCTCGTGCGTTACACTCAAATGCATGTGGAAATTGTGGAGGGTGAATGGAAATTGTGCCTCTGGTCAAAAAGCTTTCCAAGCATGTACAGCATTTGGATTTGGCGGGTAACTACTTGCCACCAGTGCTGGAGTCAGACAAATCTCTCAAACTGTTGCCCAGCAGTGTCAGCTTATCAGTACCAATCCACAGTCAGTGTNGATCCAGCAGCACTCAATACGGACAATGAATGGACAGAAAAACACTTGGTCCTGCCCAGGTCTCAAGAACTTGCTCCTCAAGACATTGTGCAACTGCAAAGCACAGTTCAATACGCTCCCTTGACTGTCTGTCAGCAACAACAATGCTGACACAGGTAGGTGGAGTATGAAGTGCTTTTAATATTACAATCTCAGGCCTAACACCCTGAAGTCTCTTCCATGTTACGCACATGTGTACAGTACAGAGCGCGGATCATAACCTGGGGCGGCTCACCTTGCCAAAGGCATCCTTGTTACTATGAATGCCAACAGAGTCATTAAGAGGGTTGGATGATACATTTCTGGCCTTTGCCTCTCCAGGATGACTTTCGACGCCATTGATGAAGCACCGCAGATCTGGTCGAGCTGTGTCTGCAGAAGCATGATCTTCCAATAGGAATGCAACTTCAGTCTGACCTATAACACTGCTACCAAATTAGTACAATGCGGCTTGCCACTCCTCAATAGTGGGCTTCCTCTATGTAAAGCAATCTCCAACTTTGCCGCGCGCTCCTCTGCATTTTGCATTGCATAATGTGCCTCAAATCAATTGTGCATATCACATTTGACCATACCTTCACTTCTCTCTGGTTGAATGCATAAGCTTCAAAACAGCAATGAGAAGCCCTGAGTCAGTAGTCACAAGCTCGACACTCAACGCTGCAGCAAACGAAAGAAGATCCAATGTAGCTGTAGCGGCTCTGCAAATGAATTTGTCGTGCGCGAAGCCTGTTTTGTGCGATGCTGCATATTGCCAGCTGCTATGCCATGACTAGCGCTACAAGAAATTACAAGTGTGCCGCTTCTCTTGTGTCGGAGTATTCAGGCTTCACGATCATGCTGTTGTATGCAACGCACAGCACTCCAGTGAGTGAAACTTGCTGATGTTACAAAGAGTTACAGTATCGCTTGCTGTCAGTAAAGTGCATTGACTGCTTCATGAGCAACAGCACAATTGCCTAACTCTCAGCTCATCATGCACAATAAGCCAGCAAGCAGACTGCAGCAAATTGCTAGCAAGGAAGAAGCAGCAACTGCAAACCCAGTGGCTCAGCTGAAAAGCAGCAACAACGAAGAATGGGAGAGAGCGAAGCACCACACAAGTGAAGCACCAAACGTCTGTTCAAAATTCGTAAGGCATCGTAAACTGGCAAAACTCGCAAAGTCAAAAGCAGGTATACATCATGGCTGCTGAAAACCCAACTTTGCAGTCAGAAAGTCACACAGCAGAAACGACACACAGAACTGTTTTGAGAACATCAAACACGGCTGGGGGCGTTGCTAGCAGCTGCGCCAGCAGCAGTGTTGCTGACAGCGTTGTTGTTCCCAAGAGTGGTCATCTGAGTGTTCTTGGGGGTCATAGATGTCTCTCCCCTGCCCAGCTTGGCAGCATGTGCAGGAGTGACACTGCCAGTGGTGACACCAGCAGCATCTTTGGCAGCAGCTTTGGAGAGGTGACGGTGGATGCAAGTTTTGTCAAGTCTGCAACTGTCAGCAACCCAAGTGAGACTTACACGCACTGTTCACTGGCATTGGTACTCTCATTAAATGTGGCAGCATGCAGTTGGGGATTGTGAGTGTCTGTTCGCAAATAGTGCTTGCCTTGTGGCAAGGATGACAATGCTGTTGCTGTTTCAATGATGAATCACCAATGTACTGATGTTACTACTACGAAACCATACAAGCTGGCATTGCCATGTATCAGGCAAAATCTCTGCCCACAGGCTTCAGGCATGCACACCGGTGGTGTGTGAAGCTGTGGCATACAACCTGTGGGAAATGTGGATTGTTGCGTGTTGCAGGTCTTCCTGCCCCNTCCCTCACATTGACATTTGTCTGATGATTTTCGTAGTCGTAACCACAAAGGAATCTAAGACAGTGCATCTGAAACACCTCTAGACATTGAAGGTGTCTTCTCACAGGTCATGCGCGCCAGGTCATGCGTGCCAGAAATTGCCGACATCAATCTGGTTAGAAGTGCAATAATGCCATGGTATGCATCGTGTAGCTGCTTGTGGAAAAGCATAAGCTGACATGGAAGTTCTGTCAAGACCACAAGCCTTCTTGTCAAATACAACATGCGATTCACGGCATATGGGAGCAGTGCACGATGAGGAGGCATCCACGTTGCAGCGCAGCATAGCGCGGCACAGCACAGAAGGCACAGTGTAACACATCAAGAAACTGTGAAGCTAAGTAAAGCACAACAAAGCCCAGAATGGAGAAAGCACATACTTGCCTGTGACCGGAAGCATCGCTGCAGGACAGGAGCCAAAGGTGTTTGTTGCAGTTCATCCAGGAACTCAGCATGGCTGAAGGCAGGCAGGGGGGTAGGGAGCTGCCCGGGCCTGAGGTTTCCCTGCTCAGGGGGTCCAGCAGCTTCACAGTATGGAGCAAAGGAGACCAGCACAGCTGTGGTGAGTTCCACAAAGTGGGCTCTGATGAGGTCTGAGTTTGAGCTGGCAAGGCGAGCTAGCTTGAGGGATGAATCAGTTGGTGCTGCCTTGACAAGCCTGCGCAGGGTCAAGTAGTAATGAGGCTTGCTATCATGTTTTCTGCCTGAGATANACAACAGCATGCATGCATGACCTCACCTGTTGATTTGTCACAGCTATGGGTGCATGGGCACATTTAGGGTAAAAAGCGGAGCTGATGATTCTGTTGTCTACTTGCATGCACCTCTGTGCTCTGTACAAAGTTTGCATGCGTTTATAGCATGTGCAAGGGCGGTCATGAGCGTGTGCATCAGCCAGCGAGCAAGTTACACTTGATAGCGCCTCACACGTTGAAAAGATTCCCATAGCTGCTGTGAAGACTNGTGTCAAGCTTACTCCATGATGAAGTAATCGTCGCCAGCAGGGGAGCGTCGGTGCTCATGTAAGCGTACTACGCGAGGAACGCCNCACACTCTGCTCCTTGTCAACATCCTGTCGTTACCTCTCCTGATGATGTAAGCATAAGTCTTGGCCTGTATGCACATATGTATACTATACCATACTACACATACTACGTCCTATAGGTACATGAATACAGGAACGGAAGCATACAGAGCGCTCATTAACTTCTGCCTTTCGAGTGTAGCATTCCGTACCTGTCACCTTTTTCGCGCCTGAATTATGCCATGTAACGCTGTCTTCTTCCTAAGCCTCTTCTTCCTTCACAGAGCAACTTGAAGATGTAGGCATTCGAGTATTATTCATTATTACCAGAAAGTATGCACAGCTGAGAGCTTCGTCACCTCATTAAGCGCTGAAAATGCTTGTCAGCGATGCATAACAGATCGATATCAGTGCTGGAGTTTGATGTCTGGGATCAAACGCATTCGCAACCTCCTGTCTGGGGGCGCAGAAGACAGGTCGTTCCGTTGTCGTAGCAGGCAAACGAATGAGGACTGCATCGTCGAGGTATCTAGTCCGACAGGTCTGTAGGAAGGTCACACCGCACTTTGTCATGTAGAGCCTTCCACGTAACCAAGAATTTGCGGGTGTACGACAGGTCGTACAGTCTCTGAATTCTCGCCTGAAGAGTGTTCAGGCAGTCATACAGCTGCCAAAGTCTGGACTTTGGAAGAATGCAGGATCTTGCACGAAATGGAAAAGCCAATCACCATCGTGCTGTACGACAGGTCAGACAATGTCATAGCTGTGTTTCCGTTAACTTCGCGTCATCCTGACACACAAAGCTGTCACTGCAGCCAAGGCACTCAGCATGTGCAGATGCCTAGTGACTTTCCCCCAAATGAGCTGTTGGGCAGGAAATGTATGTCAGACAGGATGCATGCAACAGCACTTGTATCACAACCCAAATTGAATGCAATGAGCTTGACTTGTCTATCGGATGCGGGTTCCAGCATACATGAAATTGATTGTTGACCATTTGCNACACCCCAGACTTGCTGAGATGCACAATCAAAGATCAGATCCGTGGCGCACATCTTGCGTGTTTGCCACAGCGTCAAACTCAAAAAGAACAGCTGATGGATGGTCATGCAAAACCACTGCATGCCTGCAGACATGTCCAGCAATCTAGACATCATCACAGCTCTGTCCCTGCAAGTTACGTACGCCAAGTCTTGCAGAATCTTCACTTGCTAAGCTGTACAGNGCTCAAGCAGCTGTTTGCCATCTTCATGGGTAAATCAAAGGTGAGCCTGCGCCAACAAGGGGTCATGTGACTGGCATTTGAGTTAGGCAGGGTCTGCGTTGTCTCTCTACCCGCATGGTAATTTCTCGTCAGTTCAGAGTCGTTTCGCTAATGCTAAGACCTGGGTTGATTATGATGTAAGCAACCATTCTGCCACGTGCTGTGGTGCAGTTGCATTTGTCATTCAGGCACTAGCTTGGCTTTTTCCTTGCTTGCACAGGCTGTGGCTGTGGCATTGAGTGCTGCTGCTTGGGCGCTTGCTGTGTTTGCACAAGGTGGGCAGTGGCAGGAGGATTGTACTTGGGGACCTGTCGGGGTGCTGGTGGGGGTGCAGCTAAGGCAGNTCTGATGCACACTGTAGTGATGAGTTGTGATTGCGCCACAGTGTCTGCCCCAGAATGACCATTAGCTTAAATCAGTGTGTGTACTGATTGCTGTCAAGATGCTGATGCATGGCATCAGCAAAGTGCTCAAGCACTGCAAAAATTATTCGACAAATGGGGCATTCACACGTGGAGTTGCCTGTGCATGGCAATATATCGCTGAGCCAACTCACAAGCCTGAGAGTTTTAACTGAGCGGTTGTGCTGATGCTACTCAGTGCTGCTGACAGGCTTGTGATGTTGCGCCCAGCGTGGATGCTTATGCACTCAGCAAACTTTGACATGGGTTGCTGATGTGTTGCAGGAAGAAGAAGCCAGGATTGCCTTGCAGCGTGCCATTGCTACAGGGCCCATCTGCGGCCGCCAGGAAGCTGCTGCAATTGTGGGCCGCTCCATCACATGGGCCTGCTTAGCTAATGGCTTCTTCGCAAACAGCACTGGTGTGGTGGGAGATGCGTTGGCAGGCAACAAGCAGCATGCATACAAGCTCACCATTGAGGGTGGTCCCTTGCCCTTGGATGCCAATCCAGCGTTCTTTAGTGATTGGCTGGTCAATGACACCAAGGATTGGCACTCCATCTTGCAGCAAGGCAATCAGCGTGCCAAATACGGGTTTGCCTGCATGCAACTCGCTGGCAATGTTGACTGCACAGAGGCGCAGCAGCATATGTGAGCTGCCAGGGAGAGGAGGATCATAATATGTGCAAGAGGTTGCATCCAATGAGTACTGCATGTGCATGCTGAATCACAAGCCGGTGGTGGGCCTACAAAACAATGCAATGTGAGCGTGGTCCCGCAACGCAGATCAGGGAAGGAGGTTGCAAGTGACATGCTGTTGGGCGCGACATACCTGTGCATGCTGCGATTGGTTGAGCAGCTCTGTTGCTATTGTGAAGGCCATGAGAGGTGCTCTGGTGAGCAGCAAACCTGTAATGAAGCTTTTGGTGCCATCAATGGGGTCCAGGACCCACAGGTACTTCTTGCTGTCACCACTAGGTTGCTGCATGCCAAGCTCCTCCCCAAATACACCATGCTCCGGGAACCTTTCAGTGATAAGATCCCGCATTGCCTTCTCGGCTTGCCTGTCAGCTTCTGTCACTGGGCTTCTGTCTGCCTTGTTTTCAACAACAATGGATGATCTGCAGGAGACAATAATGCCATTGCTGNACTCAGGCTGAGGGTGTGTCAGTGCTGCAAGGATGGTTTATGACTGGCAATGCAACCCATAGAGAGCATATGCGATGGTGCACAGCACTTGCTAGTGACTTGCACTTGAGGACATGTTGAAACTGTCAGCGTACATACTGCAACATACTGTGAAGTTGCAATCCTCACTCTGTGTAGGCAATCAATCACTCCAGGAATTGGTGCTTCACAGGCTTGCCCGTTCAAAGCAAGGCTGTCTGCTATTTGCTACAGGGTCACGTGTCGTCAGAGCACACTTGCAGCATGCCGACGACCAGTTCGAACTTCCAAGGACTTCCTTCCAAGTCAAACGGCAAGGCATTTCCTCCAAGTTTCAAGATTTTTGGAAGGATTTCCTTGAAAGCTGGGGAGATGCCTTGCCATTTCACAGTCTCAATGCACAAGCCACCTTCCAGACTCTCAACTGCACACAGCATAGAAACATGGGCACAGTGGAGCTACACTGACTAGGGCCAATGCTTGCATTACAAGTGGGTATGTTGCACAGAAGCAGCATGCTGCTGATCATGAATTTTCAGGCACGANCAAGGCGCATGCTGAAACAGCTGCACCAACGGTGTATAAATGCTTACAAGGATCATTGGCATGTTGGTCTATGTAAGTTCTGCTTGACTTGACCCAGTGCTCTTGTGTGCCGTTGCTACATAGCCTGGCCAACTGTTGTCAGCCAAGCAAACCCTAAGTTGAAACCCAGCCTTCTCTGGCAGGGCCTACATTAAGCGCAGTCAACCGTAGTTGACCTGTGACACGATCGATGCACGTTGAAGTAACATGACATGTGACTTGTGACTCACAGGAGCAGCATGGAGGAAGAAGTGCCGTTTGAAGCTCAGCAGGTGCTGCGAGAGCTGTACAGCCTGGATGCTGTGGTGGGAGGCATCCAAGCTGGCAACTGGGAAAGGTACGNGAGAGAGAGCAGATCATAGATGCCAAGAAAGCTAAAATGTAGGCTGTGCAAGACATATAGCACGCTTGCTGTGAACTTACTGCAATCGCGCCTGTTCAGGTCTTTTGCTTGATTTGCCAGCATGGTCTATCAACATGTGGCTATGCTACCAGGTAGTCGGCGACGGCTGCTGTTTCCCATAAGTCACTGCTTTGTGCAGACTCTCTCGATGGCACCTCAGAATACATATACCCAAGACTTACAGCTTCAATCCATGTGTCGCCCTTCTTCTGCAGTGTGGACTTGTGCTGTGGTCTGCAGGCATATACAAACACTCCCTCTGCGAGACATGATGCTGCGCACACTGGATGACATTTGGATGCATTTCCTGAGGGTGAGTCATAGAAAGAAGGCAATTTTGGGCTGCATGCATGGCAGTAAGGCCATGTCTGGCTGAATGCTTGCATTGCGCACACACGTGCAACTTCCCAGAATGCAAATTNCCTGCATGTGTACAAGTGTGAGTGCCATGTAATCTCTCAATCACATGGTGGGGTGCATATTGCATATTGCACTTGTTCTGGATGTATGTTCCATGGCTGTTAGGCACAATCTTGACACCAGTNTATTGTTGTGTGCAGCACAACCTGCAAACTTGCTGAAGAGCTGCTCGTGTCAAAAATGGCATCATTCTCACCCAGATACTAGACGGGCAAGTGCATGAAGAGCACATGAGAAAGAATGCCCATTCTACTGTCACTCACAATATGTCAGTTGTTCTGTGCAAGACAGAAGGTCAGTTCATCTGTTTGCAAGCNCTGCAGATGCTCCCTTGCCCCGTCACTCACACACGACACTTCTATGACCTTGGTCACAGCCAGCAGACTCGGTGTTTTGCAGCAGTGGCACGCTCGTCAGCCCTGTCCACCCAGCCAAACTCAATTCAGGGTGCGAGGGCATGCAGTGGCGGCAGCTGCACAAGCAGCAACTGCTGGGATCGCTGACCTGCCAACTAGCAAAAGAGTGACACTGGTGACAACTTCCTGCCATGAACAGCAGCAGCTCCTCCTTGTAACACAACACATACTGTCTGCATGTGTTCAGCATGACAGTATTAGGCATTGGTTTCCTCGCACTAATCAGCCCGTCCCTCTCAAAACAGCTTAGGCAGACAATGCATCACGTCACTCTCTGTTGTGCAGCCTAAGAAGCCAAAGCCCACGCCATCAGTGACCGCAGCAACAAACGGAGATGCAACCAAGCCAGTCAAGAAGAGCAAGGCCAAGCCTAAGGCCTCTCCTGAAGTAGCCACAGATGGAAAGGGCAAGGCCAAGAAGCCCCGAAAGAAGAAGGACAAGAACGAGCCAAAGCGAGGCCTATCTGCCTTCATGTTCTACAGCCAAGCCAACCGAGAAAAGGTGTGTGCCATCTATGTCATGCCTTACTCTGCAACAGGCAGTAGCATGTTCAGCAACACGAAGCAAGATTTACCTGGGGCCTTGCATGACAGCAGCTTCTCTAATCAGTATACATTCCTCCCCAGCTGGTTTAGCTTCCCAACAGCAGTTGTCATCTGCAGACTGAGTCATGCGCTGCCTGTGGCATGTTAATGCTTTGCATGCAAACCTGAAGAAACAATTGGCTCACTGTCATCTGCAAGCTGTGTCCCAACTATGCTGAGCCGCTGTTCTGCACTGCANTGCAGTTGGGTCAAAGCGTTGTTGTCTGCGGTGACGCACGCTGCAACGAACGGCTGTACTAGTTTGAACTAGGGTCCGTCGGTTCTAGCCGGCCACTGCGGTGGGATGGCCGGCGACAGTGATCACAAACCACTGAAGCCAGCGCATCCTGCCGTTAAGAGTATTGCTGGTACGGCCATATACTCATGCATAATAGTTTGCAGAGCATTTTTCAACGCTCGCGCAATCTTTCGCAGGATCTATTGGCGGTGCAGCTGAGGCCTGTTGTCTACAACCGATCGATGTTATCAAAACCAGACTGCAGCTCGACCATGTTGGCAGATACAAGGGTGAGAATGTTCAAGCACATGCGCACATGCGAGTTGGTAATCCTGACAACTAGTGAGCTTCTCGAGAGCCTGATTTGCTGCATAAGTTTTCCTTTTTCTAATATATCACGCTGGATTTTATCTATGTCACTCTGCTTTGTGTGCCACCATTGCTACTCTAGAATCTGGTTTCAGGCATTTGGCACTGCGGGGAGACCATCATCAAGGAGGAAGGCGTGCGAGCACTCTGGAANGACTTCAGCTTTGTCCAGGGACAGTTGCATGGCAGCACAACTAGTGATGCTGCATATGTCTGTTGCACACACCAAGCACACTGGCACTGAACAGTACAACTCATGATGACATTGCGCTCTCAGTAAGCNCACATGAAGTGTGTTTTGTGCAGTGTGAAGTCCATCCACGCTGACTCAGCGTGTGGCCAACTGCTGCAGAATTGCCAGTACTGCAAATTGCTGAGACGTCTGTCCTTGCTTGCACCGGGCTGAGTGGTACACATTGCATTACATATGTATAAACATACTTTGCCCACTCAGTCTAACAACATGCAAGTTGCCCATTGTCAAACGTTACCTAGGGTCAGCATTTCCGATTGAGTCTTACTGCTGGCGTTATGGCAGACATGTATCACGGCATGCGTCAACGCAACACTGCGCGCAACAGCTGTCAAGCAGGTGCCAGACCAGTGCACGATATATGCACTAGCACAGCCTAAGCCCATCCAAAGCTGAACTACAACATGATCCGCAGCAACACAGTCCCAGGTGCGAAGGTGAGCGAACCAGCATCATCTGAGGCTATGTGATTGCATCTGGACAAATTAACAAACCTACTTTATTGCGCTGCCTGTAGACTGGACATCTAGCTTGTAACTGCATGTGAGATGCAAACTGCTAAGTGCAGACCACTCTTATTAAGACTCAGAGCCACTGGTGGCAAATTGACTCTCTCCTGAGGGCATGCCTGGAGTTGCATAACCATCATCGCCACTGCTTGGTGCTGGGGCTGGTGCACCACTGCTGGATGTGTAGGTGCCAGCTGCAATATTGTCAGAAGGTCAGGAAGAAATTGTTTATAATGACACTACAGCAAGAAATGACAATGCACAAGTTGTACACAGAGCACTCATTGCCGAAAGCCAACAACTTGGCCAAGACGTCGTGCATGCACTGCTTCAGAAAGCGTAAGCAGCCATTCTGCAAGAGTGCTAACAGCACAACTAATGCTTGCAGTGCAATGCTGCAATGCTCAGGGTGACAACACACACAGAGGTGCATTTGGTGCTAGCATGGAAGGCACATTCCATGCATTGTGGACTTGGTGCCCTGACATCATACCTTCTTGCAACATCCTTTCACGCAGTTGGTGCACCTGCTCCAGCTCTTCCAGAATCCTCTGATGCTCCGCTGCTTGCTCGGTCTTGTCACTTTGCAGGCTACGTGGAGTTGCCAAAACTCCGGTGAGGAGCAAGGCCGTGAACAGGATCGCGATGGCGGACTTNGAACACAGGAGTCTGCATAGGTCAGGCGTGTTGCAATGCCTATTACATTGCACAGTAAGAATGTAGATTGTGTGACCTTGAGACAATGCGTGGTGATTGTATGTATCTTGGCCACTGCTGAAGGTCAACATGCATGCAATGTTGACTGTTCACCGCAACAACTAGTATACAAGCGCTGGTAGCTATGGTGCACGTGTTGCATTCCTTGAAGCTGGCGACACGAGGAAGATCGCAGTATGTATGGTCTATCCCTTTTGTGAAGCACAATTACTCAATTACTATAAACTCTCACTGGGACTCGAAAACTTCCTCATCTATTTTGTCATCAACTACCAAGATCTCAGAGTTGCTTGACTGCTTCTTGTCCACATCGCCTGGATCAGAGCGCCTGTTACTAGCAGATGTGCCAGCGCTTCTGGCTGCTGTCGTGTCAAAGGCTGCACCAGTGTCACTCCTCCTGCTTGCGGCAGACCAGGCATGCACGTCTTTGAGACAACCAAGCCGGCACAGACATGCTGCATGTTGTGTCTTTTGTCATTGTCTTTTTGTTTGACTCACTGCACTTTGTCTTGCAGGAAATGTTGCTGTTGACTGCTGATCAAGTGGCAGACCTGCTTTGCCTGTACCACCTCCAGTGCGCCAAGCTTGCTGANTGTCTAGCTGCACAGCGCAGCATTGCACCCACATCTGCAGGTTTTGCAATACCACATGCAGTGCCCACTGTGACTCAATGAGCTGGCTGGCTGTGCAGATACTTAATCTATCCCCAGCCCTAGCTACTGGACTCATCCTGGTTTCCTGCTGTCCTGGTGGACAGGTATGTCAAGTTTGAGAGTCTACAGAAGTGCTGATGTAGTAGATTTGGGCATTTATCCAATGCAAGTCAAATCTGGATGTGGTGTTTTGGTGCACACGCGTGTTTTTGTCACTGTGTGTCCACAAAGGTCCATCACCTGACTCAGTACACATATGTTGCAACGTTGTGTCCTTGACCATTAATGCAGCGGGTTCATTTGGCCTTTCATCTGGCCTGGCCCGCAAACCTGTTCTGCTGATTTGCCGTGACAGTCTCTCCCTCATGTTCTTTCGTGCTGTGCTTGCTCAGCTTACACAAAGTTCGAAGCACACAGCACACGCAAGTATACATATGAAACTGCATGGCAACGCACTGCTGCCAAAGCCTGCCTCAAACTCTGCCTTGGTCAGCAGGTCTACCCATAGCACCTACAACACAGACAGGGTGCACTCAAACAAGCAGAGGCCATACGCTGCATCCGTGTGTGTTCGTGAGTAGCTCGACCTTGATAGCTGACACTTGAAGAATTGCTGTATTGCTGCTGTATCGCAACATTGCATCCCACCACAAGCTCCTGATGCACATCCAGCACATGGGCTACCTGGTCATTGGGCTCGGACAGCTGGCGCCATCGGACAGGGATGTCCATGGCGTCCCGCCAGCTGAAGGCATGCTGCCCCTTCATGGCTGCGTGGCCCCCTGCACTCGCCCCCTTGCTCTCCACCATTATGCTGCGCCCCGCCTGCCGCTCTGCTACCTGCCAGCCACGTGTATTCAGCGTTGCAGAAAGTTGTTTGTATCAAGACGAATCCGTTAGATCTACAGAACAGACATGATGTGGTCAGTCTGTTATTGATGCAGCTGACTTGGCCAGCTGAACATGTAGACAGTGTTAGTACTGTAAACAGGCTGCACACAGAGTCGGGTGATCTTTCTCAGCTAGGTTGAGGTTTGTTGATCTGACATGCATTCTGAGGAGTGCCATGCTGCTGTACCTGCTTGTACATTGTATGCAGGCAAGCTATGACTGTGTAGCTCTGTGCTATNAGCAAAGGGAGGGACATGTCTGACTTGACTGTACATGCAATGAAAGATTTGTACTGCAGTGTATGAAAATTTATGACTTGCAGATGCAGATGTGTCTCGTATGCATGCGAGCTGTCATGAAGCTGCAGGTTGACCTGTGCAACAAGGGCAGGCAGACTCTGCACCAGTGATAGGGGTGTTGTGTTACAGAGTTTGAGGGGACATCCAAACAAGTGTTACACGCAGACACGCTGGGGGATGTGCTGCAGAGTTGAATTCACAACATATGCAGAGGAGCTGAGCTTACCAAGCNTTTGAGCAGTGGCTAAATCCTGGATTCTCGAAGCAACCCGCATCCTTGTTGTCCCAAGTCAGTCCGAGTCAGTCCAAACTCAGACTGACTCAGTCAGCATACATGCACTGCTCTAAGAGTGGATGTAGCTTACAAACGCTTTAGTGGTGCACCAACTCAAAGTTTTGTTTTGCCAACTTCTGGTCCTGCTCCTATAGGAAGGCCTATTGAGACTTGAAAGAGTGTTGTGCTGACTGACTTGGCTGATCCCTAACTGCAGACTGGTTCCAGTTATCTTCTGATGCTGATGATGCTGATGCTGACTAATGTTTGGGCAAAGTGCTTGATGAGTGCTGAATGAGCACATTGTGGTTTGTTCACCTGAAGCTCCCATGGGGCCGTCATGGCCAGTAGATGAAACCAGGACCTTGGACTCAATCACATTGGGGTCCATGCACATCTGTGTGTCGTGGTTCAGGGACACCAGAGTCCAGTTGGTGACTGCACCACCCACATAGCGGCCGATGACTGGGTCCTCACGCACAATCAGGTCCTCTGCTGCTGTGGCGTTGAATAGCTTCACATTGGGTGCCTGCAATGCATGTGATAAGCCTAAATCATGTAAGTTATATATTTTTTGGATTAAAAGTCTCAGTCTGCACTCAATGAGAGGTTCACTGATGTCAAAGAGCAACGCTTATGACCACGCATGTGACAAACATCTCCGTCTGCACTTAGTCAGAGATTAACCAACAGAGTGGGATGAGTTGCTTGCACAGTNGCTGTTACACGCATGAGCACATGCCACACATGCTTAGTGTCGCACATGCTCATGCTTGTAACAGCAAAACATGGCCCCTCACACAGCAGTGTTGCAAATGTCTGAGGCAAGACATGACAGCACTCTCATGCAATGCTGATTGTACACACCTTGTTTTTGTGCAGGTGCTCTCCCAAGCTGGTAGCAAGCTCCTGCTCCTCCACGAAGAAGGAATAAGGAAGCTTTTCTTCATTTTGCAACAGTCCATTCAGCAGTGTATTGAGCTGCTGGACTGTGACATCTTGGGGCACATCCAGCTGGGGACCTGCAGTCAGCACAACTCACTTGCTGTGCATGCAAGATGACTTTCAACACCCACAGAAGAAATGTTACAATGTTGAAGGACAAAGGACTGCATCAAGCTATGTTGTGTGTTGTACAGTGCATCCTGCGATATGCACACCCAGGACAGTATCTGATCAGTTTCAGGCGACATGCTCTGTGATCAGTACACCTGCCGTGACCCCATCATCTGACAGAAATTGGACTATAACGTTTGCAGTGGGTATGGCAGCTGCCTCCTCCTCAACCTTGCGTTTCTTCGCCCATCGGTTCTGCTCCACCATGTGAACAGCTGTAGGGGCCTCAGCAAACCCCAGCTCCCTTCCTGGCGCCAGGGCGCCGACCGGGAAGGTTAGGTTTCGTTGGAAGCGTTACTCGAATTGTTTGCGGTGTGTCGCGGTCTTCGTATGTCACGCTGCAATATTGGGACAATGTGATGCGAGGGCAGTGAACGTAAATGATTGGAGCCGTTTGGTGCGATGTGAGGAGCTGATTGCTGATCAAGGTTCGGCATGTTGACCTGTAGCAGCCGTCTTAGGTCAACAAGCGTTACTGCGCCTACGTGAGGTTTCCGACATAAAGCTCTTCTGCAATTCAGCCAAGCGCGCACACTTCGACTGCCTAGCGATTGCATACAAAGCTTAGGCATGAAGCTCGACGTGAACAGCCTTCGCTATCTCAGCAAGGATGAGTGGCGCGTACTGGGCTCCGTCGAGCTAGGCCAAAAGAACGTAAGCTGCTCGCACTTTCGCGATCGGACCAGGACCTGTGCTTGATGGTAGATCTTGTTACTGACGCGCAGCTTGTTGCAGCACGAGTTGGTGCCCAAGGAGCTGATCGTCACCATCGCCAACCTCAAGTGAGGCCGCTGATCCTGGTGTAACGCTTGCCACAGTCACTGTGTCAGCGCTGCGGTTCGCTGTCGGTTCGACACATCTTACCTCATGCTACGTGCAGACATGCTGGAGCAGAGGTGTACATCTCGAATTTGTGCAAGTACAAGCTTTTGCACAAAGAGAGCCGAAAGTATGAAGGCTATAGGCTGACCTACCTTGGGTATGACTTCCTTGCAATACACACGCTGGTCAAGAAAGGGGTCATCAACAGTGTTGGGCGCCAGATTGGAGTTGGCAAGGAGTCTGATGTCTATGAGGTTAGCCTGAGACAGGCAGCATCCACATGCCTTGCTGCTCAACCGTTGCTGCTGCTCACATGGCTTGAGTGATGTTGCATTCCAGGCAGATGAAACATATTGTTTCAGACTGGCCATACTAGCCAAGTTCAGGCTTGCTATATATTCACGCCCAACACAAGTGCACTTGATATGAGTACTACACTTTCTGCATAGGTTGTCATGAAAAGGATTTCTGGCCATGCTTGCATGTGTTCTGCAATCTGTGGAGGCAAAAATGTCTACGTGTGTATGCAGGTGCTGAACGATGAAGGTGAGGTATTGGCGCTGAAGCTACACAGACTTGGCAGGACCTCATTCAGGGCTGTCAAGTCTAAGCGGGATTATCTGCAGCACAGAACAAGCTTCAGGTGACGATAAGCGCATGCTGTGTGCTCCATACTTGTGGACAGCTGCTTGCGCCTGGCCTTTCAAGCCTGTAGCTGTGGTCTTCTCAAAGTCAATGTGGCAATTGACACCACAAGCTGCAACCTCTGCAGCAAGCGTTGTGCTCTTCATGACATGTAGTGCTGCAACTAGGCACGTGTGTGCACATTTAGAGGCATACCATCTCAAAAGCATGCTTACCTGGTGGCCCTTTGGGGTAGCGTGTGTAACACCCTGTACTCTTTATCAAGTGTTGACATCGCGAATTTGTGGTTACAGTTGGCTGTACCTGTCCCGCTTGGCAGCAATGAAGGAGTATGCTTTCATGGTGGNACTGATCACCTGTGCCACAAGCGGCAAAAAGACCAAGTGTCTGTGAAATCTAAGCACTGCATTCTGTACTTGAACACACCAATGTCATTCTGCTGAGCGAGAAACCCCGCGCATGGATGTGATGTTTCAGGAAAACAGAGCAGCATACTTGTAGCGCAAGTTTGCCAAATTTAAAAGCTGAACAAACATTTGGCCAGGTGGACCTCATCCACCAGAGTGGTACCAGGTTGTAGCTCAAGAGCATGGTACCACTCCTCCAGTTTTGCAGCACATTCAAGCTCTGTCATGTCTAGGCACATCAGTCAAATGCCCCATAGCAATGGGCAAGTCATGACAACCCAACCTGAAGCAAACTTGCAAGCATGACGGTGTTGCCATACCGATGTTACGGTGAACACCACACTGTGGGGTCCGGTCCACTTTGACACAGCACAACGACTTCTGCTCGAGCTGAACCAGCAAGACTCAGGTAGTCAGAATACACAACAAGCACACGTCACAGCCATCACTTCTAGCTCTTGAGTTTACAGACCGCAAACGTACAGAAGACCCCAGATACTGTTCACGACCTGGTGAAACCTGATAGGTACGAGCTGTTTGTGCCAAACGGCACATCGCGGACAGCCCAAACAGCGGAGCATCTGCCGTCAGTGTCCCCAATATGTGTGGCCCGATCGGTGAGCGGTTAGCTTGATGAATACCCGATAGGGGCAATCAGTTGCAAAGTGCTTAGTGTAGGGCCTCCTACATTTGCGCTCATGTTCAGCTGACAGACTTGTCATTGTATACATCGTCACATGCAGGGACTGCGTTTTGTGGAGTGCTGTCGCTTTTTGGAGCTGTGTTCATGGCAGCACTAGCTATTATGATCGGAAAGGACTATCAGTGAGTGCAGAATCATGCCAAGGGTTGTGACACTGCAAGCTCACCAACATGACAGCAATATATGCAGCTCTTAGTACAGGACTCAAAATTGACGGATTGGCATGCAGGTACCTGGGCGAGTGGTTCGATACCTCCACTAACTCTACAACCCACGAGATTTTAGTCCCCTATAGTGATCAGAAGTCCACAGCTGTAACCAATTGCTGGGTGGNAAAACGTCCAGCCAGCAAGATGAAGTCTGATACTGATGTTGTGTATCAGAAAACAGAATCAGGGAGTGTATTGCAGCTGTTCCCTCCAATGTAAGCCAAGTTCAAGATGAGAACAGACGCAGACTGATGACAATTGGCAAGACCATGGTTATCGAGTAATTGATTGAGGGTGTACAAGATGTCAAATGTCACTGAGCCTCTCGAATATACAGAGTACGGCAATCTGTTGAGACACCACACTATAGCTGGTATGGCGGGACTGTCCTGCCAATAATTGATATATGTGTCATGTGTGTCAAGAGATGTAGCTAAGAATGAAGCTACGTGTTGAATTGCGTTCAGAAGTACTTGTCAGGGTGAAGCAGGGCAAAAGCTACTCAGCAAAGCCTACACAGTTACTGTTGGCGAGAAGTCGTTCATCTGCTCCGAAGTTTGAGCCAGTGATCTCTGTTTTTGAGATCCCACAGTGTGTCACGTAATGCTGTCACGCAGCTATGTCAGTCTGAGTCTGTGATGGTTTTTGGAGCAGTGCTGGTGCAAGCTGCCAGTGGTGCAATGGTCAGGTCAACATCTAAAGGTGTTCCAGCAACACGGCTCAGTCATGCTGATGACCGAGATGCAGGAAATGACTCTTCGTGAATACAGTGAAAATTATCTGGTGTGTTAAAATTTATTATTGAGTCTTGGTTGTGATTTCAAGCTACGCTCTCTAGGGATCTATTGGTTGGAGCGCAATGCTCGCCATGTTCCAGAGCATATAAATTTTTGAACTATGTCCTGAAGTGTGATGTTGAAGCACATGTGGTGTGGGAATGTGCCAGTGCAGTGACGTTATCGGCGCCCACAAGAATGGTCACATCAAGCTCTGACAGTACTTTCGACTTAGCCGGTGCTCATATGACCATATTTGAGAGCACCTTGTGTGAAAGCAATAGTAATAACAAATTGTCAAGTTTAACCAGTCTGTTAAGGTGCCATCACGCCAGTAGGGGAGAAACAGGCTGAGTGAGAGTTCAGTAGCACCACCACAGGCGTGTCTGCAACGCTGGCTTCGTCAGTAACATCGGCCCCACAGCACGAATTCTGGCTTGATATGTGAGTCTCATTCATGGGCATTACTTGACAAGCGTTCCATGCCTGACCCCATCTACATAATANAGAGGTTTGCAGTTTACATTGAGCAGAGACCTCTTGGCAAAGCTGGCAAATCTTAAGCTGAAGAAGCCTTGTATGCCTGTTTTGTCTCATATGGAGGCCTGTCCCGGCATTTGGGCCTGTCTATGCGTGTTGCAACACTCTGTTTCCAGCCTGTTGGGCAGCCGGCAGCAGGCCTCTCAATTCTGATAAGCTTGCTATGTCAGTCTTAAGTGAAATTCTGACGGCGGTTCACCCATATGCGGCTGATTGCTGCAAGCACATCAGGCTCAAATCGATGTCTGCAACTCGCAGCCAGCTTCATACTCAGGCTCTGCTAATCAGTCTGTCAATGCAACAACTGTGCAGGGCTGCTCAACTGTTCAGGTGCAGCCTGTCTTAACATAGTGGACTCACCCTGTCCCTGATCTTTGAGCTACAGTATGCCTTACCACAGTAAACTTGGCCTATCACTTCTTTTCGAGCTACAGCTGTCAGCTTTTGCAAACCTGCAACTGTCCTGCAGGTAGCAGCAAAGGTAGGAGTGACTGAGGGGTTCATTGCTCAGCGCTGCCGAGGAGCCGGCTCGTCCGAGGTGGCAGTTGCTGAGCGTCACTCACGCTTTGCTGCAGCCTGTGCCTTGAACTCCCTGCTGTCAGAACAGACATCCACTGCCCTTGAGGAGGAGTGGGGGAGACCAAACACTCTGACACAGCAGGGTAGGTGGGTCATGTCCTGCAAAATGTCTGCATGAGCCCTTTCTGTGGTCTCTCATCAGTGTTAAAAGCTCCTCATGTAGACATGTTTGAATGTGCACAGCAATCAGGCAACTGACGCAGCAGGAGAAGTGCATGCTNCCTTTCTTCAAGGAATACACTGTTCTTGCCCCAATGCCCCTTCTGCCATCCAGTACAAACATGGTGAGTCACAAAACGTAATGGCCTCACCTCCAGTGAAAGCTGTTCCAGCTTCCTCAATGCNTGCCTTCATCACAGCCAGATGTTGCAGACATGTTGATCACCCAAGACAACCCCTATGATCTGCCAGATGTGTATTTGCAGAGCACCCTTGCACCAATCTGGCAGATTGGTACAGTGTGCCTCTGTTGGCAGGCATTGTGAAGCCTTGAGCACCTTTTGGGGTTTGACGCTGTGGCGCCATTGGGGCTGCTGCTTTGAGCCTGGGGTGACACCTCCATCATGCTCTTGTGGAAACAGCTCCTGCACAGAGCTGTGTATTTGTCTGCTCCGCCTACTACCTGCAAACACAGGAGCCATCAGGTTGTCTCCCAGACACTGCAATTGTCCATCATGCAGATGCGAATCCTGACAGACCACACGGGGTTTCTTTCAGACACGCGTGCCATCTGCAGGTTGCAGTAGGATGTACCATACAGCTTGTGCTGGCAGTACAAATGCAGCTGCCACACATTGTGACTGCTTGATGAACTTCAAGTTTGCTGGATACAGCCACTGCTTAGAACACACAATTTTAGGTGCACCACGTGCACATTAGCAACCCAGTGGGCGCTACAAGCTTCACATTGCAATTTCGTTGCCGTGCACCCTGGCTGGCTTCATTATCAGGCCATGTTGGCACAGACAAAAGTAAGGATGCATATATGTGCTATGATGCCAGTAGAGCAANACCACACATCCGACCTGTTCCACAACAGCTATGCCAGCCAGTGCTAAATGCCTAGCAGCTGTGTCTTCCTGAGTCGGTCCATAGAATACATAGCCAGATACGTTTATGCAAGGTCGCAAACCTTGTTCACCTGTGAACTTGAATCACACATGTGAACTCATCAAGCTGCTGTCATATTTATCTCTGTCAGACAGTGTGACAGGGAGGTATGGGGTTGCAGCCCTGTAGACCTGTAGCAAGTAAGGCAAAAAATACACAGGATGCAAAAGTAGGATGTGGACCCACATGCCAGCTGCTTTGCCTGCTGCCACACCGTTTGGCGCATCTTCAAACACCAGACAGGTAGAGGGGTCTGGCTTGGGGTCAAACTTGTCAGCAGCATAGAGGAAAATGTCTGGCGCTGGTTTGCCATTTGTGATCAAATCACCTGCACTCATCAACAGCTGTCAACACACCTATTGTTTTTGGGTTTGTCTCATCTGTGTCCATCGTTGCTCCCCCTCACAGGCAGTCCTTGGTCTGCTGCGCCTCCTAAAACACAAAATGGGTTCACATACACGCTGTACGATCAGGTTCCAGCAACAGTAGAAACTGTGTGTTCTCTGTGCTCAGCAAAATGATGTCCAAGTTCAGCTTGACTATACCCATGCAAATGCAGAAGGTAAACTGCCTTGTGTCTGGCCTTGATGGTGTTGCATGTCTTGCAAAAGGCGGGCACATGTCTTGAAAACAGGCTGGTGACAAGTTCTGATCAGCTCTACAAGTTTAGAGTGACCAGGTTTTAGTCTCGTCGCAGCTGCTGGACCATCGTCAAAGGACTGCAGCTGTGCTACACCAACNTGGCTGGAAACTTCATGGCCTGTTGCAGTTGCATCCTGTCTGTCCAACTTGTTGCAACTGGCAAGCACATATACGTTTCAGGCAACAACTGTAACTGCTCACAGTAGAATCTTGTTTGAGTCAAGCTGTGTCAGGTCCTCTTTCCACATACAACACCCCCAACTGACTTTGTGGGCCACAAGATCGTCTGAGATGATGCAAACCATAATCCTGCCTGGCAAACGTGTACACAATTGAAGTAGACTTCATACGGCCATGACAAGGGCAGAAATGCAGTAACTCTAACTCTATTCAAGTGGGCGTCTGTTGCAGCTAATCTATGGAGGCCTCTGTGCCCTACAAGTGTTGACTACACTACATTCCAGGGGAGAAAGAACAATAAAAAATGCTGCCGCACCTACACCTTGATGCTACCTAGAGCCGAAAGGAACCTACGCTGGTTCTGAGCAGCTACAGTACACTAAACAACGGCTGCTGTCAAATCAAATTCATATGAGTTGTGCACATAGTCAATCATGCGATCATGAACTCCTCTAACATGGGTAATCCCGGTGCTGAGAGCATCACTGACTTGCTGCAGATCAAGCACCAAGTTGCCAGACTTCAAGAACCACTGGAAATTGCAAGCAGCATATGTGTCCATCTGCATGTCGACATCCTGGTCCTGCAGCAGCGAACACATGACGGACTGTGATTGCTGCATGCCATTCCAAGCTTGTAAGCATGCACAGAAACAACTTTGTTTTGACATAAATCTACTCCTACATGCATGTGGTATCGTGTGCAGAGCTACCCTACAGACACATTTGAGCATGAAGAACTCCACGGGCTTGGGCAATAAGCATCTTGCCAGCCCAGCTGGTGATATCTAANCTGCTTGCTACACATGCTTGATCAACACTGTCATCATTGATGAGTTGTACCAGGTGTATGGCAACATGCCAGTGTGTTTTGATCATGATTCTGGCTTCGTGATCTGGACTGTTGAGCAAGTGCTCTGTCTTTAGCTTTGGCGACTATACTGCTATGGGTCATTGTGGCATGCCACTGGACGCCATCAGTGTTCACCCACTTGATTTGCGTGTCGTGCAACCTACCTCAGGAACCTGCCTCATCAAGAAGACACAGACTAGACAACACATGCTGACAGCTCGGTGGCAATACAGTTCAGCGCACCTTAACAATGCCCTGCTGGTTCATGTTTAACATACGCTGCAGAAGCTGCTTGTCCTGCACTTTCTGCTGTATGTGGTGCTCATAAGTTTTGTCAACTACATTACCTGTCCATTCTCTTGAAATACCACTTGGCAGCACTCCAACAACAGGACCTGCTAGAGTTCAGCACTGCCCTGTGCTAAGCTATTGTCAGCATTGCAAAAGCATATGCCAGCATCTGTGTGCTGTTGGCGCTGCAGCTGAAAGAGGCACATCCTGTATGTAAAAACAGAGTGTTCTCACTCTACATAACCAAGCTATGATGTATATGGTCACCATACCTTGCAATGGTTGGCAATGTACAGGGGGTGTTGAGGGTGAGGGGCACTGCATGCAGCTAGTGGCATTTGTGTCATGCAGGAACATGCAAATCAGATGGCACAGCAGAGCAAGCAGCATTTGGAAAGTCTACAGACTGAGGCTATTGACAGAGAAAGGAGGTCAGTTGGCTCACGCCTTTTGTCAGATGCTTGTCAACACTGTCCGCCTGTTGCTGTATGTTTTTGGCTTACGCGCTTTCAGCAGCTTCCTTGCATGACATGTGCATATGTTCCCCTGTCTGTATGCTAGCAAAGCTTGCTAGACAGATGCGACACTGATTGCTTGACGCAAGGAAGGAAGCAAGACAGGCTGTGTTATTGCTCAAGCTCTGATGCATGCAGCGCACATCCCTATCCCATGTGGTCCTGTTCCCTTGTTCAGCTTGAGATGATCTTGATCATCTGCTTAACAAAGCTTCACAGTAGTGCAAGCTGCAGGTGACTCACAATCCTGGTGTGCAGGCACAGCGAAGCCATGGCAACTCAAGCAACGAACTTTGCTGCAAAGCTCCAAGAAGCAGACAAGCATGCTGCCACTGTACAAGTCAGCACTTCCAGTTGCATTTGTTAGCCTGTGTCTGCTGCTGTAGCAGTAGCAGGCCATTAGTCAACCATGCCACTCTCAGGGCAACTACGCAGTACTCCATCATGGGAGAGTTGCTTTCATGCCTCAGTGCTGGCATTGTGTCTCTTGGACTGCTAACTGCTCCTTAATCTGTCTTGAACACATGTGCCAGTGTGCCCTGTTCCNGGCTATGGCCAGTCTCAGGTAATAACGCACCCTTTGCTGCACTTTTTTGCATTGCCAATGTACTGTCTTGTCATGGCGCGCCACATTCTCAATTGAGGTTGCAAAGATGTTGTGTATGCTTGTGTTTGCAGCACAAACCAACATTGCTTGTCACAGCAATCAATTCAGTAGCTGTTGCAGCAAGCGATGCTGTTGACCAAGGCATCAGTGTAGGGCAGTATGCATGCGGCCTGGCTCATGTGTCATTTACAAAGAGTCACACAATATGGGCATCATCATCAATAGATCTCTAGCTAGAATATGGCACAGCTAGGTTTGTGCAAATGTAACCAGCTGCCTTCACGCAAGCCCATTAGAAACCTAGTGACAGCAGTAACTTGTCGCATTCAGGTCAGCCATACTGCTTTGCACAGAACTCCCTTACAGTCTCCCTGACGTCAGATTATGAAACTTGCTTGGACAGAGTTCTGCAGAGGTAGTCTACTTGTAGACAAACATGCCACATTTCCCACTCAATCAAACATTCTGTCACACACCTGTCAGCATTTCAGGCAGCTAACATTGGTATGTGCTGTTGACAACCAACCCGTGATCTCCCCAATGTAAAATCTCTGAGACAATCTGTAGACGCCAAAGGTGCTTGTTTGAGCAGGCTCAATACACACATTGGGATAGCCAGCAGCTGGTCCTGAGGGTTGGAGTTCTTGTACAGGTAGGCACGGATGGGACGCAAAGTGGGTGGTTCTCAGATGATGGAGCTGCGCTAGCAAAGGTGGTCAACCCATATGCCATAGATTGGAGGACCACTGACTACCTGCCTGGGGATGTGCTGGTGCTAGGTGTGCCGCCTGAGTTGCTGCTTCTGCATGTCACACACTTTTTGGCAGCTGACATATGCAAAATTTATTGTGCAAGACTAGCAGTTGCATCACGGCTGTGTCACAAGTCACCTAATCAAGCAAGCTGCGTGATGCATCATGAGTCGCTGGAGACTCGCGTGTATATGTACAAGCTTGCACACAAGCTGGTCTGGTTTTCTGTAGGTATGGATGTGGTGCATATGACAGCTTGCAATACCAGCGGGCGCATTAGACTGTCATGTGATACTAGATGGCAACCAGCCAAGGACAAGCGTGATACGAGGTTAAGCATCTGGCACAACAAGTACAAAAAGTCATGCTGAACACAGCTGACAATATGTATATTGAGCGGCAGAGACATAGACTATCTGAGATGCTGACATGGCTCCTATGCAATTGTGTGAGCAATCGTGTAATTGAACACAGTGTCACCTGCACACATATGCATCACGTTGCGCATGTCCTGACCATGTAAGCCTGCAAGTAACCTGTGGTGAATTTTATGGTTCCACTGGCCGAGGCTCATACCGTATGGGCCGAGAAAAGATTGAAAGCAATGCACTGTGTTTATTGAGACTCTGATTGTGACCAGAGCATCTTGAGGCATGCTTCAGCTGATGAAGTGTGGCTGGGAGGCTGCAGCTAAGACCATCTGTGCATATGCCAGACAGCACAACGGGCAATCAATTCGGGCAAGTGATGATGTGCTGAACTGTACTTGGCAACAATCCAACTTTTCTACTGGCAATGTTTTCTGACGATTCATGCACATTGGCGGTCAGGGGCCTTGGTCAAATATGGTATAACAAGACCGCAATGTGCTGGTGGTGGGTCGTACTCAACGTGCCATGTCTTACGTAGACTTTCTCAAGGACGCCGTCGCACATTGTTTGCCCGACGAGCCGGCTGACGGTACTGAACACAACTTGCGGCTCCTGCTAAGTCATGTGGAACAAAAGGGCGTGCGCGCCACCCTGGTACGGTTCCTGAGACTGTACGCGGGTGTTGAATTGCCTGACAAGGCAACTGCGATAGATCCAGTCCTCCTGCGCAACGTGGTCAACAAGACAAGTAGGTTTGGAGACTTTCAGTAAGTGCCATAGGGTGTATGTGACTTAAGTACCGCCTATTGCAGATACGCATATAGCCCTGGAGCTAGACACCTGGTCGTTCACAGTGAGGAAAAGGATACCTGCAGACGTATGCAGAAAGTCCAAAAAAGTCCAGTTGGTCTGGCAGGACCAGGAATGCAAGTCGTTTGATAGTGCACTGGCACGTACATGTCTAGCAGATGCAGCCTGTCAAAGCACTTCCCCATCAGGAGCAGAGGATGTGTGGGAGTTTGCCAAGGCAGTTGTGAAAGCCTATGACACAGTTCACTCGTCGTCTCCAGCTAACCCCCTTACTGTTGCATCATTGGCTACAAAAACAGTTCGGCTGTCAAGACACAACAGCCTTGACAACGTGTCATTCAGTGACTGGTGGAAGGACCTTCACAATGAGGCTAAGAATTTGGTGAGCTGTACCGATGTACAGTCCAAAGTCGTTTGTGCTGTCGAACAAATTTTGAATGATCGCTCTTGCTTGCTTCATGCCTACGCTTGGCTGTGTATCTGTCATGGTGCAAGTGGTTTGCAGTTGCGCAACTGGCAGCAATACAGCTTCTCAGCAGCTAGCGTATCATATGCTTCCAGAGGACTTGCGCTAGAAGGCGCACCCGAGTTTGCAGGAGAAGGCACCTCCATGCAGATGTTGAGGCATGTTATAAGCCAGTGGTCTGAAAAGGCAATTGAGCAGTCAGCGCCACGCCTGGTNGCGTACACGGCATGAAGCCCTGCAGCATTTAGGCTCTCTGATTGATACAACAGAGGCACAAAGGTAACTGTAAAAAATCTACAACTATGACCAAACTGTGACAAAGCAGCTTGACTGTTACATCCGAAGCCAATCTGAGCTAGGGAAGAGCTCCAACGTTGCAGTTGTGCAGTTCTGTATAGCTCAGCCGTTTGATGTTCACTTGTGCGAAAAACACCATGCGCGCACGGGAAACACCGCGTACGTCTTGTTAGGCTGAGTTCTCGACGCACACGCTGAAATATGCTGCAGTGGAGGGCCACACAGGGGTGTGCACNTGAACACAGATATCGAGGTGTTTCTTATGGCACAAACCACCTGGGGCCATTTCTCATATGCATGTTTTCATGAATGGCTATGCTGTGTGCATCTGCTGAAAACGGCAAATGTTGCAGCGGTGCCTTGCCTGTGATGCTTCAGCAAGGCATATGACACTGCAACTGCAGAGGCCAATAATTGCATGGTCATTTCTCGACACTTGGTGGGACGCTCAAGAGTTTCATCAGGCATCTACCCACTAGCACAAGATGGCAACATTACTGCAGGTCATGGTGTTCCATGCCGCAAGTCACTGCGACACCTTCCAGCTTGCATTTTTGAAATTGTCGTAGCACTGCTGCCATCTCATCATGTCAGTGCATTTGGAGTCCAGAACAGGCTGTACGTCATGATGCAGGGTTGCCATAGAGACAAGGGACTACGCACAGCTTGCACAGCTCATGAACCAAAACTTTGACTTGAGGCGCAGCATGTTTGGCGATGCAGCTTTAGGGGCCACTAATCTTCTGATGATTGACCTGGCTCGCTCCGTTGGAGGTAGACAGCTGTGCATTGCACCTCAATCCTCTTAGAAAGCATGGCTGTTGTGCTGACATAGTTTGAGGCCTGTGCCACATGTGACTGCAATACATACAGGGTTGCTGGGCACGCAGCCATCATAAGCTTGTGCAACACGTATCATCAATACCAGGCGCGTGCAACCTTTGAGCATTGTTTGACAAGTTGCGCCTCATCCTCTACCTTTGCTGCCTTTGTTCATGGCAAAGTAGCTTGTGACAAGTACCTCAGGACCTAAAATGCCAAAATGGTTTTGTAGCTTTTGTTGGCTTTTCATGCACTGAACGCTGTCTGTAGTCCGCGCACTGTCTGCAATGACCGCAGACTTCACAGCTATGTGTCTTGCAGCTGCTGCAAAGTTCACTGGGAGTGGAGGAGCTATTGTGGTGTCCTGCCCCGATGGCACGAAGCAGGCCCAACAGCTTCAAGACTTGTGCCAGAAGCATCAGTTTGTCATGTTGCCTGTTGAAGTTGGACCAGCCACTTGCTGACACTGTTGCACAGGCAGAGTCACTGTGACGTGCATTTGTGCAACATTTGATCAATGCAACTGAACGCATCTCTGCCATGCCTGCTGAGCGGTACAACACAGGTTGGTGGTGTGCTACACTAGAGCAGATATCAATCTCAGCACCTTCCGAATAGCACGCACAGATGTCTGACNGACTCAGTACCTGCTGCTTGTCTTGCTTATGCATTCATGGTCAGTTCAGCCACACAGCAGATGAACCTCAAGCTGATACAGCCCATGTGTTGCCTACACAGCAACCAAGCTTACACTGCCTGAAGATCCGTGCTCACAGACTGCTGACGACAGTCAGTAACACAAGTTTCTGTACTGCTGCAGAGTGCCCAAAAAGAGATTGCGCTTTGGTTCAAGCCTGAGGAGCTGAGTGACTACAATGTCATGACCAAAAGTGCCATTTACGAGTAGAACTCTGTATGTAGCAAAGTTGCATGTTGAGTGACTAGCATGCCACAGGATGAGCCTGCCAGGGCTAAGACTAGGACACTGTCATACACAAAGGTCACACTGCAAACAGAAGCGTTACAGTACTGGACTTTCAGCAGTACAAGCCACCAACATGCGACTGACGCTTTGTGTGGCACCCTGCATCTGGAAGCTTGACAATACAGTGAACATGTCCGTAAACACTCACGCTCGTGTCTGGAA
Organism: Trebouxia gelatinosa; assembly: GCA_000818905.1. Taxonomy (NCBI): domain Eukaryota; kingdom Viridiplantae; phylum Chlorophyta; class Trebouxiophyceae; order Trebouxiales; family Trebouxiaceae; genus Trebouxia; species Trebouxia gelatinosa. Next base: position 5,499,990 of record KN805369.1, on the reverse strand, counting down.
TGCCCTTGATTCACTCCACGCATATGACCCATCATCATACGTGGCTTTGACACAGAAGATGTACTCCATATCTGGACGCAGTGCTGTGCTGCGGAAGCGTGTGTGCAAGCCCTGATACACCTCCTTAACCACACCTGTAGTGGTGGCCAGCATGAGCTTGAACTTGACAATGCGCTCTGCATTCTTGGTGGGCGGTCTCCAAACAACCTCAATTGAGTTGGATGTGCATGTTGCATCAGGCATGATGTCCAGAGTGTCGTAGATCATGTTTCCCTTTCGCTTCTCTGTCTTCAAGCGCTCTATGTCCTCTGGCAGTGTGAAGTCCAAGGTCAACAGCTCATCCAGCTTGTTGTCCCTGCAGTGTGTCATTCGCAAGGCTGTCAAGAGCTGAAAGCCTTATCTCCGTGTATAGTGCAGCCAGTGCTACCAAATATCTGCAAGTTGTAACATAGAGAGACTCCTCATAATCTTCTCATGCTGGCGGCAGCAGCAGCATCGCAGCAGCAGCAGCAAGTGCAGCAGCAATGCATTCAGCTGCACTTCATGCAACTGTATGTACAGCTGTATGTAATCACTGTGTGGTTAGCGGTTGATCACTGCAGGTCTTGACAGGGCATGAGCACAACTATGAGAGAAGCTACCCAGTGTACATGGACAAGCCAGACAACTGTGGGCCAACCTACATCATCGTTGGGGATGGTGGGAATGAAGAGGGGGTGGAGAACGACTTCACACAGCCTCAGGCTGGCTGGTCAGCATACAGGGACCTTGCATTTGGGCAGGCTGAGTTCACTATCCTGAATTCAACTGCTGCGAATTGGACATGGAAGGCTGACGATGGTGCCCCAGTGGACCAGGTATGCAGCTTGTTGCATACCCTCCNCAGCACTAGATGATCTGTTGAGGCGCCCAGATTTGCTAGCAACCTTGGTCACTGCCTTCACAGGCTTTGCTGCAGACTTCTGCTTGGCTAGGGCTTTGGGTTCCAGCAAGGGTTGTGGAGAGACCCTAAATGCAGTGCCTCCAGGGCCCCTGCGTGGTAAGGCCCTGGTGAAGCGGGGCAAGGACTGTAATGCCCATCTGGAATTGAGAGCCCTTGGCTGTAGCTGTGTGACTAACTCCAAAATGGCCTGTGCGACTGGTTCTGCAGTAGTTGCTGTCCGTACCTGCGAGTTTCCTGGACAAGTCAGACTTCACAATATGCACTTTGCAAACTCACACTAGAAAAAAGACAGCAAGGCTAGAAAGAGTGAGATTAAAATTCACCTGAGCACCTCACATGATCTTCTACTCAGGCGAGCGCTTGTGCTGTGGCATGCTGATTCATTTGACAGAAGTTCTTGCTTGACAAGAACCGCTGAGACCACTTAGGAGGTAGCACTTATGGCAGCATTGCAGACATACGGACATGCAGAACTTCCACAATGCGACCCAATTNTGCAGAGTGCGCTTGCTCAGCCTGACCAGGTATGCAGCACTCTGACTGTTGCAAAGGGTTGCAGTGCATGTTTCATCAGCTGCTGTGATAGTCAAGGTGCAGCAAAGTGCATGTGGTGACAGTGCACTAGCATGGCTCGTGCTGTTTGCTCTGACCTCTGCCAACGATGAGGCTGGAATTGCAAATCTGTACACTCTACTGACAGGCCAACTAGGCTAGGCAGCAAGGCCATCAGGTTGCTGAACATGCTGTACAGCTGCTGCGTGCACTCAATGGGCTTGCTGCAAGGTTGCAGAGCATCACTCACATGCAAAAGGTGTATGCAGTTTGGATGATGTATAGTTGTCACCACAAGCCATGCGCCCATGACAAACCAGTGTTGTCATGCAGCATAGTGCATGCATCTTAGAGCTTGCTTCCAAACCTCTAAGTTTCCCCTTTCCCTCTCTACCTCCCAGCCCAAATTGTACACTGCAAGCACATTTCAGTGCAGCTGCTTGGCAATACACAAAACATGTAAACATGTGTGCCCTGCAGATGACTGTGCCCCAGGGCTTGTCTGCAACACTACCATGCAGTGCGCCGTTGGGCAAGCCATTGGTGACGCTTGCACCTCATCAGGTCAGAGACCTTTTTCTTGCTGGCCTGCAATGCAAGTTCGTTCTTCAGGACATATGGGCTTCTCAAACATACACCATAACAGCTATACAGCTGCTCCTGTGGATGCTGTTAACTGAAAAGTCTGGTCAATGCAGTTTGGCTCTCTTGTGTAGGACCATCTGATCAAGCTGATTTTCAGTGAAAATATGACCACAAAGCAATTTCTCAGCTGTATGGCCATGGATGCAAAGTCCATTTGGACTGTGTGACCCAACTCTTTTGTGTTACAACTCTTGCAGCAAGTCGTTCACAGCTGTCGCACATGGTTGGCCTGTACAGACTTGACAAACATCAACAAGACTGTGCTGTGCCTGCAGCGGACTGCATGGCCCAGGGTGTTTGCGATCAAGGCAAATGTGCGGCGGGTGTGCTTGGGTCAACATGCGCAACTTCAGGTACTGTGCATTCTTGTTAGTGCAGTCCTTGCTGCCTCATACGCTGCCTAAGCAGCTCTGCACAAGCTGTAGGACATGATTTGCTACACCACAACATGGCATGCCCAGACCACAATTGTGTTTGGTGACCCAATACAATTGAAAGCCCTGCTACAAAGTNAGCTGCTCAACTGCTGCTGACACAGTCTGTGGCGGTGCACTGTTACGCAATGGGGTGCGACTGGTGAGTGAACTGGCGAACTGGGCAAACACACTCCTAGTCTTCATAGGCGATCTTTGCATCATCGCTGTCGCTGCTGTCGCTGTCGCTNCGCAGCTGACAAGGATCAGCCCCAAGAAGACGGTAGAAGGTGCTGTCGGAGGGCTTATATGTAGCATAGCTACAGCTGCTGCCTTTTGGCGCTTTCTTGCGTGGCCAGCAAATCTGTTCACAGCTGTCAGTCTTGGAACTCTTGTCTTCCTTGCAAGTCTGTTTGGTGACTTGATTGAGTCGGTCATGAAGCGAGATGCTGGCATGAAAGACGCCAGCAATCTCATACCAGGTCATGGCGGTTTGTTGGATAGATTCGATAGCTATTTGTTCACAGGTGCCATTGTGTACTTTGTTGTCAAATTCGTTGTGCCACTATTTGGGTTATAGAGGACTGTGCTTGTACAAACTGTATGCAGTGCTCATATGATCATGAGGCATGCAAGCCAAGGCTTAGCTGGTCGTTACTTGCTGCACACGAAGTGACAGACAAAGAATGAACAGCAACACGCTGCTGTGCAGCAGCAACCTGCAGATGAGATGCTCAGTCATGCGGTCGCCATTGGCTTTCCTCAGGAGCTCGCTTCTGAGCCAGTAACTGAAGAGGCCAGTGGCACGGCAAGCATGCTAGTGATGGAGGCTCAGGAAGCACCACAGCTGAAAGAGAAAGCGGTGTTGCAGCCTGGATTTGAGCAGGAGCAGCTAGCTGGCACAGGCATGCGGGACCTGCTTTCCTGCCCCTTGACAAAGGTATACTTCTTTACGCCTCTGACCTTGACTGTTCAGCTTATGCTTGGCCTGCAAGGCAGCCACAGTGTGGTCATCTTGCAAGGTGGAGCAACACAAGCAGCATCAGTGCTCATTGAAGTATGTTTTTGTGCAAGAGGCGAAGTCACGTATGAGTTGGTCTGCAACTGCCATAATGAACGTCTTCAATGACATGGACTCAAAGAATGTTTGACTGAATGCAGGAGCTACTATCTGACCCTGTGATAGCAGCCGATGGCTTTACATACGAAAGACATGCACTGCACGAGTGGCTCAGATGCCATACTACTTCACCTGTGACCGCTGTGACATCTCCTGTGAGTGGGACTGTGACAAACACAACTTCGCCAGTGTCGATTGTAACTACGCCCGTAGTAACCACATTGGCAAACACAGCATCACCAGTCGCTATTGTGACTACACCCATTGTCACGACACTGGCAAACAACACAACACCTGTGGCTGCTGTTGTTACTCCTGCTGTCACAACTGTGGCAACAGTGACTTCACCAGTGACTGAAGTCACCTCCCCTGTGACAGCAGCTGTGTCGCCTATCACACAGGCAGGCAATGACACAGCTTCGGCTGTGACATCAACAGTATCACCTGTGACACAAGCTGTCAATGACACTGGCACAGCAACCACTTCAGTGGTGTCTCCTGTGTCACAAGCAGATTCTGGGCTCGCAGGCATGCTGCCATGCTCTGCTGCATTTCCAGCAGGTCGCATTNAGCAATCACTTTCCAGGCAAACAAGACTTGCCAGCAGTCAGCGTCAACAGCATTGAGAATTGGCAGCATTGTGCACTAGCAGGATCAAGCATTGTGAAGTTTCAGCATGGGAGCAATAGTGCCTACTGAACACTCCGCTGACTTGCAGGTACAACCACAAGTTGATGAAACTGGCAGAAGCTGTCCTGAGAGAGGTGATCGACTTCAAAGTAGCGGATGACCGTTTCCAGGTAGGCCTTTGGACATGATGCAGTTGGGCTCCCTGCAACCTTTAGCGAGACATAAAGCAATAAAAAAGAAAAGAAGAAGAGTATGCCTTGTGGCTGCTGGTTTTGTATCTGTATCGCCATACTTGATAGCAAGACTGTACCTTGCATAACATGAGACCAGAAGGAGGACCAAGTCTACCCTGAGCTCAAAGCAGTCTGGTACAGTGTGTGCATTGTGTTGGTGCACTGACTCATAGGGTTTAGGCTTGCAGTCATGACATTGCACTGTTGGATAGGTTGACTTAAATTACCATGGGAGTCATNTGCTGAGACCGCCCCCCCTCCCCCCTCCCTGAGTGCAACATACCTGCCTGGGATCTTGCAACAGCTACCAACAAAGAGGTGTACAACCTGTGTGCAGGCTGTGTGCAACATGCTAGCAATTAAATGTATGTGGGCTACGCCTAGCATGCAGTGAGTGTCAGAAAGGCACCACAGCAACACAACGCCTACAAGCCGCTCAATCCATGTTCAGGTGCTTGACACTCTTTCTGGAGCAAGCACAATATTGATGCTGGCAATGCATTGCTTCTCCAGTGCACACATACAGCAAGGAACCCAGCAGTGGCAAGGCCAGCCGGTCTTGCCCAGGGCAGATGGCGTTATTGTGACAAGTCTTTGTGCAGTGTGCTCCTTGACTGTAAGTATGACCAGTGGCGTCAGAACTTACGAACTTGTGCTTCTGATTCTGTGCCACGCAAGTCGAACTTGTGTGCTGATCTTGCTGACATCAAAGCGGGCATGCATATGCAGCTAAGTTTTTGCTATGTGCAGCTAGCTACAGGCATGTTGCTACAATGACATTGACAAAAGGTGCAATTTGCTGCACGCTGTTCATGGGATATGCCTTTGCTGAGAAAGGAAAGCTAACCATTGCATCTTGTTGCTTGCCAGTTTGAATCTGCTCCCACTTCTCTTCCACCATCAGTTTGCTCCACTCCTTTTCGAACTTCTCTGACAATGTCAAGCCAGCTTTGCCCACTTGCGAGTCAGGGAGATTGTATCTGCGACAGTTCTCCCAGACCTGCCGAACATCATCTCGGAACTGCATGGGGGTCTTGTATGCTCGTGGCTTGGAGTTGAGCTTCTTGAGAATTGTGCCTAGATCCATTGGCTTTGAGACAAAGTTTTTGTAGNGTTATATTGAACAGTGCTGCTGTTGATGCCGATATTGACATGCAGCATAGAAACAGTATCTTCAGCTTGCACTCTGGATGTCAATGTTGAGAGTGCCAACTTGCAGCAACACAGTCAAGACTCGTATGTGTGCATGCATTCAAGTGCAAGCAGCATCAAAGTCTGGCAGGGCTGCACATGCACAGAGGGTTGGTTCGCTGCAGCAACCTGCAAGGTTGTGCCTGGTTCATAGAAATTCGTCGAAATTAGCCAGCAAATGACAGAATTATTGGGCAATGCAATGGCCTAATAGTCAGCAATTGACAAACAACAGCATGAGAAGGGAAACAATCGCTGACCTTTTTCTCCCAGTCGCCATACTGCTCTTCTTCCAAGGCTCTGAACTCGTTTTGTTGTTCTTCAAGCTTTGACTTGAGGTCTGCCTGTATCTGCGCAAGCTCCTTGCTGGTGTGTTCAAGATTTTGGCTGGCAGTGCTTGCTTTCTCTTCCAGCTGATCCCTCTCTGCTTGCACTTGTGCGAGGCGACTCTGCAGTGCTTTGGAGAATGTAACACAAAGCAGGCAAGCCCTTTCGGTACACAGTCNGAGCGTGCTGTGCTCCCTGCTGAGTGTGCTGTGCTCCCTGCTGAGTGTGCTGTGCTCCCTGCTGAGTGTGCTGTGCTCCCTGCTGAGTGCGTCTGTGCTAAGTGTGGACTCTCGACTCAAGGCTGAGTCCTGCCGAAAGGTGGCAGACTCTTTGCGCAGGGCAGGTGGCCTGCGCATGCTGCACGTGAGGCTTGGAGGCAAGGCAGCAAGGTCCACCACATCTGGAGCGAAGGTGGCTCTTCTGCTGAGTCTTCCCTTCTTTGTCAGGGTGACTTGTAGCTCAGACTGCCCTTCACTTGCATCAAATGGCTGTGAGGGCGAAATAGACACTGCTGGCGACAGCGCTCTGTCGACACGCTGGAAAGCGATGGATCTCTGCGACACGGCTGATTGCTGGCTGGTCGGGCTGCCACGAGTAACCGGGCTCGGACTGTCGACCATCTCTACGATAGGTTTTTGCGAAGGAGGAGCAGGTGCGACGGAGGCGCAGATGCGAAGGAGGCGCAGATGTCGCTAGCGACGCAACATAAAGACGACACGGCCGGCGTCACAATGCTGAACAGCTGCACTGCGTGTCGGAAGTAACGACGAAATAGTGGCGGGATCGCAAGCCACGTTCGCGCAAGCGGTACCACGGTCGACTGGGTGTGCATGCGCTTGCGACAGCAGCTCTGGACGAGACAGAAGGCGTTCACACTAGGAAGTGCGTACGGTAGACAGATAGCGCACTGCTCGATGTAGGTAGTATTCTGCATCTCAGACTCTGGTGTCGGAGTCAATGTGTGGCGTTTCTGCAACGGTTCAATGGGTATTGATCACTTGTTCCTTTGCATGTTGCCGGACGCATGTTACCGAACAAGCCAATCAAATGGGGCTTGTGGCGACGTAGACAGAGCCGCAAAATGTGGTGCATTGTTACCTGAGAGAACAACCTTTGGCTTGCAGTGTACCATCTGGAAACTACAAAAAGTGGCGGGATGAGAAGTGCACATCACATGAGCGCGTTGCGTAGAAACAAAGACTAGGATGATCTGTGTCAGAGGTAGCTGCAGCAAGTTGAATATTGTGATGTGTACTGAGTTCTTCTTGACGAAGTGTGATGTGTACTGAGCTCTCCTTGACGAAGTCAGCCCTAGCAATGTAGTTGCACCTCTTTGCCAGCAGACTGCTTCCACCTGCACAGTGTCACTTTGAAGCAGCAAGGTGTCACAGTGATGGCTTCTGCAAGACCAGCTCACTGTCTGACATATGCTAATGGCAAGGCATGACCTGCTAGAAATACAACAAACAACTCTGATGTGAAGCCTTAGCAATCTCAGACAGCGATCCACATTGTCAAGGCTGTACAAGCCAATAACAGCTAATATAGCGATACGCTGAAGGTGTGTCCTGTCTGTGCTGCAATGAACGTTGCAGCAGCAGCAGCAGATATAGGACCAGAGAGGAACGCAATACTTGCAAGCTATGTCACGGAATAATGTTCCATATGCCGGCAAGACAGGCACACATTGCCATCGCTGCCTCACGTACCACTTCGTACTCTGCCTCATGCTGAATTGAGTGGTACACTTGCCTTAGCCGCTGAGTCTTTGTGATCTGACATTGGCAGGCAGTAGAGTGTGCAACCGCTGTGCCCTGCCTCATCCAATTGTTGCAAATTGGCCACTGCTGTCAACGTTCCGGTGCATGGTTACCAGCAATCTCTGTCAGGAAGGCACTAAGCACTGACTCCAGAGCATCTCTCTCAGCAATGGATATGAACTTGCTTTTGGCATGGTTGATGGCGTCAGAAATACGGTACACTTCACACAGGCCTGCAGACTTCGTGATATCGTTGAGGCGATTGACCAGTTCATGCTCAGTCTTCCAAACCAGATCAGCCACATTGAGCATCTGAGGTGTGAAGTGGGGCAATTCTGCTGTTATGCAGCTCCAGTCTGAGGCCAGTGCTGCCAGAGGGGGTGTTGATACATATGAAACTGCAGCTGCCAATATGTTCTGTAGACATCCTCACAGCTTAGGCTGTATTTGCACAAGTAAAGAGAATGCAGCAGTCATCTGGTCTGTATCTGTATCGGGCGATGCGATGTGGCAGCTTAAGGATTTGCTAAAACTTGCGGGGTTGACTGAGGTGTCCTGCCACTGCTGGTGTCAAAGACAGTATTGTAAGCAAATCAGATCCTTGCAGATCAGCCAGTGTCACCAGAGCCTGCTTGAGAGCGCTCGAAAGTTGCAATAGGTCGCGGCAAAACGTGCCAGTCTGCCACCGCAAGCGCTTTGTGTTCAAGGCCCTGCTCTACCACCAGAATTATGCCTGGTGTTTTTTGACCTGCACTACACGGCACCTGCAAGGTTTGACGAGGTCCCATGGGCCTATGCCGCTCTGCAAGCAGGCATCAGACAAGGAGGCGCTCCAAGTTTCGCAAGAACAACACAACAAACTAGCAGTGCAACAGAGCCAGCTTGAAAGGTTTTGAGAGTGTGAGCAATAGTCTGCTGCTGCCCCCACAGATTCCCTCCAGGGAAGTCTTCAAGACAAGATACAACCAGCAGAATATGCCGAACGGCGAAACTGCGTGATACCTTGTTCAATCCCTTGTGACTGTACGGAAGGTGCGTTCACCGCGACATTGCGTCACTTCGGCTGAAGATTGCAAGAAGCGGTCGAGGACTACGTGTAGCAATCCAACTCAACTGCAGTAAGCCATCAAGCCACGCGAGCGTTACGATGTCAGAGCGGGGCAAGCGTTACAGTCGAAACCATTCATGCATAGCTGCATGCAGCCTGTACAGAGTTTGCTGCAACGGGTGTGTGCTTGAACGTGACCATAAGCGCGCGACGCGTCTGGTCTCCGAGAGACCGAGCTGTCCTCCTTGTGCTACTTGACCGAGAGGCTCATCTGCGTTGCGAAGCAGAAAGCCTCTTATGATCATACCTGTGCGCTGCTTTACGTGTGGCAAGGTGCGTGTAGCTCCAACGGATGCTACAGATGTATCCCATCGCTGCATCTGAGTCGCGCTCGTGGCTGCAGGTCATTGGCAACAAGTGGGACACCTACCTAGACCTACTGCAGGCAGGATACTCAGAGTGGTGGGTGTGTCGGCTGTCTCTTACCCATGGCTGGAAGGGGTTCTGTATACAATGNAGCATCAGGATGACCAGGTGCTGGCTCTGCAGCAGCGCTGCCTCCCTTGTGGTGTCTTTGAGCGTAATGACTCTGTGCTGCACTTCATCAGAGCTTCTGGTGTCAGGTATGCTGCCTCAACATGCTGACGTGGCACTGTTGCTAAATGTCTGCAACACGCAATGTCACTGAAAGATTTTGGGCCCATGTTTGAGTTGAAGGATAGAGCTGCAAGTTGACGCTTTGAATGTTCATTGCAAAAGGTTGAGTTAGGTCTGCAACAGTTGCAGTCACATCATTGGCATCTGGCGCGTCATTAGTAGCGGAGGTAGCTGTTGTCTGCTACTGCCATCATGCCTGTTGTGTTTCGAGACTTATGCGGTGCTGTGCAAACACACATGTTCTGGTCAAATTGTTGTTCTTTGCAAATGCCCATGCTGCTTGACGCCTACACTGATCCTGGTCAAGGGCTACTCTTTGTCATCAACATGTGAGCCTGAGTTGCATGGTAGTCACCAACAGTAACCTATGCGCTCTTGCTATGAATGTTGTGGGCTTCACGTGTGGGCAAACATTGCCTGACTTTGTATTGCAGGTTGAGAGGCTGGTTCACTGCTAGGAATCCTGGTCTCACAGCTGCTGAGGTTTTGACATCCCCCTTTTTCAAGCCTTGCTATGCGCAGAACTGGGCTGAGGGTGTGAGAAACTTTCCATCTCAGCTTCAGGAGATTATGGAAGAGTGAATGGTGTGTGTTTTTGTATGTGTCCCATGCCCACTGCTGAATTTAGTAGTTTCATTTTGTTGCACACGTTTTGTACAGTTCCACTAGAAATCACAGCTCAACTGTGTGGCAAATCCGGTAGCTGGCTTGTCAGCATTTGTCTATTTCATGTGTGGCATATACAATGTGTGCCTGACATTGTAGTAGCTGAATGCTGCCCAGCATTGCCTGAGATGTATGTCTGTCAGCTTTCACGAGTTGGATGCCTCAGAGGAATTTTCACCATTGGCAAGCACTGCACTTGTCTTTCAATTAATGTGGGTGGTATCTGCAGTGCAGTGATGTATTTTTGCGTATGTAGTGTTCAGTACATTCACAACTCTTGCTTGGCCTTACACTGTACACGAGTGCAGCCTGTAACAACACAAGAGCCTGTTGAAGCCTATACCATGCGAGTCCTGTCAGTATGGGCTCTGGACCCAGAGCCTTGATGTCAAGTGCATCAAAAGTGCTCAATTAAACGGTCACACCGTAACATTACCTGACGAAGAATGTCTGCCATGTGCGATTATGAGTCGAAATGGCTGGGCAGAAGGCAATCACATCAGAGCCGTTCGATATATAACATATATATGCAGACCTTTCGCTTAGTCTTGCCTGTGTTTCAGCGGAGCAACATCACACAACTTGACATCCCCATGTACTATCACACAATAACACCATGGACCTTGCTATTTGCACCACACCCCCTCATATACTCACTGTATTGGTTTAGGCAATTTGCTCGGACTGACACAAATGAGGTCTAAAACCTGTGTATGATAGTAAGCAACCAAACTAAAGTACCCAGGTAATGCTGACAGCAGGTTGGACACAGTCCGTATCACACACCAAGAATCAGATGTTGGGAGACTCCCTGACACACTTTTGTAACCATACGTGGTGGCCATTGCTTGCAGACTACAAAGCAAGCGCAACCCCTGAGGGCAATGGCACTCCTATCACCTTAGTCGGTTCAATGACACAAGAGCAAATTTCGAACTAAGCTTGTCTAAGAAGAAGACGGAGGGGAGAATGAGTAACGCATCTGACATGGGCTTCTGTCAGGAATCAGAGTTCTCAGACCGCGTCGTAGCTCATGCGCAACACCTCGACTCACCGAGGTGGGTCCGACATTTGAGTCGAGGCCAACGATGAGTTCCGCGAATCGGACCGGTCGGCCTAGCCGGCTGCATAATTTGCTGCGTGATCTTGGTTTTCGACCCTACAACCAGTTTGTCGATAGTGCCCCGCCGATAGCAGCCCCCTCTACACTGAGCAGCATCTTGCCCAACAATGAGTACGAGCTGTCAAGCCCTGATAGTTGGCACAAAGGGACTGAGCAGACAGGCTCGACAACTCCGGATTATCACGTGAGCTTCGGCAGCTATTCGATAGCTATGCGACTGGTACCCGAACATGCGACAACACTGTCATGGCCTGTCGTTCAACGCATGTCGTTCGGCGCAGCCTGAGGGTATCTNTTCGCCACATCATGCAAGTGCCTGCAGGACTGGACAAGGCTCGTGGCACGTTTATCGGCCTTGTGATCGGGGATGCAGCCGGTGTGCCACTGGAGTTCTCTCAAGTGACTCGAACCAGTGTGGAAGAAGCACTTCGTTTCCCGGGGGGCGGTGTATGGCGGGTCGGTAGGTATCAGGTATGCACAAGATTGGTCTCTGACGTAACAACAGAACTAGCTGATTTGTACGGGTTCTTGCTGCATGCTGCAGGTCTCAGATGACTCTGAGCTTGCTATAGCCCTCGCAACAGGCTTGCTAGACCCTGCAGCGACAACAGCCGCGAGCAGGGACAATAGCATAGCACAAGCCTACAGCAAGTGGTACAAGTCAGACCCATTTGACTGTGGCATGACATGCCGAACAGCATTCCAGCTCGATGCCAGTACTCCCAATTTGGCTGCTGCAATGAGAGCAACAGCAGCCACACGTAATGCCAGCTCCAAGGCTAACGGTGCATTGATGAGACTGGCTCCTTTGATCATCTATGGGCATCGCCTCAAGCAAGCTGAGCTGGTCAGACTTGTACAGCAAGATGCAGCACTGTCACACTGCCACCAGACCTGCCAGGATGCCAATGCTATCTATGCAATTGCTGTGGCCCATTTGCTAAACAATCCAAACGACAGCAAGGGTGCATCTGAAGCAGCAGACTCCTATGTTTCATCAAATCCCTGTGAAGATGAAGTCAAAGACTGGCTGGTGCAGAGCAAGACAGACTGCAGCGACCTGAAATGCACAGAGCTAATTGGTTTTGTGAAATGGGCTTTCATTCTGTCATTTTGGCACCTGTTGAACGTGTCTACCTTTGAAGAAGCAATAGCTCACACGCTTGGCTGCGGGGGTGACACTGATACTAATGGAGCAATTGTTGGCTGCATGATGGGTGCTTTGCATGGAGCGGAGGGTATCCCAGGCCCTTTCAAAGATGTTCTTGAGTATTCGCATAAAACATGTGGAGGGCATAAGCGGCCTGACTGGCTTCAGCCCTGTCATGTGCCCAAGCTTGTGGATGAGCTGTATGCAGCAGCACAGCGTCTGTGAATAGGAACATCAATGCAAATGTCCAGCAAGAACATGTGAATATGTGGCTGGGATGTGCGTGGCAATGAAGATACTTCAGCACAGTGACCTGCTATAGCATAAAGTGCGTTGCTGTGCAGACATGTTGAGGTGATGAAGCGAAATTGCATGCATTGCGGGCCTCATAGCTTCTGTGTGTATCAGCAGACGCATATGCCATCTTGCAGTCAGCATGGCCGTCCTGAAGACCCTGCTGTGTGATCTGTGAGACCAACCTTTTGAACAGCAAGTGTAAACCAACCAGATCTTACAAGCCTGCTTGAGGTGCTAGCGTTGCACAATGTAAGCGTTACCTCGCGCTGCAAGACAACAGGTCGGCCGGGTGGTTTTGCTCCGGCAAAAAACTACACCACGTGCACATCATGGTGCAAGGAAGGCTGCCCGATCTTCCTGGGGAGTCGCAGCCAAACAAAGTAGTCGAGAACGCTCAAGAGTGGTTCACGTACTTGACCACCAAGCTTAAGGTGAGGAGATTCAGCGGTGTCGTGCATGCTTCGTCGCTGCCTGTCATACGTACTGTTTGGTGCACCCGCCTCTAGATACTGAAAGCCGTTGCCCTGCAGCCGATTGTGCACTATGGCTTCATTCCGTGCATATTGATCTTGGGGATGACCCAGACAGAACCTAAGCCAACGTGGCCCCAATTGTTGGGCCCTATGTAGCTCAAGACATCAGCGATTAGAAGAAATATTCAGGAGGCCACAGCTCCTCTTGCTGTGTAACATCCTATACACATTCTGTGTCAGTGACTAAGTGTTAGTTTGCCAGCAATAGCTTAGCAGCAAGTATCTCACTATTTACAGCATGTAGCTCTGCTTGTGTCTGGACATTGGCTTGGATCAATAATGTACAATCAGTCATCACCACGCTGTAGCAGGCTCAGAGCTTGGGCACCATATACACGTCATGTTCAAGTTCAATACTAGATACTATCAAACAAGTCCTGTGGTAATAGAGGACTGACTGGCATGACATGCATTTGATCATAACACCAAACACATCCAGCTGCTGACGACAAACAGAATTCTCTGACAAAGGTGTCCTTCACGCTTCTGACATCACTGTAGAGCGTCGCAGGTCTCTTTGTAGGAAGTCAAAGTTCCTGCTGTCTTTGAGGCTCTTGGGCACTGGAATCTCTGCATACATATCCTGTAGCAACCACAGTGTGAGCTGGAGGACAGTCCTACCTGTGTGCACAATGAGCGACATTGCGGACAGGCTCAGTCTCTAATGTCAGCAGTCTTTATACATACTGCCTGCTCCATATCTTTCTAAAACATGCCTTCTGGATGTTGTGCGCAGAGGGCCATGTCACACTGAGCTCACCCTGAAAATGCTGTCGTCAATTTGCACTACCAAGCAACAACACAACCAAGGTGCTTGATAGGCCAGTGACCTATAACACTNTGAAGCACTCATGCAGGCTGCAGAAACTGTGACAACAACATTGATGATTGGCTGAGATGTGCTCGACATGGTCTTAGCATGTGGCACAGTTGCGCAGAGGCTGTGACTGAGAACACGTAGTCACCTCACGCAATGCCTTGCCCTTGCATTTGAAACTCTCAACAAAGTAGCCCCTGTACTTGATGTGAACAGTGTTCAGAGGGGCGAAGAGGCCAGTGCCAAGTGGTTCCCCCCTCATCTGCAGCGAAAATGGGAAAGTTGAGTACCGAACGTAGCCAGCTCAGGGAAAAGCGAGAGATCCAAAACCGGCAAAGGCGCTAAGAGCTGCCGTTTCGATAAAAACTGACATCTCGGTACGCAGCACAAGTCAGCCGCTTGTCTATCGCCTTACCGCCTGAGCACCGGATGGTACGTTTGAGCTGGTTGTCACAAGCAGATTTGTGGTCATCTCCTGCGACTGAGGCGCAACGGCAATTTTGGTTGACTGCATCTTTGAGATTGGCTTGGCTGTCGCTGACTGTCGCTGCTTTTAGTGCAGCAAGCTGCAGATCAGCGACAGTTGTAGTGCAGCTCGTACGTGATTGCACAACGAGAGAAGCAAGTTTGATCAAGCGTATCTTTGCTACAGCTTTGCAAAATCATAAAACACTGTCACAACGGTTCATTGCCGTACTTATTGTCACATTCAAATGTACGTAAGCGTTGGACACATTGCCAGCATACAATGGCTGTACCTTGACTCAATGGGATATGTAAGTGTGGCGCTGAGCAAGACCGACGAAAAATCTACGTCTACCTAGCATCTGTAATGCGAAGGCATTTGAAGGCATGAAAATGACAGCCACCACATGCAGCATCACGCTACACACGCACGCAACTGCAACTGAAGTGCATTGCAACAACTTGCCAAACAGCACACAATAGTGACAGTTGTATGCAGCTCTCCAACAGACCACACATGTCACGCACCAGCCGCACTTGTCTTGCGTCCACTGAACGTCCGCTTGACACCTAGCCAGAGCAGAATGATGACACCTGTGATCAAGCCTCCAACAAGCCCACCAAAATGTACCCTGCAGTACACAACCACCATCTCATACTCAACCTCAGCTAGCAGCNTCACTTGTCCGGTGTGTCAGCATATGCATTGGAGCACAGCATGTGTGAAGGGCATTACCTTACCCCAGGGAGTAGGCTGTATAAGTAGCGCCTGACTTGTTTTCCCCGTACCAGTAATACACACCTCCATGATACAGGACACCACCACCGTGTGCCTAAGCAAGAAGGCCATACAAAACACTGAAAGATACAGATGCAGCAAAGCAAGCAACATGCCTGCAGTACTCTGATAGCGCGCAATTCTAGCTGCCTGACAGCAGGTGCTACAGACATGTGCCAGACAGACAGCTCATGTTCAGTGTGATCAAATGTCAATACCAAAATTTTGCACACCTGAATAAGATGCCCATTGGTGTCTGCCCATTCTTGCCCTGGTAGGAAGTCCGCTGCGACAGCACATCGGCAAGTGAGTGATGCAACACAGCAGGGTAATGCTAGGAACATGCTGCATATAGCACGTGTGCAGATGCTGCCTTTGGCAGGCAGCAGCTATGTTGCGCTGTATTGCAATCTAGTGGCTTTTGTACAACAACACACCACGGGGCTGTTGCAGGAATGAGGTGTCTTATGTGACAGCAAACTTATGCATGTGACCAGGCCTAAGCGTATTGAGCAAGTACACCAGTGGAGATGAGTATTGTCTCACTTTGCAGCTTCGTTTGCATGGCTTTTTGGGCCTGAATCTTGGCACGCATCTGTGAGGGAAGCGGTCTGCGCTTGATCAGTATTTTGCGGATCTGAGATACTATCAGCAAGAGGGTGATGACAAGCAAAAAGCCGATCACAATCGAGGCTCTTCTGCTTTTGAGCTGTCGCAATGGCCTGAGCCGTCTAGAGTTTGGCCTGGCAAGGTTTGTCATACTGTGCACTTAGGTGCGGGCTGTGGCCTACTAAGCGTCTGTAGGCTTGTGACGCAGCATCACAATTGACAGTACGGATCATCAATCGTATGAGATCAGGTGGGTTTGTAGTGTTGTGTCTCACATTGATATGAGAAGCAGGGAAGCAACGCCCGTGTACAGTTGATTAGCACCGCTAAAAAACGCTCGTTAACGCCAAAATTGCAGATTCAAGAAAGGACCACCTGAAAGTTGCGATCTGATAAAATGTTGCAGAATCGAAAGACACTCTGCTTGTCGGTTAGCTGGACAGTTACCAACATTACTCCTGTGCCTGGCAGAATGAAGCCTTGCTTATACAACCCAACCAGATTTCCAAAGGTGTTGTGTGTCACACTGACAATATGTCGGAAATATGCTGACTGCATTTTTGACTACAAGCAATGGTCTCTAAGAGCAAAAGGCAACTGGAACTCACTAAGAATTCCACAACGCTATGCNTCAGGGCCTTGCCCTGCCCTGCACAGCCTCGCCCTGCCCTGCATGGCCCTGCCCTACTTTGCATGGCCTTGCATGTTGGCCCAGCATGTTTCCTGTGTAGGTGGTATGTGAAGAAGCACCACAGAGCTACAGCTATGGCTCCAAGAGCAAAATCAAGACTCGCTTTGTTGGGGGGGTGGTGACACCGGCTCAGCCCAAGTACCTTTACGGCTTGGTTGATGACAGGGCTGATGCACATGACTTCCAGGGGACTCCACCCATTTTGGGGATTGCTGCCTCTGTTGGCGGCTACAAGGTGAAGGCAACACGATATGTCGTACCACGCCGCTCAGCAGTGTCCGCATTTGAGCACACACAACATGACATGTATGTCACACAGCATATTTGGACAGCATATGCCTCTGGTATGACACGTGGACAGCCACAACTCCAGCCGCCAGTTGCTGCCGAGCTGTTGACTGTTTTGTGAGCTGCTGTATTGCAAACACAGCCAGCGCCTGTAGCGATCATGTGCATCGTGGTGTGCATCAGCTTGTACCATGTGGGTCTGATATGGCAGCATTGCTGGTACAGGTGATGGAGGTGGATGTGGATATGCTGANAAGTATGTGCTGTGCTGGCCATTGCTGTGTGAGCTGCCATGATAAATACAATGTGCAGCGAGGCAACGCTGAGAGACTTGCCCCCAAACCCAGCACCACTACCGAAGCTTGAAGATGCAGATGGTGTAAAGCTGAAGGTAGCAGAACTTGCAACACTACCTAGGGGCGCTGCGCTACTTGCAGCAGGCGGTGGGTTCCAGCTGAAGGCAAAGGGTGCACTTGTGCTTGGTGCACTTGCACTGGAGGTACCGCTACCAAGAGGTGACGGCACGGCGCCATTGCTTTGAGTGGATGGAGGCGCCCAGGTGAAGAGGGCAGGGCTAGCTTGGCNAAATCTTGGACCACAGGGTGCTTTGGTGCGTGGCGTGCCAGGCACCCCTTGGCCGCATCTCCATCTTGCCACTCCGCATTGAAGTCAGACAGCACATCAGCGCTCTGCGCAGTAGCCGAGCAGGCACAAGCCAACCTAGAGAAGCTGCTCATGAGTGCTGAGTCAAATTCTGTGGCTGTCACAGCTGTAGGTGCACTAGCAAATATGTTCACCAAGCCCTCAAACTGATCAGCACTTGCGGAAGCTTCCACCAGGTCATAATGCAGGGCTTCTAGTAACGTTATAACTGTCTCTGCAGACAGGGATGCCTGCTCCATATTATGCTCCAGATCTGCAGTTAGTACAACATGTTTGAATCACACGATGACTGCTTGGCAAATGCAGTAATATACACCGGCAGGCAGCCTCAATTTTCAGGGAAGTGCTGAACATGCTGCAGACATGAGAACTTCAGTGACGCACTTGCAACACAGTGATGATATGGTATGCAACATTGTTGATGCTGTTGCCANGAGAGAACTTGCAACAGCATGATTCACTGAAGACCATCAAAAAGAAGCTAGTGCGAAAGGCCCTGGACATGATCAAAAGGCTTGCTGATGCCGAGACCGAGTTTGCGGCTGAAGACGCTGACAGTGAGTGACTCACAAGCTGTTGTCGCATCTGCACCATAGGCATTTTCTCAGTACGCTGATTGAGACCCACTTGAGGGCCTGACTGGTGTGACTCAGCCATGTGTCATGCCCTGTCAGCACATGAGTAAGCTTGGATCTGCAGCAGAAGTTTCTGCAGTGCCAGAGTGGCACAGTGTTACTTTGCTTTCCTTGCATTGTGAGAGCTCCTGCTGCAGTTCGAGCTCTTACCCCATGGGCTCTCATTCCAGGACCATCACAGTTCCTGGGCTACACATAGCATAGTCCATCCTGGATGGCTTAGCCGGTGGGCTAGCTACATTGTCCAAGTCAACATAGCCTGTTTTGAAGTAACATCGACGTCTGCTGTGACAGCGCATGGCATTACCTAGCAGACGCTGTTTGGGCTATACAACAGCAGTTATGCTGTTGTCCATGGCCTGTGAATTCAAGCTACAAGCTGTGTCCAGCAGTGCCACAATAGTATGACCTGTAAGGCAAGGTTATGCAGATTGTGCATCCTTCAGTGCCATGACAAGCAACCAACAACTGACAAGCTTCACTGCTGATAAGCTTCACTGCATGCAGAAAGCGACACTGAGGCAGAAGCAGAGTCAAAGAAGTACGCAACCTTCTGGAAGGAGTTTGGCAAAACCATTAAGCTGGGCATCATTGAGGACACCCAAAACAGAGTGCGCTTGGCCAAGCTGCTACGGTTTCAGACTAGCAAGTCTGGCACCAAGGACATTGGGCTGGACACCTACATTGCAGGCATGAAGGAAGGCCAGAAGAGCATCTACTACCTTGCAGGTGCGCTTACGCAAACCTTAAACTGCAGTTCATAGTGCTCTGCATTGCGGGCGCGATGTGTAGACTAAAAAAGTGTGGATGGGTCTCAATGGACGGATCAAAAGGTAGGCTAAAGGTTCAATGCAACTCCCGTGTCTACNACTGCACATCAGCCATCAAAGACTGCATTGGTACAGCCCAACCTGTACGTAGAATTGTGATGTGTGGTTCAGTGTCAGTTTGCCAGCATTGTATGTCCCTTCTGCCCAGCAAGGTGCCAACCTATCTGTCTTTGCATGGCAGCATAGTCGACAATGGGAAGGATTCACTACTATGACGTCTGGTGATTTGGCATGTTCAGGNCTACACAACTCTTTGTTACTATGCAGGACTTGTATCACACCATTCCTTTCTGCTTGGCTTAACATCATTGCTGATGCCTGGCCTGAGGTCACATGCAGTCACTACAGCGTGTGCTGAGCTATCCTAGTTTGGCATGCAGGATCTGTACGATGCCATCTCTGCTGGGGACTACCCAGAGTGGAAGCTTATGATTCAGACCATGGAGGTTCAGGATGAGGACAAGTATGACTTTGACCCTCTGGATGACACCAAGACCTGGCCTGAGGACATCTTCCCTCTGCAGCCTGTTGGCCGCATGGTGCTCAACAAGAACCCAGACAACTTCTTCAACGAGAATGAGCAAGTTGCATTCTGCCCAGCACTGATTGTTCCAGGTATGTCATGTTGGCTTGGTCGCTGTATCCTGTGGCATTGTGTAATTGAAGTGTGCATGTGACTGCATGTGTGCATGTTGGCATCTGTGATGTGGTTACGCAACTTGCTTGTATGGCATCAGGCCTGAGCACCCTATGACTGTTTTTATGTTGCCAGAAAGCTGTTGTTACAGATGTGGGACAGACTGACTGTGTGAGTGAGCTCAAACTGTGCTGACATCATATGCGCTGCACCTCAGCCTGATGTTGCGCCTTCATACCTGCTCTCAGCCTACGCCCCCACAAACTGCCTTGAGATACATCAGCTTGTAGACAGCAGAACCTCCTGCACAGCAACCGTGACATTTGTTTCATTTATTGATTAACTGCGTGTTGGTCAGGCCTGTCAGTAAGTTTGATCACCACTTAGAAAACCAACTGCCTGTTGTACAGGATGGGCAAGATCTACAGATTCTTGGGTCTTTCAGTGGCAGTTGTTAAGAGCACAGACACTCCACTGGGCAGGGGACCCTTATNATCAGTGAAGGACACAGCAGCTCAGGCTGTGACTGAGTTCATCCGGAGTCCGGATCTGTTTCAGTTTGACCTGTTCGAGTCCCCCACCATCAAGCAGCTGAAGGGCGACAGCCAGTATGGCCACCTCTACCAGCTCCTGGAGATTGTCCTCAATGGCAACCTGCAGGCTTATGACTCCTACGACAAGTCCAAGCTAGAAGGCATCACAGAAGAGGATGTACAGACCAAGGTCAGGCTGACAGCCCTGATGACACTGGGAACCCGGTCAACCCATGAGCTGCAGTTTAAGGAGGTGCAGAAGGCCCTGGGACTGGCTACCGACGGTGAAGTAGAAGCCTGGGTGGTGCGAGCTATTGGCAAGGTAACCGCATCGCTTTATGGCAGTGTGTTGCTGTGCAGCATAGTATGGCAGATTTCAACAGCGTCTGTCATGTGCTGTGCAAGGCAGTTGACGTATTCTGGTGTTCTTTGAAGCCTTTGTGGTTGTGGGTTCAAGGGTTGACAGCAGCTTGGTCTGTACTCAAAGCCTTTGTTTCCCAGTCTGACAAGTGCAAACATGCAGCATCGAGTTCTGAGTGTTTGCACCATGCAGTGATGATTCAGCACAATGATTCTGACACCTCTTGTATGAGGGCGCTCTGCGCCCGTTGAACGAATCTTTGCTTCTGATCCTGAGCATTCATGCAGTGTGGCACATGCTGAACCGCTGGGTGCTCCTCTGGCTGGTGCTGCACCAGCATCACCCACGCTTTTGCTGACTTTAGTGCCTCATCATCTGCGCTAGCAATCCATTTTGTGTGTGGTATGGACATCAGTTTGATGAACACATTTGTCAAAACTGGCATCATGCCAACACATTGTGGGAACACCCTGTCTTATCTAAGAGTTTTGCATGCCNTGAGACATGCATGGCAGTCCAGCGCAGTGGTCACAACTGAAATGGCTGCAGTGTACAGAGCTGGGATGGGCTTCACTGCTTGCTCCTTGAGGTAGCCCAGCATAGCCACTGCATCAATGGCTCCCTCTGCAGCTTGCAGCACAGGGTACCACAAAGTCTTGTGCTGCAAACTGTAGATTCTTGTTGGTGGTGTCTTGGTGATCATGAGGACTTCTGATTTGGACATTGTGACAGGCAGATAGATAGAGCAACGTTTATGCGTAGAAATGTATGTAGAATTCCAAGTGTATGTACTCGAGGCAGTGATCATCTCGGATGAGCAGCTCTGTTGTGTGCTGTTGGAAGGTCGTGTATAGTGTACAACAATCGTGCATATATGACACAGGGAGGCAATCAGCCTATATAGGTGCACGCCACAAGCCACCTTTCGCCTGCGCATGTCTGCAATAGTGCATCCAGTTATGCATCCAGTAATGCATATTCAACAACGCATTCCATTTAAGCGCATACAGAGATTGGCACATCGTCAAAGACTATCAGTCTTGATCAAGAAACAGGTAGGTGTGTGCACATGGCTTTATGCTCAGCAGGATCACAGGGGCAGCCGTATACGCCACACAATGCTGACGTTTCATGAACNTGGGGGGAGGAGTGTTGGTTAGGGTACATTGGCAAGTCTTGAATAGCAGCCAAGAGCGCACTCCAATGTACAACATTGCAACAGGGCAAGAGAGTGTGCTGTGGTGCAGAGGAGACTTGCATGATTGTCGCCCTAGCTTTTGAAAGACCATTTGCTGAGACACATTCCAGCAGCGCTGTTATGGCAGGCAGCGCAAAGGCACTCCTTGTGCCAGAGTCCTGAGCTGGGCAACAGAAACAGCCTGTGATCCTCGGCAATTTCAACAAGCTCTTTGTTGTAACGTCAAGCACAAGGCAGGCATAACAGTCAAGGTGAGCAGGGCTGCAGACCTGAAGCAGTGCAAAGATGGTGTCCACTTTGTCCACTTTGACTTTGCTCAGACCTGCAACAGTAGGGCCAGCATCTGGATCCTCTCTGCATACCCATAAGCATGGTTTGAAGCATATCAGCNGGCTTGCCGACTTTTGCATGGCACGCCACCATCGCTAAGCCTTGTGCATCGATCGTTGAATTGTTTCCCGTATGTTCGGGAGAGCAAGGATCACCGGTCACCGGTCAAGGTCGTTAGTACAGACTGCTGTGCTTGTTCTTGTGGCCTTCACTGTCATCATCACTGTGACGACAGTCCAGCGTCTGGCGAGCGTCATAGCGTCTCGGCATAGCATAGCTCGGCACAGCGTGGCACAGCATGCAGGGTCAACTCTGCAAAGCGACTGCGGCGCCTGTTTGAGCAAATTGACACAGATCATGATGGCAAATTCAATGCTCTGGANCCATAAAATCGACAATACTCATGCCCATGTGACCTGAAGAGAGTCTAAAAACACTTGGACCTGCATAAGTGTGACAACACTTGTCCACGACGGTGGGCCTGCATGTCGACGTAAAGAGTGCAACCACACATGGCACCAACATCAGTGTGCAGCCACGCAGATGTGCCGAGCATAACTCGTAGTTTAGGCATGCGGTTTGCTTGCCCACCTAGCCTGAAGCTGAAGGTCTTGTTGCCCTTGGTTTCATCAAACACCTTGCCATTGCTGAGGGTGCCTCTGTACTTGACAATGACCTTCTTGCCTGGCTTGGCTAGCTTGCCGTCAGGCTTGCCAACATGCAGCCTTTCAATCTGGAAGCCATTCTCCCACTTTTGCACACTGCCCTTCTTGGGGGCAATGTCTGCAGCCACTGGCTGGGCTTGAACTGCACCACCCGACTTCAGACGCAAGAGGTTGCATATGCAGCATCTAGTGCAACATCAGCGACNCACCATGTATGCCAGTACTGCTGCAGAGGTCCAGCGTGTGCGCACTAGCAAAGACTTGCCAGGCCTGGCTGATTTCCAGCAGGAACTCAAGCAGCATATGCGCAGGCAGAGAGGGTCCAGAGCCGCCACACTCACACTCCCATCCGGTAGTTACAGCACACAACACGCCTTATAGCATACACATGTGATAGGCCATTGCCAAGCGTCTGTTGAATGTATGTCTCCATCTTCATTGTGTTATTGTGAACCTGCCACACTCTTGAGCGGCAGTGACACAGACCGAGCTTCAATCCCCAGTACCTAGCGCAGCAATTAGCAATCAGGCATCATGTATTGCTCAACAGGTGTGTGTCTCTTTATTCTTGAGCATTTGAGGCAGCAACATGAAAGTCAGGTGTCTTTGCAAAGCTTGCCAACTGTGTATTGAGCTGTGCAAGCTCTTGATACATGATCACAGCTTGGCCCAATGCCGTCAGCCTTTCTGTCATTTTGCAGCAGTGCATACCGTATGGTGCCACACCATAAGTCAAATGTTACTAAGTACATCCAGCCTATTCTCTGTCTCAAAGGTCTGCATTATGCACTAACAGACAAGCTGGCTGCTTCTCAGGCCCTTACACTTTTCAAGGCTACAAGGCCTGGCAGCATGACAAGCTGTCACCTGAGCCTTCAGAAGCTCTCAAGCTGCTGCATAGGCTGGCAGCTGATCCAGGTATTGTCGGCATCATGACTAAGCACCGCTGGTCTGTTGGGCTGCTGAGTGAGATGGCCCCGGAGGGCAAAGTTGGCATCAGCCCCATGTGCATCTTGGGGGTGANCTGGCCTTGTGTTGTTGCTGCGCAACATGTACAGCACAGCAATTGCAACACAGAGAGTGCTGGCACAAGTGTGACAGGAGCTAAAAATGCAGTCAACTATAATGCCTATGCGCCTTCAGGCCACGAGAAGCAACTGCAGCAAACTTTTAGCAAGTTACCACTTGTGTCAGTGGCTGGTGTGAGCCACAGAATTAGTGTACAAGGGACGTTCCTCAAGCCTGCCAGCACTGACAGCACATCAACATAGAAAGTGCACATGCTCTGTGTGCTAGCTGACACAATGACATGACATGACATAGCCATGTTGCGTATGTCTGCAGTGTCATGCATGCAAACAATTTGCAGCAGAAGACTTACCTGTAGTGCAGCCGATGAGCTGTAAGTACAATTGATGGCCCTGAAGGGCAAGCAGTCCCCCAAACTTGGGCTCAGCTGTTCCTTGGTCTGCACATACAGATCTGCAGCAGACTGTGAGGTCCCCCAGCAGTCCTCAAGGCTCAGCTGCTCCTTGATCTGCAAACATGGATTTGCAAAGCAGGAGTAGCTCCAGTCAGCCAACTCATGAGGTTGTATGGGACCAGCTTTGGGCCAGCAGCACTTTGCAGAATTTGTTGCAGCAGCCAATACCTTTGTGCGTCACAACTCACTGCGCTGCGCACAACTGTGCTGTAATAGACTCGAGGTATATGTTGTTCAACCACAGGGTTGCCAACTGGACAGATGGCCCAAGCGCCTGGTGCCATGCCAGATGCACGGCCTGATTCTGTACCGCCAGCCTCACAAGCTCTGAGGGTACGCAGACTTACAGCAGCTCATTGCATTATGAAACACGCACAGCTTTTTAGGCAGGCACGCAGCTCGCTGCTGCATAGCCCAATTGTGNCTGAGAAATGCCTGGGATGGGATTTTGCCAGAAAACACCCAAGCAGGAAAACGCGAATTGAACTTTACACATGCACAGCAATTGCGGCCGCAATGCATGTGCCTGTAGTGATACCCAAACCTGAATAAACAAACCACCCAAGCAGGAAGTCGCCAGGTTATGTGGTGGCAATATGCACAAGCTATCTTCAAAATTGGCTTCACGAATGGCAGGCCTCACACATCGGCCGTTCCACACAGGCATCTTGTCCCTTCTGCTTGAATGTCAGGGCTTGTGTTTGCAACACTGTACCACGGCCATGATGTTGATCTCTAAAGTGTACACATACGATACAACACGCATAGACAGCACTGGCATCTTGCCTGCAGCGTTCGTAACAGAGGTGCACAGCCAGTCCTTATTTACAATCACATGTACAGCACCTGAAGCTAGTAGGTCCGAATGTGCTGTCTACACTGTTTAGGATGTCATGCACATGGTACTTCATATTGCTCGCCGTGTGTGTGCAACAATAAAACTGACGACCTGTATCTCTTCTGTCTGATATTTTGGTTTCTATAGTGCTGTTGATGGACAACTGTCGCACTGATGCTGTCACGAGTCTACATCAAAACTTGATTATCAGTAGAGGGAGGTCAAGTACACTTGTTCGCTAGCTTATCTCAGTGGAACATGCATGCATAGCCTGTCTCAACATGCAGCGTCAATATGCTCTACAAGCTGTGCGTGAGTCAGCGCTGCAGCTAGTTGGCAAAATTAGCCTCAGGTGATAGATACAGCATTACAGTAATGGTTGCAATATGCTATCAGGCGCCAAGTATACATGCTAAAATGTAGCAGAGCCATGACAAAAGCCAATTGCTGTCAAATCGCTACTGGGTTGATGCATCAACCCCAGTGTAGCTACTTGTGCACATCAATGGTACTTACACACCCAATTATATCCCCACAATTGTCGAGGTGCCGTCAGCAGAAAACATGCTGTTGCTGGCAGAACTGACTTCAGGCCGGCAGCGGCTTCCAAAGAAGCGCTAAAGGCAAGAATGTTTATATGCAAGATGAATTGTTGTATAAGCTCTACCACGCTCCTCTTATGTACTTTATGGCAAATGTATTCTGCTCTTGGCTGAGTTGCTGTAAGAGCAGAAAGAGTCATGAAGGAAGGGTTGTGCTTGCATAGAGCACATTTGTGAGTCTGGAAAGATTGCTCTCGTCAAAGCAAAGACGTGCATCATCCTATGTTTCTGTACAATTCAGTTGGCACATCCTGAGGTGTGCACAGGTANACAGGGTCCACAGCAGAGGATGCAGAGGCAGCTACCGCTGAAGCACAGCCATGCATCACTTTTTAGGATGGCGCTAAATCTTGCCAAGCTCAAAATCAGGTGATTAGGGTGAATATAGGCCGGGCAGTGACTACAACCTGGGTCTATGTGCGGCAAGCTCGTGAGAGAAAGTTTTGCTTTCTGTGTGCGTCTGAGGTGCGAGAGCTGATTCCTGATGATGTTGTCTGTCTGAAAAGGCTTCTCTCCATAGCTTAGCAGCTGCGTGGTGCTCGTGAAGTGGTGGCCGTGTTGAGAGCTGACAGTGGGAGCTGTCACTTCCCGGCAGACCCATGGGGGCAGATTCACAGCAGGAGAGGGTCAATGGCTAGATGTTGTTGCTAATGCACACACCGCCCGTAATTGAACACTAAGGGTGATGTACCTCGAGCAGCATTGCATGTGACGGACACTCACAAGGTTTGTCTTCACAAAGACATTCACAGAGAACTTGATCAGCATTTGCTGTCGAGCTTTACTCACGGAGATGGACCATTGCAAGTGCACTCATCAACGGTAGCTTCTTCTCAAGACTTGCCTTGATGTCTTGCCTAGTGCAAACTTACGAAAGGGCGTCCCTGGGACGTGTATTAGTCAGGAGTCAGCTTTGCCGTTGGCAGTACTGCGCAAAGTATTACATTGCGGTCAAACCGAGGTGACGTAACGTTGAGCTTGTCGCGAGCTGCAGGTATTTTACTCGCGATATGCAGTCAGATGCCTGTGCATCTTACGTCGAAGGGCGGTGCCCAATGCAGCAATCCAAGTTCATTGCGATGCTGTGTATGGTCTTGATCGGTGCTGCAACTGCGAAGCCTAGCGCTGCCGTGGTCGGAGCGGGAGAGCACGGTCTTATCGCTGCAGTGGAGCTGCAGAACAGAGGCTATGACGTGACCGTCTTTGAAAAGAGCAGCACTGCAGTCCCAATCTTAAACGCAGTCGAGCTGGATCACATATACGACTATCTTCAAGTAGCGGCATATCCATATGTCAACTCGAGTAACAATGGCTCCACCGTATCGAGCTTGGCAGCTTTCGCGGCCAAATACAAGCAGCGGATGGAGCTGCTACCTGCCTCGACAGCCCGTAATCATGTTGCCTTCGACAGCGTTTTAGGCGTCACCAGTGGGGCGGCGTCCCTGCTGCCACCTGGCTTTTCCTCCCNATACCAACTTGGGTCTGTCAGCATGCGTGCACAACATACTACAAACATAGCTCCCTTGTAAGTGTCCATGCCAGNAAGACACCTGCTGCATGTCCAGCGGGAATGGTCCACTACACCATGCGTATGTATTCAGCTCGAAAGGTTGAACACAGCACAGTGAGAGCCACANCTTATCATAACCTGTACACAGGGCATCATCATTGTGATCACGGCCATCACTGTTGGAGACAGCATGTGGTAGGTGCTGTTATGTACAATTGCAGTTGGCTTGAGAGTTGGTTAAGTTGATTTAATGTGTGTCAGCCACAGGGACAGGCAGTACACTGAGCATCTACTTTGGATGCCTGTGCGCTGTGGTGCTGCTTGCAGCATGAGCCTGGGTCGACATATCTCTAAACAGGCAACCCATTCTTTGACTTCACCATTATTACAATCTGCAGATAGCTGATTGTGCCCTGCTTGCAGCGGTTGACTAATCCAAATCAGGCATACGTCTTGGCCTGTCATGCCTGCAGGCAGCTATATTTGNCGAAGGCAAGGCTGAGCCAGGCTGCTGCATCTGGTGTGCGGGCAATGACCAAGCAGCCAGTTGCATCCTTGTCAAGCCGATGAACCAACCTGTGCAGCAGAGTTCACCTCTCATAGAAGTTGCTGGTCTGGCGCATCAGAGAGCATGATCGACCTGCTGTTTGTGCAAACATGCTGGCAATGCATGTGAACTTGTTGGGGTGTAGACCGTTTGGTTGATTGGTAGAAATTTTGCGCCTTTGCTTTATAGAAAAGAACGCTTCACGGCACTGTAGGGACGCCATGCCGCACCTGACTGACGCTGAAAGATGCAATATGCTACATGGTAGCAAGTCCAAGTTTGCAGAGCCTCAGAGAACCTCAGAGAACAGCAACAAACAAGTACAAGCCATGTGCAGTACATGCTAGCGTACTAGCAAATTGCGTTCAGAGCAGCGCTTTAAGCCAGCCCAAACAGATCTGTAGGGAACAAGTGTATTCGCAGATGCATGAGCAGTCTGTGTAGCTTACTGTATATTTGCATACCTTGGCACCTCCAAGGCATCAAACTGCAGTGCAGTCGCCATCACTTTGTCCAGTGACAGGCTAATACCACGACCACCTTGCACAGGCAAGCCCTGAGGCTTGTTGATGACCAACATGTCATCATCTTTATGCAGGATGCTGGCTCTGAGCTGCTGTATTAGCTTCAAAGCTGCTGGAGTGGTGAGGTCTATGTGCCGAGCAGGTTCTTTGACTGGCTGAAGGTCTGAGACGTCTTTTGGCACAAGCAGCTGGTCTCCAGCGATGAGAGTGGTGCGCTCTGTGATGCTTTTGATTTGGCCTGTGGCTGGTAGGAAGAGCTTAATTTTGCCCTTGCGAAACAAGCTGCGTAGGTAGCCATGATGAACAGCTGGACCTCTTCTTTTGGCCCATTGAAGTGCTGCAGATAGCACTCATGATCAGCAACATGTAACGAGCACACAAGGCGTAAGCAGTGTTGACTGCGTCACGAATTCCTAGGCAACTGTTGCAATACCTGTAGGTGGCTGGCTGCCAGGCGTGAATCGAACAGGACTAGTCCATAAGNAGCTACTCAACCTGAATGCAGCATCAATCCAGTATGCATGTGCAATGCCAGAACAGGTGGACAGTGTTTGTAGTACCTCCTGCCAGTTCACACACCTGCCTGGCAGCACATTCTTATACGTGGGTCGGCATGTCTAGGCCCTTGGTTGCAAGAGTTCACAGACCTCAGAGATAGGCTGAACACATCCAGAGTGCTGATGGAGGACATCAAACAGGTCAACAATGAGCTGGACGTTCGGATAGCAGAGACTGGCAGGGACCACCCAGTCCCCAAAGTTTCAGAAAGGGCTTTGGCCAGGATGGCGCGTGAAGCTGCACTTGCAGGTGGGCTTGTACAGTGGATTACTGCTCCCTGAAAGCGCTGTCTGTTCCTGCCTGACCATACAGGCATATACAGCTGCGTCCTGAACCCACTTGCACTTGTACTGATGTTCATCAGTCAAACATTTGACTGCATGAAGCATTTCAGGAAGCCAGCCTATGACAAGCACTTAGTTCACTATGTCAGCAAACAATTTAATTGACATGCGGACATGCCTGCAGCATAAACGGCATGGCAGTGTTGACAAGTGCATCGTCAAATTAATGCTTGTCATATGTGTCACCACAGCACTGCAAGATGTGGTGTGAGCTGTGCGCCATACTCACTTAAGTCTCTGGACCACCAGTGTGGTTCTGACAATAGCGGTGTGTTGCAGGAGCAATAGCAGAGCAAAAGAGGGAGGATGATGCTTTGCAGCGAGTGTCAACGAAAAAGCTAAATGGCTTTGCTCAGTTTGACAAAGAGGTTNACTCAATCAGGGCATGCAACGCATGCTGGACATTGTGTGCAGATGCTCCCAATGAGGAGGCTGAGCAAGAGGCACCAGCTCAAGCGCAGTCCCCTCACCGGACAAGCAACAAGCCTTTTGTGGTAGGTTGTTAGCCTTATGTTGCAAGCCACGCTTATGTAGCTGTTTTGTCTCTCTTGATGTGAATCGTGACAAGTATGTGTACATGTGTATCTGCCTCATACATGGTCTGCTGTCTTGACAGATGCGGACAATGTCTGATATGTGTGTGTGTCAGCATAGCAGGTGAACTCTCAATCTGCGTCCTGACCATGTTAGCTATTTGCAACATACATTTCAGCCCTTCCAGTAAACCTTGCTCACAACAGCATGCAGGTCATGCGCACAGGCTTTGAAACGCACATGACAGCAGTGCAGTTCATTCATTGCAAGCTCAAGCCGCAAAAGCTATGTCGACTGCATTCACATGAACCTTGGCGCTCCGACAACCTCACATGGCAGATAATCTATCAAAATGCCTAAACTGGCTTACAAATTGTTGTACCATTCTGCATGCGAAGGGCATATGCCTTAGAAATTTGTAGATGGCTGTGGCTGTGTTGCAGCACAAGCCAGACAAGCAGTCATCATGGCACAGCAAGAGTCCAGCCATGCCAGGCGGCCTGACAGGACCCTCACAGATGCCCAACTCTGAAGAAGTGCAAGACNCAGCATGGCTTGCCCCTGCTCTGTGTTGAGGAACTGCTGTGCCTGGTGTGCAACTTCCTGCTCAAACAGGGCATCCAGCAGTATTTCAGAGCCTGTTGGTGTGCTGTCAGACCTTGAAGGGGCTTTCCCAAGGGCCACAGCTGAGACTGGCAGTGGCTGCAGCGTGTCTGACGATGCTGGAGCCTGCATCCATGCAACAAGTTGTAGGTATGGATGTTGCCGTGCATTTAGATCTTGATGCGGCTGTCTCAAAAGCTACAGCTAAGACTGGCAGTGGCTACAGCATGTCTGTAAACTTGCTTTGATGCACTGCCCTTTGTCTTGAGTGATCTGAGTTGCCGGAAATTCACCAGGTTACAGCATGGAATGCAAGTTGCGTGATGCTTGACACATAAAGGTTGTGCTGTCATAGGTTGAGCCTCGTTTAGCTAAACGAGCCATTGGCTGTAACCTGCAGCGCCTATCACCTGTCAACTGTATACAGCAAGTGTAAAGCTGACGGTTTTGACCATATCACAGTAGCTTGGGCGCTGCATATAGCAATGTGCTGATGCATTGGCTGCTTGTTGATGAAGGTCATCAGCTCAGACCAGGATGGTCTCGGCAATAATAACAGGAAAATATACAGCAGATACATACTCAGTTGATGGCTCTGCTTTCTGGATTTTGACCTTCAAATAGTTGTCGTAGCAAGTGCTGGTTGCAGGCAACACCGTCCCCTCATGCCATGAAAATTTTAAATATTGCATGGTTGGGAACCATCATTCTGAAACATCATGATACTGTGTTTATACAACAAGGGTTCCTGGTGTGCAGATGTAGCAGATGTGGCAGCTTTAGGTCCAGCAGTACGTGCAACATTGTCCCTGGACCTGCCACATAACAGACAGCACTCGTGGACAGCAGGCCGGCCTGCACCCAAGTACCGCCCCCCTGTTGCCCCCCCAGGACCCTCCCAGGGGCCCCCACCCAGCAGCAGGCTCAAAGATGTCCCCCGCACCANTTTCGTTCTGGGTGAAGAAGATCGGCTTCAGTCACTGAAAATGTACAAGACGAAACCCACGCCTGTGATGAGCGCTAACACAGCACGTCGCTGCACTGCAAAATCAGACCTGTCAACTCATACATTTCTGTCTATTGTTCTGTAGGCGTAAGAGCTGCCACGGCTGATCACACCAAGCGCCAGCGTTGCTTTAGCTTGCTCTCACTGATCACAAGCTTAATCGTGTATACGGAAAGCCGTGGCGATGGGGAAACGATGGCTGCCTCTGGAATCGAACCCCAAAGTTTTGAACGATTTTGTACAAAAGCTGGGGTTCGACACTCAGAAATATGCGTTTTGTGATGTTTTTGGCCTTGATGAGGTGAGCAGCCACCAGGATATGTTCAGCTGCAACCAGCATGCTCAGTCTTCCTCGCAACACCTCACACAGTCACATGGTCATGGTCATACCTCACATGGTCATGATCATGCAGGAACTGTTGGCGATGGTGCCCCAGCCTGTAGTTGCAGTACTACTTTTGTTTCCTGTTACAGCAGACTCAGAAGCGGTTAAAGACAAAGGTATACATGCTCCCTTCAAGAGGGAATACCAATGGCTGTCCCTTTGCTCATTGTCATAGACACATGCATTGAGGTGCCTGTCAACATCAGTGTCATCATATCCCTTGCTAGCACTATGCATGGCATGGCAGTGTGTATGGCAAAGTGCAACAACATATGGAATGGTAAACAGACGTNGTACATGTGGCATGCAAGGCCTGGTATCAACCATGGCAAGCATGTTCCTACAAGGCACAGCAGGATCAACTTCAGGCTGTCAAATTGTAAACCCTCATTTGGCTAAAGGCGCTGTCTCTGTCATCACACAGGTTGTTAGGACCTAAGGAAGAAGGTAACATCTGCATGGTGACTGTTGCTGTAGCAGCAAGCACAATGGGTACAGAGGCAGTCTGCTTCCAGCTTCAGCAGTCAGGCATGTCCTTTTTGTTACCCAGAAGCTGCTCTGCTGAGGCGCTGTGCAGCTGCACCATCAAGACTTGACAGACCTTTCGCCTGCCAAGTAATGGACACACAGTCATAATAGCCTGGAAGCATATGTTGCTGCTATGACAGGTGCACCGGATTCAGAACCAGCTGCTGTGGAAGGCGTATGCCAGCAACCTGGAGGCGGTGCAGGCCTGCTGGCTGCATCTGCTGACTGTAACCTGCACTTCTTCCAGCCTCAGGTGCAGCATCAAACACCATAGATTGGGCCACAGATCTGGCTTGTCTCGATTCAATGGGCCTCTGAAATTGGAAAGTGCCCTTGATGAAGCAACCTTGCAGATGTTGCCACTGCTTTGAAGACAATACGGAATGCTGAACCGCAACTTGNCTTTATCAGCTTCCAGGCTTGATAGCCAGCCATGAGGCTGCAATTGGCAACATTATATTCAAGCCAAAACCGCAAGTTATGTTCTGTCTACCGTTTTGCACAGACATGAATCCTGTATTTAGTGTTGTTTTGCATTCCCTCCCACTGCATGCATGTACAACTGCAAACAGCCAGTGGATACACATGCTGGCATTGAAAGGCCACTGACGCACCTACATGGCTGTCTCAAGCAAGCTGCGCATGAGTGGACACTACCTTTGCCGTTTGTCAACATGCAGATTGGAGATGTTCGTACACCTATGATGAAGAACAGACATCTCATGCAACAGGCGACAGATACCNTGGTAGGCATCGAGCCAGAACTGCGGCTGGCTGGTATGCTCAAGCTGCGAGGGGACTGAAGTGTCGACAGTTCTGCTGGCTGTGCGAGACTGTGCAGAGTTCACCATCAGCCTAGAGTGTTGCAGTCTACCTTACGTCGCAGTGACAGGCAAGCCTCCGTTTCTCTCCGGGGCGGATCACACTCGATGCGGACTAAGGTCGTCTACTTGGTCTGGCAGTTGCCTGCCGTACGCTGCAAGACGCTATGCTTGCGACTACAGCGAACAGACAGATCAATTATGATTGCATGCTCCGGTCATGTTTGCTGAGTTGACGGTTTGCTCAACATTGAATTAAGGTATCTGGTCCAACGAGTAGCCCAATGCCAAAATACTGCTCTGTTGCTGACAGCTTTGAGGCTAGAAAGCGTCAGGCTTGACACCCTCAGGCCCACTTGATGAGTTCCACTGTAATGTGGACAATCATCACTGTCACAGCGACAGAAGCATTGAGAACGGTAGACAGGCTTGCAATTGCTTGATGCTGCTTTGGCGGCATTTGATGCATTTAATGCCAAAAGACTTCCATCTTACGTAAGTGCCACACTCGCCTAGCCAACATTGTCTACGGCGGGAGGCTTGATGAAGATTTGGATGGCATTGAGAGGCTTTGATCGTCCCAGACACGGATTGGTTTGTCAGCTTCACGTCGCTGCATCCGTCAATTACGGCGTAATGTACGCATTGATCTAGGCTTTTACGGTCAACCGGTTCGCGAGCTCGAGCAAAAGTCGTTGAGCAGTAATCGCTATCAAATGCTTAGATTGTGGCCGCTGCGACATTAGCATTATCGTTGACGACACCGTTTGCCGAAGTGTGCAGTGGGGCAAGCTATCAGTGGCCGCAAGCTTGAGATTACAGTCGACCTGGCTTTGCCGGGCCGGTCTAGCTATTGCTTGTTGACGAAGGCGGCAACTTGTTGCTGAAGGCTTGACCGTGCGCAAGAGGACTGGTCTTATAACAATGGCAGCGTTGCTAGACGCTAATCAGGACCCCTCCCGTGCGAACGACGAAAATGCAAAGTGCGTGCCTGTCATTGGCGGTGGTCAATCGTCAAAGACGCTACCTGCAGTGACGTTTCAACTCTTGACTTGTATGCCAGGACACTCTGGATGGGTGATTTGGCGTACTGGATGGACGAAAACTTCCTGTACTCCCTGTTCGTTCCCACAGGAGCTTTGCAGACTGTGAAGATCATACGCAACAAAGCCAACAATGCCTCTGAAGGCTATGGCTTTGTAGAGTTCTCCACGCATGCTGCAGCTGAGGATGTCTTGCAAACTCTCAATGGGACACCAATCCCCAACACTGACCAAATCTTCAGACTAAATTGGGCAGCCTTTGGTGTTGGCAAGCAAACCCCAGAAGGCAGTGCAAACAGTAAGCTGAGTTGCTGTGTTTACTGTGATTCTGTGTGATGACTTGACTTGTGCTACAACTGAGGTCTGCTACCTGCAGTGCATGTGGACCATTCCATTTTTGTGGNTCAAGGGCGCACATGCAGCAGCAGGCTGTCAATCGACGAGCGTGGCACAGGCAAGTCATGCCTTGTTGCACTTGCAGCAGTCCTGTCGCCCAATTTCAGGCTTGTGCATCCAACTTGACTTGTGCTGGTAGTTGCAAAGCATCATGTCAAAGTTGTTCCTGGACAAAAACCCCATGTGCTGTGTCCACCTTTTTTGTGCCATTGTGCCATCACAATGCCTGACAGTGCCCAGCTGATGAAACACGCTGATGATGTGCAGGCTGCTTTCAGTCTGCCCTGCCCTTGGTGAATGCATAAAACAAAGCAATGTATGTTGGGCCTTGGTAATAGTGTTATATAGCCTAGCATGCAGTATTACATGTACAGTATTTTGCCATGTGTTGCAAAGATATGTATATCAGGTTTGAGTTTAGCAGCAAATTGAGGGGTCAAGCTCCTGTGCATGCAGGCAAACCTCTTCATGATCTACGGAGTTTGCGGCCTGCTTGTCCAGACTCTTCTTCTGCGGCTCCTGCTCAGCTGGTTTGCAGAAAGCCGTGTCTTAGTCATTGGCCTCATCGCTGCCTTCACCAATGAGATCCTGCTGGCTTTGGCGCCAAACAAGGCTTTTGCTTTTGGCGCAATTGCCCTGGGAACAGTGGCTTCAGTATCCTTCCCGGCAATTAGCAGCATCAAGGCCAACAATGTNGATGCTCAGAGGGTGGCAAGGGAGCCCAATAAGGTCAGAAGGCCCGACATCATTGATAAGTACAGCGAGTACAGCAGTGGGGTGTATGCACCAATGCAAAGGGAGGGCCGCTTCCCTGACACACGGCCTATGGACCAGCGCATAGACACCAGGCCGTTTCAGCCCAACAGCTATGCTGAGCTTGTTGAGCTGGAGGCCAGTGTACCGCAACACAGGCTGCTAGCCAAGGTTCAGGTCAGTCGCCTCGCTTGTAGCTGAGTCTTGCTTCTGCTAAGTTGACACAGGCCACACCTCAAAAGCATCCACCATCAGAGTGGGTACATCAAATTGATGGGTACACAGACATTCGAGTACCTGTTGGTGTCATGCTCAACGCTCAGCTACGGCAAGCAGCTGAAGGTTGTCAGCACCTGTTCAGTCAGACAGACTGCTTGAATAGAGGGACAGCAAACAGCTGGCCACTCATCACACAGATCTCCCTGTTTGAGCAACACAGACCTATTTCTACGCCTTCTTCACATCTTGTCTTTACATCAAGGCATCATTGAATCAGGATTCACCTTATGCATCTGCATCTTTTGACGCTGTGAGACTCCAAGGCGGTGAGCTGCAACTGCACTACAAAACTGCAAGTCGAGCCAGTGTGGGACCAATTCTCACAACTTGTGGTGAGGGCCGATGTACAAGCTGGGCTGTCTGCAGCCATGGGATGAGAACTCACTCACAACCGGTCATGCGTCTGTGAGTCAAGGTAGTGTTGAGGTGAATTAACTGCTTGTCCTGCAGGCACAGGGCTGACATATAAGCTAAGCTAGCTGCAGCACTTGGGAGACCAGGTTGTTGCTGACACATCATGAACTTGCATCTGTGCTTGTGGTTGCTGATTTGTGGGGTGCTGAAGCATATACCTTGATCTGCAGGCGCCGGGGCCAACACACAAGCTGAACTACCTGCAGCACCGGGAGGAAAAGGTGGCTGCTGACCTCTCCCTCATTGCATCCCTGCTGGCAAGCAGCCGCCAGAACGGCACCATTGGTGACATGGGCGCCTCCTACACCCGCCAAGCCTCAATGAGGGGTACCCCCAAGCTTGCCGATCCCAAGGCTACAATTTGGGTCACCACCAAGCGGGGACTGGCTAGCAGTGAGTTTGTCACTGATCAAGTATCCGCATATGCTGAAGTATGTCTAGTTCAGAAGCTAAGCAAGCTGCAAACTTGCGTCTCCCTGTTGCGTTTTGTATTGACTGGAAATTAAGGTTGGAGTAGTGAAGTGTGTGAAGCTACNGGAAGCCTGCAGGTGGTGCACAGCTGAGAGGCTGACAGTAGCGTGAAAGGGCGCCACAGGGCACAAGCCAAAGACTGCGCCATCTGAGCTGACAAAGAACACCTGCATGACACACTCAGGACTTAAGGCAGCTGTGCAAAGCAGCATGGCAGTCTTCGGGCATGCTGTCTAGCATGCACCTCGCCATGTGCCCCAACCAAGTGGTGATTCTGACGCATCAGACTTGGTAGGATCTTGACAGCATCCTACTGCTTCAATAACTGAACCATACCAGAGTGGACCAGGAGGGCTTTCAGACTACAGCTAAGTGGTTGAGGACTGTTTGTCCGTTGTCAGACAGGGGCAGGCCAGTCTATGCAGGCTTTGGTACTGTGACNCTGAACCTCTGCTACGTGCGCTGCACTGCGTTGCGTTCATGACCTCATACGTGCACATGACGACTTGCTTCTGCCCTAGGCTTTGGCCAAGGTCCTCTCGAAGAGGTTTGAGACAAGGCTATGTATCACTCACTGAATGGTATGTACACCGGAGGTACCAGACTTGCCATTGTCTTGTGGAAATGGCCTAATCGAAATTCAGTTTTTACAGCCTTGGCACTGGTCGTCTTGTGCCACCCCAAAGCTTGAGTTCACTGCAAGACCGTTGCCTTGTCAAGGTCATGCAGGAACGCTGCATCATTGTCAGGTGCCACAAAACCTGAGCCCCTACAGACACTGCGCAGACTGACATATTTGCGATGAGCATCCCTGGCAAGCTTCTGCGCACGTGCTACCATATTCTTTTTGGGTTGTGCAGCTGCAGCTAGGTCGACGTACAGCTCTGCAAGATGTTGGTGCAGGTTCATGGTCTCCAGAAATGGCGATGCGTGATGATACTCCATTGCAGTGATCAGCTGCGTCAGATTCCTCACAGCGCCTTGCAGATCCCCTTTTCTGCGGCAGCTGTTGACCAAAGGCATGTGAGTGTCCATGATCCTCACATGCAGGGGGTGTAGCTTGCCTGGGCCGTGGTACTGCTCTTGCAGCTTCTGGAAAAGCAGCATTGCTGCATCATTGCCCTGCAAGGTCACACTNTTATGAGGTCTGATGCATGCTACAGCATCACGCCAGATTGCAGCATTGTGTGCACAAGCAGAGTAGCACACATGACATATTACAGAACGTTCTGTGAGATCTGGGATTTCGTCTCACCATGCGCTCAATAGATTGAGGAGGGCTACTTGCTGCTTCAGTGCTCCAGCTGTGCTAGTTCAGTGCTAGCTGGACGAAACAAGTATAATTTCGCACTTGCAACACCACTGGCAAATTTTAGCACGGTACCGAACAAGTCACAGANTGGGTGTTGTGTCTTCATCCAGGTACAGTCCACCTCCACATGCTCAGTTGTGTTTTCTGGACTTAGTCACAGCGCATTTCAACATTCCTTTTGGTCTGAGCTGTATTGTCAGCACAGTTGACAGCGGTTTCCCTGACCACTGCAGTACTGGTATGCATGTAGTGGTGGTGGGACTTGTATTGCATAGTAGCCAGCGTTAATTTTGTTTTCAAAGCAGGTCACAGTGTCTGCATTGCTGCAATGACAAATCAGGCCCTGCAGATACAGCACATTGTGTAGCCACATCATGTACTGTGCCGCAAAGTCTGTTTATAATGCAGTGACGACCTGGACACGGTGGCAGGCATCACAGAGGTTGCCTCAGCTAATGGGCAGCAGGCCTCTCGCAGGGCCAAAGCCCACCTGCAGCGCAAGCGCCAGCGGACAGATGATGCGGAAGGTGATGACCATGCCACCAGTGCTCGTGTACGGCACCCTGNCTTGGCTGCACAGCATTGTCAATGACTGAGGACCATGTAGCACACTGTATACATGATGAACTTTTGCACACCTGTGGCACCTCTTCCTCTTCATAGGGAGCCTGGTAGCCAACCGAAGGGGCTCTGCTAGGCTGGCGAGACTGCACTGGTGCCTGCAATGTCATGAACAGCCTTAGCAACCCACAGAAACCTGCAAGGAGGAACAGATGAGCTGTGCTAAGTGCATGAATGTTTCAGTCCTACATCAATGGTCAGGCTGTGGCTGACAATTGCATGCACAGTAAATTACTGAGGGCAGTGTGATGCATAAAGCCCGATGTAAAACAAAGCCACAATCACACTGGCTGTAACTGCACTGCCCCACGTTGACAAATGTCCACCGCACACAATGACATGGGCTTGCAATGACAATGCTGCACTTTGCTGCCAGCCGCACTCTGGTTGCAAACACCAAGAGATGCATAAGGCAAGAAAGCTGCAGGCCTGGGTGACTCTACCTGTATGCTGGGAGCCTGGCTGATTTGGCGGCTGCCTGTGGGTAGTCCCGCAGGCCTGGAGGGTGCAGGCAGAGGGTCTACTCCATACCCCTGCACCACCACATCGCATCGCATCGCATCACAACTGTGTGGCATTGTCAGTCAAGCTGCAAAGACAATGCCATATCCCTGCTAATGCTTCAGACTTGAAGCAAGCCACTTCTGCTCAAGCTAGCATTTGATAGCCCAGTAATGGAATCTGCTGACAATGTTGCAACATGAGTTGTACATGCCACAGGCAGTGCAAGTCTCTGTATGTACTCACACAGCTGCACTTACATTACTGGAGTAGGTACAGTGACATGCACTGCCTGTGGCATGCGCAACTCATATTGCGACATTGTCAGCAGATGCACATGCTGCAACAGCAGTGTGTCACCTGCATCTTATACCTGCCTGGCCGTGAAATAAATTGTTGCAGGACACCATCAGCAGCATTGCATGTGAAAATAGTGAATGTTTTGTGGTGCCAGATTTCGAGGTATGAATGTGGCAGTGCATTGCTTGGGTCTGTTGGTGTCTCAGCCAGCTGCACTCACGTTTGTTAGGCAGAGTATATGCACTGTTGCTCTTTGGTTGAGGCAACTCCTCGTAGCCTTGGTGCAAGAATCACTCAGTCGCCATAGCTTGCGATACTGTGTGCATGTGCAGAGTTCTAGTTTGCTAATAGTTTAAAGCTGCAATGTGCACCCAAAACCCTGAGCTGATCTTCNGGTACAGACCCATGCACACAAACAGCAGCTGTGTGTCCCAGCATTGCTGTCACCAGTAAGCTGCACATCACTTCCAACTTGTGAGTCAGAGGGGGAAAAACAAGACCACGTCACTGATGTTCTAGTAAATCACTGCACACGTTGCCACACAGCAGGAATCATCCAATAATTCAGCAATGCGACACGCAATGATGACTGCAAGCCTCACACTGAGCAGAAATTGACCTCCGTGTTGCACAACAATGGGTTTGGCCACAGTCAGGCAAAACAGCTGCGCACTGACGGCTGCAGTTTGTGGGTAACCACATACATACAGGCAGGGACTCACCGGCTCAGGGGATGGCAGCACTTGGCGCTGCAGCTGACTCAGCCAGTCCCGCAGCTGAGCCATTGCTCCATGACAGTTGGTTGCCAATGTAGTCTGAGACGTTTGGCTGGCATCTGTCTGACTGGAACCCACAGCCAGAGACTGTAGAGTCGTCAGCAGCAAGGTCAGCTCAAGTGCAGCCTGAGCAGGGGCAGTTCCCAGGACTGCCCCCAGGGCGTTCCCTGCCCCTAAGTTATGTGCGCTACCTAGAGCTGCCGCTGATCCTGCAGCTGAGGCGGAAGAGTACCCTAGGGATGAAGCTGTCCCCAGAGCTGCTGCTGGAAAGGCCCCTGCAGCTGGGGTCCGCTCCTGGGCTGTTCCAAACACAGGCCCCATCCCATATGTTCTCCTTTGAGTGTTGCCAGACCCTGCTAGTGAGCCAAGAATGGCTGGTGCAGAGCCAGGTGCCGGCTGCTGTTGTCCTTGAGCATGCAGCCAAGAAAACGCATTTGAGATGGGCAGTGCTGTGTTGCCAAGGGGTGCCAGAGGGGCTGTTGCTGCAAAGGCCCTGGCCAGCATTGCGTCTGAGGACGCACGTGGGTGCCTGCGATGTGCAGCTGAAGAGATTCCCGCTTCATGTTTCATGGTCATGTTGGCTGGGAAAGCAGTCTTCTGATGCATGGCAACTCCAGGCAAGTGCTGGTTTCGCAGCAGACTGGGGCTGGTTGCTCTTCTTGCTGAGCCAACAANGACACCACACACTCCCAAAGCTTGTGTGCTCATTTGAAGCCTGTGGCAGTAGTGCATGCGTGTACGTTGCTCTAAACCCAATAACAAACATTCGCAATCATGCAGCAAGCCTGCACATTCATCTGCATTGCGCAACAGGCTGTTGCAATGCTTGGGCAATACCAGAGGGTTTGAATCCTCAACCATAACCCTGATCATTGTGCTTTGCGTGCTGCAGCAAGCTAACCTTCTGCTGATGGACAGCGTAGCGGGAGTTGGGTACAGCTACTCCATGGATCCCAATGACTACACTACCAATGACACTCAGGCTCAGACAGACATGGAAGCATCACTGCGTTCCTGGTTCCAGATGTACCCATACTTTGCCAACCACTCGGTGATTCTTGAAGGTGCATCATCTGCAATACACACATGCAGCCACTTGGCACATGTTGCACATGCAGCCCCTCATTGCATCATTCGCACACATTGCAGCTCGACAGTGTCTTGCACACGACACAATTCTGCATGCATGGGCTTCAACATTTTGATGCATACAACATTGGAGCTATTCATACAGTGCACTTGTTCCATGCCTGGCAGCAGACTGTTGCAGGACAGGAGCAGCTGTGCAGTGCGGTCCCATGCAATTGAGTTACAACAATTGGCTGTGCGTCAGGAGTTGTGTTATTTCTTGTGAGGTCTGCCATGCTTTTTACATCAACAGTGTCACATACATCAACAGTCGCGTACGTTACAGGTAGCAGCTACTCTGGTGTGTATNCACTTTGCTGTGCTTTGCGCAGTAGTAGTTGACATGGGCTGTACATTAATGATCGATGCAAGATCCCTGCATGATTGATGTTGTCAGTTGGGATGCGTTTTGTAAGGCACTTGCCTGTCTACAACACCTTGTTGAATCATACGGCCAGTCAGGAATGCAGGACTGCCAGCAAAAAGTTCCATAGTAGCTGCACTTCACGTGTGTGCTGCAATATGCATAAATGTTGGTGCAGCACACCTGTTCATCTGGGGAATGGGCTCCTGTGATTGTTGGACCATAGCTGACAGCATCCATGCCAGGTACCTTCTCACCAATGATGCCACACTCTAGGCCTGCGTGGATTGCAGCCACTTTGGGCTCCTTGCCTAGCAGTTCTTGGAAGGCCTGCTTTGTGATCTGCAAGCAACATGGCATCACTTGAGATTGCCAAGCCGGACTGTGTATGTTGTGAGTGAGCATGTGCAAAGTGTGCTTTGCGCCAACGTTGTACAGAGACACATGTGCACACAGTGCCTCGCAATCATTGTTTGCTAACTGCAGTCAAGCACCACATTTTAAGCAAAGAACTACAGAGTGGTCATGGCATGCTCGAGTCTCGCTTGTTTCAGAGTGACTTGGCTCCGTGCAAAGTTGGCCAGGCGCTATCTTGATCAAAATGCCTTAGACTGTCAGCAAGACACAAGATATACACTTGTTGAAACCTTAGTGAGCGCACTGAAGGGATGCGTGTCATGCTATGGCAACATGTTGTATTTGACAATATGTATCCTGTATATGACTTACTGGGCAGATGGTTGTTGTGGATGTGTGTCACTATGACGCATGGCATGCTGAGATTGACACAAATACGGTCATGTGATCCAAGCATTGCACGTCACTATCAGCACACGACAAGCTGGATTGGCTGTACCTGAAGCACAGGTGAGCTGGGGTTGGGGGCCCATCCAGGGTAGGCCTTGTCCTGATTCACACGAGCCCCGCACNGGTGTGGTGTGGTGTGGTGCGGTGCGATGTGCAAGCTGCTTGCACACTGATATGCACANAGTCAGAAGCTGCTTTGCAAGTCATGCTGTCATGCATGAACAATTCAGAATGCACGTTTTGTGACATGCCTTGTTTCTGAGGTGGTGGGAAGCTTCAGAGAGGCTATCGGGGGCATCGCCAGCCGCCTGCTTGCTATGGTTACGCACATCTTGAGATGCATGCCTGGCCTCTTGCCTTGCTGAGTCACNACAGTCCAGAAAGCACTCTGCAAGGCCTGGTAAATCCTGATGCAAGAACGTAGCTATGTAATCGTAATCAAGACAACACGGTCAATGCAAGCACAGGTAAGGGAGTCAATGATTGGCATCGTCATGACAGGGGTAAGGGCTTCACCCTGAGAAGTCAATGCGATATTGAGACTTGCCGAGCTCTGGGTGACTCAGCATATTTTTGAAGCAGTGGCCCCATCTCAGCTCATGAGGCAAGTACGACTGCCGAGACATGAAGTCATTGCCGAACTCAGTCACTCCCTCAAATGTCACAATGATCTCAGCATTCACCTGCAAGCATTGCTGTGCATTGAGGGGACATGCAATTGACAAGCAGACAAACTAGACATCAGTGTTAACAATGTCACACGTGCGCTCCTGAACCTGCTCAAGAATATGACTTGCTTGTGGAAGAGCTTAATAGTCAAGACAGACTGCATGACAGGATTCAGGCTATAAGCAACTGAGCTATGCTATTGAGCTTGTTGGTTTCATCAGGCTGCAGACCTATCTGGAACCATAGCAAATGGGCAGGAAAGCTTACTGCCATCAGTGACTCATGGGTATGGCCACACAGAGGGCTCNATGGCGCCATACTTGCAGGGCCGTCATGGTGTGAACCCTCATGGCGAACAGTGTGGTTGGATTGGCTCAAGCTCCATGCAAATGTCATTTGCGCTGCATCTCGCCAGCCTGCACCAAATTGTGCTCAAACCCCAGGCTTCAATGCAACTCATGAAAGTGTGAGTTGGCACAAGGTATGGCTCACCCAGAGGGTTTTGAGAGGCTATTTGCAGCTACATTTGACACAGCGCCAGCGAAANCCTGCCCTGCAGGAATGGTTTGCCAAGGCTGAGAACCCTGTCTCGCGCTCTTAGCTGGCACAGGTGCAACCCAGCCATGTATGGTGCAAACATCCTACTTCATCTGGTTTGTGGGCATCATGCTCAGTAATGCATGCGGGGCTCTCTGGTGTGCAAGCTTCCTCTTGAGCATCACAATTTGCTACCTGCAACTGAATGTTGTAGTGATGAGCGTCTCAGACACGCCATGCTAATGCTGAACTGCATGGTCGACATCCTCTCCAAGAAAACAGCAATATTGCAAACTTGATAGACATGTCTCACATGCAGAAGCCATACCTTGCAATGTTGCATGCATGTTTTTTGTGAAGGTGTGCCGTTCTGATGGTACTCATAGCACTCTTTCACTGCCTACAACCTCAGCATGTCTGCGGNTCCCTTATGCTCCCCCAAGGCATTGATCCATGTCGGACTTGGGTACAATGCCATGTGTGTCTTGCAGATTGTGTTGATGGGTCTGGTAGAAGGCTACCGTGTGAACGGTGGACCTCTTGGTGAGAACGTCGGCGAGAACCGGCTGTACCCAGGTGGCTGGTTTGACCCCCTGGAGTTTGCCTCTGACCCAGTAAGCCCTGCTGCTTCCCAGTNTACAGCCTGTGTGCTTCCATGCGCAACTTGCAGTACAGTTCAACAGTACTGTTCAGCAGCCGTGATCAACCAAACATTGCACGCTCCGCTGAATTCGAACATGTAATTGCGATTCGAGCTGTGGTGATTCGAGCTAGGTAGCAAACGGATTTGCGATCGTGCGCAGCGACGCAATGGGCCATCGTGCAAGCTGGAGTATGCCTGGCTTCCCGTTGATCTGGACTTCCGAACATTGCAAGTTTTCTTTTTTTGCAAGAGGACTCTGGTGTAATTTTACTGAAAGCAGAA
The DNA here is from genome assembly GCA_000818905.1 of Trebouxia gelatinosa. NCBI lineage: Eukaryota > Viridiplantae > Chlorophyta > Trebouxiophyceae > Trebouxiales > Trebouxiaceae > Trebouxia > Trebouxia gelatinosa. The sequence goes on along the minus strand of KN805369.1, from coordinate 5,455,623 downwards.
GCTGACCAGTGGCGTTTACTGATCGCGTAACCTTCCTTGAAGTAGGAAGATTTGTGCAACTTGGCTGTGGGACANATTTGTCTTTCAGCAAGCGCAGATTTGCATGGCAGATTTATGTCCTCAACCAGCAGTCTTTATTCACTGTTGAGTAGCCTTGAAGTCTTGGCAGGTAGGCTGTTCTGTGGCTTCAACATGCAGATCCCCACTCTCAGACACCGCTGCTTTCAACTACNGACAGTACGTGGCAGATGTGCATGAGCTGCCTCTACCAGCACATCTTGAGTGTGGGCTGGATGTGTTCTGGCCAAAGCAGTAGGCGAATTGCTGTCAGTCTGACCTGATCAGCAGCTGTGCCAACGGGCTAAGCAAGGCTGTCCTGGCTTTGCCTGACAGCAACGTTCATGTGCTCTGATGACGACGACAGTCACAATGCCACTGCCTAGCTGGGCAATACTGGGAGCACATTCACCTGTGCATAGGCCTGCATCACNGCTGCTGCTGCTGCTGCTGCTGCTGGGGTAGCGGTGCCTTCACACACACGCAGCACAACAGCAGATGGCATGCTCAAGCTGCAGCATCAAGCTGCTGCCTCACAGTGTGAAAGCGCACCAAGTGAAGTATCTGATGGCACTCCAACCCTCCTCGGCCAGACTGGTNAGACAAATGGTGAAAAGCTCAAGTTGGGGTTGTCGCCGGCAAGCTCCCAAAGCTTCAGCTGCTGCGCAGGCGCCATTGTGGGCTCGTAATTAAGTTGCCCAAGTCGGCTTCCAAACGCTTGAAGCAATTTCTCGTATGCACAACTGGCGAATTGCACGTCTGTGGCTGTAGCCGATGCTACGCTTAATGTTTAAGCGTGAGCATGCGTGACTAATGCTCCATAACCCGAAACCTGTAATTTTCGTCTTCCTGTAGCCCGGTGCTCAGCTGCTGCACTGTCGCTTGTCATAGCAGAGGGTGGTGCATGCATTATTTCAGACGCACGGTTTACTATGAGATTGCACAGTNCATTTGGCTGCAGCTGGAATACAAAGCACTCTCCAGTGCCGTAGTATCTGCAGCGCAGACAGCAGCCACTCAGCTCTCTCTAGTTGAGCAAGTAGTGCTTTTTCTCTTGGAGGCAAACTTCCTGTTGNTACCCCTCCTCCAAGCAACAGCATTGGCTTGCGCTACTGTAGCGCTTTCAGTGACTTCTTGAAGCAATATGCTTTCCTGCACAATGCCATGCTGCACAGGACAAAGTACAGGTGCCAATGTAGCCGCCAACAGGTAGTATATGCCGAGTTTGGCAATGTCTGTGCAGAACACATGTAGACAGCTGTGAGCTGCCTATGTCAGGTGCTTGCCTTCAGCAGACGCTTGATACATCCACCGTCACGTGGTGCAGCTGTGGCCTCATACCTGTGGCAGTGCCGCGAGAAAGTCTTGTACAGAAGTCACACTAGACAGCTGCTCTGGCACCAGACTCTGCACCTTTACATCTGCCATCTCAATTGCCAGGCCACACTCCCGACCAAGAATGATCATCTTGCGAGCGACGTCTGTACCTGCAAGCTAGCAAACACGTGTCCAGCATAGACTGGATAGAGGAGTTACACTGTAGGCGCCACAGTCAACATCATGACTCCGCTTGCAACAGCAGCGATGACTGCTAGTTGTGCTTGTGTTGAGGCATGACCAGCCTCTGGCACTGCAAGAGTACATCATGTTACTGCCGTGTGGGCAAAGTTGAAATATTGCTGAACATCAGGAGTGATACACAGCTGTATGTTGATCCCAAGCTTGACAAGTGTTGCTTGGGCAAATGCGCAGTCATGACACAGAAATTTGATGGCGTGAGATACAGTATGTATGTGGACACTTCAACCTAGCATGTCCTGGCTATTGCTTTGCTTGCATTGATGCATCCCAAGCCATACTGTCTTCAGCCAGTTGTGCTGCTGTTTAGAGGCAGAACAGCATGCTGGGTAAATGCTTCTACAGAGCAGGACACATGAACTGGCATGCATCATCGGTGTATACCGGCAAGATCCTCTCGAGGATCAGGCTCTGTGAAGCCTTTCTCCTTAGCATCTGTCACTACCTGGGAAAAGGTTTTGCCAGCACCAAAGCTGTTAAATATGAAGGACAGGGTGCCGCTCAAGATGCCTTCTATTTGTAGCACTTCATCTCCAGTGTCTATGAGGGTTTTGAGTGTTGAAATGATAGGCAAACCTGCCCCTACTGTGCCCTGCAGGTACACAATGATGTCTCCGTGCCTGCGGCATATAGACGGATCCCATGTGCAAGGCTGTGGTACACTCTGTATGGTGATGCTTGGCAAGGCGACAAGCAAGACATCGCAGTGAACACTTTGCAAGTACATNCGAGGCTCCCGAGGTGTTGCAAGCAGGCAAACGCATGTCGAGCTGCATAGCAAGCAACGAGAGCGCGATGTCGGGAATAGGTGTCCTGCAAGCCCTGGTGAAGCCTCGTAAACCCCTGTGAACCCTGACACCAAAATCCTTGCCATTCTGGTAATTCGTCGAGCGAAACGAATTTCCCACCTATTTGGTTATGTGAGCAGAAAAGACAACTTGGAGCACACTGCATAGTCCTGACAGTCTGTGCATACCGACAGCAATGAGTGATGCCCTATAAGTCGCAAATGTGTGGCATTATTGTGCAGTAAGTCTTGCAGTTACAATCGCCACCTAGTGATGTATGTCGGCTTCTGTTCAAGCCATGTGAAAAGCTGAATGTGCTAAACCGCCAATGCGAAAACCTGACAACAGGTCTCATACATGTTGGTCTTCAACCTGTATAGGTCTAAGCTAGATGCACTAATGCCTAACCGTCATGTCAGCTGCTGCAGGCTGTTTGGGCAATGGCATCAAGGTAATTCTCAGCAAACATGAAGGACCTTCATGCACACCATGTGTTGGGCTCAACACATCAAGCTCATCGATTTGCAACAGANTAAACCCTAAACCCTAAACCCTAGTGTGAGAGGCATGTACTTGTGGGGCTCACGCACTGCTGAGATGTCGGCAGAACATGTTGTTGTGGTTCACCAGCAACTTCACGCAGGTTGTCTAGGTATGACCATGCCTGACAATTGCTAACTAGCACCTGCGGTAATGATTGAGCTGCAGTAAGAAGTGAAAGAGTATGGGCAAGCAGTGCTTGTAACAAGCACAAGAGCTCTAGTTCTCACATGAGAGAGCTCAGATGTCTATGGGAGCACAGCACGGCACAGAGCAGCACAGCGCACAGCACAGCACAGTTTGCACAGCACAGCACATCTTCTATGGGAGCACAGCACGGCACAGAGCAGCACAGCGCACAGCACAGCACAGCAGAACCAGCACAGCACAGCACAGCACAGCACAGCATGGCATCAGCACAGCACAGCACACAGCACAGCATGCACTCTGCTGTTGTGACAGCACAGCACAGCACAGGACAGCACAGCATAGTTTGCTGCAATGCAGTGTGTCATAAGCATGTAGCAGACTTGTGAGTATGACCTTGATCCAACAATCTCATCCACGCAATAACTTTACCACATGGATTTGCTATATAGCTTGCTGCAAGGTATCTGTGCAGAGGCTTTGTCTGTCTAGCAGCTGTGCACTGTACAGGAGACAGCAGCTCAGAAGCTGAGCACAGCCTTTGATGGAGTGACAACCCTACAGCAGCTTATGGACGCCGTGGATGAAGGTTGGCACTGCCTGCCACCATGAGCACTTCACAATCTGTGCTGCTGCATTATTGTGTATACCTGCGCATTCCTTCTGTGAGACTAGGCTGCTCTCAGGCATGCATGCGCTTCAGCAAAAGCAACAGTGGGTGGGGGCTGTGTAGGATCCAAAATTGCACATTTTCTGAGCTCGACAACAGCGAGCACATGTGTTGCAAGTCAAAGGTCAAAGTGCTTCAGTCATAGTCGCAATACCTTCAGTACATGTCTTCCTGTAGCAGCAGAGTGCATGGTGGAACATCTAGGCACTGTATACTGTGGCGCAGCGTTTTTCTGCACGCCGTGCTNAAATTTTGGCTGCTGTGTACGCTCTCAAGCCATTTCTTGACAGCGAGACAATCACAGATGAATGAACAAAATTGCACGCTTGCACAGCATGGTGATGAAAATCCTAAGCAGTCAGTACTGTATGCTGTGCGCCTGATCACAGCATTGACAGCACTTCTGACCTTGAGAGGCTTGTTGGGCTTGTACAAACCAGGGTACTGCACATCAGAGCTTCCTGACGCTGGTGCTGCTGCCGCTGATGCAGCCTGCTTTGTTGGTGTGAACCCCCAGGTGAGCGTTGTAACCTTGAGGAATCCAAAGAGTGCCTAGATGACTGTACTGCAGGTTGCTGGTGCCTGTACTGCCCCTGCTGCTGAGCATTACCATCAGGCTGTGCAGAGTGAAACCCGTGCTGCATGACTGGTGCAGATGGCTGTGCTGCCTCATTTGATGACCTTTGGCATGCCACCCCAACTCTGGTTGGGGAACCCTCATGGTGAACCCCCTGGCTGTCCCCGAGGGCTGTCGACATTGTGTTGTGGGACACCGAATGCCTCAACCCCCTTTCAAGGTTGCTGCATCCGACTGTTGGGCTCTGCATGAAGGAGATCGAATGACCTGGCCGCTGCCTTCGCACTGATGCCCAAATGGGATCAGCTAAGCCTGATNAGCTGCTGAATGGGACTACACCAGAAATGTGGGCACACCCGATGACTACTCAGCATCTGCTAACTATAGAGCCTGGTGGTACAACAGCAAGAGAGGCAGCTTCCAGGCCAGAATAGATGGGCGGACAAAGAGGCACCTACAACGTAGCAGAGTTGAAGCAGGTGCACAGAGCAATCAGAAGCAATCATGTGTCCTTGCATTCTTGCCTTTGGCTGTGACACCTATGCCAGCATGGAACTTATTTCAGTACACTTGACTGTGCTTGTCACTGCATGCAATGTCTCAAGCTCAGCAGCACATAGGGTGTGGTGATATGCTATCAGCTAATGTTGCCACACAGCTGTATACCATATGCGCATGTCAATCCATGTCATCATCAGTATGCTGTACTGCTTGCAGTATGCTGCAAGCCTGTGTCATGCTTATGATGGGGCAATAAGCGTCCACAAGTCCCCCTTTGATTGCAAGAGACACTGACATGTCCAGAACATACCTGACAGACAGTCAGCTGGGAATGGGACAGTGCGTAGGTGCATTTCTGCTTATGTGTTCTGTGTCCTGCAGCGGTACCAGCCCTTCTTCACGTCACAAGGCTGACTCGGGTTGCCTAGCAATCAGCAACTGCTGTATTGCAAGCTGGAGGACGGCATCGGAAGGCCCTTTTTGTTGGGACTGCAGGTCCTGGACCTTGCAGCACACCTCAGCATGTGCTGCAACTGCTACAAGCGTGTGTAATGTCTGCTCTGGGAGAGGGTTGTGTTNGAAGCACACACACACACACACACAAACACTGTGCCGCACGACAGCTGCACCAAGCACTATCACATGCCTCTAGTGAACTGTGGTCACACATTGTCGTAGATGATGATGTCCTTGCCTTGCAGCTGAAGGCAGAGGCCAAAAACGAAAAGCACCTGAGGCTATGCACACACCCTCAAGTCTGGACTCACTCACTGTTGCCAACAGTCACAGCAGACTGAGCAGTTCCACATTGCCATCTACAGTTACTGCAACAACTGCCGCAGCGCCACTACCATTGCCAGAAGAAATGACAGAGCTGTCAGGCACACTGACTCAACCCATCCACAGCAACTTGTTGTTGGCTAGGCAACCTGAGCAGTCAACAAATGGAGGGAATGACATCTTAGGTGAGTCACTGCCAACCTTGGTGGAACCTGATATCTTGTCTTGCCCAGGCCTGCTGCAAGCTGCCCTGCATTGGCATTAGCCCTTCCTTGACTCATGTTACTAAGCCGACTATGCACATGCTGCAATGNCGTAGCACAGCAGCAGAATGCAGCAGTGTTGGGAGCCTGCGGCATACTGGCATCCGCATTAGCCATAGCAGGTATGGCTCCAGGGCTGCAAACCTGCAATTTGCTGTTCTTTCATGTAACAGCTTGAGAGTATTCCCTAGCTGATGCCTGTTTGGTGCTGTGTAGGGCCCAGTGTGGCTGCTGACATGGTCAAGACCGGAACCTGCTTGCTCGGTAACTGTCAGGTAACACATTTAACTCACAAAGTGTGCACAGCACATGACTAAGTCAACCCCCCGTATTCTGGACACTTCATGCTGAGCACATAGCTTCGTCTCTGCATGCACTACGTGCAGAATATTGTGCCAGTAACGCTGTTGCGAGTAATCAACCTCAATGCTGATCAGGCTGCAATCCCACTTTGTGAATCTAAGTGCACTGCCTTGAGACAAAGGCTATGTGCCTTTGAGCTGCTGGGCGCGCAACTGCAGTCCATCCTAGGGCTAGTCATAGGTTCTACGTTGTGTGCACTGCTATGTAGTTGTTTCCTTTTGAGCGGTCTTATGGGCAATCCCTCAATTCCCTTGCTGACATGTGCATCACATCACGGCGTGCAGCAAAGTACTTGAGCTCCACTTGCGATGTAATGTTGGTTCATGAGCCATCAGCCAGCTGAAAAGTCACTGCCACAGAAGCCTGTATCAGCTTGACTTTGTGCGCAGTGGCTGTACTGAAGAGGCTGACAATGGCTCTGCCGGCACCCGGTAGTTGTATCTCTGAACAGAGTCGAGGAAGACTGGGCAGAGTCTGTAGTTGTGGATTGCAACATTTCTTCACACCACAACTACAGACTGTAGCCAGTCTTCCTCAATCCTGTGATGAGCAGAGATGTTGCAATCCACAATTACCGACTCCGCCCAGTCTTCCTCAACTCTGTTCAGAGTTACAACTACCGGGTGCCTGCACNTTGCAACTTCAACAGAACACCACTGCAAGCTGCATGCAACAATGCCAGTGCCTGTCTGGTCTATAGCGTAATTGATCTGCACTGACAAGACTGACTGTGGCTTATAGGCGAGTCGTGCCGGCCACTGTGATATAGTCACTGCTCTGCTGAGGTAGGAGCTGTATGTAAGTCTTTGTGCCTTGACTCAACAAATGCAAGTACTGCTACCTGGACCACGAAAGCTCTCCTAAGCACTGTCTTTGTCAGTCATGGCGCAGATGCTCGAGCTGAGGATGTCCACGGCAATACCCCTGCACATCTAGCAGCTTCAAAAGGCCATTTAACTATCCTGACAGCGCTGTTGCAGGTAACAAATCACAGCTGCGCGTCATTGAATTGGTGTGGCTTGCATACCTTCTCACTTCTTTGTGAAATGCTCATGATGTGCCTCCAAAGTCACCATTCGCCTGCCATGCCTGTTGTTGACATGTGTTAGACAAGATGTGTGACATATGACTCATGACGGGCAAGACATATGACGTGGGAGGTATGATCATGCCTCAGCTGTCGGCCTGGGACAGATTTCAGCACCAGACGCCCTGCTGACGTCAGCTTGCTACAACAGCCATGCTGCAGTCTTCACAGTGCACAGTATGACCACTTGCCATACATGTTGGTTGTGCTTGACATGTGTATTGATCATCGGCATCGTGCCTCCTATGTAGCTTGATAATGCTTATGGCCTGAACAAGTATGGGTTGCAGAGTGAGCACGCGCCTGATGTGGAGGCCACAAATGCCAATGGCGCCNACAGATATCAAGTCAGCACAAGCAAAATCACTCCATATCAGATCACAGCGGCCAACGAATACATGACTGCAGAAACCAGTAACATTTAGGCAGCGTAGGCTGACATTGCTCACTCATACTTGCCAGGCCAGCTGTCCTAACCAAAGGCTGTTGCCGGTGTTTTGAGCCTCAGCTGCTGCGGAATGAGCTGTAAACGTTGCAGGAGCATTCTGCATAATTGTGTCAGGTATCTGTCTGCGGTTTTGGTTGCACTGCTGTGGCTGCTTGCTGGCTGTGCAAGTCACAGCAGGTGATTGTGCTCGGACAAGCACATGCGAGGAACCCTTGGATGTACGCCAGTACCCTTGGAACAGGAGCGCAACTGACATCTGTTGCAACCCACGTGTTGTGCATGTCCTGCTTTGCTCTGCTCTGCAGTGGTAATCACACAGATTGTCCAGCAATCGTAGCTGGTCAAGCGTNCACATACCTGCCCTCATGCTTTGCATCTGGGTTGCAGTAGCTTGCCACAAGGTTTTTGTTGCATCAAGTGATCAGTGTTGCCCAAACTGACAGAACACGCCATGCCAGGACAACTCATCCCCGCAATGTGCATCCTTTACACTGTATCAAAAACACAGTCTTGTACTGCCTTATTGTCCTAGTCTTGGGGCTTGATAACCTATGGTGCTTTCATGATGTGAAGCGCAAGCCTCCAGATGCTGCATGGTTGCTGTGTCTCTCATAATTTTGTAAGGATGTGGTATGCTGTGTCTTATCTGTACATGAGCAAACAGTACACTTGACCCTGTCAGCAAGGAATTTGAGCGTACTTGAGCCTGTCAGCCTGCATCTGAACACACTTGAGACTGAATATACTTCAGNAGCATGAGCCAACAGTTGACAACACATAAGCTGCAGCAAATCGTGTATCACGGGGACTCACTCTGCACAATACAGAAGCAGCAAATGTTGAGCAACTGTGTGGGCTATGTCTGGAAGTCATCAGATGCTGCTTCCATGCTGCAACAGAATGGCTCCCCTGCTTTGCAGTTGGTAGTAGCATGTGCAAGACAAGTCAGCACAGCAGACTGGATTGTGCAGGCGAAACTAGGACGGCAGGGCTGGTCTTCAGACACAGTCCAAGCCCTTAGACAACTGCTGGGGTTTGAGCAAAGTCCTGATGGTCGGTTTGTTATTCCTAGCGTAGTGACAGACCTCATACCTTGGCTGCAGCCTGACACAGCTGGCAAGGCAGACGAGGCGCAGTTACAAGCACACAAGGTGCGGAGAGCCAGCCTGAATGCACGTATGGCACAGCTGCGGACATTGTACTGCAAAATGCATGTCTCGGCAGCAAGTGCCAAGGCTTTTTGTCCAGATGAATGAGTCTCATGCCTGATGCAATGCACGCAACTGTCANGCTGAGCTTGATTTGCTTGACAGCAACCACCTGTGGGCTCTGGTCAGCGTGCAACCTCTGAGCCCTGCAGGTCACCACAGTGGACCATGTACAGCATGCCAGTGGCATAGCAGCATGCAGACAACTTGTTGGCTGCCTCTGACTTCAGACTGCCACAACAGCTTCGAAGTGCTTGTGGTTTCAAAGTGATCAGAAGTGATGCAGGACTGCATGCCATAGTGATGTGACAATGCGTTATTGTTAAGGCGGTTTGTGCAGGTATATACAGGGCTCCAGCAGTGCAGAGCAGACAGCACTTGCACATTGTCATGTCTGGTGCAACATAAGGAATGATGCAGGTGGTACATTTGGCAGGAGCTGTTGCACATAAGACCTGTGTGGGTGCCTGATCTTGTAAATCTTGGGGTTTGCTGATTGTACAATGTCTGAATGGTTGGTGATGGTATTCCATGTTGAAGCAGCAGCCAGTGCTGTTGAGCGACATGGGCTGCATGATACAGTGGACAGCAGACTACTTAATGGTGGTTACGCTCCAAAGACTACAGTTGTGGGTCTGTGGGCTGATGCAAAGTACCTGAGAGTGTACTTTACTTTTAGCACAGAAAAGTTGACCGANGTTTTGCACCAAGCAGCATGCAGCAAGGTGGGCGGCTTGCAATTGAATCCGTCTTTGCGGACTCACAGGAGCATTGATCTAACTGCTGGACAAAGCATGTAAAATGCTCCTCTCTGTAAACAAAATCGTTGTTGTCTGCTTGTGTAGGGATGTGTTCACAGNAAGCACCAGCAGCACAGCAGGCCCAGCACTGCGGGCAAGAGCCCTGCAAACGCACCAACGCTCTCTGCTGGACAGGGCAGCCGCCAAGCGGGCTTTAGCAGCTCTTCTGGCTGCTGCCAAGGCATCTCAAATCAGGTAGTGTATTGTTCTGCCTGTTGAAGATCACGTCTTGCCTGTTGTGAGTCACATCTTGCCCATAGATGCTGATGTAGATGTCAATGGAAATGCTCATGTTCTATTGAGGAGTGCTTGGCACAATTTCATTGATCAATCTCGCCATGCAAGATATCTGACTGTGATTGCTGTGAGGCCCACTACTAAGCTTGCTTGACTGCATGACATCATCACAAGTGCCCCACTACTGGGAAGTGAGATAGCAAAAGCGCCTGTGGTGTCAGCACCAAGATCACCTGCATTTGGGTCAACATCCATATGCTGTGCCTGCAGAGGCTGGAGTCCCAAGTCTTTCCACCCTGTTGCTAGCCCTACACCACCAGAGAGGGCTGTGCAGGGACTGCCCTCTCTGGAGGACATCGAAGCCCTGGTGCCTGTGCCTGAAAGCAGGTAAAGGGTAATGTCAATGCTCAGTGCCCATTTGTATGGTGGACAGATTTGTACAAGCTTGTGTAGTTGCAGTTGCAAGTTGTGGTTTCTCGATGTGTACCTGCCCTGGCAAACAGTACATTTGCAATTTTGCATGCCAGATTGTAAGCTGCTGGACAACTGGTGTAGGACCCTGCTGCAGACATCCCACACAGTTTGACCTGCAGCATTGCAGTGTTGCTTGCTGAAGTGCCTGCTAACATCAAATGTGACATGCCGAGCAAATATGTGCTGGCACACTTACTTCCTGCTTGGCATTGCAAGCAGCTGTGCAGCAGCTTTCAGCTGAGGCACTGGGCCTGTGCAGCTGTCATAACCCCAATGATGATGTTTGCTGTTGTAGGAACTCTGATCTTGAGGACACAGCATTTGANTCAAGCAGACCCCATGCAATTGCAACACCCCAGTCAGAATGCACCTCCTGGTAGCTCCCTGCAGTCAGCTCAAACAGCCCTGCCCCAAAAGCCCTTGAAGGGCAAGTCTGTGAAGGCTCCAGCCCCTGCTGCTGGCGCCATGCTGTCTGAAGAGGTGCTGCAGCAAGTGTGCAGAGGAATCTTGTGCTGATGTACAAGCAATGCTGGGCTTAGAAGGCATGCAGCAGGATTCTATGTGCCCATGTGCTGCACGCCATTCAAGCCAACTACATACTGCCCCACATTGGCTGGGTAACAGCCCTCAGTCTGTTTTACCCCTATCTTGCGCATGTTACTCAGTTGTGTATGTGGGTAATGCATGAGCTACAATGCCTGGCACCTAGTTTTCTGTGCTAATGTCAGTATGCTGATATCCGCATGCGGTTTTACTTACAGCCATAGCCAGCTTCACTATGATTATAATATAAACTTTCCTGGTTGCTGTGACATGCACCTCAAACGNACCTGGTAGACGCCCAGAACTATTGCCGAGGCATGTTTGACGCTTGTGGCTGAAACATGATGTGATAGACAAACAAAAGGCTAGCTACCTATCATGGCAAATTCCTCGGGAGATGTCATCATCTTGATACAAACAGGCGCAAGTGCATCTGCAGGGTCAAAGACCTTTGGATGGGCTAGGTAAATTTCTACCAGCTGACCATGCAAGCGCTCCAGTGCTGCGTAAGCACATACTCGGTCCACAGTTGGAGCAACCTCTAGGCATCTCATGAGCTCAGGTCAGGTGGCAAGAGCTCGTGTGCTGTGTAAACGCAAGTCCAAGCTGTAGCACCCTTGACCAAATTCTGCATACATGGTTTGGCACTGTGCTTCATACACTCTTCATTGCACAGATCATGCATAAAGCTGTCACCAGATGCCAGCAATAGTACAGTATGTCATCCCTGCGTTACTTTCTGGCAGGCGCTGTGCTTACCATCAATCCAAAATAAGGAGCAACAGTGTTTGTTTAAGGTGGCAAATTAATATACTTGTTATGTGGTGGCTTTCTGTACCTGAAACAANCATGCTTGCATGTTTGAGTATGCATTTGGAGGGTTGATGTCAAGAGCTAGCTTGACATTCAACAATGAAAGGCGTACAAGCTCACCAGTACGACACAGACAATGAGCCCCATGAAGATAGAGCAGCAGCAGCCAGCCAGCATAGGCTCATTGTTCTGCAGAGATAGCACCGTGGGTGCTTCATACATCTTCTTTGCTGTCACAGTCCAGGCAATAAGCCCACAGCAACCCCCTGCATAACACTCCTGCCTTGCCTGCTTTTCTTTGCTTGCTGTGATGCAGTGCATGCAGCTACTGCAGCTTCTGTACCTTTTGGAGCTGATGTGTACTGAAGACAGTCGGCAAGGGTTGAGCATCTCAGACAAGCTGCAACACTGCATATATGTCATGCTCACCCTCTACCTTTGAAGTTTTTTGCAGTGCAAGGCTTTTGCGTGTCAGGGTGACTCGAAGGGAAGCGCGAAGTGCAACAACCGCAATCTTTTGTACTTTTCAGTAGTCAGGCAATTTTGAAGATCCTGCCGCTTTTGTCAGGCGTGAGGATGTTGGGGCATGGGCACAAACTTGTACTGTGGCAAGTGTATGAGCTTAGATGTGCTTCCACCGTGCATCAGTGCTAGCGAATGCTTCCACATTATTCTATGACTTTCAAGGATAAAAAACAGGCTCAAGGCTTCAAATGTACTGCTTTGACAGCAGAAGAAGCTGTAGGATTCTGCTGATGCATCCATATGAGTATGTTTTGCACTAGCCATTTCAGCACAAATGTGCATCAGTCTAGCCATTCCTATACCGGTATACGGATCAGTGAGCTGCCCTGTTGTATCGTGAAAAGATGCTGAAACGAAAGGAGACCCCCTGTGAAACTTGCTGGTTGATGACAATTCCACATACATGCAGTTGTCTGCTCACACACTGAGTCCGCGTTCAACTTGTCAGATTCATTGACGGGCATTACAGCAGCATGCACAAAATACCGCAAATGATGTGCACTAAATGTTTTGAATGCCTAGGCTCTTATAATATTTAAACTCAGCAAAAGCACAAGACCACCTTGGACTGAACATTTCCCCGTTTGTTCTGCATACTTGCAGACATCAGATGGACACTCTTGAACAACACTTGTAATTCACCACTAGCATGCTATGAGGCAAGCAAAGCTGCTCAGTCTTACAATTGCTGTTCGGATGCTAGTAAGAGTGTGTAGCAAGTAGAAACGGAGGGCCTACGGCTAGATATAAAACTCGTGCATATGGATGTCACGACCATGACACACAGCAGAGACTTGTTGCTGCAACGCCCCAGCGGCTATTCTGACAAGGTGTATGTCTTCATGCTCACTAGCAGCATATAGACATGAAGCCATACACAGTCACTAGCTAGTCACTAGCTACTATATTGCATGCAAGGAAAAGCCTAGCTGCTTAATCAGCATGCAGGGTGTTCATGTAAGACACATGTGACCACGGTCTAAAGTACCACAGCATTGTACAAGACAGGGTGTGCAATTGCTTGTAGATTTGGCTGAGCTAAAGTGAGGTGTGGTGACTCAAGGCATGTATTATATGCGTCATCACAAATTGATGTACCACAGCATTGTACTCCAAAGACAGAGTGTGTAGCTGCGTGTGGACTGGCCCGGACTGAGCTGGGTGGCAAGCAGCCTGAGCAGTAGTCTCACAGGTGCGTGCTGTGCTGGATAAGGGTATGTCCAGCTTGCACAGCAGACATGAACTGCTGCTTGGACGCTAGTTGCATACCATAGCTGTCTCCCAAGAACATGATAGTCTGAAGCCTGTTGAACTCAGAGCGTCCTGATTCTCCGCTAGACAGGGCTGATCTGAGAGTGCTCAAAGCGGTTGATCATGCGCCGCGTGGTGTTCACCACAGCCCAAAAGAGCACCACTGCAGCGATGGCCAAAGCCTCCATCTGGAAGCGAAAGTGCTGGGGGTATAGCGCCAAGTGCAGAATGTTTGCCTTGTGCACAGGTCCCAGCATAATGGCCAGTGTGGAGAGTATGAAGTAGACCATAGCCACCGGGATGTAGAAGCCTGTCTTATAGATGGGCTTCACGAATAGGCGGGTGTCAACGCCCAAGCTGATGACTGGTCCCAGTAGCTGGAAGTTGGCCGTCAGCCAGGCATAGGTGTTGACTGGGTTCTGCATAGCATACCAGAGTTACACTGCATGCACGACACCAACAACCACGTCAGCTGCAACTGATACTTTACGNACCTGATACATGTTCTAAGACAGTGTGGTAGACTGCAAGAGCCTGTAACTGCCGTCACGCTTGATGCGCGGGATGTCAAGATGCGTGTATACATCAAGTGGATGATGCTGGACCAGTGGTAATCAAGGCATTAAGATCCCTGTTGTACCAGAACATGCGATCGTATAAGGCAGAGGGTATGGAAAGGGAGCAGAGGGGGAGGGGGAGGGGCAGAGGAAGACAATAAGGACAGACCTGAGGCATGCCATGTACAGAAAACAGCACACTGCGCTCCTGCCCGCGATGAAAGGCCACAGAGCATGTGACTGCCTGCCTCACGCTGACTGTCTTGTGCTCCTGCACTTTGTTTGCCTTCAGCCTGGCTTCTGAGACCAAGTTCAAGGGCGCCTCAGCACTGATGTCGCCACGCTGCACAACCTGCATGCATTTTGTCAGAGTCAGCGCTGCTGAATTGCATACAAAGGCTTCTGCTGATCATGCTGACACATGGCGTACGCCCTGTTAAGCTGGCTATGTAATGCTTGTGCTGAANCAAGCTTGTCCAGCTGATCACACAGCTGCCTTTCATGAGCATGCATGGCAGCCAGCTCTGCCCTCTCGTCGGCACTCATTCCTGTTGCAACACAGCAGCAACTTTTTCAGAGCTGACACAGCTGTAAGTTTTGCGCTCCTGTTGCTCTTTGTACGGGTGTAGTATCGCCTGTTCCATGTGCACTGGCTGTAACGTTCTGTCGTCATGAGCATGCTGGACTCAAATGGTGAGGTTTGAACACCTCGTGCCATGTCAAGCTCCAGGTCACACAGCCGTGTGGAAGCTGTGCTAAACTCTTGCAAAAGTCTGCCTGCGCTGCCATGTTGTGGCAAACCTGTTGCAAGCAAGGTCATAAAGCTAGAGCCATTTTGATGGGGGATTTGTATTGCTGGAGCAGATATGATTGATGTTTTGCATCCTCAGATGTATATGTGCAAGCTGAAGGGCTGTCTTGTGCACATCTGATGCTGCGCTGAGTCATTAGCATTGTATGCAGCTGCTTGAGATATGACCAAGCTGCTGCTTCTTTACAAAATCAGTCTGTTTATATGTGCCCCAGCTGCAATGGGTTCTGTTGCTGTTTACGTTTCTAAAGTCATTCTGTTAGACCCTAAACAGCTGTTGTGTCATAGACCATGCATCACTGCATCTGCATGAGCTGATTGCAGGTATGCTTATGGTCTGACACCTAACCAGTGCAAGTCTCAGACACAATCCAGCTAACAGGACAGCCTGGCAGATGTTATGCCACACCAGGCAGCCATTCAAAATATAGAGAAAGGCTTGCATGAACATGCCCTGTTGTGAAAGCTGACTTTCAATAGGCAAGTGAAATGCCGTTGCTAAAATCTTGCTGACATGTTTCTGCTGGACCATAGCAAGACCTGAGCGTCATGCACACTTACGGCCTTGCACNTGATGCAATACATTGCTGCCTGCAACAAATTGAACTTTTTTTGTTGTTGAACCCTGATTCTAGACTCTACAATACATGTGCGCTGCAGTGGCGCACATGCATACCACACATCAGTGGATACAATGTTGCATGAGCTTAGCTGGACCCCAGACATCCACTTGCAGCTCGTCCAGCAAGAAGACAGGGCACAGAAGCTTACGAGGACGCCAGCTGTCATGTCAGACATGGCTTGAGGTTGCAAGTCCTTTAGCTTGCTGAGACGCCTGCTTTCCTCCATGCGTGCATTCATGAAGTGCTCCATGCCGTACTGATCATGCACTGCTTTGCAGGCACACACATTGATGGCTTCTGACAAAGTGCTCTGCATGGTACGTCAACTGATCTCAGCAACAAACACAGTATATAATGGATGATGCATTGCTAATGCATCGCACAATACGGTTGTGATTGCAATACTCGTGCTGTTACGCTCTCTGAAGATGGGATTGCTGACCTTTGTGGTGCAGGGTGCAACATCCAGGCAGCGAGCATGCAACACATGACAGTGTCTGTGAGGTACACTTACATGTGGGTATGTGGGCATGTTAGATGCTCTACTTACAGAGCGACTAGTCATCATAGTCAGCAATGCAGGTTTCCATGACACGGTATATGGACATATGAAAGGGGCCAGCCTTATTTCTCACATAACCTTGCACATTCCCGTTCGACCCTGAACCCTGCCCCACAATAGCTAATCTAACTCTACTAACAAAAACACTTAAAAAAAGTCAGGGTTTTGACACACCTGTAGGTGCCAGATGATGCAAGAAATATTGTTAGGACCATGCATCCTGCGTGTCATGATGAACTCCCTTTCTTTGCAAGACAGGCAGCTAAGGGCTGCAGTAGCATAGAGCCTGACCTGCACTTCCAAGCCAGCTTCGCTTTCAGCATCATTCTTAGCATCCGCCAGAAGCACCGCCAGTTTGCTGACATAATCCTGCAGCAAATAGCGGTGTCCACCGCACACTACTGACATCCACAGCAAAGACACATTCACTTCATGTCAAAACATATCTGGCCAGGTCATGTTGTTGCGTATCAGTATCAGTGTCAGGCCTCGACANACACACAGCAGGGCAGGGCAGGGCAGAGTTTTGTACCTGCTCGTATTCAAGCCCAAGCTGCTTTGCAATGTGCATGCAAGCCACCCAGCTGACATAGCCATGCTCATCAGCTGCTTTCTCAAAGGCTTGCTTCAACTTCTCTGACTGACCCAAAGTCATGACGTGGAGCGTGTTCCAAGCACGGCGGCTGAGAATGTCTGGGACAGTGGTCGCAGGAAACCAGGTGGGCCGCTGCCAGGCTTTCATTGCCTCACCATGATTTGGTTTGCTGCATCACACACCTGCTATTGAGCTGTTGTACATGCAATGATTCATTATTGTATGAAAGCAGTAGACCATAGAGGGCAGCAGAGACACATTGTGTGTCTGGTAGCCCTAGTCTGCAACACAGAGTGCTGGCAAAGCTCACTTGAGAACACAGTAGGTGTCAGACAGGTATGCAAATCTTTAACCAGATGACAGGCATTGCAGACATGTGCTTTGACAGTCAAGGCAGGCACCAAGGCTGAACCTGAATGAGGCAACACAATGGAGGGTCACCTATAAACTTGCACTAGGTAAGGCATAGTAGTGTTTGCGATCTTTGACACATCATGCACAGCCAAGATGTGCTGGGAGCAGGCAAACAACAGGAGCAGTACTCCATAGTCAGGTGAGGATATTATAGATATAATAGATTCCAGAATATTATTCTAGAATCGTTTCGCATAAGGCCTGCACATGCAGGATGTCGACAAGTATTGTGACAAAGCATATCAGCACTTCAGATATGGCGGCACCNGCTTGTTGCAAGTCATTAGGTCAATCTGCAAGCAATCATGTCTGAGTCAGAATCTCTTGAACTCAGACACGTCTGAGTTGGATGCTGAAGGATGCTGATGTCAGCACTGCCAATGCCTGCTGTCAGTGGCACACAGAAGCCATGAACTAGACTTGTGGCAGTCTTGCTGCTCACCTGTAAAGGCGCCCAACTCCTTCCTGCTTCACCATGGTGGTGAGGCAGTGTGCTAGGTTGCGGTAGATGGGGCGGCCAGGGGGGCGGTTGCCCATGTGCTGCACCTGTAGCCGCGTCTTGGCCACCCACAATGGGTTAGTCGCTAACAGCGTCGCCCCGCCTGCGTTAAGTCCAGCGTAGATGAGTACACAAATTATGTGGGGTATGACTGAGATGACTGTGGGAAGTCCAAGTCCAGCCGCCTGTGTGAGTAGGATTGTGCCACAATGAAGAGGTCACATGATTGCTGGAAATCCTTGTCAGATCTTACTTTGTCCTTTGCAGTTTGGGCCTGTATTCCTGTCGTATCGTTCATATTCTTTTTCCAGGTGCATGGTATGCTGGATGTACTCTACCGGTCATGTCATGTGCTTGTCCATGCATCAGACAGTAGTTACTCTGCCAGAGTGCTGAAAGTGCTGCATGTGCTTCTGCAAAACTTACAGCACAATCACACACATGCTTGCCCATGCTGGTGCCTCACTGTGTGCGCACAGAAATTGCAGCCATCCACACAGTCAAACGGCTATGGCATAGTGCATAGTAAGTGTGACAACAGAAAGTGCGGGTGTGCTTTGTATATCAGATTACTGCCACAAACAGTTTGGACCTGATGCACAGTAATGGCGTCCTCTGGTAGCTGTGCTAGGCATGCAACGCCGGACTCAACACATTGCAATCATCCCTGCAAGGTGCACATCTTGGATGTGCAGAAGGTGTACGTCTGAAGATAGAAGCCAGAGGAAGCTNTTGGTGTTTAGGGTGTACCCTAAACCCATCCACTCTCCTTGCTTCCATCCATGCATGGACACAGGCCCAAGTACGCAGATGAGACCTGAGCAAGGCTGCAATGTTGATACACATATGCAATGTTCTGTGTGTATGGCAAAGAGGTCAACATCCTTTGAGTCCACGTCAGCCTGGGGCTATGGGGCCTGTGGGGTGGGGGACTGTGAGCTAGGAGTCATCTATCAGCATGTGACAAAGCTATACATGTGCCATACTTCTCTACAAGGAGGCGCCAATGATCCGGCCCGCTGATTATGTGATCGTATGTAATTTGGTATATGTCCGGGATGCTATATAGTATATGTGATTTGTGACAGTTGAATGCAGATACTCTTTCTTCCCACAGCTGAGGGCAACAGCAGACTTGCTAATGATGCCTAAGGAGGTGCTCACAGACCGAACCATCAGGGCTGAGGTTCTGCCTGGCCTCTCCCTGTCACGCATCTNCTTGAGTGCTGCATACCTGCAGACACAGAGCTGCAACCTCTGTCCAGGTCAATTTGCCTTTGAGGATAGTGATGCCNTGTGCTACGGTAGGGATACTCATGTTCGCACCTTGAGTTGCGTTTGCAACCAAAACCGCCCGTGCTTGGGTAGCAACAAAGCTGCAGGACGTTGAACAATTTTGCTCGACAGCATGTTGCGTCTACCACGTGCAGAGTGGTTTCAGAGCGCTTATTCAATTTCGGTTCGCCGAGCTGCGGCACCGGTTGTCATGACAGGTTACAAACTCCAGTCCTCCCGGTGTAGTGCGTGTGTCCCGACGATTGCGCGTGAACTGCACTTCTCGCTGTGGCATTTTCCGCAGGCGCAGCGGAATGATCTCGGCGTTGGCTTGGGTGCCCAGAGGGGCCGCAAAGCCTGTCGCAGAGGAAGCCTTACCTGCAGACGAAGAACTTGTCGATTTTGAGGTTTGCGCCATTGCGTCGCGTCTGGGTCACAATAGCCTGCACGGCGACGCTGAGGCAGGCAAGCGTTGCTATGTTCAGGCCGAAGGTGAAGCACCGGCAGAGGCAGACGGCTTAGAGAGCGAGAACGAGTCTGACAGCGAAGCAGACATCGATGACGCTGCACAGGTAGCCAAAGCTAAGGCTGTTGCCGCGTCCCTGAAAGCTGAAGCTCAGAACACAGGTGTTCTTCTGCCCTGTACTGAGCAATAGCTACCTTGCCCTCAAGTATTGCGTGTGAAGCTGCATGTGCATGAGAGGGGAGCAGTCAAATGCTTTGCTATGTTGAGTTGACACAGGATCTGCGTCAATGTTGAAAAGCAATAAGTATGGCCTTTATTGCTGCTCCGTACTGATATCCTGCTTGCTGCTGATCATTGTGTCAGCACACCTTTGAATGCACAAGCAGATGCTTTTGTAGGGCGCCTGACATGCACATGAAGCACATGCCTGCACCTGTGTGTAATTTGTTGGACTTTGAGTGATGTGGCCGATTCCACGTGCAGGATGATACACTGTACTGCTGATGTACACACAACTTATTAACTAGCCTTAGACCAGTGTCACATGCAAAAGGGGTAGCAGTAGTGCAACAAGTGCCAGCTGATGCACCACTGCTTGGCATGGGCTGTGGCTGGCCTTGGTAAATATACAAGCTACAGCAAGGACCCAAAGCTGCACACACTGATCTGACACTGCAATCCACTCACTTGCTAGACAAGTCACAAGCTTCTTCGGCATTACAGTCAGCCACAAGCAACAGTCTTGACAAGCTGTCAGGTCCAACAAGCCCCAGTACTTGCATGCTTAGCAGCACTGTGAGGCATGACTGGAACAGCCAATGTGTTGCTGCAGCTGCTGATCCAGTTGCAGCACTACATGACCCCCTGGCAGAGTTGCACATGGAGGACTATGACACAGAAGAGGAGCAAGACGAAATGCAGGAAGCTACGGCATCCAGGTTGTTTGGCGGGCGCAATCCTGGTAAGCTAATTGCAGAGCAGCGCATTGTTGGCTAGGTTAGGAATGCCAGACATTGTTGCACAAGTAGTTCTGCAGCACTGGCCAGCAGCTGNGGTAATTGGTCATATAAAGGTCCTCCAGCTGCAACCAGAAAGGTGACACGTCAGCACTGCTGGTCCTAGGGACACAACTAAATAACAAGTCTGATCAAGTGCACTGAGTCATGTAACTGCAGGGGTCTGGCAAAGTGCTGTCATATGTGTAGCCACTCAACTGGGAATGGGCGGCTGCTGTTCATTGGCAGACATGTGATCTGCCGCCCCACTTCCATCAGCAAATCAAAGATTTGTAACCTAAACATTATTACATTATTTTCACTTTAGCATAAGCATGAAAGCTGACAATGCATGATAATGCCTGCAGGGGCTGATTGGAAGACATTTCACTGCTTCACTGTTGCACTGCTGCCAGACCCCACTGCGTTTCAGCATAACAGCAAGTGGATGCAGAGCACTACACTCTGCATGCACAACACCAAGTGGATGCAGAGCACTACACTCTGCATGCACACACCATGCAAGTTGCCATTGAGCCTGAACTGTGCTGCATGAACAAGCGATCCACATGCCAGGACTGCATGGAAGNCCACAGCAGGTGATGCATGCTCTGGTTTGCATTCACTGAGCTCTCAATTTGATAAACAACGATACAATATTTGTTTATTAAACTATTATATTAGATAAAGGGTCTTGTATAGGAAGTATGAGTGAAAGTGGCAAACCTTACTCCTGGGGATGCTGCAGTAGGCTGGGGACACTGCACTCATGAGCCCATGACCTCCAGATGAGGTGCAATACCAGGCATGAGTTGAAGAGGCAAAAAGCCTCTGCAGTACCTTTGTGATGAAGCCGTGACCCCAAACCCTGTTGGGCACAGGCAAGCCGCAGGCCATGAGCATGGCAGGCCAGTACACCGCATGAAACCGCAGGATGTCTTTGCCAATGATGTGGTTGGCGGGCCAGCCATGCTGCTGCAGGTTTTCTGCTGTCGGATCCAGGCCTTCAGGCAAAAGCCCTACAAGGTGCAACAGTACTGACATCATAGGTACAGAGCGGTCTGAATACAGTGGGTTTTTTTCATTACGGTGATCTTGCGGCACGACAAATCACAGTGTTGGGGCACCAACAGCTACATACAGTTGTCATCACCACTTGTTACGAGAAGAGTTCATACCAGGACCAGTTCAGACACCAGAGACGCGCTATGACAAGAGATGAATCTTACCAGTTCTAGCCGGGGTACATCATGAGAAGGGAAGGCATAAAATTTACGGGTGACATACGCTACCACAACCCAGCATTCAGGAATAAATCAAGGTGCCAGGCAGTGTGCATGAAACAGCTGCTGGACTGTAGCCCAGCAAGAATGGCAGACCAACAGCGTTTGCAAGTGGGAAACCAGTGCGCATGCAGCATGCGACCCGCGTGCAGAAGGGACCTGCCGATGCATCATTCAACCTTTGAATATGACAGTTGGNAGAATAAGGCTGCAAAGCGCGAACCAGCGTACTTGCATTTAGCGTCAGTACTCTTGATTAGGCGAGCGCTACTTTTCAGCCCAGTGAGTAGTCGACCTTGTTGGAAGTATCAACCTACCCCTTTGCGCAAGAATTCAAATCNCTGCACGCTCTCATTAGACCTGTGTCTTTGTGTGAGACTCATTGGTGCTGTTGCTGACTTGTTGGCCACCTTCAGCAATCAATATGTCAGGCGTTTCTCTGCAGGTACCAGAGTCCTGGCTGGGGCAAGAGCAATNACATACATCTGCAGCAGCATGCAAGACTGGGCTGCTATACAGGGGGGCTATGGGAGTGACCCACTTGACACAGCTTTGCTGGTTGCCATCAGACATGCCAGCGATGCCGGTCAACTGTTTGTGGCTGCTGCTGGCAATGACGGCCTGAACAATGATGTGTACCTTGATGTGCCCTCAAGCTTTTCTGCTCCAAACATTCTGGCAGTTGCAGCCTCAGGCATTCAGGATGAGCTGACAGACTACACCAACTACGGAGAGCAGTCAGTGCTGCTGGCTGCTCCAGGGTCGTACATCTTGAGCACAGTCCCAGGCAACAGGCAAGGCAATTGCATATGAGACTGTACTTCCAATAGGGCTTGACTGCTGTTGTGCTGTCTGGGATGGTGTCATGACTTCATGCGCAGTGTACGTGTCATACTGCGTTCTCATGAAAGTGCATCCTCATGAACTGCGTCCAAATTACAAGGGCTCACAGTGACCAATCTTACATCTTACAGTAACCTCTGTCAACTCCTAACCCAGGTAAGTAGCAGCTGATTGCTGATTTTGGCTACAGCAGTTACACATGGCATGGCATCTGAAAGACCTGCAGATGTTTGGTCAGAAGATCTCGGAAGTAAACTTACATTACAGTATTTGCCATACATTGGCTGCAAGTACACACAGCAGACAGTGGGCACCGTTCTCTGAGTACACTCAACAGCTGGTGCATAATCCACATGTGCTCAAGTGCAGGTATTTCAAGTTGAGTGGTACATCAATGGCCGCCCCTCANTTGTAGTCTGCAACTTACATCACTGTCACACTGTGTGGTTCACTGAGCTGCATGTCGGCAGAGACATGTAAAGCCACCCACGAGATGTGCAGTTGATGTATATGCAGTTCGAGTTATCAGCAGCATGCATTGTGCATTGCATGGTCACTGCAGGACACACACATTGTGGAACAATGCTGCTAGGTCGACAAGCTCTGCGGCAGTGTGACTACAGAACACACACAAGGTGGAAAATTGCTGCTAGGCCAACAAGTTCTGTAGCAGTGTGATTCGACAGCCAGCAAAAGGCAAACACGTTCGCAAGCTCTGCTGTACGCATCTAATGCTCNATTTTTGAAAACCCTAAACCCTAAAAAATTATGCATGTATGGGATGACGGGCTCAGTTTGAGCAAAGAGGTTGAGTCACAGTACATGTATGGCTGCAGACTTGCACAGCAGGTGTGGCGGGCTGATGCCATGCAACACACATGCAATGCACATGCCTGGTCATACAGTCGTATTCAGCATTCATGGTAGTGGCGTCATGCCGTATATCCTGCCTTAGAGCAACTTGCTCTGCTGAGTGCTATTTGCATGCATGATAGTATTATAGTCACAGCACACTCTGCTGATCCTGGGGATGCAGTGAGCCTGCTTGCCCCGTGTGGGGACCTGTGGGGTTTGCGTTATGACCTGCGCTTCCCTTTCGCCTCCTGGCTCGCCCATCAGGCAGCACTTGGGAACAGTAAGCCTCCTTGCTTCTGCTATGCACAGAACTGTTGCTCTTCATCCATGCTCTACAGCATGTATATGTTCTGCGAGCTGCTGACGGCCTAGATTGCTAGGCTTCCAGTGCAATGAGCAGTTTGATCTACACCCTGGCTTGTCTGTCATAAACACCGCATGCATTTGAGCAACCATGACTTTGATGAATGTATACTAGTATTAAGCTAGGATATGCCAAAGCTGATCATCCTCCTGTGCCAGCACAATCCAGCTACAGCCGCGTCGTGCACTTGCAGGTGCTGATAGCCTGCGGAGGTATGAGATTGCAGAGGTGCGAAGGAAAGGGNCTTATGCTGAACCAGCATGGAAGTGCAGGACTTGCTATACACACACACCTAGGCACTCATGTATAAGTGCTTGCCTGAGTGTGCAACAGCACTACTCAGGTGCAGTATGGCCCTGAAGATGCTTGAAGATTTGTTGCTGCACCTCAAGGCTGCAGGCTACAATGTGCGGCCAAGCGCAACATGGGTGCAGGACTGTCGAAAGCTGCCTTGCATCAGCAGACCATGTGACAGAGTAAGTACTGGTAGTGCAGAGGCTGCACCTGTTTATTCCTGCCCAGACCCAGACCTGTCTTCCAGCCCATCTTCTGCATCATCTTGGCTGCTAAGTCCATGCCTCGCGCCCCTTGCTCAGCCGCTGCTGCCCCTGCCAGCGATGCCTCAGGCAAGCTGCTGCTCGTGCTATTGCCACGACTTAGCCTGCACAATCAGTAACAACCAGTGACAGGTCTAGTAGCACGTGCANCTCATCAGCATCATCAACCAGTCTGTGGAGGTAGTGCACAGATACTACAGCTACTATGTGAGCAGCGGCGGCAGACTCAATGTGGGCACGGCATTGCTGGGCATCCCAGATGACCTCTCTGTTTTTCAGACCAACCCAAATGCACCTTTGCCGTTTATTCCTCCTGACGCTGCGGTTCCTGCGCTTGACTGGAGAAACGATCTGTATGTGAGGACTCTAAAACCATATGATCCTGGAAACGAAATCTCTGATGAGGCAACTCAGGTTCCAACTGAGGCTAGGAGCATACTTGACGGCAGCAAAGCATGGTATACAGACGAAGGCATGCTTCGTGGGCACACAGCGCGGTATGGCTGTGCTTGCAGCTCCTGCCTTGGACCTGAGGCAGTGTACACCTTCAATGTGCCTGTTGATCTTCCTTCAGAGTGGCTAGCTTTCACAGTGTCAGCTGAACCCAGCAGCAACATAGTACTCAGCATCTTCAGGCAGGGTCAAATTGGGGATCCCAACATCGTCAGCTATCCCGGCACCAGCAAAGCCAACCTGACTGATGATCAGTACATGGTCAACGGGCCATGTGGGGGCATCAAGGATGCAACAGTCAGCATGCCAATTCAGGCTGGTGGGCAGTATCATGTGATTGTCGATGGCTTGGCAGGGTATGATGGGGGGTACAATGTAAGTTTCACTAGCCGACCCTTGGCCCAGGAGGTTAAATGGGAGGACATCACTAGCAGCAGGGGATTCAGTCAGCAGGGGAACCTCACCCGGGACGGGCTGCCAATGTTTGCATGCTTCAACCCATGTCCACTGTTGGGTTGTGAGGACAATAATGATGTCATCTTCCATTTCACTGCTGGCAAGGATGCCCTGCTGCGCATAGCAACTACACCGTATGATGCAAGAACAGAGACTGNAGTACTCCTCAAGCCAATACATGCAAGGCACAGCTCAGACTGGTTACAATCAGCCAAACCAGGGTAGCTACAACCAGCAGAGCCAAGGGGGTTACAATCAGCCTAATCAGAGTGCTTTTGAGCAACCTGGTCAGGGAGGGCAGTTTGGTCAAGGGCAAGCACCCCACTGGCCCTCAGCCCCTCAGTGGACGCATTAGGAGACACAACAGGAAACACCAACTCTCAGTCTCACCAACATGGCGTTCCACCGCCACTGTAATGCCATTGAACCATTGAATAATGCTCCAACTAGGATTGCATGGGTGCAATCTTGACAACAATCGTGTGTGTTACTGTTGTGTGTAGCATAGCCTGTTTGGGTGGTCTTACACCTTGTGCGACAATAGCTGTGCATGTACATGTCAGGCCTGCACTGAGACTTAGCGATGGCAGGAGACTTTGCAAGAGTACTTATGTTTCTGCTGATAAGCAGCAGCGATTGAACCCTAGCACTGCGATGCATGCCATGGCATGGTAGCCGAAGCTATAGCTGTGGTTTATGTAGCAAAGTGTTGTTCAGACTACTANTCAGATACAGAGCAGAGCAGTAGTGATGCCGAGCTTGAGACCAGTGTTGTCGACACGCTGACAGATGCAGTGCTGGCAGCATGTTCACATGCGCCTGACGAGGTTCAGCGGCGGCTTATAGCTGTGCTTGATCAGGCCATTGTGCGCCCAAAGAGCTATCATATACCCAATTCAGCTGCAGGCATGACTGCTTTCACTATGAAATCTACCGTATTGTCATGTTGTGCTGCACCACTGTACCTGTCTCCATGACAGTGTCATTTGCTCCGTGTCACTCATGCATTTGCACATCACATGTGTAAGTGGCTTTGGCACGAGTTCTTCAGTCTCACAGCATGCGGTTGTCAGCGTGGTACACAGTGTGATTGCACAAACTACAAAAAGCTGCAGTCAGCCCAATCGTTGTTTGCTGATGATATCTTTTGGCTCCTTGGGCTTACTGGCCAAGCAATCATTGTTACTGATGGACCATGCTACCCGTGTACAGTGCTGCGCTACAGGGATAACAGCAGCAACATATTGTGGCGTGGCTTTGCAGGTATAAGGTTTCCTCACATCTGTCTACGGAAGCTGTATGTGCTTTCCAGCCGTGGAGTCCAGGATCAAGAATCTGATGACTGCCTTTTACAGGTATTGCACGAGGGGTCTAGGTTCTGTAGAGTGCATTTGTCAGGCGTTGGCACTGGCATCATCTGTATGTGATTTGCGCAACAGCTGTGTCTGACAAGGCACCTGCAACATACCAACCAGTTGTCTTGCTCACACGCCAGTGTGTGACCTTCTGCTGATCTGCAGGTAGCCCAGCTGGCATATCCTGTGTTGCTGATGCGGTATGATGCCATATTGAAGGCTTACAACCAGCAGATACAGCAAGGCACAGAGGGCAAAGACCGCCTGCAGCTAGACGAAACGCTTTGTGTGCTGGAAGTATGTGCTTCAATGACTGTTGCCCCCTCTGTTGCTGACAGTACACTCCAACTCAGCAGTCTTCAACAGGTGGGCTGATCTGGAAGCGCTTGAACACCGGATGTTCTGTCCAAGTCTTGCCAACAAGATCAGCATTATGAATTGGTGGCATGCACCCATGACAAGCAAAGTGTGTTGCTGTCATGATCACCTGGCCTTTGAGTTGCATTGTATCATCGTCGAAGCTGTGCATGTTCTGCAGGTTGTCAGTCTACGACGCCAAGCAACTGGCAGAGATCGGGAACGGTCTCATCTTTTGTCTTTGTATGCTAGTCTCTGCACTTGTATCAATAGCAAGGAACATCGTGTCAGGGAGTTGGTGCAGGATGTTTTGCAGCTGGCTGGTGGTGAGGTTGGGTTGTTGACTCAGTGACACTGCGTCTCAAATTTCGAACTGGTGTTAACAGGTGCTGAGGGTGGCGGTTGCTATAGTGGGAGGTGGCAAATTGCCTGCAATTGAACGCTGCAGCTAGCATATTGCTGTACAGACTCAGTAACGTGGTGTAGCTGTGCAAAGTTGCGCTCCTGATATTGCATGACCCTTGCAATTGCATGCAGGGCTTTGCTTCACAACAATACAATTGCAATAATCTCTTGACAGCAACCCAGCCCAAGGTGCCAAGCAGAAGCTNAATTCAACACATTCACAACATACAGGAGCGTCATTTGGGCAATGGCGGCTGCCTTGGAGCCAAGAAGAACGAGCAGACTCACTGTCAGTACTCGACTGGATGCAAGGGCAGCAATGGTGTGATGGCAAGGTACNGATGGGAGTAGAGCAGGTAGATGATGTGCGGGATCACTTGAGTCATCAAATTGCCCAGGCCCATGCAAATGCTTTAAGAAACAGGACGATGCAGCAATAGCAGTGTGCATTGCCTGGAGTCTGATGTTGGGGCATCTCTGAAGTCTGTCATGTTGGGAGCCTTTTTTTTTCATTCAGCAGCTTGTTGTCAAATCAATGCTGGGGCTTGCGCTGCATGCCTGAGCTCATATGCCAGTCCTCTCTGATGTCACGCAATGCTGGCCAGCTTGTCCTGGACGTGCACCAGTGTAGAAAGTATGTTGTCCATGAACGTCCCATTTCATGCAGGAATTTACTTTTAGCTTACAGGTTAATGTTACGCAACACCAAAATCAGCTTGTTGCAAATGCTGGACTGCGCCCTAGAGGCTCAATCTTCTTGGCTGCATTGTCATTGATCAAGCGCAGGGTCTCTGTGTATAGCTTATCACAAGCCTCTGCATCTCTGATCAAAGGGTTGATAGGTTCCCGAGAGCCATAGTTGTCCCAGTTGACTGTGAANCGGAGAGAACTCTTTAGGCGAGCCCACATAGCAGCAGCTGATCGAAGCTGATCCTAACAAGCGGCTACCTTACCAACTCTGGACGGGTCACAAGGCGCATCAAAAAGCCCGCATGCTGTTTATTGTGCATATACATGTAGATGAGCTGAGATATAGCGTAGCTAGGGATGAGGAAGCAGGCTATGGCATCCCTGGTCAACGACTGCACCTGCTGAGGTCGCTGAGCGCGCATTGGCCTATGTGCTGCAGCTTGTGCCTGCGCATACGAATCATCGAGAGACTGAGAGACGGAGTCGATGGTGCATCTGATAGGCGGATCGGATGATACGACTGTAATTGATGGCACTCATCAGCGAGAGTTGCGGTGAGGCCGAAGAAGAGCCAGGCATCTGAGAAGAGATGCTTAGTCATCAGAGAACTTCCTCAACTCTGCGTGATCGTGGCAAGGGTCAACGAATGCTGCAGTATCGGAAGCTGTTGCACAGCGTCAGCAGCCCAGGGTAGCAGGCCTCACGTTGAAGCTTCTCACGTGCAGGATAGGTTTTGCTTGACTTGTGCAACACGGGGCGCTTCGAAAAGCTGCGTTCGTTGCTTCCGATACCTTGTACATATTCGATACCAGTACGTTGGTCGGATCTTGCCGCAAATCATCGCGTGACTCTGCTCATCGCATGCGTGCGGAATCTTTGTAGCTTCTCAACTCTCGCAGCGCGTGCCCCTGACTGTTGTTAGATTTGGCCATCTCTGCGAACATGGAGGGCTTCCTTAGGCGCGACTTAGAAGCGTATCGTGGCGCAAGACCAGACCAGCTGGACACTACTACCGATCCAGACACTCCAGTATCTCGANTCCCGCAACTCTTGCCTGCGCTGAGCTTGCTCTGCCTCCAAGTCCACAACCTTGTCAATGTCATCACAACTGCAACACAAGCAAGGGGTGTGAACAAAGGGTCTGGACCTGACATCCACCTGCATATACGCTGACTGGCCCAGATGACATACCACCTTGCCTGAGTGGGTTATGGCTCAACACCAGGGCCGGACACTCAGCTTCGTCTTGCGAAGGCAGGGCCAAAGAGGATGTGAAGCGCCTCGACTCAGCATTGTTTACGGCGTCGATGTGTTGAGGCAGGTCAATAATGCCAGCCATCCGGTGTGCCATGTCCTACCGTTTTGCAGACTGACACCCGAATTGCTTGCTCGATGTGCTTTGGGAGTTTGACCGAAATTTGCGGTTTCTGGGACTCAAGCGTAGCCCTGGGACTCATGTGCAGCTGCACTCACCAGCGCTATTGCGTTTGTTATGCGCTACATTCAAGCGCACGGTATACTACGGTACATTCACGTCGCCATTGCAAGCCTCCGATGGCAGCATTGTCTAAGTACGCTGGGCGACAATAACGACTCATCCGCCATAGTTCGGCTGATCACAGTCGCGACTGCTGCGAGTCAACTTTTGCTAGGTGAACGGCACAGCTACACGTTTGAGCGCTCGCGAACATAGCGTTGGCAACCCTCGCTGGCGTGCCGGGCTAAGGGGACATGGACTGGGACCAGCTGGAAGCCAGTAGCGCAAACTTGGTTGACCGGGTAAGAGCTGTGTGAGCAGCAGTGCAACATATGCACCTGGCAAAGCTGGTAATGCCACTGAAGCGCCCGAAATGCATGCTTCATACATCCGTTTGCATGCAGGATGAGGTTGGGATGCCAAGAATAGACCGCAACTTGGACCAAGTTCAGCAGATGTCAGAGATGATGGTCGCCAGGATACGGCACCGAGATTCAACAGCTGATAATTTAGCGTCAGCAAGGCTGCTTGCGCAGCAGGGGCTCAATCAAAGACAGTAGGTTGCACACAGCAAAACCCTCTTGAAACTGCACCCCGATGGCTCGTCTGAGGTGTTTGCATNAGCTCCAGCCAGGCAAATGCAAAGCCTGGCACCCGCAGCGGCTGCACCAGCAAGCAGGACATTGGGACATGGCACAAGCATGTGGGGGCGATCAGTGCGACAGTGCCTCAGCTTGGTGCTGGTACTGCTGATGATGGCAAAACCTTCTGACTGTGAGTGCCTTGGAGCTGCACCACTGGGTGGTTGAAAGATATGCAAGACTTGCGCCTTTGCCCATGCAGAGCTTCTGACACACTCAGAGACAGTAANCCCTGCACGCCTTGCCAGGGTCTCTGCTGCACTGCTGGATCTGTGGGCTGCTTGCTGTGCTGTCTCCAGTCCCTGCATAAGCCACACTGTCACGACGAACAGTCATGTTGTTGGAGGTCTGGTGCATACGTTCTTGNACCTGAGACTTGAGAAAACAACAAGCGTTACCCTACATACCCTACATGCGTTTGCTTAAACAAGACACCCTCCTGCAAGCGACTTTTCAAGATGCAATGCAACTGCTATGTCACAGCTGATGAGTCCTAGGATGGTACAAGGTACATTACAATGCATATTGCTGGACATATCCACAACACAACTATTGATGCAAGCAGTCAACAAATATACATGTCAATTGTGAGGCTATTTTGTAAACAACACACATGGCCTGTTAATCGTGTTCTGCAGCTAGTCTGCATCAAAATACTTCTCCTGGGCATCGTCATCAGCTTCTGTTGCCCAGTCATCGTCTAGTGCAACATTGGCATCAATATCCCGGTAGTTGACATGCTCATGATCCTTACCACTCAAGAACCTCTGCTGCATCAATTCCACAAAGTCTTCTCTGTACTGTGCACGGTCAGCAGATGGTATGTCTATGCAGGACTCTGAGCCTTGACTATGCTGGTCTACAGGATGCTTCAGAACAGGCTGCTCAGTGTTGCTCTCCTCATCAGAAGATGTTTCTTGCTCTTCCTCCACCATAGCTTGCTCCGCTTTTGCTATTTGTAGCCTTGTCTGGTGCTGTTGCTCCTCCAGTTGCTGCATTGCGCTATCAGACAGTGTAGCTGCACTTGCAGTTGCGGCTGGAGTGTACTGCCCAATATACTGTTGATGCAAGAGTGGAGCACGGGTCCGCATGGCATCATCTGAGAAGTAGCTTCCGTCTGCAACAAGGCGTTTCAGCTGTGCATGCCGGCGATTCTTGCATTTGGCTGAGAGCTTGTCTGCGTTTCTGTTGGCGTCATCTTCAACAAGCTTTAGGTAAAAGTCAACTTCGTAGTCGCCTCTTAGAGGTTCGAAGTAGCCTTGTTCTGTCTCTGTCAGTCGATTTGCATATCGTTCCAGAAAGACTCCAGGATCGTGCTGTAATAGTGTCGACAGGTAGGCCTCACGCTTCTGGTCAGAAACACCGCCAGATGCAAGCTGCAAGCTCGTTGGGATGCGTAGGCTCGGTTCGGCTGTCAAACGCTGTACAATTGCCTGTATGCTCTGCGAGTCTAGCTGTGCGGTCGCGGNGAAGAATCAACATCTTGCCCATTCTGGTGTTCTGACTCTGCAAAGGAATGTTGCACTGAGGGTGATGCGAAGGCGGAGACATGTTGTGCAGTCGGCTGTTCAGGCTGCTGTTTTCGTCTTCCATGAGGCTTCTGAAGCTTCCTGAACTCTGAGGCAAGCAAGATGGACACAACAGTCTTGTTCAGATACTCCTGAGGCTCAATATTGAGCACCACCTCCTGCCATCCAAGGGCAGTGAGCGTCATGGCAGGGCATGCAGCTGTGCCAATACATGTAGAAAAAATCAAGGTTGGTAACATGTCACATGCTGGTGACTATTACTTGCTACACTTGTGCCTAAATGGCCATTGTCGCATTTGTTGTCAGGGTCATGCTCTAGGCCTTCATGCAGGCTTACATGGCATGCAG
This sequence comes from Trebouxia gelatinosa, assembly GCA_000818905.1. NCBI lineage: Eukaryota > Viridiplantae > Chlorophyta > Trebouxiophyceae > Trebouxiales > Trebouxiaceae > Trebouxia > Trebouxia gelatinosa. Next base: position 5,423,563 of record KN805369.1, on the reverse strand, counting down.
CACACTGCTCCTGGGCACATGTACAGTCCAGAACCGGCAGTGCATACAGGCTTGGCACAGAAGGCACCGCTGTGTGGAGCAAAGGGATGTCTGCTTTGGTATTGGCAAAGCACAGCATGGGCACACAGTGCAGGCTGTCAAGCCGAATGGCAACCTGACTGTCACTGAGTTCTCGATCTAGCAGGTCCAGTGGGGGAGCAGCATACATGGCACTTGTTGTGGGGCTGCTGCTGTACTGGTACCCAGCAGGCAGGGGGGCGCTGTCAGCACTAGCCAATGCAATGGCCTGCCTGGCAATTGGTGCCCTAGCTTTCCCAGGCACATGACGGAAGCTGCTGATCATGTACTCCCTGCAGCAATGGAGAGTGCCTGCTCAATTGATGCCAGTCACTATGCAATGGACTGACCTACCACAGGAGCAAAGTTACGGAAAACGTTGATTTTTCGCTTATTTTGACAAAAGGTATAATATTTCCTTACACAAAGGACTGAACACACCACAGGAGCACTCAAGTCAAGGGTGTGAAGACACATAGACAAGTAGCTGCAGCTGAATTGCATGACCTCCTGTTTTGCAGTATACTTATGGTCAAGCAAGCAGTCTGCCATCAGTAGCTGTTCAGTCTTACTACTCTACATGCTGACTTACTACAAGGCTTGCATCAACCACGTAAGCAGCACCCTTGCAATCTTGCTTGCACATTTGTTTGCAGCAGTAGACCACACCACATGTGCAACTCCTGAGCAATGCAGCAGATCATGCAGAACTTAATTGCAGGCAGCACATGATGATAAGCATGATTTAGAGGCCTGACATACAAATGCAGAGAGAGGTGCCTCACCGACGTCTTTTCCGCTGGAGAGTGGCCACCAAAGTCAGGGCCAGGACTACATCTGAAGGGGTGAGATCCACATGGCCCACTAGCTGGGTCACCCAGCGAGCAATGCGACGCAGTGATGTCTGCCTGCAGACTTGGAAATCTTAGTAAGCCTGATGTGTTAGCACTACCAACCAGCTATCTCTAATTGGAGTGCAGGTACAGGCTCATGCACACAAATGCTGAAATGCATGAGGGCAATGTCTTTATCACGCAAATTTTGCGTGCAAAGCAGGCAGCAGGAGAGCCTCATATAGCACTGTTGCATGATGGCAAGCAGCAACAGGAGGTCTGCTTAAGAGCAATAGAGCAACAGCTGAACAGGTATTAGAGCGAGCACGTTCAGTGAGTAGAGCATGTGTGATGCTAGTGTAGCTGATGCATNGAAGCTTCTGCAGCAGCTGCCAATTGACATAGCTGATGAGGGACGCAAGGAGCAGCTGAAGAAGTCCGGGCTTGGCAAAGTTGTCATGTTCCTGTTCAAGCTTCCAGACGAGACAGCAGGCAACAGGTATATCTTCACCACATATGTTGGCTGACAGAACCTCTTCAGCAAACATTACAAAGCAAGGTCCTGGTGCATCTTTGCATGGCAGCTTCGTATGATATGGTAACTCTGATACTCTCGTGACTCATGCCATGAGCAAGCTTGCATTGGTGCCCTTCTAGCCTAGACTGGTCCAAAAATCATCATCTGAGCAATAATACTGCAGCAAGACACACGTCTTGTCTGACGGTGACTGCTGAGCAGTTGTGTCTTCAAGGTGTTGCAGCATACAATCCTGTCGAGAACGCCTAGATAACAGTTGTGCTTGTGCATGTGTGTCTGCAGCGCAAAGTCACCAGACCTGCAGCATGGCTGGGACGGCTGACCTGACTCAAGAGCAATAGGTGTACTGCAGGCACACTGCTCGCACAAGCAGTGTCTTCGGAAGCATCCCATTGTCAACTTCTTGCTCACTGCAATCGCATCCTGCCAACCCGCTGCAGGCACCCACAACACTGTGTCCACATGACTTGCACCTGTCAGTTGTTGTTGGTTGGGTCGGTGCGACAAGTGCATAGACACTGATACCCACAACTGAACCTAGCACCCAGTGTGATTTGTCTTTGAGGCAAGAACAGTGCTTTGTTCCTGTGCAATGTGATAGCTGTTTCGGTGTATTTGTGCTGCGTTAATCATGCAGTCATGGAGGTGATGGTGTGCATACTGTGCAGACGTATTGCAAGAGAGCTGGTTGAGAAGTGGAGTCGTCCCATCTTTGACCAGTACAGGGAGCAGGACCCTGCTTCCCAAGAGCAGCGCGAGCATGAGCTTGCTGCTGCCCGACACAGGCGCCAGCTCAGAGAAGCCAAAAGTGCTGCAGCTCAAAGTAAGTGTCTGGTGCAACATGTCAGCATTTTGGAGCAGCACACTTCTATCAAGTGCACCAACAAGACTCACGTCTGCCAGCAACAAATCATCTCTCATTTAGATTGGCTAGTGACTGTGCTGTTGCTGTAACAAAATGTGTCGTCCAACTGCATAGCATTGCTGAACATCAGCTACATGGGCTCAGGCTATCTGACAAGCAATGAAGAATTGACAGCCAATGGGGCCTGGGTTGCGCTGCGCTAGTGCAGTCACCTCTCACCTCCAGTGCAGCAACACAGATGTGTCATGCTGCTGTCTGCACTGGGGCAGCGCAAGCTAGGTGTCTTTGGTCAACACCTCTTCTGTAAANCCTCAGATGGTGCAAGTGCAACAGCTGCATGTACCAAAACTTGCAACAACTGCTGTCCCCAAAACTCGACTGCCACAGCCAAGTGTATATGCAAAGTGGCTTACGTCAAAAAAGGTGCAGATGTCAGACTTGGTGATGGCAGGGTCCAGCCCGCGCAGCTTGACCCAGCCCTCCTCCACAGGCACCACCGCTTCATTGATGCTGCCGTACATGAGGCCCGCCAGGGCAGGGTTGGTCTGGACCTGCCCTGCCATTGCAGGGTTCAGGGCTGCCACTCCTGCTATGTTGATGGTCAAGGGCCCCATTGTGTACACTCCTGAAGGATTTCATCAAGCACAGTGGGCATGTGCGTATGTTGCTGCAGTGATGAAGGAAGCACATGCCTTGTGTACAGTGCGCACCACATAATTGGCAATTTGCCACTACTAAATCTCGTGTTGATGAGAGCTTGTGCTCGTATGCCAGAGCACTGCAGCTTATCAGTGCAGCACATATTGAGGTGTGCACCGACAGCAGTGGTAAGCAGGTGTGTTGCAGCCTGAGGCAAGGAGATGCCTTACCTGTTCAGTTCCGACCAGACAGCTCCTGCGGTCTGGTTTCGTCAGGCTGCAGCCCATATGCGGCAAGTTGCTACTGTGACCGGCAAGACATACCGGTTTAGATACTGAGTCTGTGTAACCAGTACAGTCGGACTGGCTTGTGAGGTTGGTAGCTCTGGCTTGTAGTGGCTCAGATACAGGCACGTACCGCTAGTGATCTGCTTCGACTGCAACTGAATGATATCGCGGCGGAATGATAAGGCGTCACTGAGGCTAGTGTACTGATGTACCAGCAATTTAATCTTTGCACAAGTACGAGCAAGTACCAGACTGTGTACTAGGTACTGAACAACAGATCTGCGTACACGTCTGGCACCATTTCGCCCGCCTTGACCACTCAAACCTGCAGAGCTGTTGCGGTGTTTATCCTAGCATGTTGCTCAAGTTCAACACGTACATTCACCTGCAAGCTCACTTCAACAAATGTCAAAACATATGACATAGCGCCCTGTGCTCAAGACACCAGCCAGTGCAATGCACCTCGCTGATAAGGCTAAGCTTGCGTGTGTNTCAAGGTGTCATGCCAAGCAAGCATTGCTATGCTCTGGGCAGCGTAGCATACCATTGAGCGGCCAAAAGGTGGCGGTGTATTGCGCCCAGAACAGCCGTGCAAGCACAGCACAGCTTGCCTGATCAGACCCAATGCAGCACAACTTGGCACAGCACCACATTCAATTAGTCACAAGCTGTGGAATCATTGTTTGTTTGGACGACACACTGCAGCTTGCATCACAGTGTTCGCTTGCAACATGTACCGACAATCTTTCTGCTCATCACAGTGGAGTTTCAGCGGTGTACCTTGATTGCTGACAGCTTGATGGCGTGAGTTGATCACGCTTCACGCAGGACTCGAACAACACCTACAGAAGCCACGGNCGGTCAACTCAGCCTCAGCATCTGCATCAGCACTGCACCCACACTTGCTGTTCCTGAAGACAGGCGGCGGTGCCACTGTTGCGCAGCCCAAGCACATACTGAGCATGCAGGNCTGGCAGCCACCGAGGAGCAGTCTGTCCCCTGGAGGGGCTTCCTCAGGAACAGGCCTGTTCAGGCCCTGGCATATGCCCACTTTTGCAACAACTGGTAGGTTGTTCTGACATTTGAAGTCCTGTCACATTCATGTCAGCAAGCAACCTGAAACTGTTTGGTAGACATTTCTCCCATGTTCTTTTGCTTGCTATGTCTTTGCATTGCCGGCTGAGGTACTTTGGCAGAAAGTGGTGAGTGCCTCCAACAACCACCTGTTACGGTGCAACATATCAGCATCTGATTCAGCTCCTGTGGCAATCAATGGCTGCGTCTGTTCACTGTGAGCATATGCACACCCTGCAACAATCAGTGCTTGTTACAGCATGTGCTTAGCTCATTCAGCAAACATGCAGCAAGCACACGGCAACCAGATGGAATGTGGTCAGAACAGGCCTGTCCTATGCTTGACCATCAGGCTGCATACTGGCACTCTAGTNCCCTGTGCAGCATGACAGCCACATCCACAGCTTCTCATCACAAACGCATAGCTTGCGTTCTATAGTCTGCTGCTTACATCACTGCAAGAGTTGGCAGCAGCTACCTTTGTGTTGGTGTCACCNGTTGATAACATAGCGCTAGCACCGCAAGTTGTGCAATGCCATGTACATCAGTCATACTGGAGGCAAATGCACACAGCCATTGATCTCCTGTCGAAGTCACCTGTACTTCCGCAAACCTGAATGATTACGTTGACTTTGCTACACCGTCAGCTGACGTGTGTTGCTGCAGNTGTGTGTGAACACCAATCACCCCACTGGTGACGGCAGTGGAGTGTGGATTCGCGTCCCAGAGGAAGCCGAGCACTGCACCTGATTTGGAGAATACCTCCAGACAGTCCTACGCACCGGGACATGTGTCCTGATTGCGATGACTATGCGCCTTTCGGACTAACCAGCTGGGAGGAGCGGTTTGAGCTCAATGGAGGTGAGCGCAGCAGCTTTCGAGTACTTTGCAGACCAACGCTGTCACCTGCCGTGCGCCTTTTGAACTAAGTCTGCCTCCTTGTCATANCTGCTCAACACTGTGGAACCAACCAGAGGAATAGCAATGGAAACAACCTGCAAGCCGCATAGGCTTTCTGGTACGCACTGCAAGCTATAAGATGCTGAAGCCTGTGCTGAGCGCGTGCTAGAAGCAGGCAGGAGGCCCCGTTTCTTGTACGGAGTTGTAAAATCGTACCAGTGATGGAGCGTTGCCCATCTTCGTCTTTCGGGCTTATTGTCACGGAACTTTGAGCCTGATGACCGTTGTAGGTGTCGGACAAAGCGTCAGCTGCTTCGTAGATTTTGCGTGCACATGAGTCCCAGGGATTGCTGTCATCTGGGCTGTAGTCTCAGATGCAGCCACGCGTGATCAGCAACGACACACAGCAGCCCACTGTGTACACATGATGGTGGGTGTGTGTGTATATGCATGACCGTCGGGCACTATACTGGTGGCCCTCTTTTGCTACACAACTGGAGCCAAATTGAAGTGAAACAGGAACAAAATTCGAGCTATGTAAACCGTGGGCTGGCTGACGGCACCAATGGCACAGTGTCAGAACCCTGCAACTTCTCGCTTGGTGGCCTGCACATGGGATGACGAAGGTCACAAGCTGGCTTTCATCATACCTCTATACATAAGAACACAAATTGCCATACTGCTGTCACTGTGGAGACATTTGCTCAACCGCTCACAGATGTAGAAGAGCAATTCACAAATGCGTTGTGACAGCAACTGATAGGGCGCATGGACTGAGAACATCGCAGAAACATCTTGCACAACATATGCATGTGCAATCACGGCGACCATGCTGTGACATGGTGCTCAAGCAAATATGCACAAACTTGCCAGTCACTGGCACTTCCAGGTGACAACACTGTATCCATACAACACGATGGCCAGGTCTTGATCGACATGCATGACACACATCTGCATTCACTCCTGACCTGTTGTTGCAAAAGCATCCTGTTTCGATGCTCCTGTTCCGCCTCTAGTGTGCACTGCAGCACTATGATGGCGCTGAACTTGTTCAGCACGGCGTTGTACTCCCCGCAGTCCATGTGCTGCACACAGCCAGGGCAGCCACTGGCAGGCTTGCAACTGCAGCCTTCAATCAGCTGCAGTGCCTTCTCCAGCAGGACTGAAAACAAGGGCAGCGCCTNCATTGCACCCCAATGCTGCCAAGCTGCAGTGAAATGTACACCTGAAAAGTTGAGAAGATTTAGCAGGGCTGAAATCACATCCTGTTCTATGCTGCAGGTGACACCTGCCACTGCGCCATCAAGTCAAAGCAGATTCGCAGACAAGCTGAATGCAGGTCTCTGGTGCGTGTGGACTCTGTGTCTGATACTGACAGGTGTACAGGGCCAACAGCGGGTGCACAGGCCATTGTGCAGGTGTACAGGCCATTTGCTTACCAGGTCATGTCAACTTGGTACTGGAAGAAGATGTCGTCAAAGGCGGCCTGCAGATCTGCCTGGTTGCGGATGTCACTTTTGTCGTTGTTGCCATACACCTGCAAAGGTGCATGTCTTGAAGCCCACAACAAGCAAGGCAACCACACGCAGCATAACACGCGCACGTCATGGAAGACCTGTCAACAGGTATGTTTGGGTTGTCATGTGGTTGACTCATCCATGGCATGCTGGGCCCTGNCTGAGAGTCAGCCATGCAACAGTGCCCAGAGCATTGAGAGACAGTACAGAGTTGCGTGCATGAGGGCACACGTCCTGCATTTGTATTGCAGGTGGGGATGAGGTGCATGGCTGCAGCGTGTTTGTCACAAGTTCTAAGGCTGCGAAAGGAAAGCATGTTGCAAATGATGGCATTGCACATGTGCAACAAACGCTAGCATCAGAAATCACAATGACAGGTCCACATGAATGGACTTGCGTATGATTGGAAAAACAAGCATGTGCAGATGTGCTGATGTTGCGGCTCACTCACAACATCTATTGTACCTGAAATCAGTCCTGACAGCACATGTGTCGCCTCTGAGTTGCCAAAACAAGTTGTACAAGCCGTGGGAGGTCAAGCCATCTGGGTCAGTGCTGTTAGCAACTTTCAGTGCTGCTGTGTCTCGGCGCCCCTGCCCCAGGAGCAATGCGGTCTCAGTAAGGCAAGGTACTCATGCAGATGTCACCAGCAGTGCTGCTCAGCGGAGCTGCTGTAACACCACATGGTACAGATGCAGGGACATAGATGCCCAAGTTGCATGTACTGCTACGCGGCTGGGCTTGTTTAGCTAGTTGACAGTACACCATTGCCACCAGAGCACTACCACTAAACTAGTCACAAGCAAAGTCTGTGCAGGCCCTCAAACCAGCAGCACACATGTAAGCCCACAATCAATGCATGCTTTGCTGGACACTTGGCCAGCATCTATGCTGATAGTGTGTCTTTACTCATGCAGCATACAAGGAAGATGTCAGAAAGCTGCTTGAGTTATTGAGAGAGTACCTCCAGAATCTCAGCCAGATGTTTTCTTGACTGTGGAGCAAGGGGGAAGGTTCTGGTGGCCTGGCACATGGGGCTGCCGTGGGGGCTCAGGGGGGGTGCATCGCGCAGCACTGACCAGCTGAAGCTCATGGCAGCTGATGAGTCCTCCAGCAGAGCTGACAAGGCTTTCTGAGCTGGAGGGGTCAACTTCCACAGCCTATCGGCATCCTGCATGGCTCCAGAATGTGTATGTCCTGGTGTGCATCAGCTGCAGAGACTGCTTCTAGACACCTGCTGGTTTCTTCACTATGGAAGTGACCATGACAGAATCTCCAGGCTTTGCAAGAACACTGCATGTGTGTGTTGCTCAAACATCATGCATGTGGTGTGCAAATGGTGTCAAAAAAAGGTCTCGGACTCGTATTGCTCTGTTGACATGCATGCAAACTGACAACGCTGACATGAGGTGAGGAGACCATGACTGGACAGGCTGTAAGAGTTGACGTGAGCAGTGATGTAAGGAGATGCGTCCATACAGCAGCTTTGTCAACCATGTTGCACATGGACATGAACCAGAAAGTTTTACCTCTGAGATGCACAGCAGCTGTAGCTGGTCATCTGTGTACTGGTCTGTCATTCCAGCAGGCAAGCTGCCGTTGCCCAGCCACTTGCCTTGCACCTGCTGCTCACCTCCCACAAACAGCGGAAAGGTCATTTTGNATTGTTCTGGCTTGTGTCATTGAGGCCAAAGTTGTGAGACAACGCACTTGTCAGCTAGCAGTCATGCAGTGCTTGAGAGCAATGTACAAGGACTACAGGACGCATTGCCACTGTGTCACTGTCTCTCATGTGAACCAGTCAGCAACAACCATTGATAGCAAAATTTACAGCTGATTCAAGCTTGCCTGACTTCTTGCTGCACACCATGCGCGTTAGTGATAGTCCAATGCCGGTTGAGCAATTGGACTGTGTCTTTGCTGTTGTTGGTGATGACTACATTGTAGGTGAAGTAGAGCCTTCTGTTCTTGATGTCAGAATGACTTGGTACAAAGAAACTGCATATCATTGACAGTCGGCGAGCTTGACTTCAGCTGTAGGACAATACTTGTGCAATGCAGATGTATCATGCTGCCACAAAGTGCATGATAGTTGTTATAGGCAAATGCTCAAAAGCCAACAAAGGCCAGCAGGAGTCCTTCTTACTGACAATGTGAGGGTCGAAGGTATATGCAGACTCCTGACACGGGCCAAAACAATCACAGTGACAGCGTCAGCAAGACCACAAAGATGCAAGTGTTTGGCAGACGTATACGCAGCTGGCAAGCAAGTGTCTCGGTTTATTGTGCCTAGTTCAGCAGGCTTCTGTGCACTACTCTACTTGCAGTCGAACACCACTTTGATACTTATGTTGGAAATTGCGAAACATGCAATGCAGCATAATTGACTGCAAGACATCTGTAGGCAATTGTTGCACCACTGTAGGAGTTGGCAAACGCATTCGCACCTTTTTACCTGTACTCGAATGCCAGCTGTCATGGTGTCACTGGTGGTGCGTTGCTTTGCGTCATCTAGATTCTGCTGTACAACATCCCTAATCTTGTCCCGGAGCTTGGCTGCTTCCTGCACAGCTTACACCCTCAGACTGCGCCATTCGTGATTTGCAGCTATACAAAGGAGCACAAATGTGTCAAGCAGTTACAGCGACTGCACTTCATAGCGCTCTTGTGCAATGCAGTCCTCCAGTTGCTCCTTCAGCAGTGTAGGGTCAGAAGACTCCAGCAGTTTCAAGGCATCTCTGATCTCAGCTGCGCGGCTGTAAGCTTCTGACCGGATGGCATCCTGTAATTGTGCTTTTAAGTCCTGTGCTGACGCAGGTGTCTGCTGTGAAGACTCTGTAGCTCCAGCCGAAACTTGATGCCTGTGACAGTGTGTCTCGTTTCGTTGACTCGCCTGACGCTTATGTTTCCTCAGGATCTGCCGCTTATCTGTAGGCTGCGCAATCAAGCGAGACTGCAAGACTTTGCTGTGCAAGGCAAGATTGAGGCATCTCATCGTAGGTTTGACTTAGCAGGCGAAATTTCCTACAACAACGCCAATTGGGGCCAGCGCAATCTGCCAAGTATACGAACCACGACGCTGCTGGCTGTGGGGCTATACAGTCGGCTACCTCGAACGTCACTGTGCACTGGCTGACCGAATTTGAATGCTGCTCAGTGGATGTGAGAATCATGCTCATGAGCTTAGAAGCAATGCCTGTCGAACACTCAATTTTGTGCGCGCGTTCATGACGCGACGGTCCTAAGCTGGGTGCCTGTGCTAGTCGGTAGCGACGCCACTGACCATGCAGGGACAACATTGCTACGACAGGATTGCAAGTGTGGAGCTTGACACTCTTGTCAGCTCAGTGTCTTTACACCCTTGCCATGCATAAACCCTCAAGTGTAGCCGANCTCGCCTGTTGCTCAGCCTGAGCTGCAGCCAAACATGTCAAACAGAGAAAGGAAGAGGCTTGAAAAGGCAGAAAAGAAAAGGGCCGCAGCAGCCTTACGTGCCAACTCTGCTGCATCGCCCAACCACAAGGCCGCAGCTCCTGCGGCAGCTGCTGATGATGCTGCAGCTGCTGCAGACCAAGCAGCAGCTCTGCCGCCAGCTTCTGAGGATGCTGCAGCTGAGGTCAAGTTTGACTCAGAGCAGCTGACAAGCATCCTCCGGCAGTTCATGCCTGTCTACCCTCCTACCAGGAAAGGCGTGCTACCAAGAAATGAGCGCAGGTCATCTGGTGACTGGCAGCCTGAGGTGAAGCAGCTCATCCAGAATAAGCCCATGCCAAGGACTGGCAACACCAAGGGCATCAAGCTCCTTGAGGGGCCATTGGACAATGCTCAGCAGCCCAAGGAGAATCCTGTGCTCAAGAAAATTCTGCCTGGCAAGCCTCAGCCCAGAAAGAAAAGAGCCATTGCTGAGGCCAAGTCAGCGAACGCAGACTCAGCAGATGGTGAGCAGTGTTGTGTGACATATCAGCACTTCTGCAAACAGAATGTAGTNCTTCATGTCACTGAGCTGCTGATCCAGAGATTGTTGCTCCTTCAGTAGCTTGCCAAGTTTGTCAGTATCGCTTTCCTTGATCTTGACAGGGGTTCTGCCCACATACTCAGGAGCTGCCATCTTCTTTTTTAGGGCTCCTGCCTGATCCTCGACTTTGGCCTGCAAGGCATACATGGCTGGCCTACGAAAGCTACATTAGTTGACAGATGTGACCATGACCTGCAGCGTGGTCACTCACATCATGCTTAGCCAGCCTTGTCGAGTCTCTAGAATGTGCCTGTGTGAGATGGGCCCTGCTCGAGCAGCTTTTGACAGCTTGCAGTGATATGTGAAGCCTCATTGACAAAGGAAACATGTTGCACAAGTCCAACCGCCGCTGTGTAGCTGCAGCATTCTGCTGGCACAAGAAGACGCTTTACTAGGTGGTGTCAAGCGAGACATATTCGAGGCAGCCTCGTCATTTGGAGTCAAAGAGTCTTTCGACAGAAACTACAATGCAGTACTGAAGTGGGCAGCCGTTGCTGAGCAGTGTGATTGCGCCAACCTGCTCACGTTATGTGAGGCATGGCTTGTTGCTCATTTGTATTTTGTACAACAGCGCTCACATGCAAACTCACNACTTCATTATGTCACAGGACAGTGCATGGCAGCAGCAGTATCTGATCTGCATCTGAGATTGCAGCTACAGCACTCAAAGCTACCCCACTCATGCCAAGCTGCCCAGCTCAGATCTGCTTGTGCCCTTCAACCGCTGACTTTTGTGCATGCACCATCTTGCTTTTGCCGTCTGTTTGAGGCTGCACGAGATCAGCTAATCTTGAAGCTGACGGCAAAACTCCAGAATTGCGAGCTTGTGTCTGCATGTTGAGCTAGCAGCTTCAATCGCTGAGAACCTTGATGCTGCCAGCAAGGCCTTTGACAACCTGGAAGGTATGCTGGGCCAACAGGCGTCCGCAGTTTACCCTGTTGCACACTGTCAAGCAAGTGGTCTATGGCATTTGTTCCGTGCTGACCCGTGCCTGGTGGTGCAAGCAAATTGCATTGGCAGTGTGTGCACCCCTAGATCTGCAAATACACCCATGTAGCTGCAATGATATGCAACAGATGCATTGCAGGCCGTGATGATGCTCAGTAAGAAGTGAAATGCCAGTTCCCTTGCTNGCCTTGTGCGCATGCACAGCTGCTTTGCAAAGCAGTTGCTGTACTGTATGGTTGCACATGTCTATTTCCAAGTGCCAAATGTCAGTAAGGTTCTGCGCAAGCACACACGGACATATACCTCTGTTCATACGTACACATCGCTACGTATTCAAAGGCAGTCACATATTTTAATGGCTTTCTTCAGGTCCATTTTGTGTGCAGGCGCAGTTCTCCAGCCGGCACAACCTTCAAGCATCCCAGCCAAAGGTCCTGCAGACTTGGGTGTGTGCCCTGGTATTGACTTGCTTCAGTGGTGGAGGCTGACATGCCTGCCCTTGTCAAATATCAGGCTGAGCAGCAACGAGCCTGATCTGACCCATAGGTGCGCTCCTGCTGCTGGACTAGGTGTCACTGATGCTTTGCAGCTTGCTTTCACATACAAACAGTTCTGCATGAGCTGCTGCAGTGGATATGAAGGCATAAGCTGCTGCAATGAATGTATGTGCATAAGCTGCTGCACATGCACATGAAAGTGCCTCACATGGACTCAAGACACTGCCACTGCCTTTTTGTGCTCAACTCATGGCGTTGCCACAAGAAAGGATTGCACATGTCCAGCAAGCGGTGAGAGTAGAGCTCCTGAGCACTGTCAAGCTTGTCTGGGTACCATTCAGCGCAGCACCATGCTTGCTGTACATGTGAATGGTAGCCGGACACACACAGCATTGTTCAACTCAAGCATCAATCTACCTGTTTCTCATGTCCTTCAAGCTACACTTGTACCTACCGGCTGTGTAGACTGGCTGAAAACCATATCAACAAGTGAGACTGAGGACTCTTCACCAGCTTCAACAGTGCACTATGCATTAGTAGTGGCGAGCATGTGGCAGGGACAGACCTGGCGGTGTTACGGCGGGCCACCTCGTTTTGAGTTTCCTGGACCAGCCAGGGCATGACCTCTTGCTCAACCTCCCGCTGCACTGGGTCAAAGAAGTAGCCTGAGTCTTGCAGTCTGCCATACACTGTGCCTGTCAGGCCTGCAGACAACCACACAGCATGTGAGAATTGACCTGAGAATTGAAATTGATTTTTTTATAATTGATTGGCATGTCGCACTTGGTCCAAGATGTCTCTGACGTACTTGCAGCCNTGCAAGCAAACCTGCAGGCTGTGCCAGTGTAGCTGAAGCTGCCCAGCTGTGGCCCATCGTACACTGTCACATGCTGTTCACTGCATAGCGTCTGTGCAGGACCGTGACTTGGTAGCTCAGGACTTGGAGCAGCAGAAGGGGCTGAACAGCCGCATGGAGCGAGATGTGGACCGCTTCAAGAACAAGGAGGCACTCATGGCCAAGGTGACCCGACACTGGAAGCGCCTTTGCAGAAACCTTGTCCTGGGCATGCAGCAGCTGTGCATGACTGCTGCATCACCGTTGCTTTATCCTACCGGGCTTGTCTGGGCTCCTGTCCTTGACAAGGTCACAGGCCATCTTGTGCCCCTCTCTGTTGCATCTTATGCAAGCTGTGCAGGTTTCAGATTATGTTCCAAAGCTCAGTCTTATCCCACTGCTTTGGCCGCATATCATTGAGCAAATGCTTGTGTATANGGGCATTGCGTGATGACACATGCACATCAGTGCATGTTACAATGATGGCAGCTGCAATCAAGTAGGCATGTGTGCCAATGACATAACCCACAAGTCATTAAGAAAACGTTGGTCACATTTGTTGTTACAACGTCAGGCACCACTGCCGCACCTGCCAGGCAGTCTAGGACTCTGTGATCACATGCAAGCGGTCAGTACACATGCAAAACAAACCATGTTCGAGCCTGGCAGGCCTGCCCAGGGTGTAGCACCCCACTATATATGCAAACGCAACAGCATATTGTGCAAATTCCTTGCATTGAGTGGCCAGTACAAGGCAACCACCGCCAGCATTTGCACACAAACCTGTCAGTTGACATCAGGCAACTTTTGCTCGCGCTCTACTTGCCGCATGCACCNCCTGATTGTGCAATGACAGCGTGACACCTCACCATTCCTTTTGTGCCAGACTTTGAATCGCAGGGTGCACACATATCATGACAACAGTACCATGACCTGGTTAGCACCGTATACACAGCATATGAGCTTGCCATAGTCAGCACAGGAAGCGGAGCAGGATATGTATTGAGTTCCGGCTAAGCAGATAATGCAATACCAACATGCTGGAGCAGATGCACATCAATGTGAATGTATTATGTCTGGGACTGTGACTGCTTGCTGCATGTTCAGTATCCAATGCTGGTGGTAATTAACGCCAGTTGCAGCAGCTCAGTGCATCAGGTAGTTTGGCAGTATGAGACTGCCATCATCTTTGCAAGCGTGTTTTGAGTGCCTTACAACAGTCTNCCATCCAGATCATGACAGACAAGCAGACCTGGCTCATTGGCTCTCCTGGCTTGTTTGCTCTGTCGTGCAAGACACTCGACGTCAGCATTGCGCAGAACATGCAACCTAATTGAGTTTCGCTGTCAGGTTGCTANTGCGAGCTGCAGCATACAGGTGGCCCAGCAGGCAGAAGTATGCCTTGTGGGGTATGACTGGCGGCCGGTTGCTGCTGGGGGTTCGGTTCCATTCCACAGAGTCCTGTGTACACAACAAGGCAGTGACTTGCTCGCCTTTCTTGAGATGTTAGGATGAGCATACAGGGTGGTCATAAGCTGGAGAGTCCCAGATCATTTGCCATGGTGCTGCAGAGAGATGGTCAATCACAAACCCAGGCTCCAAAAGGAAAGTGAGGGCAATATCTACATCCGTACTACATGCTGAGCTATATCAACAGCCTGTACATCCTGTGCAGAGCCTATGGGTAACAAACTGGGGATAGCCATGTCATTTGTTATGTCAAACGTACATACATCAGCTGTTTCCAGTTCTATGGCAAACTGCAGGCATAAACACGCTCAACTGCACAACAATTCCACAAATGTGTGTAGCTTGCTGCCGTGAGCATGTGTCAACACCATTATGCATACAAGCTCTGGCATGAGCTTGGACTGATGTACCAAACACAACAAACAGCCCGACATTCACATTTGTCTCCACAATTGAAGGGGCCCTGTGTTGTTTGCTGGCAATGACATGTGACATTTCTTCTGACTTACTCCAGCTGTGCTTATCCGGCGTGCTGTACACAGCAACATCATACCTGCGGGTCCTCTATGGGCTGATCAGAGTGGCCAGACACACCCAAGTCCCAGTCCACCTCCATGTGCATGGCAGGGCTGTGGGGTCCATCACTGATGCCTCCCTGATTTGCCGAGGGTGGCATCTGAGCAGATGAGTCTGCAATAACCCACCAATGATGGGACCTTTGCTATGCAATTGCGTCAATGTGTCTTGTAGCATAGCATCCCTGGCATGACTGCATGCATAGAGAGGTTGCAGCAGCATGCCAGACACAATGTTGGTCAGCTGCTGCAACAAGATTATCATTCTCAGAAGGCAGCTATGCATCACACATAATGCTTGACACCCATCAAGTTCNTCCCCCAACACTGCTGCACTGTCAACAGCAAGCTACCTCTCTTACAAATAGCCATGCTACTGGAAGTGCACTCACAAAGCAGGCTCATAAGGCCGACTTGTGTGGCAAGTTCATGACTGGATGTCTACTTGCAGGATGGAGCATGAGAATGGCAACATTGCTTGGTCAGCTCCCAGCTACTTTGACTTGATGGTGCCTGGTGCCGGGGCTGAATTTAGCAAAGTGGAGCTCTGTTTTGTAGTCCCTGACGATGCCACCTTGAACCTGTTCACCAAGGGAACCAACGCTGGAATGGAGTTGCCGCGTGCCAGAGGTCAGCAGTTCAATCCGTGCTTGAGGCATGCTGCTTTGTGCCGATAGTGGAGATACTTGCTGGGCTTTCCTGTGTATGATGCTACATGCTAGAAGGCATTGCCACATGTGGCATATCAAGTGCAGTGAGGAGCTCTGTAGCTGCCTTTGGCTCTCATTGTACCAGGCAATTCATGCACAATGACACTAAAACTCTGTGGAAATTCTGCACTTGAGATCAGCATCAACTCACGTGAAATGCGCAGATGTGGTTCTGGGTCTCATGTCAAGTGCAGTCAGGAGCTGAGTAGCTGCCTTGCGCTCTCCTTGTATAGGGCAGCACATGTACAGCCACCTTGTGGAATACTGCATCTCAATTGGGCATCAACCCGTGGGTGATGTGCAGATGTGGAACTGGGTCTAGCCAGCAGAAGCGACCTCATCAACATTCTGAATCATACTCTCCATGGCGGCAAATCCGTGCTGGGTGCTGGTGGACCAGATGGCCAAAATGACAATACAGGCATCCTCAACAAAGCGCTCTTCAACAGTCATATCAGTGATATCCNGGCGATAAGACTCATGGGACAGAGTGATCGTGGATGATGATGCACGTGATGCTCTTCTTCAGCAAACACGTAAAACCTCTTAACCTTGTGCAGATAAAGTCTAGAATGATTGTGGCAACTAGTGCGATCCTGTCCGGCCACCTCCATGTGCAATGGTCAAGCAAGTCACCTCCGTCAAATTGTTGAGGACATACTTCCACCATGGCCAGCCATCATGATGGCAGTTTTCTCACGGATTTTCACCAGGACCAAGGCTAAAAGGGCATGGACATGAATACAATGGCGCCACTATTTGCCTGACTGTGGCTCCTCCGTCAGCATATGCCAATTGCACATCATTTTACATATGGCAACATGTAACAATGCACAAACACAAGACTGAACCTCAGTCACTCTGACATCTCTCAACAGACCAAACGAATGACCTGGCAGCCTTCACGTACATCCTGCAACATAGCTGAAGACGCAGGACCGTTTTTGACAATGCCTTACACTGCAATTGCTACATGACTCTCACATCAGCACTTCATCTTCATAAATTGATTCAGCTTCGCGGAGCTCATCCTGCAGCCCCCTGGGCTGTTGACATGTTGCTAACGTTCTGGCTTCTGGCCTTGGATCATGACGGAGGATGCGCAGCTTGCCTTCCTTGGTGCCATAAGCAATTCCGCCTCCCTGTAGCGCAGTGTGAAATTCACACGCTACACAGATGACATGCAAGCGGCGCATCTCTGTCAGATATAGCCGCTAGGATGAATCGCTAGCTGAGCTACAAATGCCATTCCCTGATTGTGCAACAGAACTCAAAGCATTGCATAGACTGAGGCGCCAGGCATCCAATAGGCAGATTGAGGGGATAAGATGTGCATATAGCAAGAGGACTGAGGCACAACTGCAGGCAACACTTGCTGGTGCTGTTTAGAGGACACAACAGCGGCAGCGTAACAACATGCACTCACATTCTTGCCTTGATGTACTAGTATGTTTCAGTGCAATGACTCAGTATGGCAGCACAAAGGTGAGCTATGAAGCTTACGGGGTGAGGATGAAAAGCTGCAGCATTGACTTCATCTTCAGCTGATGGCAAGACACGAACCAGGGACATGTCCGACACTCTGTAGACTTCCAGTATAGTGTGAACAGGAATGATACTGCTGGTGCCATCAGGGATGAGGCTTCGCAGTAATGAGATGTGCCGCCTGCAACACGCACAATGTTGAAGACATGCATGTTTGCAAGCACTTGTAAGGTGCTGCCAACACATGTAGCAACAGGTGCCTGAGCATTATGTAACAGACAGGAGGCATGGCAAAACAAGAAGCTTGATCATCATGCAAGCAGCAGTCAAGCTGCGTTCAAGTCAAACTTTCCAGGGCTATACAAGCAGCCAGCCTGCGGTTGCAAAGGTCATGAATGCCTCGTGCGTACGTATGAGGCCATAAATGTGTAGGATCCAGTGTAGGATCCAGATGTCGCAGAGTAACTGTGATCGGTGATCACCTGCTGGCATCGAGCATACTACACCAAAATATTGGGTGCAGCTTGCTCTGTCGGCCATCCATAGCAGTTCCCTTCAGGCAGCCAAGCGACCCGAGACACGGTGCTCGCCTGTCAACACGCGTACTGTACCCCGATGTGCCACAATGCTTGACCTCCTGCAACCAAGAGGGTCTANTGACAGCCCTCACCAGCCACGCATTATGCAGATTACCTCCCGAGGATCCAGCTTGAGCAGTCAGCATCATGAGAGCATAGCAAAGTCACCAATACCACACAAAATTCTCAGTNAGGCTCAGCAGCAACAGCCAAAGCAGCAGTCAGATCAGGGCAAGCCACCGCCCCAGCCGCAACAAGGGGAGGGTCAACAAGGAGACCAGGGGGACCCCTCAGAAGGCGGGGATCAGGTACATGTGTGCACGGCCCACTCACCTTTCCTGTGAACCTTCGACTTGTCAGTGTGGGATGTCAGGTGTTATTTTAATATATATATATATATATTCCTATAATCCTATGTTCCTATGTTCCTATACTCCTATTCCTATATTCCTATATATATATATATACTTTGCATCTGTCTTATATACATGTTCAATTACTATGAATATTCAGCACACACTTGCACACATTTGACTCCCCTGCTGAACATGCACAAGGTTGGCTGCAGATGGATATGCATGGTGGTTCATATACTTGCAAGCTGTCTGCCTGACACTCTTTGCGTGATAAGGCGTGTGCAACAATGCATCACACTTACACTTTGCAATTGCTCTGTGGCTGCTGCTATTGCAGTGATGACAAGTCTAAAGCCTGTAAAAGTAACGCATCGTTCTGTTGTTGAACTTCTCATCTTGCTCCTGGCTTGGACATGGTCTAGCAGGTNGCTCAAGGCATCCTTGTGGCTGTTGCTGCCACAGACCTGCTGCTTGGCAGTCATGCACCTGTGTGAGGCTGGTATGTAGTACTTCCTGCCAGTTCAATCTTGCAGGCGCCCTTTCAAGGACAAGAGCCTACAGGTGCAATAGGGCTGCAAGCTTGCAGAATGTCCTTTGCGGAAGGTGATATGCAACTACAATGCTTTGAGGCACGACAACCTTGGTGGCGGGAGCAGCATGAGCTCTGAGACTTCCAAAACATGACAGTTGCCAATGAGTCCTGGACTACACACCGCATCCTACGATGGCCTGTCAGCCAGCAATGTCAGTGAACAATGACATGTGAACGACAGTGAACATGCCAAGCTGCAAGCCNTGGCAGGACATGCCTGACTGCTGCTGCTGGCGACAAAAATCAGCGTGACTCGCATGACTTGATGCAGCAGTCTCCTAGCAACAGCACCACACAAACCCCNGATGCACTCAAGGCTCACAATGATGCCAAGAGCTGACTGAGCCAGCCCTGACGAAATTCGGCAATGCCGGGCGTACTGCTGAGAGCTTGTGAAACAGGCCAGCAGGCACAGCATGATTCAAATTGAGCCTTGTGCTTCAGGTTGTAAAGTCAGGGCAGGGAGAATCAGATCAAGCTGACAACACCAGCCTAACGTACTGCCAAGAGCTGATGGAACAGGCCAGCAGGCACAGCACGATTCAAACCAAGCCTTGTGCTTCAGGTTGTACAGTCAGGCTCGGGAAAACCAGAACAAGCTGACAGAAGCGCGCAGGGCCCGGGATGCCGAAATGGAGCTGACTAGGNCCGGCGTGAGCTGGTGTCACCCCTCAAGTTACACAAATGAACATACAGAGGTACAGCATGTGACCACAGTCATACATGCAGGTTGTATACACAGTGCACAGAGGGCTGTGGCAAAGCATCAGGTCTCGCTGGGGGCCTTGAGCCACGCTGATGACTAAGGCTTGTGAGCTGGATTAGGCTGGCAGTATGACAGCATGATTACTAATGCCATTGNATTTGACATGTGCATCATCACCCTTGACATCAGCAGCTTGCGAACAGGTCCACTCAATAGTGGTAGACATGTATTGCAAGCATAAGCTGTTCTTTCACAGTTCCTGCTACACTATGCCTCCAGACACCAAGATGGAAGCTTCACAAGCAAACTACACAACAACATCAGCTGTGATACTCATAAATCAACAAATCGAGCTGAGGCATACTGTTCTCGCACCTGGGGGTGTCCTGTCTGGCCTGTAGGGGAGCTGTGGTTTCAGGTGTGGCGTAAGCATCGTCATTGTCCATGCTGTCATCGGTGTAGCCCCCGTAGCTGTGGGTGGGCCTGGCAGAGGCGGGCTTGCTTCTGTACCGCTGCCGGCCTGATGACACGTCCTGGTCATGTGCGTCTGAGCCCCCCCATGCACCCTCCTCGTAACGCATGTATGCGCCTTCTGAGCCGTATATGTCCCCATCTACAAGACAGCAGCAATGCTGTTCTGTTGCTGTGAAAACATTGCTGTCAGAAGATTTTACGAATACATGCTGGCTGTGAGCAAGCACAGTCGACGATTAAATTGGGGGCTAAGAATTGTAAACCTAGTTAGCCTAGGTAAAACCACTGTAGCTGCACTGCCTGATATATGGTGCTCTTCATCTTGACATGGCACCCACTGGCAGCGTTGTCAGCAGAACCTGCAGCAGCTGAAGGCGTAGCATTGTCCCAGCAGAACCTGACTGCAAAGTGTGAGTGACTGACACATTTCTGCACCTGAATGTGGCAGAACTGTAGGGCTGCTTGTGGTGCTGCTTGCGACACATGCATATAAGGTAATGCAAACCATTCCTGACCTATACACTCTGTAACACATTTCCACAAACAGCGATCAGGGCAATGTTGATGCATGCATGATAGCTGCAAAGAGGCCTTGTGACTTTACGCCTGTCAGAGCAATGCACATTTGCCGCACANCCTGGGGACCTTGTACTTGTCAGCCTGCAGTCAACAAGAAAATGTCAACAAGAAATGCCTTTGAAGGCTTGCGATGCATGCCTGCAGTGGCTATGCAAGTTGAGCAGACTTGAAGTTGGGCATCAACAACATCCAGGGTATTGATTGCAGTCATGCAGGTGTATGCCCAGCAAGCACAATACTTGACACTGTGTGTATGGACACTCATACATGAGAAACAACAAGTTTGACTAGAGTGCAGATGTCAAGTGAGATGATAAGTGCAAAGCTGATGCCAATATGACAGCTAAGGGGTGTTGCAAGCAATCAAAGCAGCATCCTGGGCATGCATCTTCATTGTAGACGATACCTGTCGCCAAACTGTCTCAGATTGGGGCTCAACTCCAGCCACAGCATCAAACAGTGCAACAGCTCCATCTAGCACCCTGAGAGCACGCTCCACCTGCATGCATTCACTGTGCTTGAAGGTGCGGTAAAGGCGTAATCAAGCAATAGGTGTCAACCTCTTATACGTGATGTGTGACGAAGTCATCACACATGGACATCACACATGCCATACAGAATCAATGGCTATAGTGTCAAGATCAGCATGTGAAATGCTGCTATGCAACAAGTGCCTTGATGCACTCAGAGTGGAACAGNGGAGTATTACTAGAGCATATGCAAGAGCTCATCGAAGCCTGCCTTGGCGTCCTTGAGAGCCCTCTGCAGCTCCTTGTCCTTGCCCTTCAGTGACTCTTCCACCTCAGCAAGCTTCTTCCCCTGATCCTGCAAGCAGGTCCACTACATGGTGGCAAGGTGCAGCATCCACAACTGCAGCAATGTCTTGATCAGCAACGGTTGGCATCACACAAACACAGTCATGACGAACAATTCTTTGTGGGTTTCGCACTTTAGTTAACATGATTGCATTGTTTGTGTGACATGCAATGACTGGAAAGGCAGTGCTCAAGGGCCTTGAAACCATGACACATGACAAGACAAAAGCCAGTCGTGTGCAAGAATGGATGCCACTGACTGCAAAAGAAGGCCTTGGCGGTACTGCAGTAGCACATNGCACTGCGCTTGTGGTGGACGGCGCCAACTACTTGTACAAGAAGCCTGCCATACCTGTTGACGTTGTTCTCAAAGCATCAAGAGGTGAGCAGCAGCCAACTCAATTTCAACATAGCTATTGCAATCCTCTGTCACGGCAAAGCTCCAGTGGACATGAGCCTGTTGAACATCATGAAGTTGTGCGAGCATGTGGCCAATTATTGCAAACTGCTAATCCCTACAGATCAGCAAGTGTGGCGGTTCTTGATGAGGCTCATGTTCATGCATATTCTTGCTCAACTACGTCAATTTGCTGCAATACAGATGAGCAAGTGAGGTGTGCATGAGAATTGGCTCATGCAAGGCTCATAAGCTCAACATTGCAGCACAGGTTTCCATGGTAAAAGCATAAAATTGTTGTTGGGAACATACTATGTATTGCGAGGCATATATGCATTACAACTTTTGCATATATGTCTTGTTCGCACAACAAAGCAGGCACCGCCAGACAGTGACAAGCCACCAATGCCAATTATGACAGATGCATAAAAGAGGTCTTCATGGTGTTGTGTGTAAATTGCAGTGAGAATGCTATGGTGATCAAAGGTGATGCATGAGTGCAAGGAGATGTTCACCTTGCCTCTGGACGTGGTCATGGAAGTGACTGTGCCTCCGCTACCAGCTTTCAGTTGTGAAACAGCGCAACCTAGCACCAGCTTTGCAGAGCCATCACCGCTCTTTTCAAGCATCATCTGTTGCTTTTGCAAGCGCAACAATGGACCTGCAAAGCCAACAATACTCTGATGATGACCTTGACAAGAAGTAGGGTAGGGTGATGCCAGGGTGCAAGGGCAGTAGCATGTTGCGAATGACCGTAAGTTGCATTGCTGATGCCTGGCTTACTGGTTCTCTNATACATACATGATGACCTTGGTATACTTGACTGGTAAAAGATGTCACAACTGGTGCTCCTTTTAACACCGACCGTCGCNACAAGCCATCTAGCAGATTCAGCACTGCTATAGTCGCTGCAAACCAAAGCAATACTTTGATCTAACGCGCGTGTGTTCAGAACAGCGCGCTCACTTGGGCTGCAGCGCAACAACAGACTTTCCTCCAGCCAGCAATATTGCACGTTTGGTCACATATAGCCTACACCGACTACATTTGGCGTTCAAGACGTGCGCGTAGCCGTCATGGTAAATAAGCCCTTTNGGGGCTCAGCGCATGTGTGCATGCATGACCTTTTGCCTGCATCAAACTACACCCACAAACGTGATTGTATACAGGAACGCCCAGTGCCATGCCACCCCCTTCCACCCCAGCCACCCTCACCCCTCTTCCTCCAGGGCAGCTCCCAGCAAAATCGCCCCCTGGTGGGAGGCCCCTCCTGGACCCCTTTGAACCCATCTTTGCTTGCGAGGACGAGGAGGATGAGGCCTCGTTGCGCACTATCGAGGACATCATTGGCCTCATTCTGGATGTCACACCTCGCAGGCCTGCCAGGCCCTCTCAGGAGCCTCGCAAGCGGCGCTTGTTTGAGGTGCAACTTCGCAAAGTCTGTGTCCTTGGTGCTGCCCTGCTTTTCATTGCAGTGTCACAGCTGCTGACATGCCCTCTGGATTTGTTGTAGTGGCATCGCTTGCAACATGAGACAGAGTTGAGTCACCACAATTGAGTATGCACACACTAACTTCTCTTGCTGCAATGTGTGCATTACGCATGCGTATGTGTGCACTCTCTCTCACTGTCAAGTATTGACTTCCTTGTTGCTGAAAGGCTGTTGAGCAAGCATGCTGACAGTGGATTTGGCTGGCAATTTCGATCATGCCAACCTGTGCCAATTCTGCGCTAGTGTGCACACATTTGATGTATCGTCTGTACTCGCTTAGCTTCTCAANACCCCTTCAGCCTGCAGCTGCATCACATGCCTTCAACCCCTTATTCCATGGGGATCTCCTTCAGGCATCCCTTAACCCACAGCTATCCAGGCAGCGCAGCCAGGCTTTGAATCCAGTGTTCAAAGCAAAGCATGCACAGCGCGCTGAGCTGGACGTGGACTCAAGCTCTTGGCAGCTGCAAGGCTTGGCTTCAGACGCACGGACAATGTTCGATGAGGCGCCTAATCTGGCGTGGAACAGGAGCACCAGCAGTGGTAGCAACCTGTTCATTGCTGGCGATGCACACCAGCAGTTGCCAGAGTCCACTGAACGTGTTGGCAGCNCCCTCCAGACACCTCTGCTCAAGACCGGCTGGAAAGGTTTTTAGTCGAACATGTAGAGCCTGCACATCTGGAACTAAGTTTCCAGTACAACCAGGCAACGGCGTCCAAAAAAGATGTCAATGCCAGACCAGACGTTCTGATACAGCCACGGCGACTTGCAAGGCCTCCTCGGGTCAACCGTATCGTTTGGCATGAAATGGACGAATGGGACCATGCAACTTATCCCGAAGTACTCGAAATACAGCGAGAAGACCGTCAGGCCAAAAGTTTGGCACAAAACAGCAGTTGTGAAATACACCTCGTACGTAACAGCCCCTATCGCAAGCCTAAGAGGAAGGATGTGGATGAGCACAACGAGCCGGATACTTTCTTCTCAGTGCTGGAGTCTGGACGGATGATCACAGACCTTTTAGATGATAGACAGCCTCTCGTGCAACCACATAAGGTCATGACAGTTTCCGGTTGCAGCACACTTCACATATACTATCTCAATTACAGCTCATCCCGCATCACATGTCTTGATAACGCCAGAGCAGAACATTCATCATGTACAGAACTACCCGTCAGCACCCTTCAGCACACCCATGCGCAGCACTGGCCAGCAAATGCGTCACCAAGTGCAGCATGGGCAAATGCTCTACCAAGGGCAGCTACAGTAGTCAACCGGCATCTGGCTCCCGAGGCACACCATCTGCATCAGCAGCAAGCTGCAAATGAGCAGCAAGCTGACTTGCAAGAGCCTGCTATGTACCTGCAGCAGATGCAGGCCAATAGGGCGCGTGACAGCATGCAGAGTGTACAAGCCATGCAGCATTCAGCAGCAGGGGCATCAAGCGATGCAGCGGTGACAACTCAGGCCTTGCAAGGGCAAGCAGCAAGACCAGTCAATGTTGCTGAGACAAGTCCGGCTCCACGTGCAAGGTACACACAGTGTTCCTTTGTACCCATCATGCTCAGCTTGATGTCTTGTCCTGTAGGATTGTTGTCACACTCAGCTCAATGCATGACGATGTGTGTAGATGCAAGGGGAAGCCACCAGCACATGATGACATAGAATGCCTGCAGGTCTGCAAATGCAGAGCAGGAGCACCAAAAGCCGCAGTCATCTGACAGGCTTCCTATTGCAGCTGAAGAAGACTCCAGACCAAGTGAAGCACTTGAAGCAAAAAAGCGCAAGGCCAGCAAGGCCAACGCTTCATCTGCAACCGGTCTTGCTGTCAAAGGTGCTCGGCGGGGTCAGTCAGCAGAATCAGTCCAGCTCAAGTAGGCACAGAAACTGTGCTTGGAGTGCATGACATCAGCTGAATCATTTCTGAACACTTGGATTTGATCATCCTTGGCTCGACACACAAGCAGCTCTGTTGCCATGACAGCTGTTAGGATCTGCAAGGCACTGCTGTAGCCTGAAGCTAAATGCTCAAAGCATGATTATAAGTGGCATGCTGACCTGCTAACCATTGTTTCAGATCTTGTGCAAGCTGACTGCAGCTTACTATGATGTCAGCACTCTTCAAAGACACTGTATATGGCAACATCACTCCAACACAGGCTGCATCATATGCAAATGAATCACACTTTTGGCCAAGATGGCTGCGGTCTGCTTAGTAAAGAGCTGCTGTTGTCAAATGTGAGCTTCCGTATTCAAGCTGTCTCACAGTGACGCCCTGATACTGTCAACACAGATATGCTTTGATAAAGTTGTTTCTTGGGGAAACAGCTGTGTCTGGCATACTTCTGTAGAGCGTCTTTGGGATGTGCAACTTATTGTTGTAGTATCCAGGGACCGGAGTCTGCACAAGCAGACTGCTGAGGTGCGACCTACTCAAGATGTCGTGCCACCTGCGCAGCAGCAATCATCAAGGTGAATGGTTGCAGTTGGCTCAACTTAGCATGACACTATGACTCATCATGGTTTGTGCTTTAATGGCTTATCTGCAGGTCAAATGAAGGGGCACACCATGGCAATGCAGTTGACAAATCAGAGCCGGTGAGTTATATTCTCAGTGTTGTTTTGTTGCAGCACCTGTGTCAACATGACTTTACAGCACTTGACTGTGTTTACAGGTCAAGGCTACATGTCCNGCAGCTCATGATGGGCACAATGCAGAGCAGCGAAGGACAGCAGAGCGCATCTCAGTGTCAGCTCCTAGCCTCTGTACATCTCCATGTTGAGCCTGTCACCCTCAGCAACAGTCGAGCTATCCTTGACGCAGCACGTTTCTGGGAGCTGTGCAAGGCATCTTGTATCAGCTTGATCAGCAGCCTTTACGTCTTAGCAACCATGGTTGTGCTTGACACAGATGCTTGTCATCTCTGACAGCAAACTCACAGCCTGAAAGCACTNCAGCAGAGTGTGCAGCATGCTCACCCACAAATGGCACTGGAGCTTCGTCCAGTAAGCATACTTGCCAAATGGTTTCGTGCTGTTTGCTTATGCCGCATGCTACTATTACAGTGTCTTTACAGTCAATCTGCACAGAAGCCTGCTGTGATTTTGTGCTAATGCAGCCTACTGACTTTATGCTGACACAGAAGCACAATGATGGAATGCCTATGCACAGCATTGCATGCCAGGGCAGCATGACTGATTGGTCGTAGAGAGGTTGAGTTGATGAATGCTATGCAGTTGCAGCATCAGCGAACAAGCGAAGAGTCGGATGAGGATGGCGTTCAAGCAGAAGGTTCCACTACAGCCTTGTTGCATGACTCCTCCACATCGTATCATGTAGGCCATGATGGCGGGTGAAGTATGCTGCTCTGCACGGCTTGTGCTGTGCTTGATGTGTGCAATGATTCTGGAAACGTGGCATTCATGATCCAGTACTTTTACACAGTTCGACAACGTACCAGAACTACGATCTTGAACCACCAGACGCGTTCATACTTGACCACACCCCTTTTCTTTTGGTACTGAGATGCGATGCGATCTTACATTGATACAGTGCGGCCTTGCAAGCACAATAGTGTAAAACCTAATTGCGATATGTACACTTCGCGTCTGGATCGTAAACATTTCTTACTGAACCAATTGTCCATCCAGCCAGTAGCAAAAGAATGGTCATAATTACTACACAACTTTGCAGCAGTACTAAAGAGATTTCTCATACGTTCAAATACTCAGTATACAACAGGCCAGACAGAGTGCTATGTATGCCAGGGTATGGATCATATGTTGTGCCAAGTAGCATGCATTGGGGTGCAAAGCAAATGGACCTCGTCATTGGTCACGACTGTACATTTGAATTTATACGCAAAGACTTCTCTGCATGGTAAGCTGACAATGCACTAGAGTACACATCTGGCTTGTCTTTGGCCCACTCAACCGTGGCAAGGTAAAACTTGCTAACTTCATCAGGCAGAGCCTGGAAGTACTCCTGATTGCGCTTCAGACCTTTTGTGGGCACTGTGTGCCCATTGAAGAAGACAATCTTACCCTCAATCNTGCCAACACCAGCTGCCCAAGTTTGAAATTCCCCAGCGGCCAAAATGTAGAATGCAATCAGGGTGTTATGTTTTGTATGAGAGTGCTTCTCCTTGCGCCANACATTTAGAGGGGCTGGGCGCAAGGGCCTCATGTGCATAAGGGTAGCACATGCAAGGCACCATGCCAAGAGCATAATCCCGCAGCAACAGCCGTACTGCTTACTTGTTTGTGACAGTGCAGACCTGTGTTTTNTCTGAAAAGGACCCTAGGATACACCCAAGGGGGATTCACGTGTCTGTGTGAGCCCCTTCGAGGCATAGTGCGTCACTCTGTTACACTTGCTTGTTAGCAAATTGAATGAGTTATCAATTGACTGCATTAAATAGGTACATCTACATGGTCCTCTTCAGGGTGATCATTGTGTCCTACATGCTTGTACTCAGTACGTAAACCTTACATGCATCTGTCTGCTCACGCAACAACTGCAAACCATACATGGCCTGTGTGGCTAGAGCCAAGCGCAGCTTTTATGTAGCACAGCCCACGCCATTGCCAGGTGCCCTATGCTGTAGTCNTGCCCTGCCTGAAGTATGTCCTGCATTTGTCCTACCTGCACTGCCCCATCGTGACTGGCTTTGCACCAACTCATCCATTGCTCCGCATTGCCCCAACCTATGTTCAGCAGATCCATCCATCTGGGTGAATGCACACATGATCAGTCTCACATGGTACGCTTGCATCTTGCTATTTGGACGCGCTCACAAAATCCTGCATTGTAGGGCCAAGCACAACTAGTCGTGGCAGTGTCTACACTTTCAACACTGCAGGCTGTTGTAGTCCTGAACAATGAGGGTAAAGTTCCTTCTTCGCTATCTTGCATCTCATGCACTTCATCATATGCAGCATGACTCAAGTTTGCTCATGCAGATGAACCTGCAGCACAAGTGTACGTACTGATCACTACGACGGGCAGCATAGACGAGCCGCATTTGCCATGCAGGCTGATGTGCTGGTGTGTGCCAAGGGTGGGGGCGGCCTGCTGAAGGAGCGCATGGCCCTGGTGGCAGATCTCTGGGCGGCTGGCCTCAGAGCTGAGCTCATGCACCAGGTTGCCCCCAGCCTGACTGCCCAGTATGACTATGCCCATGCCCGCCACATCCCCTGGCTGCTCATCATACAGGCTGCCACCCTCTCAGCTGCTGACACTGTCAAGGTAAGCTCTCTGTCATGCTGGCACCCACTGTGCCAGATGNAGTGCCTGACGCAACCTGTGTGGCTGCTGCAGGCTGGTTGATGTGCCTCAGCCTCCAAACAGCATCAACCATGAAGTTGCAGCTAGATCGACATGCATGCAGCGCCTTATCAGTCTTTTGGATGCTGTCCAAGGCCAACAACAGCAGAGTAGAGCCCAGGGCTTGGTCAAGCTTGCCTTTGCAGAGGACACTCAACTCAGGGGCTTTTTGCCGCTGCNGATGCCCATCAGGTCATGCTCTGCCTGCAGTAGTGACTGTTTGCATAGCTTGAAATTTATTCATCCAAGCTGTTTGCAAACCACAGATATGTTGAAGCTGAGCAGCACAATTGCATGCAAAGTGAATGCGGCATGATTGCACGCTCTGTGCCTAATTACTTACACAAAAAGTCACTGTTTTGGCTGCACTCCTGTTGCATAGCATTTGCAAAAGTGATAGCAATGCTCTTCTGAATGTAGAATCTGGTATGCAATGTGTCAGAGATCTGCTGTACAGTGGATGTTGACAATTTGGACCAACTGTGAAATCTGTGCAGAAGTGCTCACAAAAGGGATTGCCATCAGGCTGCACTCACTTTGTAAAACCGTCCTTGGCAGTCGTCATCATGGTGGCAATGCTCTCATGCACATATAATGTGTGTTACTTTTCATACCATACAGTACTCGTTGAGCCACACCAGGACCTGGCCGTTGTTGGCTCTAGGTGCAAGGGCTGCGGCAGAAATGCTTGCAGCAACTGCTTGAGCAAATGGACTCCAGCACTGTTTTGCAGCTAGCTATCACTGCTGACCAAGTCCATGATGACGACATGATGAAAGCGGTTGAGAAATTTTGGGCAGCAGATGCAGCTANGGCATACTTCTCCTCCATTGGGCCTACATTGGATGGACGCTACAAGCCAGACATCATTGTCCCTGGGACAACAATCTCCCCCTACTCAGACCAGTAAGACATATCCCAGACTGGCATTGCTATTGGCTGGTCTTAGTCAAGACCTTGAGCACGCCGTCGATGCTCATGGTTAGTGCCAACTTTGCATGCACTGTTAGCCACACTGGCGGCACTTGTAGCATTCTACATCGCCAGCAACTTACAAGTCTCNACTAATGTTCAGCTCAGCCTGCAGCAGACTACTGTGTTTGAGTGTGAATATCGACCTATGCGTGTTTCGGTCTTGTTAGCGCTTGTTAGCAGTGCAGCCGGCCTGCACACAGGACCCATCTCTGACATTTCAGCACGTCAAGTACAGGGTAGGGGAAGATTGCCATTAACAACGTCTAAATGAGGGACAGCCAAGGGCCAACGCACAGGTTGTATTCACAGCGCCAGAAACACAGCAACGCTTGTTTGAGCGTGTCAAAAGCGACCATCAAGTGCACAGGCTGATGTAGAATGCAGGGTGACAGACCTGATCAGTAACAGCCTGCTGCTTCAGGTTGTCCACCAGCTGTTCAAGCTCAGCATGGCTGCTCTCCAATACGCCTATCCTGACTGTTCGCTCTTCTTTTTCTTGAGTCAATATAGCTACCTCCTGTGTCAGCTCCTCCTTGGCTTCCTTACTAATGTTCAGCTCAGCCTGCAGCAGCATACCATGTGATCTTTTGGCACCTATACCCTGCTGCATGCACAACAAGACTTTATGCACATGACTGTTGCATTCCAGTTGCTGAGCCTGCCGNGTGCCCCTCACAAAGGTTGTCATGCAGCAGCAAAGCTACTGGTGACAAAGTTCCTGTTGCCTATGTTTAATGGTACTGCATGGTGGCGCAATCTTAGTGGCTGGTGGGCTACATAGATTACCAGGATGACAAGACTGCTTGGCTGNCTGAAAGCATTGCATCTGGACATCTGCTGTCAACAGCTCAATTGCTTGCTTGCAGGTTTGCATTCTTCCTAGCTTTGGACACCTTTGATCACACGGGGACATTGCTCAAGTCTCTGCTGTACATGGTCATGTACTACTCCTTTGCTCAGCCTCGAGCCGTCATTTGGCAGATGTACCTCTGCACAGTGGCCATTGTATATGCCTGCACAGGCACTGCCTACTTCCTGTCGCAGGTAGGCTAACATAACAGATGGCCTGCGCATGATACCTGACTTGGGTTGTGTCTTGTGCTGTTTCACGCTCTTGTGTGCACACGCACTGTGCCAACCCAACGTGNGAGGAAGCGCTTCCTCATACATTGCAAGGGCAGTTGGGTCAACATTTCTCACGGACTCCCACACGCTGACGAGCAAAATGTCAGCAAGTGAANATTGCCTTGCAATACTACAGACTGCTACAGCCATCGTACTAACAAGGGTTACCAGGTCGGCTAGCAACATGGCTCTGCCCCTCAGCTCATCCACAAGCCAGTCAGGCTGTGATCCCATGAATCATCAGCATGAGAAATCCTGCATCAATCTTCCGCATCAACAACTGTGACAATGCCATGTCTGCCATAGATCGATGTCATACTGTCCGATCTTGTTTGCCAGTTAGTGCCTGATATCTGCCTGGGCCTGCCGATGCACAACCAGGTCGACTGTGAAACCCAAACAACCTGGGCAAAATTATCATCCAACCAGACGCCCAGGTCTCTTTGTCATAGCCGTTGTCGCCTGCATCAGCCGCAGCAATAAGACCAGTCTGCCGAAGTAAAAACCCACATCTGGTGCCGTGCCTAGGAATGTTGGACACACAAACACAATATGGAGAAGCAGCCGCCAGCTTGCCAGGTTTTATACATAAAGTAAAGCTTGATGATGAGTCAATATTGAGTTGATTTCTGTCAAGGCAGCCTGATAGACCTGATTTCTGTTATGCGTCTGATAGGGCTTGATGATATAATTCTGTTTTGCTTACCAGTCAGCAGCTTGCCTTCAACCCGCAAGGAATCCGAAGGAGTGCCGGCATTTGGCTGCAGATACCCAAGATTCACAAGCTCTTTGATTGGGATGACTGACAGCCCATCATTCCCAACCAAACCTTCAAAAATTGACAATGATGGAGTCTGGAATCATGCCAAATGGCAAGAAATTGATCTTCCCATCTTCTGCCAGGGCGATGGGTTTAGGCCTGTTGATGAAGTAGACCAAAAGCATATCTGCAGCAAACAGTATTTCTCGTAAACCAGCTGACGCCCTCCTAATCACATGGACAGTTCTGAGAGTCACGCAAGTAACAAGGCAAGCTGACCAGAGACTCCTGCTGAAGTCACCTGAAGTGCCTGGCATGACGCTCTGACCAAAAATTCGGCAAGGCACCTGCACTCATGTGGCTAAGCCTGCCTGCAACAATAAAACTGGTTAGATACAGTACTGAACCTCAATGAAGTGCTGGCAACAATGCCTGGGTCACGTGGTGAAGCGGCAGGTACATGTGCGTCGCCAGGAGGACAGTAAGCAAGGTTGCCACGGGTAAGCTGGGCTTTTATTTGCAGGTCTCCAGGACTCAACGTGTCTCCGATGGCAGTGCNCGCAGCACGCAGTTACAATATGCACTGGCGCCATTGCTCAAGCTAATGCTGGCTTATTGGACTTGCAGCGTACAGGGGATCATTCTCGCTGGAGGACCCTCCGATAATGCTCTTGCCAGATTCAGAGCTATGCCTGCAGTCAAGCTTGGTGAGCAAGTCTGGCCAACTTGGCTCAGTTCCCACACCAGGCATACTGACACAATGGATCTGCTTATTCAGGCTCCAACATGCAACTCATTGATGTCCCAATCAGCAATTGCATCCGCTCCGGGATCAACAAGATGTAAGTAACCCTCTAGCANGTGCAACTGCATGCTGTGCATGCAGCATCTCATTTGCAGTGCTACACAGAACAGATGGCGTGGCAGCAGCAGAACATCGGATGTGCAGTGCTCACCCCAGGTGGCGGCGAAGCTGATTCTGAATGTCAGCTGCACGAAGCAGGGTCCTGTGGTTGATGAAGTATTTATAGCACCATTTGCTGGACCTGCCAGACTCCTCCCAGCCTCTCCATACATTCAGAAAAGTGATGAGATCCCCCTCTCCCGCTGCAAACCTGCAACAGGTGTATTCCTGTATGATGTCTGCAAGCGTACCAACATACTGCATAGTCTGCCATGTAGCGTTTTGGAAGCGATGGACATGCCTGCTTTGGCATGATGCATTCACCATCAAGGGCTCAATGAGCTTCACTTGCAGCTACAACCATACAGAGCAGTAGCTGGATCTACAGGTACATCGACTCGATAAACATTGAACAAAAGTCGAGCAGATACAATCTACACGTAACCATGGCTCAGCACGATCAACTTACCAACTTGAGTTGACCATTGGATCACTACAGTCGGGACAGTGTTATGACACACAGCAACATCCAGCAAGCTGCACCCACCGCATTTTGGCTTCGTTCTGAGCTTTGATCTGACCCCGCCCCCCAGCCCAAATGCTGTGCACGCTGAGCATGGCCACAACGGTTGCNAGCAGTCTGCAGCTTGTGATGCAGTGAGCGGCATCCACTGATGCGCAGCCCCAACCTGCATTTGAATGCACAACATGATGCATTGCTGAATGCATTTCACCAGAGGTGTTGGCTGGCATTTTGCTTGTCAGGATGATATATGGCAAGAGCCAATGGCATGCACATGCACACACAGCGAACACACAGCAATAGGCAAGTGCAAGGGACAGCAAAAGATCAGCAGAAAATTTGTATGTTGACACATGCAGCATGGGGCATGGTTGCATGTACGTGTCATTGCACACCGATGATGTGTAATGGCACGGGTGAGATGAAGCAAATTTTGCAACGACCTGAATAAGACCCTCAGTTTCAGCTGCATACAGGGTAGCGCCGCCCAGGACTGCCAGAGCCCAGATGCCAGCAGCNACCAACTCCTTGCAGGGAACTCAGGTGTAGCACCAGTTGCAAACAGGTATCCAGCTGTTGCAGCCGTAAGACTGCCCCGTGACTCTGGCGAGCCTGCAGTCCTAGTTGCTCCAGGCAGCTCTCCAGATCAGCACATGCCAAGCCACCAGCACAACAGTCAGCAGCACTTCACACAGCACAGCACGCAACACAAATTGCCAAGCCCCAAATTGCTATGAGACACATTGCAGCCCTACTTCTGCTGAAGACAAACTGCTAGCCAGATTGCCGTGGTGAAACAAGGGCATGTTTTGAGTGCACGTGCCACGAACCATGCATGGCAGCTACCCAATGCTGCCTGAGGTGATCGAGACATTCCTCATGCCATTCACTGTCACACAATGCTACATAGTGTTGCACCAGATCCCAGCAAAACACCACAGTCAGGCAATGCACCAAACCTCAGAACTACAAGCTCTGAGCAACTCTGAATTTGGTGAGGAAGATACTCGATAAAGTCAACATAAACCACCACAACAACACATGGCCAAATTTATAGCCCCTGTGCAAAGTGCATGCAATGGCCTGCAGTGATGGGAATGTGACAAGCAATGTGTTGGAAGTTGCTCGAAGTTGCTCATATGTTTGGAACCTGAGTAAGCTAGACAAAGGAAGCATCGAAAAGTGCATTTACTTGTGCTGTTGTGCAAGCTCAGCTGTGACCTGCTCACCTAGTGCAGTCACTATGGGCTGGGGCAATGAAGCTGATTCTTGCTTTGATCAGGCATGTATGCTAGACTATTCACACCGCCAAGCCTCAGGTACTGTCAGCATGGAGCAATCACATGACCATGTCTACCATGAACATGTCTGCAGTGTCTGTGTTTGCATTTACTGCATTGACACTTACTGTGTCTTTACTTACTGTGCTTAGCACAACCTTGCCACTCAAGCTCATGCAACTGTGATAGGCCTTCGTATGCAGGCAAGCGCAAATCAACAGCGGGCCTTGCTAGACCACAGTTGTCGTTCTGCATCTTAGTGCCTTACGCCACTGCTATATGCATGTATGCGGCAGCTGCAGCAAACAGGCGACTCACCAGTACTTCTTCTTGATGAGTCCCTCAAGCTTGGAGTCAATGATGTCTTCGCTCTTCTTCACACGACTCCTGGTGCTGTCCAGGTTTTTCCTGTACTGTGTGAGTCCATCCCTCTCATTTTGGCCTAAGTCCAGGTCACGTGCCTCATAGATGAGGTCAAAACCTCTTTGCCTGACTGCCCTTTCATCTTCCAGCTCCACATCAGCTGAGGCGCCAAAAGCAGTCAAAGTGACCAGACCAGCGGCCAAGCCACTCAACACCTGCCATGACAGGTAGTTGTGTCACGCATTGCATGCTACTCGCTGTATAGCATACGTAGGGTCATATGGCAGATTTGACGTTGACACAGAAACTCATTAATTCATTCAGTCATGCAAACTAGCTACAATAGCTGATACAATTGCAACATGGCAGTAGGAATAACAGGCAGCAGAGTGAACAGAGGTTGCAGGCATGGCGGCAACTAAGAGCTCTGGCAAGGAATAGGGACTGAGCAATCCGCCATGTGCAAGTGCCGCAACCTATAAAGGAATGCCCTCCACAGCATGGCATCAACACTGCATTATTTCTTGTGAGTTGGGTGAGGGGTGCTGCTGTTGCTGAGCAGTATCAATGAAATGTTGCATATAGATCATTGCTGACAGCACATGCTGCAAGATATTGCCTGCAGAGCTTGCGCACACACAGACCAGATTTTGTGTTGCTCTTCTAGCTGTGTGACTGTACCTGGCGGCGTGACTCCTGTGCGGAGGCCCTCACAACCACTGATGTCCTTGCACTGCAATCAGATAGCAGCAATAAAGGCTCAGCACATTTTTCAGCAGGTGCTATACTCAGCAGGTGACAAAAATCAGAGGTGTGTCAAGAGCAGCTGTGTTCATTGTCAGCATTGACAATGCTGCAGCTATTGCAGGGGAGCCATCGTTCGCCTACCAGCGTGGTCCTGCACGCACCGAAAGTGTGTGAGCAGTCAGCAAGGAGCAAGCATCCTGATCAACGCTGAACACGCGCTACACCGCGTTCCGTACCTGACGCACGGGCCTTGCTTGCCACAGCGAGCCTGCAAGTAAACATCAACACGTTTGCAGCGAAGTTTTCCCAGTGATGGGCATAGCGCAGGCACCAGTGCAGTGTACGGCGTTGCTAGTTATGTTGCTTTCAGGTGCTCACCTTGGTGTGAGAGCGGACTGCATAGCGACAGCGTTCATTGTGCCTGATCCGGCAGCACAACGAGTTCCGGGAACGGCAAGCTGCAGCAGTACCTCTTCGTCAACACAGCTGGCAGCGAGCGAGCGAGATAAGGTTTAGCGAGGCGCGATGAACGGGATTGCACGCCGTGATTATCTGTAATCGAAAACGCACGTTTTAGATTACTTACTGCAGCTCTGCACAGAGAGACAATGCAGTGGCCTGTAGTTGCACAACTGTGTAAAGTGCTGGCGCGAAGCACAGGCCGCGTTGTCGTTATCTTACAGAACGCTCAGTGCTGTTGACTGTATTCCTAAGCTGAGCGAGCTTGAGTACAAACACCATTCAGGTTTGCATGCTGCAACTGTCAAATGCACACCAACCATTGCACTTGTCCGCCTCAGACGACAAAGCAGTTCAGGACACATCAGTAACAAACAATGTGTCGTAAAGCTGGTAGTACGTCAAAAAGCGCATTACGCACACAATGTAATTGCTCTCGTGCTACTGCCTTGATGAAATCACTGCATGGATGCTGCAGGCTCAAACATGTCAACCCCATCTGCTGTGATCAGCGCAGCTGCAGTTGCCACCCCAACAAAGAGACCATGCGTGACGACGCCTGTTTGCTGCTCTACCTCAGCAGCAATGGCACCATATTCAGCATCCTCCCCATACAGCTTAAAAGGCCCATCTGCACAGCAATTGGAATTGCGNGTGGGTGCTTCACTGACTCATGCACCATGTTGAACATTATATCTGACCGATGGATCACCAGCAGCAAAATTGCTGCTTCATGGCTGTTAATGAGTGTTTATCATTTGCTATAAACTCATCAAGACAAGCTCACAACATTAGCAAGTCAAAGCCTAGGTGCAATACCACATGCGTATGGTTATATCGTGTACCAAAGCTGGTGCGTGTCTCAGGCACCAGTAGAGGATGGACTTGTGCACGTGGACATAGCATTGCCAGACTACAAGCTGGCATTCTTCCTGGAAGATGCACATAAGGCAGCAGGCAGTGAAGGGCATCCAGACAGCACTGCCCTTAGTGGGTGAGGCCCTTTTGTCATGTGGAAGTCCCGGACACGAGCTCGCTTGTGGGCTGCTGGTTTGTGCCATACCACTGGCTACAAGCACTGTCGCTGTCTGACATGGGTGCAGAGGGATAACATGCTCAACTGCATGTTGATAAAGTGCGTGCCCATGTGTAAAGTCTTGACACCTGCACTGAGAGGCTGCAGCAATGAGCTGGTCCTCATGTTTTGTTGCGAGTGCAGCAGCATGTACTGATACAGCCGACACAATCAGAGTTTGCTGGTCTACCTGAAGCATGTTTTCAACTTCAATGCTTTTTTTAGGTATGTAGCAAATGAGACCCCAGGCACCAAGCAANGTACACATACTTGTTTGCAGAGAGCCCAGCACCCTTCATTCCCTGCGGAAGATGAGAATGATTGCACATATATGTGCTGAGGTTGAGGTACGCTGCTGCACCACAATTCTGGTTTGCAGCTTTATGACACACTGCAGGACTTGCACCATGTGGCATAATACTTACATGATAGATTTCCATGGCTTGCTCCCACTGCCTACTTTTCTGGCATGCTGATATGATGCTGGAATATGTCACCACATCTGCTTTTGGCAAACGCTTAATGCAGCTGCACTTCGCAACAGTACAGCGCGAAGGTGATCTGCGATTTGGGATGGTGAGGACTCGTGAGAATGCAGGTCTGTCTTCACTCAGCACTGAGCTACACTTGTTTTGCAGGTTGCTGCTGCTCAGTAATGCATTCCTGCACGATTGCACTGTGCCAAGCATGACATGCGTTGGTCAGGCCTTGTTAGCATGCAAGCTTGGTCAACAGGTCTCTGATGCATCAACACACTCTATGCTGTTGCCCTGCTGATGGTGTTGATTGCAATGTAGACGTAATGCGACACCACTGGCATAACCTTTCCCGACGGATGTGGCTGTTTGCAGAATCAATTGCATTCTACACTGGCGAGCTGAGGGAAGCTAGTGTTGCATCAAATCGTCTGGCCAATCTTGTCAGCACAGCCCGACTCAGAATCTGGTGGTCAGCTTGCTTGTCCCTCTGGACCAACTGCTATAGCTACGCTACAATCCTCGCCCCTGCTTTCATCACTGCCCCCATGTACTTCAGAGGGGAGATTGAGTTTGGGACCATATCTCAGGTATGACACCTGCCTCATTTGCATTCCATAGCACTTTTCACTTGGGGAATTACTTTTACTTCACATGCCAGACATAGAGGGGTTGCAACACCGTATTATTTGGCATGTGTCTTTGCTGCTGTGTTCAAGCACAACAAGAGATGTAGGCCGAGTACATTCCTTTTTCAGTAGTCGAAGTTGGGTCTGCAGTGGTCATCTCACTGTAATGGGTCTTGCATGCCTGCACAGTCCCAGTCTGTGATGCTCACAGGTGGGCTTTGCCTTTCGCAGTGTGGAACATGCTTTGACCGTTATTGTGACAAACCTGGAGAGCTTCAGTGGCTTGGCAGCTGAAACCGAGCGTCTCGATGCCCTCTCCACAGGTATGTCCCTTCCCATTGCAATTTGATGGGTTCATGCTGCTTCAGGCATNGGGCTGATGCTGTGGCTGCCGCAGCCAGTCACAGGAGACCAGGTGCTGAAGGCAGTGAAGCCCATGTTGCATCAGCCTGCAGGTGCCAAGATGCAGCGCTCCTCAGGCATGCTTGCCAAATCTAGAGCCATGCAGACTTGTGTCCTGTATGATGTTTGCTAATCCTGAACTCAGAACATTGTAGCACTGCTCTTGATCTGCTCAGCTTGGTGGAAGTCTTGCAGCAGCAACAGATTTCCCTATATGCTCTTGTTCCTCTAGCACAGCTTGCTGGCTGGGTTTNACTGTAGCAGTATGCACAGGCAAGCAGCAAACTGTTGGCAACCTTGGGCTCATCATCAGCACCTGCTGCTGGGCTGAAAGTGACAGACAGTAACAGCAGTTTAATGCTCAGTCATGGGCATACATTGATGTTCAGTGGTGTTGCGGCACCTCAGCACCGCCTGCAGTGGTCCAGCACCTGACCTGACAGTGATTGTAACAAAAGTGTCAAAGCATATCACAGGAGACACGACATTGCGCCTCCTGTGTAATTGTTGTCTGCATACCTGCAGATTTCTAGCTAGGGCTATGTGGTGCTGCAGCACCCATGGGTGCCCATCAACCTCTGCCTCAACAGTAGCTGCCATGCTAGCAAGCAGCAGTTCCTGACTGGCATTGTGCTTAGTGGTACCAAGCTGTGTCTTCGTTGGCACAGGTACAGCCCCATCCTCAATTGAAGGGTGTATCAGCTGAGGGTGCAACAGAGATGCCCACACATGTCATTGCAGATGCCTTCAAGCACCAGTACAACAGGACCCTGAACTCTGTGGACTTCAAACAGGCCATTGCAAAGCTGGACAGCTGGTATGCAGACCGAGGCATTTTTGGACAGGTAACGCAGCTCTTCATGAGCACTGTCAAAGCACCCAGTATCAGACCCAACTTCAGCCCCCGCACCGTCTTCCCACCCTCCCCTCCTCTGCTTCCACTTGTTTGGCGACTCATGCATGCACTCCCCAGGTGATCACTGTGGCACAGGTGATCAATTCTGTTGGCTGGCCGAGACCTGTGGCATCTTCTTCTTCACATGCTATGTCAGACCTCCCATTGCCCTCAGTGCTGCTGTGACTACATGCATGTAGTGTGCTGTGACTACATGCATATAGTCTGCTGGTATGGCTAGCTGCTATGACTTGCATATGTCACCTTGGCAAGGTATGATTTGCCAGTTCCTGGCGGGCCATACAACAGCAGCCCACTCCAGGGTTTCCTCTTGCCAGTGAAGAACTGCGGGAACTTGACAGGCAGGATGACAGCTTCCTTCAGTGCCTCCTTGGCACCTTCAAGCCCCGCAACATCGTCCCACTGCAAGTCATCAAGAACAATGTGTCAGATGTGACACAGTCAGCACATTTCAGTGTTCCCAGCATTGCATAGCAGGGTTTCTTGTGCTGCTGTGCACAGATTTTTAATATGGTTGGTGCAAGCTATGTCAAGATGAGGTTGTGACTTGTGCATGCAGCAGCAGCATATATCATAAGNTGGCAGGTCATCATAGGGGTTGGGCTCAAGCAGGTCTGTCATGTAAAGCCACTTAGCGTGCTGCTCATCAAATTGGTGCAAGGTTGAGTTGGTGGTTGCAGTGGTGCTAGCGCCGTACACAATGTGGTAAAATTTGGATGAGGGATAACTGTTTGTGTATGATGCTGGCGCAAAACTGGCGTAGTCTTCGGCTGAGCCTTCATAAGTGACAAAGACATCAGAGGTGTTCATGTATGCTTCAGGCACTACTGGCTGTCCTGGGTTGAGGATCAGCTGCTTGTTTGCTGAGCTGCTCTTTACAAGGTCATATATCTGCTGATAGTATGCAACTTTTGTGGTGTCTGCAAGAAGCAGGACAGGTCAGAGGCACAAGTCAGTATGCACACAGTGTTGACTGGAGTTGTTTTCGGTGCAGCAGCAGCAGCAAGATGCGTAAAACGAGTGTAACACGGCTGTGTGGTAAATCCTTTGCGATATGCAGAAGCTTTATGGCATACGCCGTCAATTGATATTC
This sequence comes from Trebouxia gelatinosa, assembly GCA_000818905.1. Lineage (NCBI taxonomy): Eukaryota > Viridiplantae > Chlorophyta > Trebouxiophyceae > Trebouxiales > Trebouxiaceae > Trebouxia > Trebouxia gelatinosa. Next base: position 5,383,274 of record KN805369.1, on the reverse strand, counting down.
ACAGCCAAGGCCTGCGAATGTGCTGTGCAGCTTATACAGTACGGGTCACCTGCTGGACAGAGCCAATGCTCTCGTTTGCAGAGCCTTCTGAAATTCAGCATACGGCAGTGTACCCACATTGCTCCTATCAGCGTTCAAGAATTGCTCTGCAGCCATACAGTACTTGAAAAGACTTGGGAGCATGCTGACACCTGGGCAACAACAGTACGTGAGACTCACGAAGCAGATCTGCTTCCCAACGAGCTGCCTTCTCTTCAGAGCTGTCAGCTGTAGGACCAGGGTTGCTGGCAACCAACTCTGTGAAATATTGCGCTGCAAACTTGTAGATATCCTGGGGCTGCCAAAACACAGACCCGCGTCAGTCAGCTGTGCGCAGGTCAAAGTTATAGGTGCTTACAGCGTGAGTGTAATTCGTGACAGACCTGAGCCCGTAAAGTCTCACGCGCGAAGCCTTTCAATATGGCAGGAAAGGCAGGGGGAATCGGGTACTCTCGCTGGTACGCGGAGGTTGTCATGTTGAAGGCAACTTTCCAGCACTATGTCACAGGAGCGCCGTGGCAACATTGACGTCCACAGATCGCCATTGCACAGTGCATATGCATATGCTCGGCAAGATCAGCGTTGACATGTTGCAAATTTGAACTTGCTTGTGGCTCACGTGGATTGTATTTACGGTGCACGTGCGTCAAGTCAAACATGCTGCGGAGGCCCATGCTGCAGAGGCACTGCGCAGCGACAAATCGAATCTGAAAGTGCGCATTGGCTTTGCGCAGGACTGTCGCGCATCGTTGCGTCGCATCGACACCTTTGCCGGTTGTCATGGCTACCGACAAGAAACGTAAGAACCGAAAGTCAGCAAGTTCGGCTGCTGCTACCGACGCGACTGCAAGGTGTGTACGAACAATGCAGACCTGACATCAGTGTTGCTCGCCCAAGTACCTATCAGGGAGCACAGGAGCCTGTATGCCTTGCTTTGCCTAACGTTGTCTGCATACTGCAGTCCAGCTGCCGCACAGCCAATAGCAAATGGCGCTGCCCAGACAAACGGTCATGTCACAGCTTCGCCAGCCGTTGGCAGGCCGTACACAGTCTCCATCACTGTACCCGGCAGTGTCATCGACAACACCCAAACTGTAGAGTTGGCAACAGCTGTGGCAGGGCAGATAGCCCGCACAGCTGCAATCTTCAACATCGATGAGGTCGTAGTCATTGATGACTGCCCAGCTGGAGAACCTGGCAGTGTGGGGGCAGGCGCAGCGTTTCTTGCCCGAGTGTTGCAATTTATGGAGACACCTCAGTACTTACGCAAGTATGTCCCAGCACTGGCTTGGCTACTTTAACACATGCAACAGCTTCAGCAATGCGCACGCCTGACCAACACTGGTGGCAGCGATGTTGCTACATTATTGAGTGTACAACCATGCTGCTGCATACGTCTTCTGCTAAAACAGTCTCTTCATCCCTAAAGATGATGTGCATTGTCACAGCATGGGTCTTGGTCCTAGTCAAAGCCCTGCCAATCACGCATTGCTGCGCAAGCTGCCCAGTGCTCTTATATTCTGCAATCATTGCCTCAAAACAGCCTGACATTGACACCTGGCTGCCTGTGTGTCTTACCTGCAAAAGCAACAGAGCATGTATCAAGCAGTTGCTGTGTGTTTTTTTGGTGCCAGCTGTGCAGCCAAGCACTGATGCATGCACACTTTAGTTTTCTGACAGATTCCAAGTGCATCAGCAGGTCAGCCAGCCATTCACGCCACTACTTGATAACTCTTTGCAACTCAGACATTCCAGCAATTTGCAGAAGCACAAAACCCTGCTAAACAACACCTGCTGCATACCATGGGGTGTGCAATTTCTCACTTCTTGCTTTTGCATGTCACCACGAGTGGCACTATGCATATGAATCTTGAAACACCAATGGATTACAGCATTCTCATCCCTACAGTGTAGATTTTTTCTGAGAAAAAAAGAAGAATTTTTTCTACTTGGTTGCAAAAATAAACATGGTACTCTGGCATGCTCAACTCTGTATGCTGACTGCAGAGCCCTCATACCAATGCATGCTGACTTGCGCCTATCTGGAACTCTTCCGCCTTTAGATGCGCCCCATCACATGCGAGCCACCGAGTGGTCCTGGTTCAGAGAAGGTGTTGTTACCAAGAGTGTTCTGGGAGAGGGCTGCTTACTCAACATTGGCTTGGACAAGGTATGTGCGTTGATCAAGTGCCATTTGCAGGCTTGTTGCTAGCTATTCATACATAGCTTCTGACATAACTTCACAATGCTTTGTTTGCGGTCCTGGTCTGTGCCATGAAGATCAAGGCTAAGCAGTCATGGAAGCCACTGTTCTTGACTAAGCATGTACAGACTTCATGTTTGACAGTTGAAATCCTGCAAAGCTTTGAATGGCAGTCTGGCATCAGCATTCCAATACTGGGATGTTGTGATCACAGACGCCTGCATACAAAGAGCACATGAAGTCAAGTAACACAAGTACTTTCCATATACATACTGCACGCTCAGATCAGCTTCTGCCGTACAGTTGATGATGCCATGACAGCACTGCTATGGCCGTAGTAGCATGTNCAACTTTGAGCAACATGCACATATTTTGGTGCATGCGGTCCATGTCATGAGTGACCAGCATTGTGAAACGACAATGTCGGTGCATGCGCAGGCGCGCTTACAACTCAGACGTCGCGAAGCTCAAAAGCACTGGTAGTGTCCGGTGATCCGAGTGGCAAAGGTCTGTCAGACTTGCTGGAAACCTCACATGCGCCTTCGCAACTGATGTTTACATGCAATCATGGCTTTATGCTCGGTCCTAGAGCTCACCTGCAGCTGCTCAAGGTGCTCGATCAAAGGCAAGACATCGCCCTCTTTCGCCCAGCAAAAGTCTCGCGGGCGTTTCTGCAACACAAACACGTTGCTCAGATGTGGCACAGAACAGCATTCACATGTCAAAGAATGATGTTGAGGACAGACGGTGAAACACCTGTTCACGAGCAACTTACAAGTGGAGCACTGACTTGAACCGAGCATAAACTCACCTTGTTGGCTGGCGGGCCGTAAAACATCACACACAGCCTCTCAGGCTGCATCTGTCTGCGAATAGTACCCGGAGGTTCTCTCAGAGGGTCAAGGACAATCGCCTGTCACAACTGGACTCAGTAAACGTACTCTTCACATAGAGTGCTCGCTAGACAAGTTGCAGGTGTCAAAGACAGCCTTACCGGCCACCACGGCTCCTTTCTATTGACATTCCTGGACAGCACAAGCTCGCCAATGTCAAAGTCTTCCAACGCATAGTCGCTCTCCTCCATGGGAACGCAGTGAAGCAGTTACTGACAACAAGGCTTCACAAAGCCGTCACCGGCGACCGAGTAGAGAAGCTGCACATCTTCAGTGTGTGAGTTCATCGGTGCGAATCAGCACACGGCTTTTATACTGCAAGCTGCCCTGCTCACTGAACGCCTCCCTCTCTGCACAGCTTTCCCAGCAAGTGCTTTGCCACTTTCTATTCCTCCATCTATGCAAGCACGTGCGGGCAGGTTTGTAGTCATGCCGACAATTACTAACATGACTGACCAAAGCTCCGAGAACTCCGACTCCGAAGCCACTGTTGCAATCAGCGAAGTGGCCCGTTTTACCCCGCACTGCGGCTATGCGTGCATACACGGCTAAGCTGGGACACAACAGTTGGGCCAAGTAGCGCGTTTGACCCGCAATCCGGTAGCACACCTTCATGACGCCTCCACAACCTCAGTCGCCAACTTGATCCTAGGTGTTGAGGTTGTCACGTGTAGTACAGTGTACATGACTGGTCCATGCCCCGCTCTGCTATCAGGAAACGCACTCAGCAAGGCACAAAGGACGCTAGAGGTTTCAACACACGACCACGCTACACCTGCTGTCCCCTGTGTGGAGCCAACATCCCCTGGCACCATATCAACGAGCATATAGACGCATCGCATCCAGTCTTAGAAACATCACCACCCTCCACAACCGCTATCGGGCAGGAACTCAGGCACGCGTTGCTATGCTGTGNCGAGTTTGATGCTGCTGCAGCAGTTGGATTAGTCTTGGCTGTATGCAGGGCACGCTGCAGAATGTCTCGCTGAGGCATCTGCACATCAGTGCCAATTTGGTCAGAAAGCAAAATGCTTTTTCCCAGCATTGCCAGCAGGGCCTTGAAGGACTTGTCTTCAGCCATTTTCAGTTGTCTGTTGCTACTTTTCTGTGTAACAAAGGATATGCAATGCTTACAACAAACAGTTGCTTGTGTGTCATTGTGGACACAGCAATGAATTGCTGGGGATGTCTGAGATTTTGCACCGTAAAGCGCAATGCCCTGCCATTATGTTCAACATATGTCAAAGCAGTGTTACTGTTTCAGAAGGGCTGAAGTTGTCATGCTGTGCGCCTGCCCTATTCTAATGGCAGTGTTCTGATGTGAGCATGATAGGCCATTGATGCGTCAGACATGTAAGGCGTCACATGCCACGCAAGTTTAATGGCATGCAGGGTGTGATCGGCACGTTGGCTGTCAACAGAAGCAATTAGAAATCTAGGACTCACACATACCTTGTTCTGGCTTTTAGCTGCCAATGGCAAGACATTCCTGCCTGCCATGATGCACAGCAACCTTCTTGCCACATGTGTTGCATAGCGGTTGGTTAGGAAGTCAAACAGCTGTGCACATAGGCTGCTTTGAGCTTCTGAGAGCAGCTGCACAGTCATGCACAACTCAGCTGGTACGGAAAGAGAGCGAACATCGACTCATACTGCATCAGGTCATAGACAGATTTGATCATGCAAAGACCGTTGTGGGTGTTGACACATACCTCTTCAGCCTCTTGTAATGCAGCAGATTCCATTGCTTTGGTCAGCTGGTCCAGCAGAACCTCGAGCACATGAGCGCCAAATGGACTGCACAAAGATCAGAAAAGCTCTACTTTACACACGTGTGTATGTCTGAACAGAACACATGCACAGCTATATAATGAGCAGCATTGCACCTGCTGGCCAGACTCAGCAAGCCCATGTCGCTTTTCATCACAGCTCGAAAAAAGTTGGCTACTTGTTGAGGCTCCGCAGCAGGCAGCAAGACTTCCAGGACTCGACTGCATCCCGGGTCTGCAGCTACAGCCACCTCTTGTGCCTTGGCTTCATCCAGAGCGTTGGCTACCAACAAGGCTTGCTCCTCTGTGTCGTTGAGGGTGTCAAAGTGCTGTCGTAGTTCTTCAAAGTATTTCACAATCTCTTGCGTCGGTTTGGACAGTGCAGAACTACTTGCAGCATGTGAGACGTCGGCCTCATCTTCCCTCTTGCGTTTGTTGGACATGTTGCGTACTATACAGCGTGTATGTGCGCGAGTCAATCGCGCAAAGGTATAGTTCCGTTCATCGTTCAAACCAGTCCTGTTGGCTGCTATGCCCTTGAAGGTTGTTACAACCGCCCCAAGGCGTCATTGTCATTTGGTCTGCATGTATTGCTGGTGTGCAGTCTGAATACTCAAGTTGTATCACAGTGGCTTGCAGTGGTATGATGTTGGCGACATTCCACATGCCACTACTGCATGGTCAGCATACTTCCCACCACATTAAGCATGCATGCGCACAGTCTTGATCTGCTGCTGCAAAAGTTGCTACCTGATCATGTGCGCCCCTCTCTGGGCAAATGCGTCATTGAATCGTGCTCACACCACAACCACATATGGCACTCTGCAGGTACTGCGACAAGTTGTGACTTGTGAACTCTAGCAGTTGCTGTCACTGGCATCACAACATCTATAACACAAGTCCCTGATCTGCATCCAAGCAAACAAAATGTGTAGCAACAGCTATTGTGCAGCAGCTCACGGTGGCCTTGAGCTGTGTGTTCTGCTTAGGGTCTCAGGACCAGGCTGGAGGCAGAAGACACTCCTTGGCTTGTAGTCTTACACATTAGTGGTACTAACGGAAATTGATGTGCTGTACAGAGCGACGCAGACCTTTCAACTTGCACAGACTAGTCATCAGCCTCTTCCCGAGCTGTGTNTTAAAGGCAACAGTCAAAACATGTGCAGTAAAGCTGGAGAGTGATGCTGACAAAGTTGGCAGGTGAGCCCCCTACCTGCAGGGACTGTGCACGGGCGCAGCCGGCAGGGCAGTCAGGAATGGGGACAGCAGGCTGGGGCCTGAAGGGCTGCCCATTCCACAGGCCATTGGTGTCATCCTCGCTGCCAGCCTCCTCCCCCTCCCTCACCAACTGCAGACCTGCACTCCCAGCATGCAGTTGCCTTCCCAGTGGTTGGCATCAGTGGTATACACCACTAGCATAGACCGCAGGGAATGGTTTGTGGTACTGTGCAAAGACACGCCATTCAGAGCAGAATGCAAAGCATATCTCTTCGAAGCTGAGAGCCACGCACATAGCCTGCAGCACTGCTGTGGACATGCACGACACATGTACCACTGCCAACAATACACATTTCCCGAATGAGCACTGCTACAGTTCAGGCAGTGTTTGCAGATGAAGAATGCTATGCAGTGACAGCAGGAATTGGGGCCTGCCTGCGAGCTCAGGGTGGGGGGTGCAGTGTCGGGGGCAGTAGCTGATGAGGCGCACTGATGCATCCTCCTGCCCATCACTGCCATCCACCATGTTCATGTACAGCCCTGCCATGCGAGCGCACAAGGGGTGATATGCCGTGTAGCAGTTGTTGCACTGGATCTTGGCACCCACTCGCTGCCTGCAGCCATGTTCACACATGTCATCACATGCAAGCTGTCGTGATACATGCAAGAGTAGTTGCAGCCAAGGGGCAGTATGTGCAATGCTCACACCAGACATATAACTCTNCAAGCTGTCATGCTGAGGGTTGTAGGCTGTCTGCCACACCCAGTGACTGTGACCTCCAAACTGTGCCACAGGTGTTGCTTTTGGTGCAAGCATTCTGCAGCAGCCAGAGTCATGAATGATTTCCCACGGTTGGGTGTAACCTTTCTGATACACCTTTGTGTGACGCTATGCATGCAACAAGCATGCCTGCCTGCACATCCTGTGCTGTGCTACTGTGATATGCCGAGGTTTGCCATACAGATAGTATGGCAAACCCCACTATCTGTGTGTCCCAGCCTAGTTCAGGATCAATGGCATAACAGCATGTGCGAACCTTAGCAGGAGACCTGTGCAGTAAGTCATAATGACTTCACCCACATGTGTGTCAGGCGAATCCGCAAGCATGCACTGAGTGGCTTTCGCTGGGCGGTCCAAGGACAGTAACATGCATGCTGTGCAGATGTGCTGTATAAATATCTATGTATGTATATGTATACATGGTTGTGATGGATGATGCGGCAGAAGGCAATGCCATTACTGCTGCTCAGAGCAAGCATACCTGAGATCCCAGATGCAGACTTGGCAATCATCTCCACCAGTCACGAGTCTATGCTCTTGCTGATGAGCAAAATCCACATCTCTGACCGGCATCATGTGCGCATCCTTGATGTCTCCAATTCGTTTGAGACTGCGCACATCCCAGAGCTGCATAGCCAGCAAGATGTACACTGTTAGACCTCCCCTTTGCAGTAGTCACAAATGTGCAACCCCCAAGAAGGTGTCAAACAAATGACTCTGCAATGCATGACCTGGGTGCTGCTATGTGGCAACACGATTTGGTCACTTTGCGTGTATGAATTGGATGGCGCCTAGATGCAGCAGATTTTGCCAGCATGCACAGCTGCCCGAGCTGTTCTTGCAAAGCATTGCATCAGTTTCACCCAGATGAGCAGTCTTCAGCTGCCCCAGGCTCTTTGACTATGGCGCACATGCCAAGCCCCATGCACCACATCGCAGAGTTACTATATCATGCCAGGCAGTGTAACAAGAGGTATGTGCTTTTGCCTTCCACATGCTATGCGGTACTGGTAGCAAGAGTCCACAGCTATAGACTGTGCAAAATTCAGCACTTCCCAGTGCCCATGCAGCCTTCGTGTCAGGTCACACGCCTCACAATTGACCAAGCCAGCCTCTGTGGCTACCATTCCCATGAGCAGCACAATACATTCAGTTTCGAATGCATGTGTCACCCGCTGTGACCGTCAGCGTAAGCTAGGAATGTTTGTAATGCGTTGGGTATGGGATGACGCTCTGGACACATGACAGCATACCTGTATGCCATTCCCTCCTGCTGTGCAGAGACGGCTGCCATCATGCGGATCCCAGGCACCAGTCCAGAAGGTGAAGGTGTCACCTGCTCCCACATCACCAGTCATCTGCAGCCAAAATTAGCAATGTTGCTGTTGCATGTGCCTGTCACATGGTATGCTCTGCATGCCTAGCTTATGGCCCCACAGNCTACAGCATGTGGCTTGCTGCAATCAGCATAGTCTTAGGTCCTGCTATATAATGTTTGGCCAAAGATTACAAAAGCGGCTGCAGCGCATTCAGGTCTTGCACAGTCCAATAATGTCATCTGCAGGTACACAATCTGATTGACTCTAATGCACTCAAGCGCAGAACTTGTACAGGCTGCACTGTTTATACTGGCACACCCAACACAACAGATCCATGCTGCTCAGGCTGCTCTGCATATGCAATGCAGAGGGCAATCTGGTCACGGTCTTCAGTGCTCCTGATTACCCACAATTCCAGCCAAATGATGATGACAGGTTCAACAACCTTGGTGCAGTGGCAGTTCTGCGGAATGATCAAGGCCACTACACTGAACCTGACTTTGTGGAGTACTCTGCAGCTCCCAGGCCTCCTGTGAGTCCATGCCAACAAGGCAATGCATAGGCTGTCCAGCACGCATGATTGCCTCTGGACCTATAGTAAAATTGATATGTTGCGTGACCAGTCTAGTCTTGCATGTCCATGCCTGAGCCTGCCTGCAGCTGTGACGTCAAGTTGTACACATGCACAGCTTAACAACTGTATGGTGTGTCCACATTTACATGCTTGACTGTCATGTCATGCTTGTGCACAGCCGGTCTTTTCTGCAGGCTGAAGCATTTTATGAATACGAGGATGTACCTGACTCTGATGAGGAAATGTCCATTGGCCATGGCAGTGCCAGTGACCTGAGCCAGGCCAGCAGTCAAGATGCTTCTGCACTCAGTCATGTGGATATGGTTGATGATAATGCAGAAGCATTGAGCAAAGCGCCTGAAAGCTCTGTGCAGCACTCCAACGCTCAGCCCCAAAACCGTCATACTGATGGCGATGTCAAGCACAATGACAGAAAACTGTGTGAGCCTGAACAGGGTGCTCATCAGCTGCCTACAGACAATACTGCAGCAACCACAAATGGTCAATCAGATGCAATTCATCTCAATGGCAATCAACAGTTATCACCTGTCATTACAGATGACACACCACAGCATGCTACAAACCCCTCTGAAGCAACTTCTACAGACCAGTTGCAACATGGTTTGGTGGGAGAGATTCCTGGCTCTGCAGAACATAGTATTGACAGNCAAAAGTGCTTTGAGCATTTGTGCACAGCGGCAATACACATCTATCAAGGTAGCAGTGGCGTGATCTGTATCAGTCAGCGCTTGACAGCACTGCCAACGGCCTTGTCGGCGGCAGCAGGTTGCTTGGCCAACATTCAAGATTACAAAATGCCACACCTTTGTCAAAATTTTGATGTCCCCTCCTGGCGCTGCCTCATGCACCTTGATAACACGATGTACAATAGGGATATCTCTGTTGTCAAGATTGAACACCACTACTTCACCAACCCGTACTGGCTGGTGACCCATATTCAGGAAAAGTATGTCTCCTCTGTAGAAGCCTGGTTCCATACTTCCGCTCAGCACAACTACAACCTATGCCGTGCACACTTACTGCAGCTGGCAGAGCGTTGCAGGGCCTGCACTAAGATGCAGTAATCTTGCGTATGCATGCTTCATGCTGTTGCATGCAACTCAAGAGCTGCGAGGTGCATGCAGTAATCTTTCATCTACACCATTTCTCTGCTGTGCCGCAGGGGGTCAGTGGATTCCAGATCTCATACACCTGGCAGGCGCTAGGGACATAGCACAGCAGCCCGGAGACCGAGCAAAGCACATTGAGTGGGACACAATCCGCAAGTATGCCCCAGATGTGTTGCTCATCTGTCCTTGCTCCTCCAACCTGGAGCGCAGCCTGGGCGAGATGTGCCTGCTGGCCAAGCTGCCTGGCTGGTGGGCTCTGCCTGCTGTCAAGGCAGGCCAGGTCTACATTTGCGATCATGTGTACTTCAGCCGCCCTGGACCTAGGTATGTGGCCTGCCTTGTCATTTAAGTTATATGCAGACATTGTGACTAGTGATCTTCATGTTACTCATCATATGTCTTGGTACAGTCATTCTCTACAGCTAGGTATTTTTTTGAAATGGCTTTCAAAGTATATTTGACAATGTAGCTATTCCTATCATTGGCTATGCAACAGTATGATCTCCTCTTGTTGTTGATGATCAGTCATCTGCATTAACTGTTGTACGCCAGATTCCTGAAAAGAAACCAGAGTGACTTGCCATGCTTCCTTTCAGAAGTCTGGTGTGGATGTATGAGGAGACCCGGTGTGTATGTATGAGGAGAAGCAGCACAAGACATAAACCTTGAGTTTCCTGCCAATCAAATCATAGCCTTGTTAGGACCATCAGGATCTGGCAAAACTACTTTGTATGCAGGCTGGTTGATGGGGTGGAGCTACTTGGGCGCATCATGCATCCTGGCCTGTTCAGCAGGCCTGCGCCACCCGACACAGTTCGCAAGTTGAGTATGCGCAGGGGCACAAGTTGCCGGCCCAATGTGCTGCATCAGCATTTCAAGCCATACACCTGAGGCACATCTCTGCAGCCTGATGTAGCATTCGATTCCGTTTCCTGTAATGCCAGTCTTGAGAGTTTCATTAAAACGGTCGTAACTTGTGGCGATAGCGCAGACTTCAGCAGTGTGAGTAGTGGCCTTGCAGAAAGTAGGTAGTGGATGGCTTGTGGTGTACGATGATGCAGCTGTAGTTCTTTGTTCTAGCTCATTTCCTTTGTTCAATTTCTCTCCTGAAGACTTTTTTGAGCTCCGCTACGACTTGGTCTAAGTAGAGTGTTTTGAGTAGACAGCCAAGATACTGATAGGCTAAATTGCAGAATAGTCAAGTTTGAATNGTCTATGACACTTTGCTGTGCTGCTTTTGCAGCTGACGCGCAGATCACGCATCATTGCACTCAACTCTGCGCATCACTGCTGCAGTCATCACTCGCTGATGCCAGGCACAGAAGGCAGCTTTGGTGTGCTTATCAACTGCACCTTGTGGCAGTGGGATGCCTTTCTGGAAGCCAACTGGGATGCCAAAGTGCTTCCCTGACGCAGGACCAATGTATTTGCCTACTTTGCTGTCCACTCCAGCAACATAAAGTCTGAAGCCCAGCATGACCGGGGCAAGTTGCAGCGGCACCTCAAACTCAATGCTGTGGAGACAACTGCTTTTGCTGCCATTTGAGGATTTCACAAACTTGCTGCGCTTGGCTTTGCGGTTATTTGGGTCTAGCTCTGTACCTTGTGGTGTAATCGAGTCTGGGTGAAACCACTTTCCAGCTGAGGCTCTGTATGCACCCCTGCACAGGTTGAACAAACATGGAAGAGATCAAACATGTGGCACGGGCCCCATGCACGAGTCAGCTTCCTCACACTGACATCAAACGGCAACACCCGAAGTGAATGTGGTTGCGCATACTGTGCCAGTCTCACTTGCAATCAGATGCTTCTAGAGGAGCAATATACTGTGTCTGGTTGCCTAGGTGTAAAAGCGAAGCAGTAACAAATCAGCCAGGACCATGCTCACCAGCTTAAGTATAGCTGCTGGTCCCGCAATTGTGCTGAGTCTTGCATCTGAATACGTACAAGGAAGTGTTTCTGATGCTTTTCTATCACGCTGTACACCTGCAGGCATGCATGATCTACTATCTCCATGCATCTGTGGTTTAACACTCCTCTAGAGCTGACTTGGAAGAGCTTACTTGCTCACGTTGTGATGTTACCAATCTATACTGAGCTACTGAGACGGGTTGTGCTGGAGAGGTGGCCTTTTTAGGCGCTGCTGCCTTTGGCTTGGCGGCTGTATGAGAACTTGCTGCTGCACTGACCTTGTGGCTCACAGCACATTCCTTCACAGAATGCTTGTTGGCAAATGGCCAGTTTAACACCTTGTTTGGTGTGTACTGCAGTGCAAGTCCCTGCACAGTGGTTGCAACGTCTGTGCAGGCATGCGTGCCAAGCCTCGAATAGCTGATGCAGGCTAACGCTGGTACGTAAGCGAAATTGTGATGCAGCTGGCCCTCATGATATAGCCGCGTTGCCGTACAAGCGGGTTTCAGATGGAATGTGCAGATCACTGCTGATCTAGCACCACCGATGTCGACACTACGGCGGTACCTTGAAGCGGCGGGTAAATAAGACTGGTTGGTGTCGGAACATGCGTGCGGCATCGGTGGACGTGCGACCAAGCGTCTGCGGGCNGAAGCAGGAGAAGGCCAAGCTGCTGGGCTATGACAACTTTGCTGAAGTGTCCATGGCTAGCAAGGCAAGTCGCATTGCAGGCACATCAAGCTGACAAAAATGTACAGCACCTTGTACTTTAGCCTTGCATCAAGCTGCATGATGTGCTGCAAAACTGTCCTTGATGAAACAGTGAGACAGATGCAATATGTCACGCCTGGAGGTTGTACACATCTGTGACAAGAGCAACCCTGTAAGATCATCTTGTTACTGATGTGTAACATCTCCAGGCGTGACATCTTGCATCTGCCTCACCGTTTGGTTGGACAGCGCTGCAGTCCAGTATCAAGCCACAGGGTGGTGACCAAAGCTGCACACGTACAGTATAAGCGCCACTATACTGACTCAGCAAAAGCTTTATTACAGAAGACCTGCTCAGCTTGCTCTGATGACTGACTTGTGTGATGCATGACGTTTCCAAACAAGTGGCAGATCGCATCAGAGCAGTGCTTTGCACTATCTGAGCAATTTTGCTGGAGCTGTCGTGAGCTGTCATGTGGCATGTGGAGTCCTGCTGCACTTCTCATGCCAGAAAAGATCAGTGCAGCAACCTGATGGGACATGACTCTGCACAGTTGTTTCTCAGCAGCAGTTATCATGCCATACAACACATGCGATGCTTGAGCAATCTCTCCCCGTGACTGCACGCTTAGCACAAACAGTTGCCGATGTTCCTGTCCATGTCTGTTTACACAGCATGCAGATGACTGTGTCGCACATATCATGGCAGCAGTGGTCTTGTCCTGCAGATGGCAACTTTAGATAAAGCAGAAGCTTTGCTTGAGGACCTGAGATCTGCATCCTGGGATGCTGCTGTGCAAGACCTAGATGACGTCAAGAAGTTTGCTGCAGAACAGGTAAGCCAAGCACTGTCAACCATCTAATCTACTTCTGTTACACCACATACATTCGCCGGCACTACGTTGTTTGATTGGCACTGGCACAAAGAGGCAACAAAGAGGACTCTACAATGTAGATGGGCGTACTGCTGTTGCCTGTGGCTGTGTGTGGAAGAGCCATGCTTGCTGCCATGTCAACGCACTCTTTTTAGATATGTTCTACATACAGGTCACCAGGTGAGTCAATGCCTACATCATGCATAATTGCAGGGCTTCAAGGAGGAGCTAAGGCAGTGGGATGTCAGCTTCTGGGCTGAACGTTTGCGGGAAGCCAAGTTCAACATCACAGATGAGGAGTTGCGGCCATATTTTGCCTTGCCAAATGTACTCAAGGGCTTGTTCCAGGTGACCACGGGCTCCCGCCGCATGTGTTGAGCAATGTCAACAGCAAGCACACAACACCCATGCTCCCTGCTCATGCACAGCCAGGCAAATTTCGTAGAAACCTATTCATTTTTTGGTCACTGCATACCTTGTGTGTGCAGTCCAGCACTCTGCTATTGATGTGCACAATCTGCACAAACTGTTGCATGCAGCCCTGACAAGCTCAAGAACGATGCACTTGCAANAACTTTGGGTCGGAATCTGGCTCTGCTGACTTGACATGCGACCTGGCGCAAGCGCTTCTGCAGACTGTTGACCAGGTTGAGGGCTGCAGCTTCTGCGCCTGCAGCACGCCCAATCTGCCACAGCAAACACATGGACTCAGCGACCGCATTCTGCTGAGAAGGCTGTTGAGACTGCGCCACAATCTGCTGAGACTGCCCCTCAATCTGCTGACTTTCCTTGAGATGTTGCACCCCCTCATCACAAGGCAGCACAGGAAGCGGTCACAACTAGGGTTTGGGAAGAGAGGCACAAAGTTTGAATGCAAAAAATTCACTGCAACACACTAGCTGTAGCAGATCAAGAGTGATGCTGAGCTTTTGAGTCCTCCTTTGCAATGAGAAAGAGTCTCACACAGAAATGAAGCAGCGATGCATGTGTTGTCGCGAGCATGCATGGTAGAAAATGGTATGACATACAAGACCCTACATGTGGCATGAATGTTTGACAGAGGCAAGATGTGCAAGATGTGGAAGTGCAGATGAGGTGTGCATGGCCAGGGCAGGGTGTTGTTCTGGGTCAAACTGATCGCCGCCATGCTGCATATACAGTGCAAGGGTGCCCTATGCAGGCGTTCGCTGCGCTTGTCATTTTCANACTGGTGGTCATCTCAAAGTGGCATTTGACAGTGTGTTGATCATGAGGGACAATTCATGAGTCTTCAGTGCGGTTTCTCACAGCCAAGTCAGGTCAGTGTGTACAGATGTAGCTGGTCATTGCATACTCACTGCGTTTCACTTGCAAAATGAAATACAGTCAACAACTAAACGAGCAGTTTCAGACAACAGCAGGCTTGAACGTACTCTGTGAGTGTTTATGCCATCACTTCGAAAAGCAGTGGTGAGTGACCGGCAGCATTTTACACATGCCTCAACAGCACCTGAAATCATGGAGCAGTCGGCGACACACGCCATCACCTGTTACTTCAGTTTACAAGCCATGATCACAACAGCATTAACACTACGTCACTTGAATGTTAACGTCACTTGAATGTCAGCAAAGTATCTGAATGCATACCACACCCAAATTTCAAAAACAGTTGTAGGAAGCTGCTGAACATAGGTTTGACGAAAACAATCTAAGCTACACCACAGACATACCTACTCTTGTGTACAGGACCAAATTTGCACATGGAGATACAGCTCACCGCCCTCTCATCTCCTTCACAGCTGCAAGAACTTGAGGCTTGTTCTTTGCATTTGGTTCAAACACAAATTTCTTCAAAGAGTCATGGATTGACAAGATTTGAGGAAACTCCTTCTCAATCTGCATGCCCATGACATTGTCATGACAATGTGTACAGCAGAACAAGTGTGTGTGAACAATGCAATGACATACATGGTTTAGAGCAGCTTACCCGCTTGGTGTCCAACAAGTTGTTAGATCGTGCAGCTACAATCACTTTGGACTGCTCTTCTACTGTGAAGTTTGACCACTTGAATTCGGGGTCAATGTAGTCCTTGTACATCTGCAGGATTTCATTGTGACTGACAGCCCCAGGGTTAGTGTAGTTCATGATGCCAGTGAGACCTCTCTGCGCCTGCAAGACATTGTCAAAATTCACCAGTTGTCCCTGACAGCAGAGCAAGGAGTCAGTAAAGCAGAGTGTAGCTCAACATCGCTTACCATCTCAATTGAGTATGGCAACAGCTCAGGAAGAACAGTCATTGAGTTTGGGATGTCAATGACCTGCAGCACAAAGTGCACCATTTGTGCACTGCTATCCAAGTCGCAAGTTGCATCATTCTGCTTGCTGTGACCAGGCACCAGCCACATGCCAAAACATAATGGGCTTACCTTGTCGTACTTGATGATCTTGGTGATGAAATTGCGGGGATAGGTCAGATCAGATACAATGGGCATCCTGACACGAAGGATGAGCACGTTGGGGTACTCTTTGAGCAAATCTTCTACCATGGCCTGCAGACGTTCGTTGTGCACATTGTGTCATCATTCTGTCCTTGAACAGAGTGCAGCATGTCAGCAGTGCGCAAAAAGTCAGCAGTGTGCAACAGTGCTACCACTGTTGCAGGATGAGCTTGGAAATGCTGGACGGTGTGATAGGTGACTTACCTTGGTCTTAGAATAGTAGGAGCCATGAAAGTTGGGTGTATCTTCCTCCTTGAAACCCTTGCCACTGCCTTGTGGGAAGTCATCATCATAGTGAAAAATACACCCAGTTGCATATGTGGTCAGATGGATCTTGCGCTGCTCGCACAGGTCAGCTAGATTCAGCATCCCGAGCACATTGACCCTGATAACCTCCAACTGCATGTTGCAGCCACCGCTATATACTATAGCTGGGCCTCATTACAGCTTTTACACATGCAGAAGGTTNAGTCGCAGTGTATACTATACTGTCCTACAGCTTGGTCTGGGCTGCTACCCCTGACGTACCAGACAGTTGAACGCTAACTCCGTTACAGCGTGTCGTGACTAGTTCAAGGGTTTCCAATTGTCGCGTGTGTTGCTTATCAGTTGAGACCGTCTCAACAGAAGACCCAAGACAGCGAAACCTCGTAATCGCTGCTTGGTCTTGTCAAAAGACCACACACGGCAAATGCCTAAATACGCAATACATAACAGGCTCACGCTGCACGCAGTGCTCAATGGCACGCGGCTTTGACCTCTCAGCACATCAGCATCTAAAGCTTGTGCAGAAGCGCCCTACGTGCAAGGGCATTAATGACTTTACCGCCCCTGGTACAGTTTATGGACTTCGGTACTCAGCGCGAAGAGTCTGGCCCTTGAGATATGAGCTGAACATGACCAGCAAAAGGAAAGCGTCTGCCAAGGTGAAAGTTGCAATGTGACACAGGGCAGCAACACCCTTTACAGGTGCTATAGAACAACTGGGTGTGCTGGATGTAGGGTAAGAAAGCTGCCTTCCTGACAAGTGAGGAGGATCTTGCACCATTCGGGTTTCAGGTAGCTTGCTTCCTTCACAACGCACAGCCTTTGCCTTGCGAAGGTAATTGATCCTGCTATTGTTGCAGCTCAGGGATATTGTCAGGACTCCACTGGGCATCTGCGGCACTGTTATTGGTGTCAAGTATGATGTCACCATTCAAAGCATTTTGCATTGCGACAGTCTGCTAGAAGTGCTGAGAGGGGCATGCCAACGACAGGCTCGTTGAAGCTTCTCAGCCAGAGACCGCCAGATTATGGGTGACATATGAGTCTGGACTTGAGGCTCCTCTTGAACCTCAAGTCTCTGCTGGCAAGCTCAGTNCAGCAATGCGTGCGCGCTGCACCTCCATGGCATGTGTCAGGCTGCTGCGCGTTGAGCATGTGATGTTGTACGTCACCTCATTGTCGCTTTTGCTGGTGCTAGGCTTTACTGCTGCCAGGTTGTTGGATGTCTCCACCAGACCTGTGACCATCCTGCTGTGAGTGCCATTGCTACGGCAAATTGCTATGTGTGGGGCAACTCGCACTTTCACTGTCATTGCTTCCAACGGTCAACTTGCTAGTGGTGCACTATATTGAATGTGTACCAACTTGGTGCACAATGTATGTGTAAAGCTGCTGCATGCTGGACAAAGGTTGTGCTGCTGTGCTGTGGATAAGAGACAGGTGTGCATGCTGTGCTGTGCTGTGTGCTGTGCTGTGCTGCGCCCTGTGCTGTGCTGCGCTGTTGCTGTGCTGTGCTGTGTGCTGTGCTGTGCTGCGCCCTGTGCTGTGCTGCGCTGTGCTGTGCTGCGCTGTGCATCAATCTGTTTGTCATGTTGGGCTGAGCTATTTGCTTACAAAGGTTGCCATCCCAAACGTATGTGCAGTGCTGTATTGTGCAGTGCAGACACGCCCCTTGGTTCCGTGTGGCTGCATTGCCTCCAAGTGTGTGCAAGATTATGCAAGGTGTAGCCCTGTGATCATGAGCGCATACCCATGGCAAGAAGAAAGGTCTGACTGCTGTTGTATGCTCACCTGGGCAGCAGGGGTGATCGATGCCTTCNCAACATTGCTTGTGTAGCACCAGATGTACATACCTGAGCACGAACAGACTGAGATTGAGCAAGCTCCATCCTCAAGGCACGAGTCTCTTGCCGGGCCTTCCTCGCTTCCTGCATCATCATGCTGCAATATGTCAACATCTGTCACATACACACTACAGACAGACAGGTTCACTGTCTGATTGATTGACAGTCAGACACAGTGATGGTCACCCTAGCAGCAGTCAACAATGACATGTTTCAAGGTACAAACAAATGTACCTTTCTGGCATGCACAACCAGCACATGTGTCGCAAGACAAGTTGATGGGTCTTGTTGCAGGCGCGTTGTTGATAGCGAGCATGCGTGATGATTGTGCGCTACAAGCAGCAAACACCGCTGGCAATGATATCACTCAATTGGCATCACACTGCCCTCTCAGAAACAGAGGGCTCTAGACACAATATCAACCTTAGTACAAGCAGCGTTTGCGTGCACTGCAAACTGTGCACATTCAGGGGCTATGCATTTGTGGTGATGGTGATGAGTTACCAAATTTTCAGACCTGAGAACCCGTTTACCTAAAACCCCAAAAGCTTAGTACAGACTGTGCACAGCATACAACACTGACCTGATGTTTTGCAGAGGCCGTCCTGCGTCATCTACAAAGGTATCATTGATCTGCTGCAGCACATCCAGGCCTTCACTGACCTCGCCAAAGATTGTATGCTTGCCATCAAGGCTATCTAGCTCCAAGCCTGTGGTGATGTAGAACTGACTTGCATTGGTGCCCTCAGCACCACCTGCAAGCAGAAGCCGCTCAGCCACACAGCAAAAGTTTACTCTTGGCCACAGTGTATGCAACACATCTAGGTCAATCCATCCTGTAGTGATTTGGAACCAGGATTGNATCAAGCACCACCATAAGTGCTTCCACCGTGGCACAGCAAGCATTGTGGGTGCCTGCTGCTGCCACCACAACTTNTCAAAGCATCTTGTGTGTATGTGCATGGCTGTACCTGCTGTGTTTGTTGTTGCATCTATGTGGCACACACTTACAACACATACAATGCAGCAAAGACCATCCCAAGAAAGGCAAACGCCTTCCATCGGTGGCACATTGCATATGCAGTTGTGTAGCCTATGACGTGTTACGTCATCTGCAGTGCATGCATGCTAAGTCACAGGTAGGCAGGCATAATATTTATGTACACTCACAGTGCGCACTTCCAACGTGCATGGGAAGTCACTCAGTATAAGCTTTTATGGCAGCACTTCAGCCCTCGCATCAAGCAGGGTAATCTGACAACAATTTTCGTGTACAGGAGTGAGCTGGTTCACCCAGTTGGCTGCAGCAACAGGGCAGGACCCTGCCAAGGCCTTCCGTCATTGCATTACCTCACTAGGTCAGCAAGACGTTCTCAAGCCCCCCTACAACCATGCTTCACGCACTGAAGTGGGCCTACAGCAGAACTGGTGAGCCCTTCTGCTGAGCAACGTCCTTGCCCACCCGAAGCCCTTGTGCTCTCGGCTGATAACCTGACCACACAAACACATGTCGTATGGTCGGTGCAGCTGACAGCATTCACAAATATNGGCATCAGCCTGCAGCATCCACAACTGCATACTGCCCCCTGGCGTGTCAATCTAAAGCTGATTTGATGGCATCACCTGAGTGTGCGACAGATTTGTGGCACTACAGTGGGCATAAGCAATCGCTTAGTGATGATGGGCAATGTTCAAATGCACAAAGAGAACAGCACAATCTGGCTGCGGTACGGAACACTTGTCAATCATAACTTTGAGCGGAAGGCTCAGCTACACTTACCACCAAATTTGTGCTGACAAGCGGCGTTGTTGTGCCAAAGCTGGCAGCATAGTACAAGCTGAAGGCATCTATGAGACTCTTGCAGGCTGTTGCTTCTGCCTGTGCAAGCCCTGGCAGTGATGACTGCAGCGCCTTCAGCTCGCTGAACTCACTGCAGCATGCACTTGAACAGTTGCAGGTTGTAGCGCATGCAATGGTGACTGCAGCGATTGTAGCTTTGGAACTGCTGCAAACAACAAAAATTGATGTGTCGCAATCCTCACACCATCTNAGCACTTACCTCTGCCTGCAAGCAGTGTTGTTGTTTGTTGGTCGCCCTGGGCATGCTCAATTCCACATGCATCATGCAGACGAGATGTAGCAAGCTGTGGGAGAATAATATGGGAAGGCTACATGGGTGCACAAGAGCCTGCTTTCCTGATGCGTAGCACTGTGAATCTTGAGCAACACGGACTGCCCCGGCATGAACACTTATCAACTGGTTTGTACACTCTGATGGACGTCATATGTAGCGGCTGCCAATCCCCCATGGGATGGCAATATCTACAAGCAAGTCATGAGGTATGTTTCAGCTTGTTCGTATTTGCAGCTTGATTTGTATCAAGTGCAGCAGCAATACTGATGACCAATGTGACATCACGTCCGATGCTGGGTTTTTCACAAATGCAAGTAGTGCAGTGCTGATGCATGTGATATGTTCATACTCAGCAGAGAAATGGAATTAGTTTGAAAGGCAATGCACTGCTGACAGGAGCAGAAATACAAAGAAGGGGCCACCTTGTTGCGGCATAGCATGCTAAAAAAGGTGACAAGCTGAAGCAGGCTCTGGTTTTTCCACAGGTTCTTGGTACGGCCATGAACTGCAAAGTTCTGTACATTGCTACATAAGCCACATACTTAGACTTTTGTACCATCAAAACGTATGTGCAAGATGTTTTGTGTATTTGTCCTACGTGTAGTGTTCACTTGCTTGACAGTGTGGTGCCGTACATGGTTGGTGACTTTTGCCGATGAGATACTTTGCAAGTAGACTTGTACTAACAGAGTTTTGATTGTACATGCGCACAATGTCAACAACGTGCTACGTTCAATCCGCTGCAACCGGACCGATTGGGGAATCCTGAGTGTGGTTTCATTGTACGTTGGTGTTTGCATCATCGCCCACATGCCGCAGTTCTCATCAGCACGGTCACAAAGTCAAGGCTGAATGATGATGCGACTAATGAGGACATCATACTGGTATAGCCATTGGCCAATGCGCTTCAGCTGAATGGCACCTAGACGTTATTGATAGACATTGAGTAAGTTATTGACCTGACAGCTGTGGCTGACCGGCCACAGAAGCAACTGCATCAGACACCAATAAATACCGTTTATAAATTACCAAGATATTTTTTCACCTGACACTCCTGCGCAGTCACCGTGGATACAAGATCATGCAGCTCGACACAGATAGAGACTACACACACTTGGTATGCATTCCGACCTTCAGTTGGGCAAGCAAATGCTCAGATGCATTTGAAAGCGCAAGCATTGTCAAGCAGCTTGTGTCTTGCCACCCACTGGTTGGCACGATCTCATAAAGACCATTGTGATTGATAAGTTGTGACAGCAACAGGAGACGTCCAGCTAGGGAGCAGCTGAATGAAGTCCTTGATGTCTTTTGTATGTTCCAGCAGTGACACAGCCACTTCTACTTGGACTGCAGCATCTTCCGTGACATCCAGCCAGAAGTGCCACCTCTCGTGCCCTGGATTACATGAGAANCTACTCAACTTGTCCTGCTGTGATGCAGTTCTGGAGCGCTTTGAGTGCTCATTTTTCTCATCTGAAAGACATGGGAGCAAGTGGCGTCAAGGTATCTATGCCTTCACTGGCCACCATTGGTTGACAGCACTGGGCATTGAGATTTGATTACCTTAGAAGGCAGACTGCAGTGTGGCTTGTCCTTATATATGGCTTCGGTCCTTTGAACTGAAGCTCGTTCACTGTCTATGATGCTGCTGGTGATTGCAGCTGAGAAAGACGTCTTGTTGATGCGCATGATTTAGTCTGTGAATGCTCTTGCGAACTTATTTGTAACCGCCATTTACTATACCGTTTGCTCCCCTAACTGTAAGACGCACATAACCACACATATGTAATGCACTGCTACAACCCGTAGAGGTTGTGTCAAACTTGAAGCCGAGCTTGAAGCACAAAGCAGGGCTGCCACATGTCTGAACTTGCTGCACAGTTGATTGTCTTTCACACACAACACGTCAGGACAATGGCTGCTGCCTTTCGATCATCATGGCATGTTGCAGGTGATAACGTATACCTGAGTTGACTGCCAGCTGGCATGCAAGCTGTGCATCTTGCATTCCCTACTGGCCCACTGGTTGTGTACAGTTATGCTGACAGCAAGGCCACACAGGTTCTGCCTGCCCAGCGTGCTTTGGGGCATGCATCAGTTCCGGACTCTGTGGAGTCACATGTCTGTGACAGCTGGGCTTGTCAGCGCTCATTGCCANGACTTTGCACAAGCCAGGAATGACCGGCAAGACCCTGAGTATGTCTCAAGCCGTTACCTACATTTTACCTGCTGCTTGCTGCTTACATACCATATTTCTGACAGGCAATGCTGGTGCATTGCAATGCTAGTGTACTGCAACGCTGGTGTACTGCCTGCAACACAATTTATCCACAAATTGTATAATGTTTAAGCTGGTTCGGCAGCATTCAGGTTCTCTGCCTGTGTGGAACACAAAAGTAGTCATGCATGTTGCCAGTGGACGACAGTGGCAGTCTTGCAGGCTAGTATGCATGGACCCTGAAGCCTTTGATCTGCTGATCTGTTCTTGTGCTATGTACAGAATTGAGTATGCTCCAGAGCGGCCAGAGTGGCAGATTGAGAAGCACAGATTTTACGTGGAACTGCCAGGTGAGTGATTGCCATCTGTTTACATTGCAGCAATGCCATTCTCTGTTCGTCGTGCATTTGGTTCACAGCAACAATCACACATTGCTTAATGTGTTCCTCTGTGTCTGCATGTACGAACTGTTGCATTGCTCATCTTGCAGTTACTGTCACTCCAAATCTTGTCAGCATTGCAGTGGCATTTGCCACACATGACACGAGTTTCTGTACA
Source organism: Trebouxia gelatinosa (assembly GCA_000818905.1). Taxonomy (NCBI): domain Eukaryota; kingdom Viridiplantae; phylum Chlorophyta; class Trebouxiophyceae; order Trebouxiales; family Trebouxiaceae; genus Trebouxia; species Trebouxia gelatinosa. The sequence continues at coordinate 5,360,351 of KN805369.1, read as the reverse complement.
AATGTGAGTGTCTGTAGGAGATCTTTGGGAAGAGGGTGAGATGATGAGGGTAATGAAATCCAACATGGCTTACATTGGCGAGGATGGTCGGATGCCATACGAGAACCTACTTCGTGTTGGTCAGGTTCGGCCTGAGTTGGTTGTCATGGACCCTAATGACTCGTAAGTCTATAGCTGTACCATTCAGCCGTTTGCCTTCTGCCTAACATCACATGTCTATGCCCTGCGGCATGTGCCTGTCCCGAACTGGATGTCTACAGCCTGTCAGACCACAATGTGTGGCAATTCCGCTACAACCGAGCAGCATTCATCTGCAGCCCTTTGGGGTGTGCCTGTCAACAAAATGTAGGGATCGTCTACCTTCCAGTATGTCTTGCTAATTCAGCCCTGGCGTGAGTGGACAAATTTGCTGCAGTTACCCGTGTATAAGCGGCAGTGACAATGCACACTGCTGATGGTTGCTTACCTCAACATAACCACCTACTTCTGTTGACACTTTGCTCTGCCTGCAGATCAGGTTGAGCAAGAGTATGCTGCGGCAGTTAGCTTCTCCAGCTACTTTGCCATAGTGGCATTGTGACCAAAGATGTTCTGAACATCACAATTCAAGGTCAATATCAATACATCACCTTGAACTTGTCCTGACTTCACTCCTGGCTCTGCAGGTATGTGTGGCTCAACGAGTACGTCAGTCAGTTCCTGCCAATCTTGGGCTTGCTAGGCCTCAGAGTTGTTGTCGGGGTGGGCGACTGGCTCATCAAGAAGTTTGGCAAAAAGAAGAAGGATCGAATGCAAGAAATGGCTGATGAGTACGGAAGGCACAGAGCTGCTGAGTTCAATGTTGGCGCTAAGGGGTCTCGGCGAGATACCGGTGTACGCTACACTGATGTTGCGGGTATTGACAGGGTCAAAGCAGACATTGAGGAGACCATGCACATGATTATGGGGGCCCCAGAATTTGATGCTATTGGAGCAAGGGCGCCAAGGGTAAGCATGCTGCGCATGTATGCCAGAGCAGGCAGGGTTTACCAACAGATTGTGAATGCACGAGACAGTGTGTTTACTGTTGGTCACTTCATCATGTGTGCACCTAGCACATATTTTGGCCAGCAGCTCTGTGCAGTTTGGTGTCTCTCGTGTCCTTTGAGGTCTGTGTGAGNCCGCTGTCTCAGCCCTACTGTTCAACCAGGTGTGTGACAACACGAAGCGATGTTGCTTTGCAGCTTAGGCTGCTGCATGCATGCAAGTGGCTGACTTGATACACTTGGACTTTCATACATGTGGATGAAGCTGTGGCGTGCTTGATGGTTCAGCAGTGTGCAGTTGTAGGTTGGCTTGAGTGCTTGAATGGATTGCTTGTGAATGCTATGGGTGTGTGCAGTATGGCAAGGAGGTGGCAATAGGGCATGGGGCCACCCCAGGTGATTGATGATGGAATGTGTTTGCTTCGGTATACCGGTATACCGGGTGAGTGACTAACTGATGTCTGTGTGACTGTAGCACGGGGACGGGGGTGACAAACAGGGTAGAAGGCGGCCCAGATAGTTGATGCCACATTGGAACTCACCTGCAAAGTCCAGTATACCAAAAGAATGACTCAGTGATGACATTGCAGTATAAAGAGGGGGGTGGCAAGTGGGGTAGGAGGCGGCCCAGGTGGCTGATGGTGGAGCGCACCTACCTGCATGGCCTGTGGAGAGCTANCCTCATCCAATTGTTGCAAATTGGCCACTGCTGTCAACGTTCCGGTGCATGGTTACCAGCAATCTCTGTCAGGAAGGCACTAAGCACTGACTCCAGAGCATCTCTCTCAGCAATGGATATGAACTTGCTTTTGGCATGGTTGATGGCGTCAGAAATACGGTACACTTCACACAGGCCTGCAGACTTCGTGATATCGTTGAGGCGATTGACCAGTTCATGCTCAGTCTTCCAAACCAGATCAGCCACATTGAGCATCTGAGGTGTGAAGTGGGGCAATTCTGCTGTTATGCAGCTCCAGTCTGAGGCCAGTGCTGCCAGAGGGGGTGTTGATACATATGAAACTGCAGCTGCCAATATGTTCTGTAGACATCCTCACAGCTTAGGCTGTNCAACGCTCTTGCATGCCAGTGCTGCATGGATGAGACAAATATGTTATAGGACTGCAAAGTACCCACCATGCTGCTAGACACACACTTGGCCTTCAGTCTTGCAAGACTTCAGGTGCTGCACTGGAGAATCTGCTGTGGATTACCACCTGTGCACAGCCTATTGAGACTTTAGAAGTCATGTCACTCTTGAAATGATGAGTTGTGACAGCTGAAGCTCAGAAGACGACTGCACATGTCTGCAGCAAACACGACGATATTCCATGTAAGCAGTTCGTGAATCTCACTGCTCACTCTGGGTGAACACGTGTTGCCGTTGAAGTTTGCTTGCGAGCGGCTTTGCGCGTGACAAAAACGCACGACAAGCGCGCACACGTGGCTGTGGAAGCATACGTCACCAAACGGGTGCGTGCCGCTTGGACGTTAGGTCACCTGAAGCCTTGCAGATGTGAGTACGGGAGGGGGCCAGATGACCTAGGTAATAGACTTCGCAGACCTGCGCAGTGAGGTCACGGTGCGTGTCGAAACAACGCTGCGCCCTATACAAAGAGTGCCCTGCAGTTATGGAAACACCTCAGCCGACAAGTGAGACAACGTGATGCACGCAGAAATCATGCCGACGGTCTGGTTGCAAGCGGACCTGTACATCGTCGGCGGACACCCGAGCTGCATTTATGGTCAAACTGATCAAGCTAGGGATGTGCTGCTGTCTCCTTGGCCCCAGCACGGTGCTCGATCGTTCGGTTGCCCTCAGACTGTGATCGACTTTCACCATGTTGTGTTTACGCCTGACCTTGAAATGTTATCTTCCCCTTGAGCGCTGAGAGCTGAGCGCTGCTCATCAAGGCGAGATCGAAGGCTAAGCTGCATGATCCGCATGTGGGGCACTCACGTGCTCAACAGAGAAATAGCTCAGAGCGTTAGTCATGTCTGNGGCTCTGCTGCTGTTTGACATGTGCAAGCCGTGATACCTGATACAAGCGGGTACGCAATGATGGGTCAGCCACCCTGAGCTACTTAAGGTCAAGTCCAACTTTGCTCCGAAAGGACAAGGACAGCAAGTTCAACGGGTCAGTATGTTTCAGCGGGTCTATTCCCAACAGCTAATTTCTGTTGTATATGCATGCCGTTGCTGACCTCCCCAGGTACTGTGCAGGCCCGTGATGGAAGTGCCTTTTGCTTGTCTGCCTGGAGACCTACAGCTGTGCGCCATCAAACAGATGGCCCGCTCTGTGACCACTTCACCATTGGCGTCTGCCGCTGTAACATGTGCATGCCATTGCTGACGTCTTCTGATACCCTGCAAGGCTATATAGAATATAAAATAAAACAATACAATGTAATAATTGTACCAAATATTAGAGTAACATAAGAAGATAGTAAAGAAGATAAATCATTACAGTATAATACACAACAATATAATATAGTCATAGCAGTGCTTATGTTGTTGGCTTGCCATGCAGGCCTATGATGGAAGTGCTGTTTGCTCGGCTACCTGAAGACTTGCAGCTGCGTGCTATCAAGCAGACAGCCCGCTTTGTGACTACCAGCACCCTGGCATCCGTCACCAATGAGGCGTCACTGATCTGCAATGCAGCAGCATGGGCCGCCCCCAAAGCCAGCACAGAGCTGCTGCTCAAGCCCCTGCTGAACAGGATAGAAGAGGAAGTGCGGCATGATGACACAAGCGATGCAAGCCGCATGTCTAAGGTGCTGTATCTGCCCATTCACACTTAGTCAGCATGAACTTTTGCAGCCTGAAAATGAGCTCTGAGCATCAAAGTGCAAACATGTGCATGCAAAGACTAGCACACCCTGACATGCAGCCATGACACTGGTGTTCACCTTGTGTGGCAAGCCTATCTGGTCAAGTGACTGTGCCATTGTGATAGTCAAGTCAGCATTGCCAATTATGACTTGTGCAAGAGCAGACAAAGTTACGGCATTATGTCAGACATGATGTATTCTCAAAGCATCTTCCTTGCTGCAGGTCCAAGAGGCAACCCTGGACTGGCTGGTGGGCGTGACGGCTGCAACTGCCCTGCACTTGGGCCCTGCCCTCCTGCCCTACAAGGCCCAAATCAAGCAGGTCCTGGCAGCACTGTTTGCAGCGCCATCACAGGTAACTGCATGCGCTGCAGAGTGTCCGACCCAGTGAAGCTAGTGCTGCACACAACTGCATCCTCTTTACTCTCGGTGTATCCTCTGAGTTATCGTCCCCATTNCACAGCTTTTGCAGGTGCAGGCAAAGCCATCCCCTCGGCTCTTATCTTTGTTGAAGTTCTGATCCCTTATCTTCAGCTCCTTACAGTGTGTACACCGCTTGTATGTGACCCCTTCGACGTCGACCAAGGTCTTGCTGTTGGGTCGTGCCACCTCTGCTACAGGTGGTGCTTCAACGGGTCTATCTTGCAACGACTGCAAGGTTTGCGCTGCTGTGTTCGGGCTTTGAGAGGTAGCTAGCTGCTGAGCAGCTGGCCCACGCTCAAGCCAAAGCTGACCTGGAGCAGAAACGTGCCGAACGCCAAGTCAGGGTGAGCTTTTTTGCTGCTGCAAGGCCTGCTCATACACATTCACAAACAACCTGTGGTACATCTGCTTTGACAGCTCAGTCTATGCACTGCTTGAAAGTAGAGCATTGCAACAAGACAAGGCAACCACAAGCCACCATGCAGAGTGGCGCCAGTGATTTGTGCAGGGTACTGTGCATCAAGACATGCAAGCAGTCGAGCACCGTACTGAAGATGTGTATTTAGCACTCGTCTACATGCCTACTTGTAAGCCATAAACACAAGTGTGTCAATGGTCTATTGCGGTCTGTTGCAACAAGAATTATGGCAGTGACACATACGTGCAGGGTCAGATGCAATACCTTTATTGCATGTTCTGTGATACTGTGCAGGGCATGAAGATCAATGGGTGTATTTGGTTCGGACCAGGACACTGTTGTGCAATTTTGCTGGCATGCTTGGGTCGCCTACTAAGCTTGTGGTGTCAGTTCAGTACCTTGTACCACTAATGTCATTGTGCAGGAAACAGAAAGGGAGCGAGAGAGGCAGGCCATGCGGGCAGCCAAGCAAGAGTGGCAGCTGCGCCAAATGGAAGCCTTTAGGAATCGTAAGCAGGTGGAGTCTGACAGGGCTGACCCCCCTTCAGCCCCCAGTCCCTTAGATGCAGCCCCTGTGTATGCTCCAAGCGCCCCTCGTCGCCCTGTTCTGCCCTCAGAATGGCAACATGGCTATGCAGAGCAGCAGGTGACTCTACTGGCTTTGTGTATGGCGCGTGTTTGTGTGCCAGGCCGCAATCAGCATATGCCCACAGCTTNACTGATGAGCTCAGTCTACACTTACTTGGTGGCAATTCAAGAAAGGCAATTGCATCTTCAACCTCTTTGGGCAAGGGGAAAGTGAAAAAGTCCCACTGTGACTTGCTCAGTTTCCAGACAGCCTTCTCCGCCAAGAAAGTTCGAGCCTTTTCCATGGGCGTGACGTTCTTGTTCAAAATTTCTAGCCGGATTTGCACAAGATCCATGTTGAGAAAGCAAGCTGTTCAACTTCACGACAACACCTCCCACAGGCGGAGTACAGCTGTTCAAGAGCCTGGCTTGAAAACTTGCTTGTTGCTGCAGCGGTATACCCAACGTTGTATGGAAGTTGAAACCCAACGGATAACAAGAAGCTTCGCTGAGCCACAGCCAAAGCTAGGTGTTGCAAATAGTTAGGTCGACAGTCTGGGCCAAACCGCTGCGTGCCTCTCTTGCGTTCGCCTGCAAAGACTGATCTATTACANAGCGATTTGCCAGCAGCAGCATGCAGCATAATGTCCAACGTCAACACAAGGTCACCAACTACAGTTATCTGCATTGCAGTTCATTGCACCACATCCTGCAGCCTGACATAAACAGTTTCAACAAATTTACTTGTACACCAACCTTACACACATGCTGTCAGGGCAAGCTAAGCTGTTTGGTAAAACTCTATCTTCCCAAACCTCTGTACAGGCGATGAAGCAACTGCCCGCAGACAACACTTGACTCCACGATGCCATTAACGCTTTCGCCCAGACAACAGCAGCCCAATTGCAACTGCACCAGCAGCCAACAATCCAGTGCCTACGCCCACTCCAATGAGCCCTTCCCTCACAATTGCGTCATCTATTGCCTTTTTGAGGTCTGATCCTTGGCGTGAGCCAGGCTTTACCTGTAAGCACACACATTCTTCAATCCTGTNTCAAGCATCACTCTGTATATGCACAACACATGTGTGTATTTATGTTTGCTTGTTGTCTAAGTAAAGACTGCCTGTGTGCACTGCATGCATGTCCACTGTAGGCAGGCTGTGAACTACTTGCCTATCGGATACGCTGAGTGTTGTGTCTGTGAGAACCTGCGTGCTGTCTGCATGATGCCCTTGGGTCTCAAGTGTAGGCTGGAAGGTGATGTCTTCAGGAAACCAATGTGCCATTTCCTCTTGTCTGAGGCGCCGCCTGGTTGCATCTTGGTACAGCTGCTCATGCGCAGCAATCTGATGCTCCTGCATGTTGCATGTGAGGTTTGTGTGCGGAGAGCAAGGCTTAACAGTCGTGCATGACTACTCAAGTTCATCTATCAGGTACATCAATCAGGTCCATCAATGCATCAATCAATCAGNCGCGGTACTGGAAGTGAGCTTTTCAGACACCGACTTCGCCGCGCCTATGTCGAGGTCTGCAATCACCACGCGGGCCCCTTCTGCATGCAGCCGTTCACAGATTGCAGCGCCGATTCCCTTTCCTCCTCCTGTGACCACAGCAACCTTGTCTTGCAGTCGGGACATAAGGTGCTGCGGTGCAAAATGACAACGTTCAGGTACAGTGTGGTTTCTGCAGCAATAGTGCGCACTGCACCTTGACTGCAACTTGCAGAATGTAGCCTGGAAGCTGCTTATCAATACATTCAACTGCTGAATCTTGCATGGCACAGGAGAATCGTAATGTGCTTGCCAGTGGCATGCGCACATTCATACGTACCTGATTGAATTGAGCCTCTCCACACGTCACAGAAAAGTCTCGAAACCAAGACACGAAGCATACACTGAGACTCTATGTGCGCATATGTGTATAGTACGTCGAACCCGAGAACACACGGGGTTGTCACATTCCTGAACAGTGGACGCACTGCACACCTGTGACTCACACACTGTAACGATGATTTACATCAAGCTGAAGCTGCTGCATTGAGAGTTCGATCTGTGAACTGGCCAGTGGAATCAAAGCAGCAGAACTTGGGACAAAGGCATCCCTGCAGCTGTCATGACGGACGGCATGTGAAGGGCAAACTCCCAGCACGTGCAGATAAAAATAAAATCGAGCTGCAGATTCTCAAGATTTGACTTCCCAGTGCACCAAAGCGCACTAAGTACCGTGTCTCGAGTCGTGCAAAGCAGTGACACTCCCCTTGTTTCGCTGATCAAGCTTCGAGGAGGCACAGGCGGTGTCTATAGCTGCACACCCGCCAGAATGGCATACTCTGCTGCAAGCACAAGCCGCATCAGCTGTCTGCAGCTCCAAGGGACCCGGGAGGTATTCCTACGTCGGCANGTAGTCCGTCTGTATTGCTTCCTTTGGTGATGCCTGCCTGCGCTGATATCGATTCTGGCTGATCAGAAAGCATTGGCCTGAGGCAATGCCGTGTGTCAGAAGCATCGAAATTTGCCTTAAAAAATTTAGTATAGAGCTTCAGAAGGAAGATTAACATCAACATGCTCAGAGATTTGCAAGCAACGCTGTATTGCAGCAGCGTATGCGCTCTGAAGCGCCGGCATGCTGCTCATGTTTCCAAATTCTACATACGTTTTGCAAACTTTGGTCCGTAACGCTGTCACATTGAAGTCTACTGCAACAGTTGTACAGCTGCATCGACTGCTGTAAACTTATGCAGGATCTATGCTCAAGTCACCTTATGGACTGATGAGCAAGTGAGCAGGGAGTAAATCCATATCAGATCTTGCTACATGGCTAACTGCACCTCATGGAATGTCAAGTTGGTGGACACTAAAGCAGAACAGTGCCAAATGCAGCAAACAAGCTGCACTGTAGGCAACAGCCGTGGATGTCAGGGATAGCTTGAGGAGCTGTGTTCACTGCACTTTAGTCAATGTCTGTACTGCTGGTAGTGTGGAAAAGGGGACGCTGCCTGGGACAGCCTCGCAGGCAGTGCGCGTTGCGCTGTGCCCAATCTGCTCATCCCTTCTCTCCAAAAGATTTCTGAGCTTCCTTGACCAATGTGTGCAGCATGGCGATCGTATGCTGTAGCACAAAAGATGTAATGCTGTTTGTGCTGCAGGTGCCAGAGTGGTGTGAGCCTGAATGGCGCTCTGTGATGGAGTCCTGCTGGGAGGTCAATCCTGATCACAGGCCAAGCTTGCGGGAGCTTGCCAGAAGGCTGGAGCACATCATTCAGCATGCCTGATGCACCACTCCTTTCGTTTTTGCTTGTAGACTCTTGCTTTGCTTGTAGAGGCTTCACACGTAGAGATTTCAGATGTAGTGTTGTGCCCTTTGCTGCCACGCCTTGATTATTCAACAGGCTATTTGTGTCGGGTCATGTACAGTCAGACCCAGTGCCATGTGCTTGTGCTAAACAGCCACAGCTCAAGCTTTGTTTATGATGCTCATGACATGATGGGTGTCCTTGCTTGATTCGTGACCCGCCTGTTTTTAGGTACATTATGCAGATCAATGTAGATTGGCTGTCAGATCATACCCTGCAGGCTTTGTTCACATGCAGGCAGCGCAGTCGCAGACAGTTTGCAAACTGTGTGCGAGAAACTGTGTGTGAAAATTGTTACTGAGCTTTGGTGAAACTACTTGATTTCCTGAGCTAGCACAGCTGTGTAGGTTGGTTGAGTGTGCTGAAGAAGAATGCATGCTCCGTCACGTTCGGTTGTGCAAATCGAGCTGCAGGGCATCGCGCACATAGCGATCAGCCAGTCGTGACAATTCGAACTACAGTAAAGTTATTGGATCGCCCTAGATCTGCGTCGCCATGCTCGGCGCTCTGCGACAGTCAGCAAAGGGTGCAAGTAGACTTGTCGGTCGGGCAGGGCAGCTCCAGCAACAGCGTCTTCTGAACATTCATGAATNTCATCATCTAGCTCATGGCACAGCAAGCAGTTTAGCAAGCGCATAGCAGACCTGGGGGCGGCAATACAGCTAACACCAATTGCGCTGGTGATCTGGAGACGCTGTATGACTGCCATGCCTTGCAGCAAGCAAGGTGTGCTGCTGTTGGCAGCATGGCTGCAGGCCTTACCTGTGCCTCCATGGCAAGCAGTGTTGCAGGGTCCAGGCCGGCCCTGTTGCTGGCCCTGCTGGCAAGCTGCACTCCCAAGCCACAGCAAGGCAGGAAACGCAGCCGAGCAGGGCGTAATGGCCAAGTGCTGCTGTCACAGACAACCCCTGGCCATGCACATGAGCAGCATTCAGGCAAGATTACTGTGTTGCCCATTGCTCAAGCAGGAAGCATTACTTCACCAGCGCTATGAGCTTGCGACGTGCATGACCTACAAGCTGAGACTCATCAATATCCGCCTGCCACTGACAATGGTCACTGCCTTATGGAGTGACTTGTTTGAGCTTCAACGTTTTGAGGGTTTAACACATTTCCAGCAGTGATTTGTAGCTTGGTCTGTGGAAGTCCTCTGCAAACAGAGGTCATACCAGATGCAAGCATTTACACTGCGGTCTTCAGCCAGGTTCTGACATTGAACTGCCAACCAAGCATAAGCCTGACTACATGCATAAAAACCACTTTTGTGAAAGATGCATCTAATGCAGTCGTTGCAGGGNCACGGCGAGATACTGCTTTGCATTGCCTCGGAAGATGGCACACTAGCGACAACTGGCACGCTGCTCACGTGCTGTTTGACGCGAATACCGCGTGCCGACGCGACCCGTGCAAAAATTCAGCCTGTGCAGCAATTGAGGTGTTATGCACAAACCCCCCCACATTGCTAATCACTTGGCGCCCTTACGCCGCTGTATGTGAGCTGCTTATGATCTGGCTTATGATACCATTATCTGGTGCATTTGCAACATCGCTTCAAGATTGCACACTTCTGCCTGACAACATAATTTTACGGTACTCGCTTACAGCCTAAACAATTCAATACAGTTGACGCAACACCTTTTCCTTTCAGCACTCAGGAGCTGACACAATGACAAACAGACATCCGGATACAAGCACATGTGTCTTTGAAACCATGTAGACGTAGGCTTCAGCACATGGCATGCATCACACATGCAGAGCTTGCTTGTGCCTGTGGTTCAGTGCATCTGTGACTGCAGTCACAAAGCCGTCAATGCCCGGCTGTTCAGGGTAGTGGACGTTGCTGAAGCCTGCCTTCTCTGCAGCTATAGCAGTTGTGCTGCCAATACAGGCAATGGCCATGTCATCCACCATCTTGCCTGCTGTCAATTTCCGCCAAGCCCTGCATCGACATGGAGATATGCAGCCATGATACAACATCACAACTCCAAAGTCTTGCAGCTGGACAGTGATAGACACGGGTATTGAACATCAGCATTCACGTGTCTCGAGCTGGGCATAGCTCCAGCCTAGCATGCATTTGCCAGGTGACCACGTGTATGAGCTCTGGCAATTGGTGGCAAGCGTACATCCAGAAGCGACAGGGCATCACTGATGTATACTGAACAGCAGAATGAGGCCTGTGATATGGCTTGAGCAAGCTGTGCTGAGAGGCCTCGCCACAAAGTTAAGTCCAGCGTCTGCATCAACAAAACATATGCCAGCAGTGAAGATCCCTTCACCTCAAAGCAGCGTTGAAGACATGGTCATCAGCCCTACGCCTTTGCCACCGTTGAAGCCTCTGTCACCCATTCGAAAACGCTCGCCTCGTCACCACAGCGGCTCACCTGCCGGCCGTTCTGGACTCAGTGGCTCACCAAGATCGAGTCAGAGCGGTAGGATCAGAAAGCGGACAAGCAGCAAGCTAAAGCCTTCCCTCCGGTGTGTGATGAGCACCTTGCAAAGCAGGGTNCATGCTCTCGTAGCATTCATGCTCTCGTAGCACATGTCGTCAGCTATGAAGAGACGTTGCAATCAGATATCATCAATCCCAGCCTGAAAATGCAGCACTGAGTTGAAATACTCCAGAGTAGATGCATATGCTATTGTAAGTCATCCTGATCCCATGACTCTGTTCGATCACTGAGCAGTATGCCTGATGTCCGCTGTCTGACATCAATTTCCTTGGTTTGACCTCTTTGTAGCAAATTGCGCAAGCCATTAGGGGATGCCTCCCCCTCAGATTGATCATCAAGCTCTGCTGCTTCAGTGATGATCAGCTTATGCTCCTTGACTCGAACCTTCTGTCGCCACTGCAAAACCAGATGCCAACTGCTGAAGGCACAAATGTGATTGGCAGACATATATGCTGTCATGACCATGCAATGCCTTTCCACCTTAATCTGTGCGAGCAATAAGCAGGCTAACTGCCTAATTTTAAAGTTGGCTGCTCCACACCGCCAAACGAAGCAGCAACTCGTCAGTGCTGAGCCAGGCGAGACATCTTGCAGTCTCACATGGCGCAAGCCACAGGGTATNCGTTGTTGGTCCCCAGGACTACAAATGTAGTTGATTGATGGCCTGATTCATGATTATGCAGGCAGTGCAGATCAGATTTGGGATGAGCTGAAAGGCTCCCTGCAGAACTTGCACACCCCAGCTGCTCAGCAGACCATGGGCTGGCTGGCCCTGTTCCTACCCACCCATGGGCTCCTCAGGGGTGAGGGGGGTTGGAATGACAGGGTGGGGGAGTGGATGACATTGTGGGAATCTGATGCCCACAACAACTTTTGGAGGGGTCATTGGATGCTACTGTTTGGGCAGGTGGCTAAGCACGACATCCATGGTAGGCTGAAGGCACCCCTGGCATTTTGTTGCATGTAGCTTTCATGCTATAGGGAGTCTCTCTGCCTTGTGCCTGCAGCCCCTTAAGCCCTACTTGATGCCTACTGGGCGGGTATGGGTTGCGCCTGGCATGAATAGGGTCTTGCAGCAACCATGGCCTGGCTCACAGCGCCCTGTAGCGCAGACTCTTCTTTCTTTGTGTCTTGCTGATCATGTCATGTATGGTGCAGTGAAATTGTATATGTTCACATTGCAAGGTCACCATGTAGGGCCCACCCTGTTGCTAATTGCGTTACACTCCTGATACACAGCCTGTAGTGCTGTACTTCAGGGCTTCAACATGTGACAGCATGACCATGAGCAAGCCAAGGCAGGGCAAGACTAAGCTCTTTTGCCTTTGTCAAAGTGCTCAGCTCACTTGATCCGGTGTTCTAGAAAGCTTGCTTACGTGATACCTACACCAGGCTAGTTCTACGTGTCTGCTGATGGCATTAATGCCAATATTGTTGCTGGTGTTGTCAACCTCAAAGGTAGCCAAGTGAGCACGGGCATGTGGTTGCTGAACATTGTGCACTGCAAACATTGCGGTTGTTGCTCATATCGTAGGCACCATTGACTGGGCGCCTTACCTGCGCCGCCTCTTCAACCAGCTGCAGTGGGCCTTCTCAGTTCCTGTTGGAACAGCGTCTGCCACACCCCCATTTGGTACGCTGNCGATGTCACTGACAGCAATGGAAGGCCTGCTCCATCTTTGATCTTGTACATCACATTCACAGAGTCAGCAACCATTACAGGAAGCTTCCTCCTCCTGGGTCAGGCAGCTTCCCCAAGCAGTGCCCAACAGAATGCAATGGCTTTGGTAGACACCAGCTCTGTGGTCAATGCAGCTTTCAGGCGCGCTGTTGCTGGTGTTTTTGACACATGGCTCACAGACACCACAGCAGCCTATGTCAGCCAGCTCTTGATCGGTCAGGTGTCTGACGCAGCCTTAATCCAGGCTGTCAACTCTGTCAGGCTCAATCTGTTCAGTGATGTGCTGCAGACAGATGTGAAGGTTCTCAACTCGAGCATCAATGCTGACATCACTGCTCTGTTGGCTGACAGCACAGCTGTATTACAGAGTTATGCTTACAATGTCACAGTCAGAGTGACAGTTCTGACAGCAAATCTGCTGTCCTCTGTGTTTGTCAGCATGCTGAATGACACTTCCAGCCGGCGTCGTCTTCTGGTTGCATCAGAGGCAGATTTGACGATGTTACTAAGGAGCNGCCCCCCCACTGTCGAATCCTATTGCCATGGATCGATCATAATGCCTGACATTGTGACTCTGAGTCATCAATAGTTGCGCTGAAGCTGGAAGTGTTCAAGATCACTGCACGCTGCACAATATCATGCAGATATCAGATCCACCCATCACATAGCATAGAGCGGACATGGGATGCCAAAGCCCGATTTTGGTTTGCTTAACTGAATGGCCAATCATTCACACCTACACAAGTTGCAGACGTATTGTCATTCTTAGCACTCAGAGATCACCAAGGCACTTTTGGCCTTGGTCCACAAATATATATAGGTGCCACAGATATTGTGGGTGCTTAGCTCAAGGCAGGTGATCAATCTCATGCCAGACAACAAATACAACCACAGAAGTGGTGAGCAGCGATGATGAGGGCATCTGACAAAACGCAAACAAATTCAGAAACATGTCGCAGACATAAATGAAACCCAGCACCCAACAGGACGTACAATGTAACCCGCTAGTGGTGTAGTTATCGCCGATCACCATAAAGTAGCTTGGAGGGTTGACACAATTCAGCTCTGACATCATTCAGTTCCAAGTTCAATGACTGCTAACAGCAAGATGCCCCAGTGGCCTCTAAATCCTGTTGTAGCTCGCAACAGCGACTATAGCTGCACTGTACCTAAGGCTTGTGAATGCACTTGCATTAAATCACCTGACGTTCGTTGCATGTCAGCACAGTGAAGCAGCTGTGTTGGAGCCTTGTGTGCGTCAATGAATGACATTGATGTACAGCGGGGGCTCAGCAGCCAGTGGGAGCTGGAGTATGTCAGGGAGCATCACACTGACAGACAGAGCCATGCTGTCATCCTTGTGTATGCATGCCAGCTTGCCATTAGAGTTTGCTGCAATATCCAGACATGATGCCATGCGTTCTGATAAGCTTGCAGGGAATGCCTGGCACAGCTGAAACTTGTCGGCAGTTCCCTTGAAGCTGTACTGGCCCATGTGGTGCACATGAACCATGATTGGAGCTGCAGGCAGTTGTACTGGGTCAGGGCTGCTAGCAACCGCCCCGGCAGGGACATTTGGTGCTGTCCCTGCTGTGCTGCTGGTGGCAACTGCCAGGGGATTGCTTTGTAAGGGTGCGCTGGACATGTCTGTCGTCAAACTGTCGTGCTCCACATCGATCCCTTCCNGTGGGCGCATCTGCATTGCCAGCATGATGCAGAGCGGCTCTAAGGAGGCACTCACCATTGCCTTCAGATATGCCGCCAGCAGACTAGCTGTTGGGCCCAGGTCAGCCCTTTCATCTCATACGTTGCGCCATATCCTGATGTGCAGACTCCAACTTCTACAGTGCAGAGTACAAAGCCGTGAAGTTGGCCTGCTAAAAGATCTCAACTGCTGCCAGGAGAGCTGTGCCTCAACAGGCATGACCTGACTTTGTTGCAGTAAGCAGATGACAGTGTGGTTCTTTCACTCGGCTTGGTAGCAAATGCTGCCGCTGGGCCTGCATGTGACACCAAGTGCAGTGACCTCTGTCTGCCTGTAGCACTGGCTTATGAGTGCAGCAGTTCATCATAACACACAAAATCCATGTTTGCAACTGTTCTTGGCCTCACACAAACAGCCAACATGTAAATGAGCATAGACAGATCGATGACAGTCCAACAGCTGTCTAGCAAGCGATTTGCATTGCAAAGGACACTAGCAGCTGCAGCAGAGCTTGGCCAGCGGCCTGGCACAGCAGCAAATGCAAATGTGTCACAGCCCTAGCACACATGCAGACAGGCACGGCTGACAGTGTGGGGACCATCNCAAACAACACGCAGCAGTGTTGCAGCTGCATCAGGCTGAGGTGCCGCACTACATGCTGGCCTATCTTATCTATGCCGCAGCCCTTGTTGTTTGTTGCAATGCTGCTCTGTGAGGCTTTGATATCACATTGCTTGTGCTACCGACTAACAGAGCTGCTGAGCCTCATGCAGTCACGCTACACAGCTGTTGCGCTATCATGTCATAACTCCTGTGCATACTGCATCTCAAGCCTTTACCATGCTGTGTCNGCAAATACATATATGCAATGCCAGCTGATCCTGTGTAGACACCAGCACCATGAATACCCTGCCCTGACTGTAGCCCTTCTTCTATGTTCTGCACAAATGATTAAATTGCTCTGCCAAGGTCTAGTAAGCCAGCGTCACTGCCAAGACCGTGTACCTCGAAAACAAGGTGAGCTGCAGAAGCAAAGGACTCCTGCAGTTTGCTGCCGGCAGCCAGCGGCAATATTGTGCAGTCATTGCCAAAGTAGCGTGCTTGCTTAGGCTTGGCTGACATGCTGCAGAATGTACCTTGTGGCCCAAGGCAGCCATTGAGAAGCGGTACAGGTCATTGAGGTGAGGTACGCGACGCCGTGTCCTGCTGTCATGCATGGCAACCTCTATCACATTCCAGTCTTCGTCTTCCTTGCATATGATGCAGCCCAGAGCGTTGTATGCCATGAACCGCTTCTGGGATGTGCTGTCTGCATTCGCAAGCAGATTGTGAAGTGCGACACACCCACTGCTACGTGTGGCACACTAGCATTCATTTCCTTTCACAGACCCTCCTGACAATGAAACAGATGAGGCCAGAAGGCTCCACCAGAAATCCAATGTGGAGTTACAAAGACAAGGATGTGCTTCTGCAGAAAACCATGGCATGTTGTGGCGTTGCAGCGAGCTGCAGGCAAGCCAACAGCACCCTAGACACTGCCCTGCAACAATGCTTGCTTGGTACTGCGTTTGCACTGCTTTGGAGCACGACAGTTTTTAGCCCATACCTAATGCTGTAGCTCCAGACTGAAAGGAATCCTGTGGCTGAGTTACCCTCGCCATGCTGGACGAGACATATCGAGAGCTCTTGCGCTTCTTGTTGCCACTGCCAGGCGCAGCTGTGGTGTCCCATGCCATGTTGTCCTCCATGTCTTGGTCGATAAAGCTGTCCATTGCATCATCGCCATCATTGCTGGCCCCTGCACCCAACAACGCATGTAAGAGACGACAATAAGGTAATCACTCCACATATTGGCCCCAATGCCTGGCGTGCAGGGATGGGACTAGGCACCAATACACAGGGATAGCTATGAAAAGGAGCTAGTAGACAGGCAACATATGTCAGCACATCTTACGTTAGCAATATTGCAAAGGAGATGGAACTGCCAGATGTGGTATACATCTCTCTACACATGACATACTGTGTTTGCTGCTGTGGTCCTTCAGCTAGCGTGATTGGGACTGACCACACTTCAAGTCAAGCAGCCATGCAGAGATTGCATGCCACATATGGTAAACGCCATGCTGACTCACCCAGAGGGTCTACACTCCCCCCATGCTCACCGTCCCCCTCCCTGAGAGAGGCCTCCTTCTGCAAACTGTCAGGACTGATGTGGGGACCAGGTAAATCTTCTGGGACCAGCCCTGTCCACATCGCAATGCTGCCCTCCTCAGATATGCAGGCCACCTCATTGTCACTGGGATGCCATGACACTGCTGACACAGTGGCGGCTGTTGCTTTCTGAGAGATAGGCTTGCGCTTGATGACATCCCAGAGCACCAGCANTGGCATTGAGTGGGCAGCCTTGCCTCAAGAGGGGCTGTGGCTACAGCCGCAAGTGCTCGCCAATGCAGATCAATGGTGTCAATAACCGTTGTTGAACAAATCTTGCTTGAAGAGCGATTATCATGTTGCCATGGACATCAAGCCTCTGAAGTCGCTGCCACTGAACCTTCTCGTAACGTTTCACAACATTATTTGACTTCACTGTACGCTTTGACAGACTGTTGGTCCCGTGTTGGTTCCAGGACTAAAATNTCCGGGCAGACCAACTGCAACAATTTGCTGCCGACAAGCTGCTTGAGCTGCCTTCAGTCCCAACAGTCACCCGGCATAGCCTGGCAAAGTTCCTGGCAGGAGTCCCTCAGCATAAGACTACACTGTTGGCCTTCTCAAAAACAGCTGGCGCGTCCATGGCTCTCAGGCAGGCTGTACAGCAAACAGACATGCTGATTGGAGCTGGCAGGGTTCAATGGAAGTCTGAGGTATGGGCACCACCAACCCTTGATGGTGAAGTGGTGAAAATCCATCTGAACCTGCATACATTGCATGTCTCATTGCAGCGTCTGTGAGCAGGCAATCTCATCGTGAACACAGCTTATTGTCATCACTCACTATCATCAGCATTGACAACAGACCTGATCAGAACCAGACGCCTCATCCTTGCTTGTGCTGCCTAAGCGCCCACTACCCTGTGTGGACTCAAGCTGGCTGATGCTCCTCCTGAGGCGTCTTGGGTAGCGCTGCTCAAATTCGCTTACAGCCTGCTTTCCCTATGTATGGGCATCAAATAGCTGACAGTGGTGGTGAGGAAGCAGCTAAGACGACAAAGTTCACAGAGAGGAGCCATCCAGGAACTGCAGCTGCTTGTGCAATAGCAAACAAAGGGAATGTGACATTGCAGGCCGCAGGAAGAGNTGCGCTTTTGACTGCCCATGCCATCATGCAGAGGACAAATGCAAAGCGGATTGGACAGCGTTGGCAAGAGCTGCCATGCCAATTGGACAAAGTATCAGAAAGCGGTTTCCTGAGATTTCACCAAGCCAAAGCACCAAGAAGGCTGACTCAGTGGTCATCAGCAATGTGGGCCGGCTGAGTAGTGACTCATATGCCTTGCACCTCAGGATGATCTGCAGCTACTCAAACATAGTTAGGTTACTGACTCTGCAAGCAACATCAGAAACAGAAGCAACACAGAAGGTGCTTTTGACAGGTGTGGTGCTGCATGCGTATCATTGCATGTGACCAGGTTGCTGACCACTCAAAGCGCTGGCCTGATTGTGCGTCAGCTTACATTTGTTTTGTTGCCCCTCTTTGCACGTGCTTAGCTACAAGTCTTGGTAGTATTTGTCCCCCCGTGCGCACTCGCTTCAGGCCAAGACAGCACCTTGTGCAATCAGATTACGCAATATGAGCACAGGGCCATGACAGTGCTTCAGGTCCTGTTGGTTCTGCAGCCTTGGAGGACACTTACTCAGCCATGGTCACTGGGGTTGTGCGGTGTGCCAAAAGCTTCCCTATCGCTCAGGTCTTGGCGCCAGCTTGCTTGCAGCTATTTCAAGCTCACACAAGCAGCTAGCTTGCAAGCTTGCACCTTGATCACTTGCTGTAACAAGCAAACAAAATCATGGTAACAGCAGGTGGCAGCGGTGGCCATCACAAGCATTTGGCTGTTATAAGCTGGCACGACATGCAAGTAGCTTCAGACAGCTTGCACCAGAACCAATGCAAGTGGATCCAGCAGAAAATTGCATTGCCATCTGCTGATGCCCTGTTGCACATGCAGCACCAAGCGAGACTTTCATCATCACCCTGATGGCATCAAGTGACAACAGCAGTGAGTCTACAGCCTGGCCTAGCAAGATGCAGGAGCAAGGCAGGCAGCGTGAACATTGACAAGCAACACAAATCCCAAATCAGAAAGTGTCTTAAGGCTGCTTAAGTGTTGTGCAAAATGCATGCTACAGATGTCCCATGCACAAACAACAGTAGAGAAGCATCCTGCACAGCTTGTGTGACTTGCCTCCAACAGCCATGGCCGGCACTTCTGGTCCAGCAGGACATCATACCCCAGCAGCTCAAAGCAGCTGAAGCCATCATTGGTGGCGGGAAAGGCAGTGCGATAGTTCAGCTGCAGCAGTGGCTGCACTGACAGCAAGGAAAGCACAACCAGGTCCTCAATGTTCTGCCAGATAGCCTCAAAGTCATGTCCCTGTTCTGTCATCCATGCCCTGTATGCACTGTGGCTCCTTCAGGATCTAGAATCCAGTGATAGCTAAGCAGCTCAAGCATGCGCAGCGCACACTGCACTGTACAAGTTGATGCATGAGCTGAAAGGGTTCACGACAGTGGGCTTNCACCTCTTCTCTCAGTGCCAGCCACCAGCTCGGCATTGCAACACCCCTAGACTGTGATAACTGTCTCTCACAATTTGGCACAAAGACTGCACAGGAATCTGCAAGAACAGCCAATGTATTGTGGCACTCATGCTGTGTGTGGTTGGATGACAATACTGCAAATGGTGTTGTGTATGTCACACGAGGCCGCCACAAGCGACCTCACCTGATCTGGCAAGCCATGTGCATGCCCAATAGTTTGCAAAAGCTTAGTCATGTGCACTTGCATACCTGCAGGTCTTCACATCTGATCATGCTCTGAAGCTAGACTGGATTCCAAACTGGATAGCCATCATTGGCAGCGGCTACATTGGGCTTGAGTTTTCTGACGTGTACACAGCTCTTGGATCAGAAGTCACCTTCATTGAGGTAATGCTGCCTGCTACTCTGATTGACTTAATTGCAGCCATGAGTCCATCAGTCATGACAGTAACATGTAGGGGTCCCTGTCATGTGCCATGCAGGACCCCACAGCATACTCGCTTTCAGGAATGTGTTCATTACATGATCTTGTGATGCAAGGCATGTACACTCAAGTCTGGTGACTTTGACCCTCTTCGTAGTGATCTTGAGCTACGCTAACTGAAGGCCTGGACATCATATTCACATGTTGAGACAGGAACGCTGATTGTTGCAGTAAACTAAGCGATTGTAGTCCCAGTAACAGAGGCAGTCACTGTGACCTGAGGTCACTGTAGTTGGGTGTCTTGACAATTGTACCGCCGCATCACAAAATCAGCATGTTCTCGCCCCTTTTAGACTTGGGGAGTTGCTGCATGATGCTGCCCTCAACAGTCACAATGTTCAAGCATGACTGTTGAGAGCAGCATCATTGCCATGTCAGTTTGCGGTGGTTCAGCATGTGCTACATTGCTGCTGCAGGCTTTGCCAAAGCTGATGCCAGGCTTTGATGGGGAGATTGCCAAGCTAGCGCAGCGGGTGCTGGTCAACCCTCGATCCATCGACTGGCACACCGGCGTCCTTGCCACCAAAGTCACTCCAGGTGTGNAGGGACATATGCAGCAACAGGCCACAGCATGTCGCACCTTGCTCATCTTGCAGCATATCAGATGGCTGGCAGCGCACAGCCCCCAGCACGGCTGCACTGGCAGCTTCTTGGGAAGCCCTGCCTTCTGACCTCATCTTCTCCATCTTGGCCATGGCCCTCTGGTTGGCCTGCCGCATCTTCTGCCTCAGCTGGGCGGCTTTGGCCTTGGCAGCTGCCTCAGCCTCTGCAGCTTCCTGCTCCTCTGCCTTCCTCCTCTCCTGCAATGCACTAGGTGCCCTTTCAATACTGAGGTCTCAGCAAGCAAGTATCGTCTGTGCTCTGATCAGCAATCAGTCCCTTTCTTTTGGGGCACTGTGGCTTTGGCAGCTGCCTCTGCCTCTAAGGACAGCGGCTTTCTTCTCCTCAGCCTTTTTCCTCTCCGGCAACCACAAGGATGTTGTCTGAAAGTGCATGGTGCCATCAGGATGGTGTCATCTGTGCAGTTCTTGATGTTGCTTCCTGAGCTGAGCAGCTTTGGCTGCTGCCTTTGCTGTTTCCGGCTCCTCTGTCTTCAACCCCTCATGCATTGCTACTACTTTTGGTGAAAGACATTCGCCGTATCTTATCAAGCATGGCCTGTAGCGTCTAGGGCTGGTGGCTGGCTATGCATGCCTATACGGCNGCTGGAGGCAACACTTGCTCTGTTGATGCCAGCTCAGCTTGTGCATACTCCACGGTGATATGTCTGTGATGTGAGCAAACATTCAGACACCTTTCAACAGATGGCAAAGCATGTGCACTGTATTGAGGTTGTCGCAGAACCGGCAAATGATTTTCATTGACAGCACTGTTTGCAATATACAGGCTTATTCAGGAGCATTGGACCCAACATCAGACAGGTTCCTGATGAAGTACGAGCTGCATGGCTCACAAAGCAAGCTGAAGGCGTTATGCACAAGCATTGGGGCACTGATATACGTGACCAAGTGGGCCGCTGGCTGTCCATGGCCAAGGGCAGCAGGCAACAACAGCCAGCAATGACGTACCATCAGCAGCATTTTGCAGGTTGTTGTCTTCTGCTGTGCGCTGGTTAAGTTTTGAGTCTGAGGAGGCATGTAGCGTCGCCATCTGGGACAAGTGAGGGGAACAGGGCATTGAGAGAGATGACCAGGTCTAATGAGCGGCAGTATTATGGCAGTGTGGCACTGAGACTCATTGTTTGTGATGTGACGAGCTGTGAGGAGTCAAGCGCAGCTTTTCATACGGCAGGTGAATGCAGCATTGCGTTTTTGATCTACTCTATTTGAGGTACTGAAGGCACATCTTTTGCAGCTCGACTTGTGCAAAGTCTGCTTTGAACTGGTGAAGTCATTTCTGCCCTGGGCATTGGTCAGTGTCGAAGGCACATCACTAGCGCATTCTGGTGTATTAGTGACTTGAAAGGTGTACTACTGTCAGCTGATGCCGTTTGATTGATGTGACGAGTTTCAGTGTGCAAGACCCAGTTGCAGGCTGAGCGTGCAAATGCTTGCAAGACATCACATTCATCCTGCTATTTGCTATTGCAGACTCACTGTTGTGTTGTGCAGCTGCTGCTTGAGCATTGACAATGCAGCACTGCAGTGTTACTGGCCAGCAGGATGTCGGCATGCTGCATGGCTNCTTCCTCGGGTTGCTGAGCTGTGCTGTTCATGTTTGAGGCGTCTACTTGACTTGCCGAAGCTGCCGTTGGATGAACAATCACACAGCTGCCTGGCAGGGTCAGCCAGGCCCTTTGGTGCCCTGTTGCTTGCAAGCTGCGCCGGTCAGTGGCACCTGAGCTGACGATGATGCCCAATTGCGGTGCACAATGCAGCTTTAGTCAGCACCGTTCAAACCCTTTTTCGAAACTCGTCAAACCCGGTTCCCGAAACGTCACGGCTTCCGGAAACACACTGCCATCTTTTCAATAGCAGCGTGCACATCGAGCATGTCGCACGAAGCGATGCAGTGCATTCGGTGGTAAGAGAGGTAGTCAGTACTGGTCGATCAAGACGCCTGCGCAAGGGATATGGCGAAAGGAAACAAGCAACAGCAGGCGGCAAAGCCCGTTGGTGACAAGCAGCCCGACGCAGATGCTCTGCAAGCCGAGCTCAAGAGCTTCGCCTCTGGTCTAGGGTTCGCTGCCGGCGGTGCCAACGGCGGTTTCGACGACTCGGACTTTAGGCCACCTGCAGCTGGTTCCCACAGCAAAATAGAGGGCAGAGCTAGGCAGTCTACACAGGGCAAGGCCAATAAGAAACCTTCGGCAGCGGTACCAGGCCACAAAGGCCGGGCAGTTGCCAACAGCAAGCCACAGCAGCCTGGAGCTTCAGAGCAACAGACTGAAACACCAGACGTAGTGCGCGAACGGAACTGGAATGCAGGAGTTGGTGCCCGCCCAGGTATCAGCTCACCTCAAACTGGCTGATCACTATAGTCAACCTGCTGTGCTCTGCCTGAGATCAGCGTCATTTGTGGACCAAGGTGGCTGACCATAGTGGCTTTATCATGAAGTGCCACATGCATGCCCATCATTCTGTACAATGTTGCGTGTTCAAACAGCCAAACTGTCAGATTGCGAGACGCAAGCGTGTGCACCACGTGCAAGCTAGGCTGCAGGGGTCATGACATGCATGCAACACAACCCCTTAGCCACAAGGCATCTGTCCTGTCTGCAAGCTGATAGTGCATGAATGTGATTCCTGCTTACATTGCTAGCCCTGCTAGCATATCATACCATAAGCATGCAAGAGTGCCCCCAACAGGTGCATCTGCTTCTTAGATATGCAATGCGCTATGTGGTATTTTGACCTGCGACGGCCAAGGACAACTGCTTCTGCCGTTGCTGTGTCCTCCATTACTGACGAGTCACATCCTGCACGCCAGAAACACACGGCAAAGTACTGCCTCTGCATGACTTTCTGAGGCCATTGCACAGCTGCCATAGGCACCAGCAGGGACACAGGTATCCCTGCTGCATCACCNAGCAGCAACAGCTCATCAGGCTTGGCCTTCACAAATCACAGTGGCTGCCCGCCAACAGTGCGGCCAGAGCTAGGCATGTTACACAGGTGACGAGCCTCCTCATCTTGGATACTTCAGCAGCAACAGCAGCTTGTTGCAAGCTGCAGCATGTCTGGGCTGGTGGAGCAATCATGTTTGCCATGCTGGAACAACACATTGGCATGACGCCTACATACAATGGCAACTGCTTGCAGGCTGTGACACTTGTGGCCTGTCATTCATGGCATGGCTGCAGCAACCCCATGCTGTGCATCACCCAAGCATAGCATGGCCTACTGGTTTGGACTCACAGCAGCATCCTCACAGCATAGCACTACCACATCACGCTTTGCAGCAGCCACAGCACAGCATGCATACCATGGCAGGCGTCAGGCCCCCTTGTCCACCCCCCCTATCTGAGCACCCATCACAGCGACTTGCTGACTCCCATCCCCAAGACAATCCCAAACATGAGCCACCCAGGCAACATCATACTCCTGGTCATCAGACTACAGGTGAGATAGCAACCAGCAGCAACAGGCAGACTGGAATGCTCCCTGCAGGAACAATCTCCTGTCATGGAGAAGCTGAGCAGCTGAGGACTGTGTTAGAGACAGCATCTTCGCCAAAACGGCGCAAGCTCAGCCCTGAGACAGAAAGTGATGTGGTGCATGAGCCTGTTGAGGTGGCGGCAAAGCATGTGTCTGCTCAGGCCTTTGGACAATGGCCTAGTTCAAACGCTGGTGCAGCTGCGAAGCTCAAGCAGCGCTTGAAGGCAGCTTCACAATGCACTTCCGGTCCGGATGGTACTCGCCAAGCTNAGAACACCTGGCAAGCTCACAGACAGACTTCGCTGTTGTGGTTGGGATCATGTATGTTAGGCTTGGCAGCAACCGAGAGCAGATGTGAGGCTAGCTCATATGCGGCAGAGCTTGACAACAAGCAAGGCAGGTGGCCGCAATTTCTGCACAACATTGATCCACGGCGTGCTTGGAGGAGTGTAGCCAGCACCAGCAATGTATTCATAGATGAAATGCAAGTTGATCCCAAGGTACCTGCCTGTTTCAGACTTTTCGCACTACTTAGCAGACCCCTGTTTGAAACCACACAGACAGCTTTGCTTTTTCTGTCACCAGCACACTCAGCGGTGCAGTGTGTGTACTTAGCACATACAGCCACTGTGATGTGCTGCCTGTCCCTGCTCAGCATATTGATCCCTGATTCACTTGAAGACCTTGCGGACACCCTCAAATTTGTCTGCAGGTTGCTGTTGTTTTAGCTCTTGCACTGCCCTTCCTGTCCTTATCTTTTGGCTACACCCCTACCAAGGCCGAGCTGGACAAGGCATCTCAAGTGATTGAGGCTCACGCCGACAACTTTGCTGGTTGGGAGATCAGCAGCCTGCTATGGGCGGCTGCACGCCTAGGCTACAGGCCAGATCAAGCTGTCCTGGACAGCCTTCTCCAACAGGTCATCACATAGTTGCTGTTACACATTGATGCT
This sequence comes from Trebouxia gelatinosa, assembly GCA_000818905.1. NCBI lineage: Eukaryota > Viridiplantae > Chlorophyta > Trebouxiophyceae > Trebouxiales > Trebouxiaceae > Trebouxia > Trebouxia gelatinosa. The sequence goes on along the minus strand of KN805369.1, from coordinate 5,335,603 downwards.
TAGGGCATGCACTCAATGTCTGCTGTGCGCAGGTACATTACATGTTGAGCAGGCTTCTGCTTGAGTCTTCATGTTTTCTGTGATGCGTCTCACGAAGTGTGATGCCGCAATATCAGTATACAAGTTGTGCAAAGAGTCACCAATGTGGCTCACAAACAGCTTACCCGTTTTGCCTACAATCAGCTGCTATGTGGCTTGAATTCAGCATCTAGTGATGCTGTCAGAGGTCACCTGCAGCTAGGCTGCCTCCAGGTGTTGCAGTGTGTACCCATAACTCACAAGACAGCACAGCATTGCATCATGCATGATTTGACCTACACGTTCTGCTAATACCAGCCAAAGTTTGCGTAAGGTCAACTTTCCAACATGCCATGCAGCGAGCAACACCCCGCCATGTGCAACATGCAGATAGCACAGAAGCTAGGTCAAGACAGAAGTTCAAGGGATTTGGGTGCGCAAGATGCTGCTATGCTTGTGTGGGCACTGGCTGTTCTGCATACGCTGCACCCCAGCATGTGGAACGCACTGCTGGACCTTATTGCAGCAGCGCCAGAAGATGCTCTTGATGAGGTGACCTTGACCTGACAACCTGCAGCATATGCAGAGGTGATTGCTTTCAGCAGCAATCTGTTGCAATGCATTTGGTTGACCAATTTTGGTGCCTATGCTCCTACAGCATTGCACATGCTAGCAAAGAATCCAATTTAGCTACAACATTGCAGCAGGCACTATTGGGTGATGGGTGTGAAGTCAATGCATAGTCATCCTTGCTTTGCTCATCCTATACTGTCTGCTGGTACGTTTTTGATTTAGCGCAGTACCCTGTGAGCGCCGTGTTGGTCACTGCCACATGCGATGCACAACAGCACAGCTGGCAACCACTGTGTCCAACTGTGTCTCACACAGCGCAGCAACATGCAACATTTTTCAAGCCAGACACATCCCTATGGGANCGTCAGCAGCCTGCTGTACAGCATCTAGCTGTAGCACTCACCTCAGGTTGCCTAGGTCACACTCCAGCCAATCAACCTTGGCATAGGGAAATTCCCGCTTGATTTGCTCCACAGCTCTGCATCAGGCATTGAATCAGTCTATCTGTGGCACCTAATTGCACATCATTGACGTTCAGATACCTTTGCTGCTTTTCAGGATTTCTGCTTGCCATGTACACATGTGCATCTTTTGCAGCTAGCGCCCTTGCTGCTGCGAAGCCTACCCCAGTGTTTGCACCAGTAATCATGATGACCTTTCCCTATGATCACACAGGGCTAAAGCTTGTTCATCAGGACAGACGTCATGATGACTGCCAACGCAACATGATGTCGCACCTGCTGGTTGGGAATATTGCTTGGACTCCAAGTGAAGTTGATCCCCATGCTGACCAGATCGGACCTGTGTCAGCCTGCTACGCGGACACTGTCAGATCTCGCTACGCTTTGAGCTCAAGATCGGGAAGGCTAGCTTATACGCTCACTGCTGTCTACGTCACTGAACGGGTGAGATGAAGGAGCGTGCATAGCGCTGCAATGCCTTCCGCATGTGGCACACCATGTGGCCACAAATGCATGCAGGTGACCGAGTTCACGGAGCAGCTGATGCGGACAAATTGCGCGTTGCATCGCTACAACCGGAATTGTTCTACATTGGTCGTAGTTTCCTAGCCATTGGCCGTCATGACCTCATTGTTGCAAGCCTCGCGAGCTGTGAACCTTGCAAAACTGCCGGATCAAACCGGTAAAGTATATCTCGTGACTGGTGGCAATGTTGGCCTGGGCTATGAGATGGTCAAAGCGTTGGCTGCTAAAAACGCGCATGTATTCATGACGTCGCGAAACTCGGAGAAGCAGAAGCGGTACGGCTCTGCAACACCCCGTGATCACACATGCCGCACTATGGCTCAGGAGTCACGTGCGTTCTGTGTCGCAGGGCAATTCAAAGTATACAAGATGCACATCCTGGTGCAACAGTCGAGGGTCTCATTGCAGATTACGGACGTGGGTTCGAGTAAGGCCGTCTCAATACTGCTAGTCACAGATTTTGTTGTATAACCCTCAGGGTCAGAGCTTGAGACATGTTGTTGTTACACTTCACTGTGATACAGGAGCATTGCCAATTGTGCAGCAGAGTTCCAGAAGCGAGATCTGCCGCTACATGGGCTTGTCAACAACGTTGGCACAGAAAATCCTCCAGACATGAAGTCAGGGGAGGGCTTTGATGTAAGTCATACCTGCAATNTAATACTGCCTGACTGCATGTTTCTGCCTAGGTCAGCAATTCCCTCAGCGCCCTAACACACTTCGGATTTGTTCTGCAGCAGACCAAAATGTATGGTGTGCCTACACTGTGCCAAGTTTGTTTGGCTGTCTTCACTGATACATGACATGCTTGGCTCGCAATCAATAGATACGTTGAGGAGTCGCAAAGCTTGCCATGGTTGTGCAGGCTCTTGACTTCTTGGACCAACTGCTAGTCTATGATGGCAAGAAACGACTCACTGCCAGAAACGCAGCTCTGGTATACTTTTTTGCTGTGGTCATGCTCTGTGAGATAGAGACTGTATAGTGCCATGGAACCTGAGCACCCATTGGCGTTCAAAACCAATGTGCACAATGCATACAGTGCATGTATCAGCATGCAGCGGCACATCCAGGAACACTATCACTTTGTTGGGGATCATCAACCCCTGTCAGATTAAGGTTACATCAAGATTGTTTGTGCATGATCAACAAACATGCAATGTCCCTTATGCTGCCACTGCACCATGGCCAGTCTTGGTTGGTGTCATGCTTGTTGCGCCGAAACTCTACCGATACATGCATACTGTCTATCATACCTACTTTGTACCAGCACATTTTGCAATAACGCACTGAAGTCCTCGGTTATGTGGCAATAGTTGATGCTCAATATGGTGTCGCTGCAGCACACGTTTCACTTGAGACACACATTTGCACTGCGTATCATACCTGATTTTTGATGGTACAGTGGGTGACGAAGCACTGAGCCTCTCAATCGTGCGGTGCTGATTTTAAAATTGGTGAGCTGCAGCACACCTTCTATTACGAGCCACCAGGGGCATGCACCCCTGAGCAGCTCCCCCAATTTCAGCCTTCTCACGAAATGGAGCTGAAGCGCCTCAGACACGAAAGGGAAGAGGCAAAGAGGAAAGGACAGCCGCAACCTTCCCAGCAGCCTGACTCTAAAAGGATGCGCCACAACAATGNGTGACTCTGCTTGCATGCTGAGCCATGCATTGTCTGTGGGAATGCGCCTTTTTTCGCAAGCAGATAGCCGAATTGCAGCAAGTCCCGCGTGGCCTGCTATATGATACAAATAGGCTGCATGAGTGGTTTTGCTACACTCCATTATGGCTGTGAGCTCACGGTGATCAATGACCAGCTGTTCTGCATGTACAGCTGAGGCAAGCAAGAACATGCATATTATCCATGGGACCCTTTGTCTGTGAACCTGCTTACTAAGAGGGTTGGTACAGGTAGGCTGGCGGCGCAGTGGGTTGGCGGTGTGGTCTGCTTCAGGCTGCCGCCTCATGTGCTCCTTGCGCCAAACCGCTCAGCCCAGCAGTGCAGCACAGAATGGTCACGCTTCCAGCTCTGCTGACAGCCCCAGCCAAAGCCTGGAGGTGACACAACATTGCTATACAGCCATACCTGTTGCTTTGTCAAGTGTGCCCTTGTGCGCAAACGTAATGCAATGACAGCCGCAATATGTTGCTGAGCAAGGACGCTGCCTTGAAGGCTGTTGCACACATAGAGTGCTGCCCTAGGCTGTAGTTTTTGCATGCAGCAATGCTTGGCTTGCACCTGGACATGACAAACGCCACCTTGCGTGGCAGTTGCACACATGAAACGCTGAAGCTACTACATCGGAAGGNCATCATACTGCTTGCATGTAGTGCATTGCTCTCTCTATATCACGCCCGTTACTTATGCATTAGCATTTCACTACAGGACGAGGGGATTACAAGTTGAGCTCATTGTCTGACCATGCCCATTGCATCCTAGAGCAGACATGTAGAGCCAGGCTGCCATGCCAACGTGCTCACTTCCTGGTCATCAGTCATGCTCAAGGTCTGGTTGGACAACCCACCATGCACCTTCAGCTGATGCATATGATGTCATTGCAGGTACCTAGGGGGGGTGGCTCCCCTCCTGTACCCATCATGCACTCCCCACCCCGCCCGGTGAGTGTGAAAGATCAGCAAGACTGGAAGATTCCTCCCAGCATCTCAAACTGGAAGAACCCCAAGGGTTACACCATTCCCCTGGACAAGCGGTTGGCGGCTGACGGCCGANGTTTGCCTGTTGCTGACTCAGCAGATGCTTGGCGTCCTGAGCTGCCCTGCTTGAAGCTCAGCTATAACTCGGTCAAAAGCCTGAGGAGCCTGGAACTGCCTGCGGTACTGCAGTCGCTATTGGGAGCCCGAAAATGCGACTTCTCAGGCTGCGTTTACCTGCGTGTTTGTATTCCGCGGTGCTTTGCTAGGAGTCTGCAATTTTAGAAGAAGAAGAGGCTGGGTGTTCACTGGGTTGTGGCACGGACGGGCACCGCTTCGTGCGAAGCACACCTGGAAGCACGCTACATTCCTAAGACGCAAGCTGAGCCAAAACGATGGACTACGCTGGACAGAAACTAGCTGAGCAGCTCAACTTCTATATCTTGTTGGTCTTTGGTCTCGTAGCCTTCACCGCAGGCTATGCCACAGGAAGCTTTGGCTTGCTAATGAAGATCTACGCTGGAGGACTTGTGTTAGATGCTGCTGTGGTTGTTCCCGATTGGCCATGGCTGAATAAACAGCCTTTACAGTGGCTGCCAGCACTCAAAAGCGATCAAGTGGAGGATGAAGTCAGAAAGTTGCAGCAACCTAAGGGAAAGAAGCGTAGCTGACACATGCTGACCTCTATTCTGTACATCAGATATCACCTAGTACGAATGAAGTAAGCCGTAGGTAGATCCAAGAGCTGCACAGTACAGTCTGCTTGCTTGACAAGGTAGCCTGAACAACGTAGGAGTAACACAGGCTATAGCCTAAAGTCAGAGTACAGGACAATGTTTTACATACTATTTGAAGCTTACAATGCCAGCACTGACTATACTGCCAAGTCCGGTGCTTACAATTCCAGTGTTGGGCGCTGATGAGAACACTTGAGGCCTTGACAATGTACCTGCAGTCCATGTAACAAGTTTAGGGAGTACATCACATGATGCTGCATCTCATGCAACATACAGAACATTGCTTTGGCTTGCAGCTGCTTGCACGTGTGTTCCCAATCAAGCTGCTCCACTTGCAGCTGTAGTTGCCAAAAGACTTCCTTCAATGTGCAAGTGCTTCCCAAAGCCTCGAGCAATCAGGTGATGTTGTCTGCCCTAGCTCACAGAGCTGGAAGCAGCTCCAGTCAACCCATTACTGGCTCTCCTGACATGCTTCCTGTTCAATGTGCATGCAGCTGCCTGTGGCTGTTGCTGCAGTGGTTGCTGCTATGGGGAATCAATGCTGCTATAGCTCTTGCTACATGATTGGCTCTTGCATATGCCATGTGGTGAAATGTGTTTCCATTGCTGTGACGCACTTGTACGTCTTGATGATGTTTGTTGAGACCACATATGAACTTGAATAGGGTTCTGGAGTATGATGTGCTGTAACTACTGAAGTTGGGGTGTGTGACTGCTGCTGACCCTCATACGCTGCATACTGCATGGCCAGTTTGCTGTTGCTCACATGATGCAGCACTGAAAATTCGCTGGTTCACTGCTGGTGCTACAGGGGTGCTGGCTCACAAGATCGCAGTGGCAGACACATAGGTCTACTGGGCAGCTTGGTGTGTGACGCACATTATGTCACGCACTGGCGTTTGTACACAGCTCGCAGCTACATGAAATAATGTAGAGATGNGACTAAGCAGGACAGGTGCATGCAGTGCACGCCATGTGCACAGTGTGGTGGCAGGTCATGCCCCTCGTGCAATGACGCTTGCACAGCCACAAGTGCTGATGAGCTGCCATGCAGGAGGTGGGCATGCAGCAAGAGGTCAGCCTAACTCATGAAGGTTGTTGATAAATGTGTGTTCAGGCCACACATATGGGATCGTGCACATGTGTGGCATCTGTCAGCTTGCATGCCATTGTGCATGATGCTGGTAAAGTGTGTGCTACGCACACACCCATTCCCTCATGGAGGACCTGGCTGGTGATAAGGCAGAGGTGCCATGCAGCACAGCACTGAAATTCTGTCAAAGTTCAAGTTGTACCTGTAATTTCAGTAAATTACGTAAGCGGAAACCTGCAGCTTGCCCAAGTCGGGAGCCCCAATTCAGGAAGTTGCCCAGGGCNGCATCGTACTTATGGGCAGTGTCATGCTGACGTGACAGCGCTGGACTGGTCAGAGGATTCACAGTGGCTTGCTGCTGTGTCTAAGGATTTTGCAGCTCGGTATGTATTCAACTCATCATAGCCAGGCTCTGTGCTGTCATTGAGTATAGATGGCATGAGCAATACCAACATTTGTATGTCCGCACAGCGCAAACTGGCAGATATATCATCTGCAGTAGCTTACAACCTGTGCTACAATCTGTATGGCTTGCAGCTGCTTGACAAGATGGAACTGCACCTGTTTATTAGCCTAAAGGGCGACTTTCATGCAGGGTGTTCTCCTTGAACCCCATTGCAGATTACACCCCGCCAACCCTGACAGGCCACCGCACAACTCCTGTTGGTGTATTCTGGGCAGGTATAAGTGACTGCCAAAGAACTGACTATGGTTTGCACTAGGACCGTACTCACTGCATGAGGACTCCTTTACTAAGTTGGCGCCCTGACCATGCACGTACCAAAACAGCCTTGACACAGCAGCCTGACTCATCGTCATCCCTTCATGACCTGCGTCCATGATGCCAATAATTGATGCANATCTACCCACATGCTGCAGACTTGGTCTTCTTTCGCTGAGGCAGTGGCATATGTGCATGCTGCAGGCAAGGAGGTGGATGTAGTTGATGGCAAAAACCTACGACGCCTAGCTCTGGCCTACAAGGTGCCCATCATTACCACAGTTGCAGGAGCAAAGGCAACCACAGCAGCCCTTGCAGGACTGTGTCGATCAGCCTCTGGAAAGTGGCTGGTTGATGTAAGGCCAAATGGCATCACAATGAACTCATATAGCCCATCTCTGGTGGAGAAAGCAGTCTTGGCTCTGTCTGCTGGGTCCACCACAATCTGCCAGTAACCACTTTTCAGGTCCAGCTTGCTGAACCATTGCGCTCTTCCCAGCTCGTCCAATACCTCCTCAGTTCTTNTGCCGCCTTGTTGCAACAGCAAGCACCAAGAACAAAGCCTTGAAGCTAGGGCTGCGGCTTAGGGGTCTGCTACATTGAGCGTCTCAGGCTCATGTACCCAGCTGAAATGGACATGCTGCAGGTACTCACTCCAGCAAGCTTGCCAGCTGGAGACAGGCGGTACATACACATGAAAGGTGGTTGTACATCAAAGTAGGTGTGACATGCTCAATGTCCCTGTCGGGCGGCCNCATGCTGCAAGAGCTGCACAGCAGCCCAAAACATTTCGGGTGCATCATGGCATGTGTGGCAGCCTCAGACAAGAAGACAAAGTTGAGATCAAGATGCTTGCATGAGTTCACCAGCCCAACTCAAGGCAGACTTCCTACTCCCCTTCTTCCTCACCTACATTGACCCCAATCAGGAAACGATGCACAAGCACAAGCGAGCATGACTGGATAGGGGCTGCAAAAATTACCTGATGGACTCAGCCATCTTTCCAGCCTCTTCATCTCCTACAAGATCTACCAGCAAGGGGTCACGCTGGTGCTTCCTCGTCAACTTCTTCACCCATGTGGGCATGGTTGCGCTGAACAGCATGGTCTGGCGCTCTGTAGGTGCCTCTGAGAGAATCTTTTCCACATCATCAGCAAAGCCAATGTCAAGCATTTGGTCTGCCTCATCTGACTGCGCAGCTGCTGAAACTTCTTGCTGTGCATGATTGGGTGTGACTCCTGCCGCCTTGCTTGTTAACTTGGCCCTTTTCACAGCTGATTTGACAATCTTTTGAACCTCCTTTGTCTTTTGTGAACTATCAGGGGTGTCGCCTGCAGTTGATTCAGTAGACACTGTGGAAGCAGNCCATCGCTGTTGACCTTGCACTTGCAGATGTGTTTCAGGGGGACAGTAACATCATTGATGACTGTCTGTCATTGCAGCTGTCATTGCAGTGATGGCTGCAGCCATCGAAGATACATACATACCTTAGATTAGCTACATCCTCCTCAGCAGCGTCTGCGATTGTGCAAACCTAGGTGAGTGTTTTTTACCTGACTCAGTCTCTGCCACGCTAAAGTTTGCAGCCTTCAGTGCAATGTCATATGCAGTGCTGGTTCACACTATCAAGCAGATCATGCGCGAGGGTCTGCAAATCACCACTAGCTATGTCTGTCTGTCATGTCAGAATCTGACATGACATCGGGACATCGGACATGACCAACCTCGATGCTGACCTCGATGTGTCGAACTTCCTCGACCGAGCGCACCAAGTCTGCCTCGCGTCGAACGACTTGTTCCTAGCTCATCGAGTGTCGAAATTGTTCTGCCGAGGTATTGCGGGGTCCAGACACAGGGCTTTGTACCTCTGCACGCACTTGGAACTGTGATCGCTCTGTGATCTCGCGCGCCCTCAGGCTGATCTGCGATGAATGCTGAAGGACTCACAGGGCTCATTATGCAACCTGTACAGACAGGGTCGAATGTCTATGGCCAGCACGAAGGCTATATCCCGTCACACGCAGGAGCTGGTGACGAACCTGACACCCCGCCAAGCAAGCGAGTCGCCCGCGCCGTGATGGCTGGTCCCGGAAGAGCAGTCAGGTGTGTTAGCGTACAAGTATTTGTGTGTTATAACGATTGGCGAGCGTGTATATGGGAATTGACAGCGTGCTTGACCTGCGCAGAGGAAGGGTTGTGAAGCGGAAGCAAACGTCCTCAAGGCGTCAGGGCAACACGTCCTGCTTCAGAGGAGTTACTCATCACTGCAGGTCTGTTAGCGGCTACATATGCGACATAGATAACGCACGGACGATGCAATCAGTCACCTTTTCCTCATATACTGCTGCCTGATCAGTGATCTAATCTGACTGCACGTAGCTACCAAGCTTAGTGGACGGCTTGCCTGGCAGGTCCTGCTGGCATGCTGCCTAAGACACACTTGCATGTCAGCTTTGCTGCACAAGATGAGCAAGGTTGGGCAGACTCGACCTGCAAGTGGCTGTTTAAGGGCATTTTCATGCGCCACTGATATGCTCATAGCCTTAGTTTTTGCTGCTATATGCAGGACAGGAAGATGGGAGGCCCACATCTGGCAAGACGGCAAGCAGGTGTATCTGGGAGGCTTTGACAACGAGGAGCAAGCAGCCCTTGCTTATGACATTGCTGCTATCAAGTTCAGAGCTCACGATGCCAATACCAACTTCAACATCAGCAACTATGCACAGGAGCTGGCACATTTTGATGAGGTATACTCACAGCGCGGTTCACTGCACCATTGATACATCTGTGTGTCCTTGCAAATGGGAGCATTTGCATGTTGTATGGCTTTCATGCTGCTGACAGATGTCTTNAGAGGGCCACCCAGGGTTCGCCTGGGCCTTTTGAAATTTGAGGTTTGCCCTTGACGCAACTAATTTGTGTGAGGGCGCAGCCCTCACAAACATTTCCTTGCTACGGCATTTTTTGAGGGGTCCCCTCAAACCTGCTCGTCTATCCTTAGCAAAGGCAGCAAAGAGCTGCCTTTACACCCGCAAAGTCGTTCGAATCAATAGCCAAAGTTGCGGGTTGCCCACATGTAAGCCAGTTCTTTGCGCGGACTTTGCCCGCACAAAGAATTGCCTTAGTGCCGTCTTTCTTGCGGTTTGCCCGGGGATGCCCTTCGGCCTAACTCGCCATCCCGCACGGCATTCTTGCGGGGAGGCGAACCCTGCCAATAATTGAGTGAGTTTATTGAGAGGGTGCTCGGCCAAGGCAGTAGTGCAGTGCCATGGCCAAGCTGCCAACCCAGCAATGCAAGCATCACTTCTGGTGAAGACAGCGATGTGACCACATTCGTTGTCCTCCACAGACGATGTGGTCATGCTACTCTGAAAACAGCTACCAGAGCATGTGTTGTAAACCTACAAACCAATCTCAAGGTTTGTATTTGAGCCAAATTATGTGAGGCAGTGGTGTGCAATTCACCCTCAGCCTGCTGACCTTTGCATTATGGCCATGGACCATGGCACATTTGATGTATCTTGTGTGATGTATATAGGGCAATAACATCAAACCGGCTGGTACCAGGGGACGTGATAGTGGTCCTGCCAGGGNTGCTGGCCAAACCTGCACAGGATGCTGGCATTGGGTTGACAAATAGCTACATGGGTGAGCATTGAGTTTAACCTTAACGCGGCATGTATTTTGCAGCACACAGGCTGCATGGCAGAGTTGTTGTGCATGTCAAAAGATGACATAGCGTGCATGTCAAAGTATGGCGCAGCCTCAGTCACATGTACAATTAGGGGGTCTATCTGGGTAGCTGTGCAAACTGAGCCTTGATGATACAACAGCAACTCCTGCTCATAGGTTGAGATGCAGCATCGCCCCCGTTGCTGTACAGCGCGATTTGTAGATGTGCTGCTGTGCTTGCATTGCACATATGTCTGCGTTGGCGTTAGTATGCAGCAGTAGTTGTGAGGCAACATCATGAAGCATTAGCCACCTGCCATGTGTTATGCCTTGTCAGCCTAAAACTTAGGGAACTGTATAATTTGTGTTACAGGCCTGATAGTCATGCATCACAACAGCANGAACCACTGTGTGCAAATTGTCCTCGGATTGACGCACGCACAAATCCAAGGTGATGCTGGTGCCTGAGCCTGTAGATGTGTCTGCCACAGCAGCAGACAGAGAGGAAGACCATGCTCTGCTACTTGTTGATACAATAAGGCAGATATAAGGCACTCAGTGGGCTGCAGCTTAGACCACTGGCTGCTGCTTCAGTACAATGGCACACTGTGGGACGGTATGCAATAATATGGCTGTTGCTCCCGTGCCAATTAAATGCACCGGTCTGCAATTGGGCGCTTTGGCTGAAACTCGAATGCAAGCATGACTGACTGAGTTACATGAGAGGCGCAAGCATAGAAAGGCAAGAAGGATGTGTGCTGGCTTGAGCAAAGCAGTTTGTAAAATACCTCATTGGGAGGTGCTCTGGAGAACAATGCGCTGAGTCGTGATTTCTTGACACTGTTTTGTGGACTCTCAACTCTCAAAGCTGATGCAATGCTGGACTGAGGGCTGTCTGGGGCAAAAGGGCCAAGGTCACTGTGTGACTGATACTCAGTAGTTGCCTTTAGGAGCAACTCCTTCCTTTTGTTGGCGCTTGGCTCAGCCTACAGCGCAGGCAGAGCTAGCCAATNCTGAGCGTGAACCAAGCTGGAGTTACCCAAGTAGTTCAGGCCTGCATTTAAGCACACATTGAGATTGTTCAGCAGGATGAACTAGGCATGCAGCAGCAAAATGCAACAGCGAGCTATAGAGGACGGAGCAGCAGATTGCAACAGGACCGATCAACGCCTGCAAGCATATTGAGGTACCAGACTAGCACTGTGCTGGATGGCATCAATGGTAAGCCAACAGTGTGACTGCTGCTGAGAGACATACAAAGGATGCTTAAAAGGTAAAATGTTCTCACCGTCCTTGTCGAAAATCTGTGCACCAGCCTTGAACCATACAGGCTCCTGCAGCAATAGTCACCATGATGACAGGCAGCAACCTCCTGCAGTTTGAAGCACTGCACCTTACAGTCTGCTCGAGGATCAGCCTTTACAAAGATTGTCAGCAGTCACTGCACGAGGTTGCACACAAGATTGCAGCATGATAGGTTCCTTCACAAACCTATGAGTAGGCCAAACTTGGTCACATCAGACAAAGGTGCAAAGCTTACCCCAAACTCAATGCCTGCATACTTCTCAAGGATCTCTGGGAAGAGAATACCCAAAGCTCCTAGCATAGCCCACCTAGCGTGGATCACCTCCACTGTCCTGTATCTGCATGCCACACAAGGGAGTCGCCGTATGGGCAAAAGTGCTGACGACCAACAGTACGCGTCTCATCACGGAAGGTGCACGTACCTGGCAAATGTTTGAGGGTCGGCAGACNGCCTGGATGAGTGACATGCTGTGCAGTGCAAAACGCCTGAGGAGCTGGAGGTGATACACTACGCCAACCAAGTAGCCTCAGCAGCCCATGTGCAGGTATTGGCCTCAATGTAATGCCTCCTGTCAACATGCACAATCCCGACCTTGGGCTATTTGTGTGATACCCATAGCACCTGCCAATCAGCTGTTGTTGCACAAGTGGGCTGTGTGTGCTACAGCTGCAAGTCCTGATTGCATCCGATATGTTGTTGTCAACAGATCCTGTATGTACCACTGCATTGCTCAAGCCTTGCANCCTGCACTATCTGTAGACATGCGCACACCGTTGCTGTGCAAATGGCAGGGCAGCTTCAAGGCAGGTCCAAAATAAGGATGATTGCCATGTACACTGTCACAGTCTCACATCAGTCCAATTGTGGATCTCAGCACACGTGCTTAAGCAGCAATGCTGCAGTCCTGCATGCATGCAATTGCTGGAGTCACTAGATTTCTGACCGTGCATAAAGATGTAACACCTTGTCATATCAACCGACATACAATGTCCTTCGACTCCGTCTCGATGTGCAAGAATGTATCAAGATTTGAAATGGTGGGGTTTGTCTAGGCGTGCAACAATAGGCACACCTTCCTTCTCATTTGAATCACAGTGGAGCAAGATTGTTCCACCAAGACTTTCAACGCCAGTGCATGCTCCAGTAGGCGTGCAATCAATACACCTATCTTCTTACTACTCAAGGTGCAACAGTAAGTCAAGACATGCAATGGTAATGCAGGTGAAGAACCTGGAGATGATCGGGGCTCCGGAACCAGGACAACTCATGCAAGCATCAGTCAAGCAAGCGCTGCGAAGACTAGACAAAGTGGATCCTGAGGTCAAGGCCTTCTTCACCTCAGCAGCCAGGACGGTGGCTGCAGGGGCAGATCCAGTAGATGCCCTCGCTGCAGCGCTGGGATGCCTCAGTGGCCTTACAGAAGTACCAAGGGACAGATCTCTCCTCACACAGGTACAACCAATGTCTTGACAGCCAGGAACAGCAGGACCAAGCTGCAATACAGAGGTCACTACTATCTGTTCCCGCCTCGCATGCTGCTTGTACACCAGGGAGTGCAGATGATATGATATGGCATAATATACTGTACTGTCCATGTCTGTGGGATGCACACATCTACAGTCTGTCTGTGCTGGCTTGTGCAAGCACTGCAAGACAAAAGCATGTCACGACTTGTCACACTGCTGAGGGTCCCACCTCTTGCCCTGATGTTGTGCAAGGTGTTCTGTTGCGGCGTGGCGTGCATACATACCTGGTATGGCACTTGTCAGGTTAGCAAACATGCTGCTCTTGGTAATGCGTTTCTGCCGTGGTCATGCTTGTTTGCTGTCAGCACTGCATAGCAGCTGTGAGACAAGCCTTGTTTGCAGACCCATGCGACATAGATACAGCAGGGATGTCATTTCATGCTGGAAATGACTTGGTGCATGCCCTTGATGAAGCCTACACAACTGTCTCAGAGCATGCTCATGACTGTGCACAGCTGTGTGCAGAAGTTTTGGTCCCCCCAGCTGCCACTTGGATGTTGCTTGCTGCCAGTAAAATTTACCAGCTTTGCAAACAGAACACTAAGANTACAACTGGGCATACTTGTAGCTGCACGTACACAGCCTGCAGCTTCAAGCATGATGTCGCTACTGTGGCAGTTGTGTGGTGATGTATGATGAGCTTGCTGCGCACCTGTGGACAGGCAGACTGCTATTTATCGCTGTCCACTATTTTCAGTGTGTTGTAGGGGCTGCATCTTGACACCTGACATTACGCTGCTGCAATGTGCATGGTAAAACCGTGGATGTATGGCAATGCAGATGGATCTAATAGGGCATCCCAGCAGGCAGGTGTGAGGGCATCCCAGGACTCTGCTGTGCACCACAGAAGAGCCCCTAGCAGTGTGCTCTCCACTGCCGAGCTGACAGGGCTTTTGCAGGATGAGGTGGACGGAGTGATCAGCCATGAAGGCATTGTGCTGCATGACACACCCCTGCTGCACGCTGCTGTGCCTGCTTCGCAGCCCCACTCCCAAGGTAGTCTGCTTTTGAGAGTATACTCTTAGTGCACCTGCATAGCACACCACCAACCCACCAACAAACAAAGTTGTGTTAAGAGAGACTGGCTGAGGTACAGGGTCGTCATCAATTGCAAGGTAACATATCACTCAAGCATGTTGTTACAAAAGCAGATTGTCAGCAAGCATATTGCAATGCAGCATGAGTCTGCAGCATGACTTATATAGTTCGTGGACTATTACATTTGTGTCGTCAAACGTTCCTTGGAAAAAATACTGGGAGCCTGCTCATAGACGGAGGTTATTCAGCATCTGCTGTTGCCTAAAGCTCACGTAGTAGCNATGAATGATGCGCTGCTGTCTTGCTTCTGCTTGCTAATTTATGGCATTATTGTTTCACACCCCTCAGCCAATGATGTTACTGCTCAGGTTACCATGAAGGCATTCACATTTACACACATACTCCTGGCTGAAGCAGTGTGTACAAGCACCTGCTTGCAGCCTCAGCAATAATCAGCACATGTGAACAGCTGAACTTTTGTTTGCTCATGCAGAAGGGTTCCACAGTTATGGTGATGTGTTACTAGCTGGAGGCGACAGTTACACATTCCTGGTTCAAATCAATTCCAGCTTTTCCGCTCCAGCCACCTTTCAGGACAATGCCACATTCAAGGCACCTTCCAGTTTCCAGGCACCTTCCAGCTTTCAGGCACCAGCCACCTTCAGTTCAAACGCCNCTCCGGATCCTGTTGCATTTGTGAGGCTGGCTCAGCGACAGGTTGCAATTACATCGTGTAGGAACTATTTGACAATCACACCACAACTCTGTCAGACGATGACGTGGTCGACCATCTGCTTCACGGCGACCTATCTGACATTGTATGCCTGGTGATAGACTCCTTAATCACATCCGTGTGCACTTGAATAACGGGGAAATGCCAGGTTGGCGGAAGGGGCAAAAGGAAGGCGCAAATATGGGTCAGACAGTAGTGGTTGCATTGTTGCTGTTGGCAGGCTACCAGGCATGCTGATGCAGAGTGTTATAGCTTGAGACTTGCATAGCAGTTTAACCTATAGCTCTCACAAGTAGCATGCAGCTATGAGATCAGACAGAATGCTGATGCCAAGCATTGCCTGTTACAGGGCAAATGCCACAGGAATAGAGTCTTGGACTTCTCTACCATGCATGTAGCAGTGCTGTGGGTGGCTGGCGCGATGACAAGTGTTGGTATGTGCCATCACACTCCAAAGCTATGCTGCATGTTTACTGTGCTGCCTTGGGAATGCAATGTCAGCTTTGGTGGGGCTGTAGGGTTTGTCTTTTTCTAAGCCCTACACCAGAATGTATGGCTATCCCATCTGCAGAGCATGGCTATGCTTTGTTCATACAATAGATTTTATATTTTGTAGTCCTACAAAGTTTCACTTTTTGGCATCAGGGCACACCAAGCAACTGCGCCCATGAACCTGAGAATAAAGAAAGGCAACTCCCTTGTAGTGTACACCGTCCTGACCGGTACTGCAGTATCGCTATCACAGTCATCTCAAGTAATTAGCCCTTGACCAAGAATCTGACTGTCTGCATGCCTCTGTCAACTAGGCCTGACTTGACAGATAAATTTAGCGTAAAACGCTAGTGTTTGCAGTGGGTTATGGCGATATTAGGCCAAGCACAGCCAATGTGGTATGTCACTGCTGCAAGGCTGTGGACTAGTGCACCTGCCCAACACACCAGTGCTTGTGGACTTAGGGTTTACAGGTTTAGGGTTTATGGGCACANTCAGCTGTGCTTGCCACAGCTGCACAGCACCTACATATACCGCTAGTGAACCTGATTCTGTTTGTGTGTACTGTTACACCCTGCTGTGCAAGCTGCACAAGCTGAGTGATTGCAGCTACTAAGACTCCAGCTGCTGCTATGGCATGCTGACATAGTATGGTGGGGTGCATACAGGCCAATCTGTGCAAGGCGGAGAGGGACAAAGCCACAAGGGCGCTGCTCAGGGAGGTGGGTGAGGAGGTGCCACTAGCAAAGGTGCTTGACAGTGGGGGCGACTGGCGAGGCAGGTCACAGCAGATCAGCTTGCTCAAAACCAGAATCAGCGAGTTGCAGCAGGCTCAGGTGGGCGTCAACAGAGAGGTTGTCAGCTTTGTTGGTCTTTTCGCAGCACCAAAACCAGCCCTCAACTGTCCCAACAACGGTCAGTTGTGCCATCGACAGCATGGGTTGAGTTAAAGATGGCTGCACTGCACACTGCATGTCATGCTACCTTGTTAGCGATATGATATGCTACTGAAAGAATACTCTGCAGCTGTCCTAAAAGCTGCACATGGTGCATGACTGACTGCAGCCAACCATCACTAAACAATTGAGGAGGTATGTGTGATNTGATGCATCTGTGTGTATGTGCAACACACGGTGGAGACTGATGATGTTGCCGTTTAGTCCAGCAGCAGTCTTTGGCAACAGCATGGCAAATTTGGTAGCAGCAACGAGCATACCTTCATTCTGAGGTTGAAGGTGAGGTCTGCCTTGATTTGCTGGGCAGGCCGGTCAGCAAGGGGCTGTGCATGGCTGGAGGTGTCCCAAATGCCAAAGCCGTCCCACTTGCCAATCTCCTCTGACATGGTGCTCACCTGTGACACAACCACAATCGGTCTCGAAACTGGTGCNTGGCTGACAGACAAGCCCTGTGCTGCAGCTGTCGTTTGGAACGTGGGAGCAGCATGCAGTATGCTGAGACCACAGTCAGCAACACACTGACACACACCACCATACATGTATGTGCATGTAGTGCCTGCAATACGCCCCTGGCACATTCTGCTAGGATACCTCCAATTGATGCTGAAAAGAAGAGTCAGCTGCAGGAGTAACAATGGCTGCACACAAATGCTCAAAATCTGGCTTCCTGGGCTAGTGCAGCTTGTTGGTGATCACTCCAAGACAGCTATAGCAAAAAGCAGTCCCATATCAGCATTATTAGATGAGGAGTCTGGACTGCGTATCCAGATCCCTGTACTCCCAAGTTGAGGCNACACTCCAATGATGCACTTCATTGCAGAGTGGCACATGACACACTATATTGCCACCAATTTGCAATCACTTTGCAAGCAAAGCTACATCATGCAGCACTTCAGAGCAGGTAACGTCTTGAATTGTCGCATTTCTTGCAAAGTGCCTCACCAGCAGCAATGATGAGCCATCTTGCCCTGTTGATGTCAGAGATATAGCGGTGCAGGCGCTGGCTATTGGTGTTGAGGCTGGATGACAAACTGGTCAACTTTGTGGAGCTGGAGCTGATGTAACTGGCTGCTTGCCCATACAGAGCTGTCTGCAAATCGCTTGGCAGCGCAGGCACACACCTGCAGCCACATAGAGGCATCTCGAAACGCTTTGCTTTGTCTGCAAGAAGCCGTTTGAAGGGCCAGCAGGCATGAGCATGTAGAGCCATTATGCACTCAGCCTGAGTTCTATTGCTGCTGTACAATGCAGAAGAATAATGGCAGGGCTGCTGAGCCAACTGTCAACAAGACAGATGTATCGTCATCGTGGAGCCACCATATTTGGAGGGAATGTGGTTCAGCGCGTATGGCATGTAGTACAACACAGCCCAGAATCACAGGGATGCAGATGTGCTGAGCTGTGACAACATACAACACCAGGGACTCACGAGCAGTTGTGTCAAGCACTGGGTGTGATAGACATGTGTACTGATCAAAGGGCCTCATCTTGCTGTAAGAGCAGTCACTGAGCTTTCATAACAACAAAGAGCAGCGCTGAGTTTGAAGATTTTCACAAAAGCAACCTGTAGAACCATGGGTAGGTCTGTGCCCAGACTGCATAACAGGGCCCAGCGCCAGGGAACTGACTGGTCAGCTGTTCATACTCCCCACAGAAAGTGGTTCCAGGTCTGCCTGTGATGAAGCTCCTGCTGTACTTGCTATAGCGAGAAGCCACTGTCTGCAATCGGAAGATGAAGGCATTAGTAGTTGTACATTAGGGCATAACTGTGCACACTGTGCTATGTACTGAGCTGCAGCACATCCTGAGCTAGATGACAGGCTGTGCACTCAGTGATGGCGGATCTGATTATATGTGGTTGACACAGCAATGCAAATGCAGCCCACTAGAATGCTCAAGTCACACCATGCTTCCTGGTTGCAGACATCATCACATTTGGTTTTTGGAACTAGAATGCCAAAACAAAACTCCTAACAGTTGCGTGCAATACATGTTTGCTGACGTGCAATGGCAAGGTTGTTGACAGGCAATTCAGCACCCCAACAGGCTAGCTTTGGCTGATGCTGATCTGCATTGCCAAAAGCACATGCAGCAGCCATGTGAATGCTTGCAATGCACACATCCTGGGCCCCCAGCGAGACACTGTGCGGGTGAGAGTTGTTGCCACAGCACCCGTGGTGAAAACACNACACAGCGCAATGCAGCGTCGCTGCTTGCTGCGAGTGGCCCGCACTTGAGCTTCTGACTCCCGGATGGACCTGCGACGGTGTCTTCCCTTGTTGGTTGGCCTGATTGCTGTGCTGTTGATGTCAAGATCACAGGCAGCCAGTGGTCTTCGGCTCAGACCTCACCTTCAAGACACAAACCAATGGTTGTCCATACGCCGGCACAATCTGATAAGCCAAGCTGTTGCAGCAAGTTTGATGCTTGCTGTCACTATCAACTCAGCCACCCTGATCCCCTGTCATGCCAGAGGCCGCTTGCTTGGGCAACAACTCAACAGCCTGTACAGACCTGCCAGGCAATACCGTTCTGAGTACTATGTGAAGCCCAGGGAAACCCTCTGGTATGCTTTGCAGCCTCTGCAGCATATGCCGTTGTTAGGCACAGCTCTGACAGAAAGAAGGGCAAGTCAACACCCGGCAGTGATGCCTTCTGTCCCGCCACACCAAGCACTCCATACCCTAGAAGTGCTGCATCTTGGCTACGGGTCGCTGGCTCTAGCAGTCCCTCAAAAGCTTCGGTCTTTGAAAGTGAGCACTGCCGCAGCCCTGGTGCACCCTCCTCTAGTATGCCACAGGAAGGGATCCCAATGCGTGCTTTGGAAGCCGGAAGTCTGATATGCTTCTACACTTCTCTTGGCGAGCTAGTCACAGTCAAGCAAGAAGGCAAAGCTTGGGNAAATTCTCGCCACATGTATGTGATGCTTGTCGTGAAACGGAGGTGTTGTGTTGATTTGGAGTGTTGGTGAGATCTGAACGTGATGAGACACATACTATAAATGCAGACTTGACTGACGTAAGATGCATGGCTGTACTCCCAATGCTTGTGTTACTGTGTCTCAGGCTTGCATCACTGTGACACCCACCCAGTAAGCAAAACCTCCACCCATGCAGCTGCCCATTAGCTAGCATGCTGATTGACTGTGAGTACATGTACTTGCTGCCATGAGCTACTCACATCAGCTTTCCGCAAGACGATGATAAACTCGGTTGTGATCAATGATCGCCAGCATCTGTGGTGAACTATTGGCCATGAGTTTGAGCTCAAGTTCCAAGCTTCAATACCATACATTACAAGCGACAAGATGATACAATAGAAAAATTGCAGTTCAGCGTGCCAAGCCAATTTTGTCACCAGCTTGCAACTCTCAGGCATCCTTGGACTCCGTGCATACTGCCATGCATACTGGTGCCTTATCAGTGGAACTGTCAGTCGTAGAAATTCACTCATATATTGGAACACAGTGACAACTTCCAGCTCAGTGTCACGTACAAGGATGTGCAAGTTGCTGCCATATGTCTCAGCATCCTTGCCAACCACCAGTATTTTGGTGCATGCATAGATTGACTGCAATAAACAAGCAGGCACGTTACGTAGTGGGCCTTCTGTTACCTTACCTGCTGTAACAACGACCTGACGAGCTAATGACCAGCATCTATGTCAAAGTTGGGTATGCATCTGGTCTCCCCAGCCCAAATCAGCTGGCAGTCNTAAAGCATCTCGTACCTCCTCCTTGTGTTCATACAGTCGACCCCAATCAAGTCAGAAGTTCACATATCGTTCTGTGTTGCTGGGACTCATCACTGCAGTGCTGGAATGCATGCAGGTGTTCTTTACCCCTCTATCTCAAGCTCTACGTCTGATCATCCACTTAGGGGAGCCACTGCCTGAAGGGACAGACTTCTTGTTTGATTTTGGTGCTCTGTTTTGCCTGTTTGTCTTCTCATTTGGGTTGATGATGTGGACCAATGGTGTTGGGGCCTCAACTGGCATGTTTGTCCCGGCTCTGGCTGTAGGTGCTGTTGGTAAGCTTGCAACCTTTCCCCGTCCTGCNGAGTACATTTGACCTTTGCAGGCTTCAAACAAGACCCTTGAACTGGTGCAAGCTCAGCTGCAAGATGCTAAGCAGACTATTTGCGGTCAAACAAGTGCTGTTGCGGTAAGCAACGCAACTCCTTTGCCTTAGTCACCCTGTCTATACAGCAGGATTTGTTATCAGACCCAGTTCCCATAACCTGCTGCGTTCTTTGCACAGATTTGATGGACGACACGCTACTGGCTGATTGATNGCAAAGTAGGAGCTGAGTGCTGTTGACCAGCACGCAAACCGTGGTCCACCTTGAGTATCAGCCTGCTTCACCCCAGTAAACCTCGGCAGACGGGCAGGTAGCGCGCTGCAGCACAATGCTGAAGCTCGAGCGGGCTTTCAACCTTCACTGTAGTAAAACACCCTCTGTGAAGTTTCGGAGATCATACCCCTATGGCAGCCTGGGTTTCACAAGTAAGACAATGCGTTGTATTCGTGAGCATCAAATGGAATCGCCTGAGTCGTCGCTTAATGCCATGCTCCCTTGCCGACCGCGATCTGGTGGTGTGCAGGCATATACCCCAACGGTCACCAGTCAGAAATCCTCAGGCTTCCGAAAAAGCAAGAACAGTATACGGTACAGCTGGTCATAACGGTGTGTACGGCAAGCTGGTCTGACCATCAGTATGTGACCTCGATTGATGTTGCAGAGAACTTATCTGGAGGACACGCAAGGACTACCTGCCTTGAGGCACAACAACGAGAGCCTCAAAGACTTGTCTGTGGATCTTCGGTCTCACATTTCAGATCTTCAGTCTCAAACGTCAGATCTTCAGTCTCAGGTTTTAGATGAACAGGTGAGTGTGCCAGTCACCTATAAGCTAGTACAATGCATACAGGATCATGAAACTGCCAACATCCACAGTTCCAACGGGCACACCCTACTAGATCAGTGGANGTGTACCTATTGGATGACCCCTTGAGTGCCGTGGACGCCCATGTGGGCAGGCACCTGTTTGAGGAGTGCATCTGTGGGTTGCTGGCGGGTAGAACGAGGGTGTTGGTCACCCATCAGCTGCAGTTCATGGCGCAAGCAGATCTTGTGGCAGTGGTCAAGCAAGGCAGCATCAGCGATATTGGGAGCCATGAGGAGCTGCTTGCACGCGGAGTTGACTTTCACCAATTCTCATTGCAGCAACAAGAGCCTGACAAGCCTGACGCAGCAGGCCAAGTGCAGGTGAGATAGCGCTCCTGGCTGATGCTTGTCACTGCATGCAGGTATGCAGTCACTTGCACATGTCACAGCAGGTGAGGGGTGTTTGAAGGTGGGGAAAGGGGGCCGGATGGCCACATATAGCAAGCTTGCCTCTTCATTCTGGTCATCTTGTGCTTGAATGACACAAGCATTGCAACCAAGGCGTACGATGTCTGCGTAACCTTTTGAAACTTTGTTGTGCCACTTGGTCTCAGCAAATGGTTTGCTTGACTTGCAGGAAGAGGAAGTGCTTTTAGAGTCTCGACGCAGCAGCCACTCTGAAGNTGCCTCCATTGGGCAACTCAGCCAATGTGTTGGACAAGTTGGCCACCCCTCTTGTTATAGCCTTGGTCATATGTGACACACCTGTAAAACAGCTTGAAAGTCTGTTTGCACAGACACTGGTTGCTAGCATGCTGCGCAATCATTTGAGGCCTGTGCCAGCAGTGCTACTTCATGCCAGTGTATGAGTAAGGTGCAGACCTGCATGGGTCATGCCTCTATCCAGCCTAGATCAGGTGGGAACTCCCGCAGTCAACCACAAAGTTGTAGCATGAAAAGATGTCGGGAGCGTCGGCCTGTTCTGCTAGCAACTCATGGCCTCACAAGTCAGATGACCTAAACGTCTCAGCCCTCGAATCCAGAGCAATACATAACTTGATGAGCTTCTATATGCTCAGTTGATGTGGACTGCACATTCACGTTTACACAGAAGAAAGCATTAACTTCTTTGGTAGTGCACACCTTCAACATCCTGACCTCATCACTGAGTGCCAATCACAAACATACAAAGTTGGATTGTGCGTGTCAAACAAGGTCCACTTGGTCAAGTCACCTTCGTATTACGCTGTCTAAGACTTCAAAGTAATTTGGGAATGTCTTCCTGCAGCACTTGGGGTCATTGATCGTAACAGGCACATCAGCGCAAGCTGCTAAAGAAAATGCCATGGCCATTCTGTGGTCATCATACGTATCAATCTCAGCAGACTGCAAGTTCTCAGGCGGAGTGATGATACAGTAGTCCCTTCCCTCTTCTACCTGGGCTCCAAGCTTTCGTAGCTCTGTGACAATGGCGTACATCCTTTCTGTCTCCTTTACCCGCCANGGTCAGCAGCAGCAGCAACAGCAGCAGACCCAAGTGCGAATACCAGAAGGTTATGTAAGGTATGCACTGGGTTNTGCCTTGCCTCAAGCAGGCGGCGCTCTATGTTCCTGAACAGCTGTTCAGGCTTGATTCCGACAATCGGGATTGCTCACGGCCGCGTCGCTTGCTTTGTACCGGAAGTGTTGACATTGCTCGGATACTGAATCGAACCTTTGCTCTGGACGGAAGAACGTTTCGCTGACGTTTCGCAAGGCAGACTGCCAGTCAGCAGGCTTTTCATTACCAGCAATGCACGTCACAGCTGGTTGCATAACGTGCACATTGCGGATGTGTCACCCTTTCTTGCAGGTGTGTACAACCAGTACTGTAATTCATGCTGTATAATATCCTTGTTGCTGCGACTGGTANTGCGCAAGCCAGTTCAGGCCTCTGTGTGTTGTCCTGTACATATGCGTGTAGACAGCAGATTTGCATGCCTCAAGCATGGCAATGGCGTCAGACTGGCGATGCAAGACAGCTCTGACCGGCATACCAGTTCCCACCACGATGTGCTTTGTCACACGCACACACTCACGGACAGCATATACCTCCAGCGAGCTGAGACATCAGATTGACCATGTTTTGTTGTGGCACACAGCAGAAACATGCACACCTCCAGCAAGGCTGTGACATCAAATGAATCATGAATGGCAGCTCTGCCCAGCACATCAGTTTGCTTTGTAACATCCTTGCTGTATTCACTCTTGTATGTCGGAAAACATGTAGACCTCCAGCAATGCTGTGACGTCTGACTGGCCATGAAAGGCAGCTCTGACCAGTAGATCAGTCCCCATCACACGGTCAATGGCAGCCTGTGTCAGCCGCTGCTCTAAACAGGTCAAGTCCTCCCCGTCATACTCAAACCTGAGAGCTGTCTTTGCCGCTCCTCTTCTTTGCTTGCCTCTGCAGAGCAGAAACACTGTGTTCCACAAGGGCGGACACAGGGTCTTGTCAAGCCATTGTCTTTTACTGTGAGTGAGTCAGTCAACCTCACAATTGGTTGTGCAAGACATGGCCGCTGCCACACGACATGCTATGCAGAGCACTGAATTCATGATGCCTGTGTCTACATACATGCTTCTGGNTCTGCAAGGCTTCATTCCCATTGGCCCCAGCCACCACATCACAAGGGTCTGCCACCAATGGAGTTACCACATCATGGAAGGGCCCCCCACCCATGACTGGTCCTGCTGCTGGAGGATAGGAGCGCTGCTGTGTGGGAGCAGTCATGGCCACTGCTCGCCTGGCATTGGTGCCGGGTCCCCAGGCAGATGTGGTCTTGGCTGATGGGTGGTGCAGTCCCTGGGGTGCATAACCAGGTGGCTGGTTGGTCATAGGTCTGTTGACCTG
The DNA here is from genome assembly GCA_000818905.1 of Trebouxia gelatinosa. Classification (NCBI taxonomy): domain Eukaryota; kingdom Viridiplantae; phylum Chlorophyta; class Trebouxiophyceae; order Trebouxiales; family Trebouxiaceae; genus Trebouxia; species Trebouxia gelatinosa. The sequence continues at coordinate 5,311,319 of KN805369.1, read as the reverse complement.
GGGTGCNGCAAGGTCGCTATGCATGTGAGGGATGCCAGCCAGAGCATCATGTGTATGCACGCATGATATAACCAGACTGCAGTGACCTGTCTTCGTACCTTGTCCATCTTTCTTGCCCTCCTGCTGAAAGCCAACTGTCGCTTCAAGCTACTCTTGACTGCTTGGTGGGTGCCAAGAGCTGCCTTGAGTCCTCGGTTCTGTGTCCTCAATGTCTTGTTTGAGAGCTCCAGATCATAAATGTGAAGTTGGTCTGCATCCCATTGCTTGCTGACCCTGTCCACTTCCCAGTGCAGCCACGAATTCTCGTTCAGCTACAGTGCAACACACTTGCATTCAGCATCAGGTATGGCAAAACTTCAAGAGCAGGCGGATTCATGATCAGTCGTGCTATCAGCAACTTGTCGCGCATGTGTCTACACTGCTAGGAGTTTGTTGGTCAAAACTGAAGACATCAGACTGGCAGCCCAGAAAGTGCCAGGTGAATTGCTGCAATGGATACAGCCACTTTTTTTTACGCTGTGACACTGTGCTATGCAATGACCTTGAAGTCAAAGTACCACCTCACAGAGCACACACAGTTACAGAGCACACACAGTTGCATGTGGGAGACACCATTTTTTGGTCCATTGACATACATATAGAAACAGTAAGGCGAAGCGAGACTGGTCTAGACTGGCAGGCTGGGCCATGTCGTTCATTTAATAAGCGAAAGTGCTGTGCAGCTGCACTCCGACACCTCACTACAGGACTGCAATGCGTGTCACATGTAGTATTGCATGTTCGTGCGGTATATGAAACTTGCACCGCCACAGTTTGGTGATGTTTGGCAGCCGAAACTTGACAAATGTTTGCACTGACAAGTCAGTTGACACAGGCATGGCTCACCGCATACGCAAAGATCACGCTTGAGCCAGCAACTCCGACTGCTGCCTTGGCAGTGTAGTCAACAGCTGCCTGTAACCGGCTACGAAGCGCCATTGTGCTGGCTTACTTGGCGTGCACGTAGGTGCTGGTACCCAGACGCTGAGGCTCAGCTCGGCTTAGCCTTTGCACTTGTCGCCCTACCGACGCCGGTCAGTTATCACTGCAATTAGCTACAGCTGTGTCAGCTTTGTAAACCTCGAGCTTTGGACAAACGCTCTGGGCGCAAACTGGCATACCTTGCTGACAGATCTATCGTGTCTCCGTTCGTACGTTGCTGCCTGAGTCGGTGCTTTCGCCTGCTTTACTGAGCTCCTGTAGTGGTCAGCACCGGAGAAAACTGAGAACAGTTTTTGGCTTCAGCCTGGAACTTGTTCGCAATCCGTTGCAGTCTTGTTGTTCACCACACACAACATGATACCGGCAGTTTAAGTGCTCGACCAGTCACCGCGCGCATAGAGTGGCTGCAGCAGAAGCTCAGGTGCATGCTAGCGCCAGCCAGCTTCCTGACCTATTGCAGAAGAAGAAGCTCGCAGCCTAGCCAGGAGGGGTACCCGTTTCACATTACCTTGGTCCGTCCCGTGCGCGATGCACATTGAAATGTGAGTCTGACATCTCTGACAATGTTGTCTGCCAGCATCGACACCTGTTATGCCTATGAGCCGTTGACCAGGTATGTACTGTACTGCGCAGTACTAGTTGCCCCTGGCAAATATGTCCAGGTGCACATGTCATGCGTAAGTCGAATCTGCTGCATTCCACTTGTGCTTTTTGGCTGCTCTGCAGGCACTCAGCATGCCGCCACGACAGAGTACGTGCTCGCCATCTGATGCGATCGCAGGCCAACTCAAGAGCGCTGCCTGAGCATCCAAGTCATTGGTTGCTTCAGAACTCGAATGTCACGTGCACTGTTCGTCAGAGGCCCAGCAGCGAAGCTATGCTCTGAGTGTTCGAACCAGACCTTGTGAGGTCAAAAGTGTGTAGTAGTCAATTGTGGAACACATCTTGTTTACGGTGCAGTAGCTCGGTGAACGTCTAGGCGTCATTCGACACGCGCTTGAGCTTGGCGCTCAGATCGCAGTATNTGCATTGACTGATCATGATGCATGCTGATATTGGGGGCTGCCTTTTGCATACTGTGGTCTGAGACAACCCGCCTCGTGCACCACAGCTTGTGTCTGCTGCATACGTCGCCAGAAACAGGAGCATGAGCATGTGCCTTCTGCAACCGAGGCACAATCAAGAACTGCATTGCTGAGTGTGTGCTCGTCTTTTGTGCTACAACAATCTTGCCTAGACAGACAAGCAGACTGCCGCCCCTGCGTGTGCATGTGTGACAAACCACCGTCTGTGTGATTGAATCACGCTATTACAAGGTGTGCATGACCAATCATTCTTCTGTGCAGATCTTTACTTACCAGCATCACAGTCAGCTTGAAACCACTCGTCATCATGGCCGCTGCACCCATGACCGCAGAAAGCAGCATGTCCAGAAACAGTGCTTCATGTGGCTCAGAATCCAGGTAGATTCTGGTTGTGTCTGTGTTGTATAGCACACAGACCTGTACTAGGTGTTTTGCTGCAGTTATAGCNGCTGCTCCATGATGCGCAGGTGTGTGATACCAAGAAGAATGCCAGTCTGAGGCACCAACTCAGCAGTGTACAGCACAAGCTTACTGTGGCTGGGAAGACTGCAATGCAAGGTGCAGCCTGGCTGCGGCAACATCAACAGAGAATTGATGAGGACATGGCAGCCATGCAGGTTGCAAACCGCTCGCTGCAAGCTGGTATTGCATCCCTCACAGCCAATGGCAGGTGGAGAGATACCGAGATGGAGGGCCTTGTGCCAGATCAGATATCAGATCAGGTATTGCCTTGTAGAAAGCTGTCCAATGCTGCATCTGAGACACCTGCAGCAAACTGTTAGGTGATGTTGTATTATGCATGTTTGTGTCGTGCAACTCGCATGCTGTCATTAGCTCACCAATGCTGATCTTCTGTATATCACAAAGTCCCAGGGTGGCATGTGCCCTCATTTTAGCAAGCTCTCGCAATGTCAGCGCTTGCTACACTTTGTATGCTTTCTATGATACATCGTAGTGGACAACTGTGAGCTGCACTGCAGCATTCGCTACATGCTTCAACGAGGTAAGTTGTGAGCTTGTCCCACCATCAATGCTGACTGATGGTGGCAAGCAGCTTCATGCCAGTGCTGTCTCAACTGCAACAACGTCTTGACGCGACGTCAGAGTTCTGTGCCAGTATTTGAGACTTACTGTGTGTCCATGCAGACAGCATCAGCCGGCTGGGCAGTGAGTCCAGAGCAGGCTTCTAGCAAAGCTGACATTCCTGAATTTTTGGGCAGCCCCGTTCAGGCCAGCATCACTGAGACTGTCAGCACAGCACCTCTGCTGTCACTGGCTTCTTCACAAGGAGCGCAGCAGTGCCCAAGCACACCAGTGCAGCACCATGCCAAGATGTCTTATCTCAGACACACAGGTACAGCAGCCCAGGAAAGCAGCGGCCATGGTGTTGCAAGCGCTGTAGATCAGGCAGGAGTCTCAGCTGTTCAGTATGACCACAAGCAGAACACACACGATGCAGTGTTGCAGCCACCCTTTGTGGACCACACGCACGGACAGACCTTGCAGCTACTGAAGGATCTGAGATCACAGCACCAGGAGCTGACAGCACAGCATGAGCAGCTTGGGGCCAGGCATGAGCAGCTCAGCATTGAGAATGAGCAGCTTAAGGCAGAGCACACACAGCTTAGCTCAGAGCATGAGCAGCTCAGTGAACAACATAAGGAGCTGCAGTCACAACATGAGCATCGCACTGCTCAACACACCACCCTGCAGAGAAGCCACTTTGCTCTANTGAGGTGCAATCACTGCACTGGTTGACTGCCCTTGCACGTCGCCGTTTCAGAGCCATCCTGATCCATGCTGTTCGTTGTCGCAGGTGCATTTATGGCCTTTCTCTGAAGGTCATCTGGCAGTCAGCTCGCCTGCGAACTTATCAGGCCGAGCGCGCACCTCCAGGCCTGTGTGCGACCTCAGCTGACTTACAACTTGCGTGACCGGCTGTATCAGCTTTCTCAGACATGTCAGACGCTTACATCTGCCCCGATAAGTCGCTAGCGCAATCGCTGACTTTGTCCAGTACTTCCTCGGCCTCTTCCTGGTTTGACCTCCCTGATCAGACTAGCCACTCAGCTGATCTGCACAGCGTACCTTCGGATGCACAGCCCTCCTCATCTGCCAACAGCGAAGCAGATATCAACATGAGTGTTAGCACAGAGCAGGCACGCTGCATTGACACAACACTTCACTGCGAGGAGGAGTCAGCGCTGCATTTGATGACCAGCCCACAAAGCTCAGATTTGTCAGCCCTCAGTCATCTTGATGCGGCATTTCTGACCACCCCCTGGACCAGTCAGTGGAAACAACAGCTCACTCAGCCAGCTGTCCACATTTCAGCGCCAAAGTGTCCCTGCTTGGCAGAAGTCCCCACAGAAGCGATTTATGAGACTGTCAATGTAGCATGCTTAGGTGAGCTAGACAGGCCCACCTGCACGTCAGCCACACATTGCTCCCTCTAGCAGTGCATCCTGTGTTGTACTTTCACAAGTTGCAGCTATCTCTGTTGATCTGAGTTGTGCCTTGCACTGTATACTACAAGCATGTGAAGCGTTCAGATTGTTGTCTGTAATTTGGGCGCTGTTGAGCTGATTGTATTGCAATGACCACGACTTTTTGCAAGCGTAGCTGAATTCTGTTGTCCATTTGACCTGAAGCTTGTGAAGTCACAGTCTTGATTCATGGCATTTATGTACTATCAAATTACAACTGCATATCGAGCTCAAGCATCATTGCTGTGACTTCTGCATGCCTAGCTAAGACATAGTACATCAGTTGGTAATCCTTTGAAGACATTTGTAAACTCAACCAGACTGCACATGCAACTACACTGTCGTGGCTGACAATACATCANTTATGCCACCATGAGCACCAACTGCTGCTGGAAGCGTGGAGTGTGTCCATGTCTTGCTGCATGATGTTGGGGGAGGCATGCAAGCTGCTACTTATGTGCAAGCTACTACATGTGCATGCCCCCAACCACACTGGAGCCTACATATGGTATGGCAACACACCTGCAGAGGTTTTTATTGCTGCAAGGGCACAGGACACACATTGCTGTTCACATCATGTGAACATATGTTGACAGTAAGTGTGACAGCCATGACAATGTGAGCTGGACCGCAAGCAGCCACATGGGGATCTGCGAGCGGGAATGTGTCCTGATAGGGTTGCACGGCAAGCCGTTCAGCAATTGTGCTGGCTTTGCAGAAGTGTGAACTCCAGGCCTTGCAATTGACTCAGAATTTGTGAAGACATGTCTGCTGTTTGTTGGGGAGGTGTTGTGTTAGTGTCTGAAATGTTCAGCTTGCAGCTCAAGTGCTGCCTCGAGGGAAGCTTGAGGCTGCAAGCAGCAAGGATGCTGTACCAGCTGGAAGTTCTGCTGCTGCAGAAGGGCAGCAAGTCGGTAGGCGGACCTTTTATAGTGTCTGGCAGGTGTTTGCTGCTGTTATGGGCATCAATATGGCATGTCTGCCCTGCTGTTGCAAGCTTGAAATGCTCATCAGTACAAACATTTCATCCTTGTGAGTCTTGTGCCTCAAGGAGGTCTGGCACTGGCTTACTCAGCTGTGAATGTCCTGCAACATGGCACCTGTAGTGTGCGTGAACATGATCTAATTGGTTACGCAGTTGATTGGGCGGTTGCGCTTCAGCTCTGCTGCGACTTGCAAGCCCTGTTGCAGATTGGTAGAGGAACGACTATCTTCCTTGTCAGCAGCCAACTGTGACACCAAAATTGACTTGATCTAAGACTTGATTAAAAACTTAATCTATGTAATGCAGGATGATGCTGATGATGTGGAAGNTCTGCAGCACTCAGGCAGTCACAGCGCTGGTTTGCAATGTAGCTGTTGTCTCTGTACACACCACTAGTAGCTGCCATGTTGATGAGCTGCGCTGCCTCCCAACAGAAACCCCTTGTTGTAATGTCGAAGCAAAGCATACAACAAGCGGCGCCATAGTGTAGTTACTCATACTGTTTCAGAGCAAGAAGCCTCAATGCAGTACTCAGCATGCACTTAAGCATTTGATCTCGATAGATTAGCATGCAGTAGGGGCGGGGTGCATGTGCAGGGTGTACAGGAGCGTACCAGCAACACCTGGCAACACACACAGGTTCTTCCTGGAGGAGAGGCCCAGAGCCAGAATCTGTGGTACTGTCTGACCAGGGCCCAGAAAGTACCTACAGTGTCACTGGTGGTGTCCTTTTAGTTGCTTACATTATGAGCAGAGCAAGAGCAGCATATGCACATGTATGACAACAGCTATTGAACAGACCTTGCTCGATAGTCCACAAGTTCTTTGAGCTCCTGCAACACCTTCTCCATCTCAGGCACTGTGCGGGTGCAGTACACCAGCTTGCCAATCTCTGGATGCTCTAGCTGATAGGATGTAATGAGTGAGAGCAACGTTATGGTTTTGCCAGTTCCGGTGGGCATCTGCAGTCAGCACAACTTTATGTGACGATTGGCCACTCATTGCATGGGGACCTTGACAAAGATCAGGCAAGGGCCTTTGCGTACCTCCAGAAGCCCATGTCCCTTTGCATCAAGTGCGCGCTTGCACTCGAGCATATACTGGTACTGTTCTGGGTAGATGTACTCATATGGGAAGTACACAGACAGGCCTTCCAGGCTGAACTTCATCAGTAAAGTTCAACGGCCCCGGGTTGGGGCTCAAGTCCGATCTCTACATCTCTACCCCTGGAGTCCTAAGTTCGCAAACACAGCTTGATCAAGCTTGTTTGGCACAACACAAGCTGTGAACGCAATGCCGTTTGCCGCACCAAGGACTGCAACTTTGACCACACTGAGACAATGGTTTTTTTTGGCGCGAGGTACAGAGTTGCAACGGGGTTCCACGGCAGATGCATGCTGCGCAAAACGCCAGATGGACAGCATGCGCTCTGAAACCACGCCAGTTGACCGAGCACATGAATGAGTTTCGCCNCTATCATACCTTGCTTTGGCATGCAATGCAAGGGAGTTGTATTGTAATATTGCACTGAGACAGTTGCAATGGACGCAACTCATATGCTGCAAAACATCTTCCAGATGCAGAAGTAGCCCTGCAGCAGGCCCGCTGTATAGCTGGCTTGCCATAGTGGGCTGGTGTGGTAAACTTTTGCTGTGCGTGTTTGTATGGGCATATTGCAGGTCTACATTCCAGTATATACTTTGAGCTTGCAAAATCACAAGAGGACTGAGAGTGATGTCACAAACATCTTGATTGGAGTCAAACTGCAAATGAGCAGTCTGTGAGAGACACTGCCTGCGTCGCCTGAAAATGGCAGCACTGTGCTAACACAAACATTCCTGGCCAGATGGCTTGTCAAGCCTTGTGGGAGCAATTGACAGCGTATATGAAACGCATGTACCCCACATGCGCTGTACACATGCATGACGCATGATTCATGGCTTGTATTGAACAATGGTGAGACTTGTCATACACCTGTCTTGTTCCTAGGATTATGTTGCAGTGGGTCTTTGCATCAATGAGCACAGTCAGATCTGACAAAGCACAACACTCATACAGTTGCACACAAGATTAAGCATCACACTGGCGGCTGACCTGTGGTGCTCATTTGCAAACACAAAGAAGCGTTTGGTTTCAGAGGCACAGAGTGTGCGGAGTCTTTGGTGAATGCTTTGATTCCTGTGCTTCACCTCATCAAGCACCACGCTCATGATGATTACGTCAGTGATGGCTTGATGCTCCAGGAAATCCATCTGCACTCAGGCAGTGGAATCAGTCCCACGTTGCTATGTCATACCCGATTATGTACGCCACAAACGCATCACTGCAAAACTTGCACATGACTNCCTGAAGCCCTGAAAGCCACTGCAGCAGCTGTGACCCTGTTTCCATTTAGACACTTCGGCACAAGCCTCAACCCCTCCTAATGACTGACATGACAGTAGTCTTATCAGCAGGAATCCAAACACCCTTGAGAGCCTTTCACTGCAACATGCAACACGCGTGAGGGTCCCTGCAGCTGTCGGCCTGTGTGCACTTGTCTCTTGTACCTACTGATAATGTTGCTGTCATGGCACAGGTCTCATCAGCAGGCATCCACACACTCCAGAGACCCATGCACTGCACTACACGGGACCNAATGCAGCATAATTCAGTACCTGCCAGTAAAGGCTTGCCCAGTACCGCACAGTGGTGTGAAAGTGGGAGGTAGCCTTTCTGAACAAACCCTGCAGCTACAGGCATTATATGGTGAGCGTACAGCTGCTGATGTTGTGCCTGCAGGAACAAGGCAGACACNCTTACCAGTGAGTCACCAATGCTTGGGAGGGGATCAAAGCCCTGTGTGGGTGGGGTGGCAGAGTCAGAGCTCTGCACATCTGCTGCCTCTGTGGGCAGTGGCGCTGGGGTTAGTCATCCTCAGTAGCTTGTGGCACAGAGTCAGGTTGCCACTTGGCCTTTTGCCGCTGCTTCATGGCTCTCTGATTTGCAGCTTTGACAGCCAGCAGGATTAGGGCGCTGTGAAAGCTGCAAACAAGAGAGCCAAGAAGCAGCGATTGTTTGCATATATGACCATCATCCTGTTCCTGTCACACAGGCAGTTCAATTTTCCCATGCTGGGTATAATACAAGCAGCACCAACATATGAAGCATGACCTTGTACAGGGATGCAAGCTTGGCATGTGATGCACTGTGCTCAGGCATGCAACGTGGTCTGTATGTCAAGCACATGGCATGGACTGGTCAACATATGTCACAGCTTTATACATCCTCAACGTTGTATGATGTGACATATCCTCAACATATGTCACAGCTCCCGATATCCTTCACATTCAGCCTATCACTGAAATTTTGGTTCCAGTGAGGTATGTGCATGTGCAGTTGAGGCTCCTGCAGCTGTCAGTAGCCTGGAGCAGATCATTCAGAGCATGCAGCAAATCAAAGCTGCTGCCTCGGTCCAGGCCCCCAACCTTACCCCCAAGGCAACCCCCCTTTTTGCCCCTCCTGCCCGCCCACCAGCATCAATTGCAGCTCCACAGCCAGACTCACCTGCAAAGAGCATTGGGCAGCATGCAAGCCGCCAGCTGCCTGCTGCAGCAAGGTTGCAATCTGGTGCTACAACCACAGGACAGACTGACAATTGGGACAATGCCTCGGCTTCCATAGCAACTGCAACCGATATGACTCAGCAGCACAGAGCACAGCAGTCCCAACCACATGCTGCAGTCAAGGAACGCACAGTAAGCAAATGGGACAGACCAGGTGCTGCTGGCAAGCAGGCGTCTGATACAGTAGGGATGCAGGCAAGCCCCAGCAAGGCTGCTGGGGATGCAGTTGAGCCCCCAGCAGGTGATAGGCAGGATCAGGCAGACACAAGTGAAGCAAGGGCTAGCTTGGAGACAGAACTGCCCAAAGAGAGCAAAGCTCAGAAAGTGGATGAGGATACTGGGCAGAAGAGAAGTCGAGGGAAGGAGAAGGAGCCCAGCAAGGGGAAGCATAGGAAGGATAAACGACCTAGCAGGGATGAACGGCGTNGGAAAAGTGGCACTGAACAGGAGGGTCTGTCTGTCGCCGCTGCGAGGCATGTTTTCGCCCTCAACAATGCGCCGAATCTGAGGCTCAAAACCCATGTCAAGCATGCGATCTGCCTCATCAAGTGCAAGGTAATGCACATTCTCAAGGGAGACACGGGCACGCTCAATCAGGTCGCTAAGTCTGCCTGGGGTTGCCACCAGGATGTCACAGCCCTTCTCAATCTCTCGGAGCTGCACAGGCAGATCAAGCTTCAGTACATAGCAACAACGCTGAGAGCACAAGCATGACATTGCATAAAGATGTGCGGCATTGTTGCTTCTCCCATTGGCAACACACAAGGCTGTGCCGCAATTCATAGCTTCAGAGCCAGGTACACGCGTGCGCTGCATGTACACCATGGAACAATGACAGTAAGCATGCAAGACNACCTAATGCTGATGCCGTGCACTGTTGATGCTGATTTGTGGACCCTCGAGCCTGACTTGCCAAAGCTCCTGATACTGCTCAAGCAGGCTTTATATACCTTGTGAACGCCACCATTTCACACCTGCATCTCAGTTCAGCTAAGCTGCCACATGCCCTCAGACATTGTCAACCGTGTGCAGGAGCCATCAGTGATGTTGCAATTCGGAGGTATTCCAACAGCCCATCTGTGGGCGTGAGAGTCAAGGTGAATGTCATGCCACCACACCCTTTTTTGAGGTTTTGAGGTTCTCTGAATATAGATATGAACACAGATATGTAGATATAATATCTGTAGTAGCTGCTGCTGAGGCATGCCTATTAATTATAGTTTGAGTGTCATGTCATATCGTTGCTGATGGCATATTTGTCCATGACAGCGGCAGGATGGGGCATTTGCCATCTATTTGCAACTACAGTCACTTGTGTGTGCGCTATGATAATCAAAAGCTGCAGGATCAGTGCTATATAGATATACATGTCCAGCACCCTTGCTGCAGTCTGAACATGTGGCACTGAGTTGCTCTTTACCACTCAACCGCTGAATGCATGCAAGGCATGGCTCTTGACATTGCAGGTGGTGATTACATATGCAATAGGCACAGCGCTTGCTCTGGCAGGGTTTTGGGCATGCCCTAACCAGCCCACAGCCCAGTGGCTGGCAGTAGCCATCGTCGGCTTCTTCCTGTATGGGCCCCAGATGCTGATCGGGCTGTGTGGGGCTGAAGTGGTGTCTCCTTCTGCAGTGGGAGCCTCACAGGGCTTTTTGGGATGGATCTCCTACCTTGGTATGCCACTATGCCAGTGACCTGGTGTTGCAATGCCTATGCACGTGTCTGTGCCACTCTAGTCGTCAGGTGTTCAATCAGGGCTCAGACTGCTAGGAGGCTGGCCACCCAAATCACACGACAAATGTCTGCCGTATCTTGGACTTCTGTTCAGCATGCCAATCACCTGCGTCACACACAGTGACTGGTTGCATGTCTTAGAGTNCATTGAGGGATGCAGTATGCACTCCTGCAAAACCAGAATGTGTTCCATGAGCAAAGCCAATGCAATTTTTGGGGAAAGATAGGCACTCAGACAGAACAAAACAGAGCACAACAAAATGCAAAAGCATGCTACAATCACATGCAAGTGCTTTTGCAGTGAGACTGGTACAGTTGGTCAGTAGACACCCACATGCAGCGAAACATGTACAACTGTGTCATGCAGACAGGCACAAGCATTTTCTCAAGAGGAGGTGCAGCTGTCGGACATGTCTTGCAGAGATGTAAATCTATGTCATCAGCTCTGGCTATGGACTATGTCAACAAGTGGCAGCATGCCCGGCTTTTTGGAGATTTGCATAAGGCGTTCAGAATGCCACAAGCAGCATGTTGCACTGCATACTAGCTCACTTTGCTGCTCCAGCCCAGCGTGCATTACAGAGCTACTTCAAGATTATCGACTGAAGGCCTAGCGGGAGCTTGCTAGGGTGTTGTGCTGATATGAAGGTCAGATGCTTCACGCACAATGTCGCAGACAAGATGTGGCAGTGGGTCAGCCAACCTTGTGAGCGTCTTGCATTGCCAGGTTGTAGTCCAGCTCATCCTCAGAGCCATAGGGCTTCCTGACAGCACCACTGAGGCTCCCACAGTACAGGAAATCGATGGCAGCCCCCTGATGATCCAGCATGACTAAGGTTGTGGAAGGTCCCTGGCCACCAGGGCCCCAGACCACCACCATGAAGCGCCTATCCTCCAAGTACAGATCCTCCCTGTCCTTCACCTGCAGAATGAGGCAACAGTCACACAAGCTGTGTGCTACAGGGCTGATGTGATGCCATTCTGGATGTTGAGGGGTTTTTTGAAGTACATGGTGGCTATGTCCTGGACAGATGGCAGTAAGCCAGAACTGACATTGTAGGTGCACAAACAAGCATTCTATTGCCTTGAATACCTGCATCACTACTGTGCACCCATTGCCATGGTTGCTGTTATTTTGCTTGACCCATAAGGCATGTTCATATATGACCGTGTGGGCTATCATGTCATTATGCTCATATCACAAAACTGTGCTGCTGCCCAGACAATGCTATACCAGAGTGGTACCGCTACAATGCCACCGAATGAGGACTGCACAAGCACCTTGTGCTTCTGTTCCCTATATGGCACCTCTCTACTGTCCTTGTCGGGTTTCTGTACTGAACAGCCTGGAAAGTGACTGTGCAAGGCACCTAGCAGATGCAATGTCTACCACCTGATCATCGCCATGCAGACACAGTGCCTCAGCTTCGCACAGACATGTGAAGTCATGCTAGTCATCACTGCAAGGTTCAGGTGTACGTGACACCTAAACTGCTAAAATAACGCCAACGGACAGCTGTACAGGCCTTGTGAGATTCCTAGGAGCAAACTCTGCGCTGCCCAATCACACACCTGTCATGCATAGACAGACAGATGCACTGGCANTGAGAGTTGTGGTTGTGGTGTGTCAGAAGACACTGACTGTGAGGTCTGACCAGCTAGTGTGCAGCCACTGGCCATGGGGCCTGCTGGTCTGTCATGTAAGGGAATGCTGTCATCTGAGACTGCATCTGTTTGCTCTGCAGCGACATGGCAGCGTTTTGGATGCAAGAGAGGAAGCTGTACAAGCAGGCCAGTGATTTAGCACGGGCTGCAGTGGTGCAGTGTATGTCCAAGGCTGAGTGTGAGAGTACACACAGTTTGTTGAGGTCACCTTGAGCGGCAGGTTCTGTGTATAGGGAGGTCAACTGAGGCGGCTTGACTGTATCTGCCTGTTGATTGGCTGGAGTAGCAGTTTCTTGGGGATCAAAGCGTGACTTACGTAGCAGNTTCCCCATGGCATGCCTTTCTTTGCTCCAGATGCACCACTGCTGGCAGCACGCCCATCAGTGTCTGTGCTGTGCACATGCTTCTGCTTGTGTTTTACAAATGTCTCATGAGAATGGTCTGTGGCACAGGGGGGCTCAACAATGTTCAGAGACTTTGGTCGCCGGATTCAGCGGGATGTGAAGCGCCTGGTGGATGCAAGAGTCCCAGCCGGTGCCCAGCCTCTGGAAGTGAATGTGCTGACACATCCCATGCAAAGCTATGCTGTTTGGTTTGGTGGCAGTGTGCTTGGCATGATGCCTCAATTTGAAAGTGTGTGTCACAGCAGAGCTGATTATGAGGAGAGAGGCCCCAGCATCTGTCGATCCAATGCGGTGTTCAAGACAGTGTGATATATTGAAGTCCAGCATTGGGTCGTCGCAGTGCATCATCCGATGGTGATTGAGTATATGCTGCAGTGCAGATATTCAGATACTTACTGCAAGACCTGGTGCAACTGAGTGTCTGTGCAACTTAGTGTCTATACTCAGTCTGTGGGTACGCGTTGGCATTCAGAGCTAATGTAGGACATGTCTAGTAGTTACCTAGCATCGCCTGGCACACCTGTAAATTGGCACACCTGTAAACTACCACACCTGTAAATTATTAGTATTATTATTGCTGACCTTACTGTGTGCACGCAATCTCAAGTGTGCTCACCACACACACAAGTCATACAGCACCTGACATGAGGGGTGTATTCTCGCCCGCTGCACTCAGGTGGCATGCTACAGCATCCTGTGAGAGTACAGCTACTTTACGCTTGACTTGTTGCTATGCTGGCGTGGTTTGATAGCATTTGGGATGCAGCACCCCAACATATGGCAGCGATCNAGAGGGCTGCACATCAAGAGTCTGCCGTATGTCATCAACTACGACTTTCCCACAAACCTTGACACCTATGTACATCGAGTCGGCAGGACTGGTCGCCTAGCTACAGACGGACATGCGTACAGCTTTCTCACCAGGAACCTGGCACCACTTGCAAAGCCGCTGCTGAACCTGTTGAAGGTAAGCTTCTGATTTCAGCTTCAGCTTCATGTTAATCTTCACGTTTATGTTCATTGTTCATACAAATATTCAGAGCCAAACAGACAGCTTCAGCAATGCATCTGGCACCGGCAGGTTGCTGACCATAACCATTTTTCTAAGTTGCATGTTAAATAAAGCACAACAGCAACCCTTTTGCGAGTGTGTTGAGTGCTCCTGGACATACTTAGCAGCTGCGTGACAGCATCTCTTAGATGGTCTGCGGTATACATGAAAGCCTGTGTGAGTCCTGATTTCATATGCACACTTTCAGCATGTTTATCAGTCAATTGTTGACTTGCGACATCTGACTGCTGCATCCTGAGCTGGCAGCAACACGGCATCATGCTGGGAGTAAAGGCGATGTACAATGTCAAGAAACTCTTCGACATCAGAACGGTTCACCATAGCAAAGCCTTGCTTGGTGAACAGNGTTTTAACACAGTGCACATCAACAAGTGACACTGCTGAAGTGAGGGACTGCTGCAGATCCTCAACACCTCGAGCCCCTGACTTTGTATCAGCTGGTGCTAGACTACTAGCAGTTCATGCTTGTCAGCAGTGAACATGCATCCTACGTGTAGGTGCTGCCTACTGACATGGGTGATGTATGCCCAAGCACATGAGCGCACCAGCAACTTGCGGTTTGCTTATGCAAGCATACGGAGACTGCTGGGCTAGGCATCACAAGAACCAGTCTGTGTTGCCTACCTCTTTCATGGAGTGGTTCCACATCCTGTCAAACATGTGCGAATGTGTAGCCAGCACATGGCGATGGCTGGGAATCTGCCTGTCTTGTACAACCAGTGTCACATCGCTAAGATGTGGGTTGTTAAAGAGCTCTGCCACGCCCTGCAACATAGAGAGCACATGGCAGCATGGTGACATGATAGTGTAGATGTGCGATATGGACTTCCAGACAACATGGCTGGGCTGTAGCCAGGCTCCAAAACCAGATGGTTTTAGCCATCGGGATTCATCACGTTCTGTTGCGAGACCATACACAGCCTGCTAGATATGTATGGCCGTGGACTTGAATGATAAATAGATTGCACTTTGTATGCACAGCTTGAACGTACAGCATACAGCTACAAGGCGACAAGAAGGCCATTTGCCATGCAATATTCAAAATTCAAAACACAGCTTTCATTAGCCAGCATTATTTTGCGTGAGCCTAGNGTCTCTGGAAGGGTATCGGCCCGAATGTAGCAAGAAATGCCATTGTAAATGCTGCAGAGCTTGCAAGCTATGATCAGGTTGGCTGCTTGCCTCAACATGGCTCTCACGTAATCACAGAAGGGCTTGTGCCTACCCCAGGCTTTTCCTGTCGGTAGAACACGTAGACAGTGTCATGCTGTCTACCTGCTGTCCTTTTGCCTCAAGCTGCGCCCCAGATCTCCTCTGCTGAGGAACATATTTTGCGCTACTGCACCACAATTATGTGCACCCCTGTCAAGCTGAGGACATGCATGCACTGAACAGTCACTTCTGGTTACACCTCCAGATGGTTGGCAATCACAGCACATGCAGTAGTACATCACCAGCGAGGATGCCCATGTTTGACTTGTCATACAGGTCAAGGGNTACCTGCAGCTCTGGCATTGTTGCTGATGCAATATATAGACATGCACTCAGTCAGCTAGCGGGGTGGAGATCCAAACAGTGTGCTGACTCAGACTTGCCATTGGGTCCAGGCGAAGGCGCACTCTTGGTCCACTTGGCCAGGATGGTTATGAACCTTTAGATGGGTGCACTGAAGGAATGACAGCAGAGCAGATGCGTGCGCTACCCATTGTCATTGCTGAGAAGCGCAGTCACAGGAACGGTTCTGACGGTGAGGGGCGCTCTTGTCTCTCTGAATCAGCAGTGCTGATTTAAAGAGCCTCGTGACTATGTTCTGACACATGCTTGTGGTTGCAGGTCAAAAAAAGGGCAGTTCTGCCATCATTGTTGCCTTGACTGTGGCAGCGGCTCTGCTGAGCACCATCACAGAGTACGATGCCCTCCCAGCATGAGCATCACATTCTCTAGCTAAAGGCGTTGTGACTCACCTCTGCATGCCTGTTGAAAGGTGGCACAGGTGATCAATTCTGTTGGCTGGCCGAAGCGTATGATTATGTCTCTCTCTCAAATAGGGTGTGGTCCCGGAGCAATATTACAGGTTTTCGCTAAGCCAACTGGACTGATCACATGCGCGTCATATGGCAAGATTCCCAACTCTCTCTGGAACCTAGGTATTGCATTATGTGCATTCCTGGTCGAAGCAAACAAACCACCCACGGTCATGATTCTCGATGCAAACAAAGCAGCAATTGCAGACTCGGCGCGCAAATTTAGCAAAGCTGGGTCAATCACCGAGGGGATTTACGACTTACTGCCCCAGAATNGCTGGACAGCAACCATGCATGCCAAGCAATCAGCAAAGTCAATCTGCTTATTCCAGTTGCACACTGTACTGTACTGTACAAGAGCACATGTTGTTTGTTGCAGGCGATTTGCATCCAGTGTCATGCTTGTTACAGCTGCAACAGCTCCACTGCTACCTGTCCTCCATCGCTGTGGCTCCGCATTTGTGTCTTGCACAGCCTGCCCTGCGCTGAGATGCATTCCAGCTGATCTGCCAGATCAGTGCAGATAAGAAACACAGCTGCACTAATGTCCACATGCATAGTTGCATACCAGCACAGAATATGTAACGTGCGTAAGATGTTCNAATTCAGCGCTCTGCCAACTTTCCTCCACATGCTGGGGTGGCAGACTCAACCCTGCATGCATTGTATCGCATTGACACATGCCAAGGCATTAGAGCTGGGGTGCATGCGTTACGACTCCTTGGCAACTGCCGATGCATCAGAGCTGCTGTGCATCCAATGCCACTTCTTGGCAACTGTCAAGGCATCACAGCTGGCATGCATGCATGGTATTTTCTTGGCAACTGCCAAGGCATCCCATCAGAGCTGCCATGCATGCATGATGANATGTGCTGTGACACTCAGTGACAGTCACTCAACTCACCAAGTCTGAGCATGGCTGAGAGTAGCTCAACAAGCTTGAGTCTGAGTGAGCCTACTGGAGGTTTGAGCATGCCAAAGGGCGTCTCAACTGTCTGATCTCCATCTGTGACCTCCAGCTGACTGTTGATGGTGTCCATGTATGCCACAATGCTGTCAACGGCTGCTTCCTTCATTTGCCTATCAGCCTCATTGTCAGCAGGGGGTGAATCCGGCGGTGATGGGGATGAACTGGGTCCCCGGGGGGTAGAATAGGGGTTGGACACTGGCTGCTTTGGCGCTAACAGAGCAATGCATACATCAAGCGCTTGACACGAGACTAAGGCATGGCTGTTGAAAGCATGCTGAGTGAGTTGGTCCAGGAACGCTCTGTGAGACATGTTGCTGAGCAGGGGCGAGATCTGGCTGCGTGCTATGGCAGCTAGGACTGCTGCTGCATTCTTCTGGGCATCTTTAGCACTGCCACACCGCATCTGGTCCATGATCTGTTGAGTGACGTCTGTATGTCTGAGCCAGGCAAGCGTTTCTGGAGTGGCGTAGTTGCTGGAAAACTCTGCAGCGCCGACAATGAACACCATGACTTCTGCCATGGAAGTGGTTTCCAGGTGCCTTGCAAGCGAGGTCAGAACGTCCTCATGCNTGTAGTCTCCTCTACGTCTGCTGATGTGATCTTCTCACTGTCCAACTGGCTTTCAAAGTGCCGCAGTCAAGAGGCGGTGCTCACAGCTGTACTTTCTGTTCTTGCAGCAGCATTGATTGTTTGAGTGGCTGCACTGACAGCCGTTCTTTCGATAGTGATTGATGATAGATCTAACAATTCAATGCACATGAGCGTAGCACCTCCACAGACCCTTCACTGAAGCAGATCAGTGAGATTGACTTTGCATACAGAGCTTCTTGAGCTCCAAAGCAGAGCCGTTTGCAGACACCGAGTTTGCGCACAGGGCTGCACAGCAGGTCAGTGGTTAGCGACAGTGTCTAGCTCGAATCAGGTACTGCACTAGGTCAAACAACAAATGACGGTTGAGTGAACGCGTGCTGCCTGAAATATCTTGACGAATGTCATTCAGCGGACAATAGCAAAACACTTTGCTAACTTGTGTCCGGACGTTGGAGGCACCTACGTTGAGCATGTGTTGGCACATCAAAGACCAAGTCTCTCGCTGTTCTAAAATAAGAGCCACCTGGCCATTGAGCAAACAGTCTTCCACACTGTTTGGGCTTGACAGGTCTTGCAAGAACTGTTACCATAGAGTCACGTGGCATAGCTGTTCGGTGATTCACTACTGCGAGCTGCAAGGCAGCCCAGGAGTGTCGCAACGTGGGTGCACAAGTGCAGCCAAGGTGTAGCTTGACAATCTTCACAGGCAAGACACATTGACTGCAAATTACACCCCAACGTCACCAATAGATTGATGAATATAAAATGGGTAGAAAGAAATCAACACGTGTTGCTGACCGCTTCATGAAAACACCTGCAAGCTGAGCAGGAGCAGCGCATCAACAGGAGCACCAGCAGCAACGATCATGACAGCAGCTGACATATCGGCATTGTCGACAGCAGCAACGTGTAGCGGTCTTAGAAGACGGCCGACTGCAGGATGAAAGCAAAATGAGCTTGCAACCGTATAGCAGGAGTGATAAGTGACAGTACCAGAGAATTTCATATACTTTTGGATGATTTGGCGACAACTACCTGTTGAAACTTGTCAGCTGAGTTGGTGAGTCAAATTTGGCTTTGGCCGTAGGCTGAGATGTAAGGTTGACAATGACTTTTTTCATGTCACAATGGATCTCTTCTTTGAAGCCCAACAAGTCTTCAAACAACAATCGCTACTGAGACAACAGCAAATCGCAAAATCTGCTGGTGTTCGTCAGTACTGCCCGTGTTACTTGCCGCNCAGAAGCTGTTGTATGGGACAGACCGGATTTGTAGTAGGCAGATTTATGAACAAGCTATATACTCACTGCACTCCACTGCATATTGTGCACACAAATATCTGCAGCTCCCCCACAACATATTGCGGGCCCTACACCGAACATCAATAGCATGTGACGGTTGTTTGACCGTGAGCGAGGGGTCATATGCACCCAACACCAGAAACGCAAGCGCCACACGATAATGCTCACCAGCGTGTCGCAATTCATGCACCGCTTGTTGTCAGGAATCCTCAGCAGGCTCTTGAGTATTTTCTCATGTTTAGCGTCGAGCGCTTTCGACATCTTGCCCTAGTTCAAAACCAGGTTGATGGGCAGCACCGAGCTTCTGCCCAAGCAGTAGATAGGCCAGGCACGGTGTGACTGACCGACTTCAAGTCGCTCAAGTCGTCAAGGATTCTTCGAGCCGGCAGCCAGCCGGAACGATCGTACTGATTAAGCATCAGGCATTTGGCAAACTACACCCCAACGAACATCATCATCACGTAAACGAGCCTGCATCCCCGAAACCAGCTCCTTCGGTTCAAACAGACTGCTTGTTCTTCGACTGTTGAGCGGCCGGCATTCTGAATATCATGCAGAATGAGTCGTCGACCAAACGACATCGCGACGATGGCGATCAGGAAACGCGGCGCAAGAAAAAGTCAGTCCTGAGTTTGAGTACTGTTAACTGCGTGCCGCAACGGTCGTCGTCTGCGACGTTGCTCATGCATTACAATACCTACTGGATTTTGCAGGCGTGCACGCCTTATTGCAGCCAGGGCCCAGCTACCTGTCTGGACCACCAGGCAAAGTGTAGTGCAGCATATCAAAGAAAATGATGTTGTGGTTATTGTTGGTGAGACTGGAAGTGGGAAAACCACTCAGATACCCCAGCTACTGCTGCGGGCTGGCTTAGCATCCCAAAGGTGCATTGCATGCACTCAGCCTCGCAGGGTAGCAGCAATCACCGTAGCTCGCAGAGTTGCTGAAGAGCTGCCGTGCTCTCTGGGTCAAGACGTACGACTAGCTCCTTGAATGCTGCCTTGCACCACACATGGAATTTGCAATGAGCAACACATCCTTGCAGGTGGGATATTCTGTACGATTTGATGACAAATCTTGTGCAAGCACCAAGATCCGATACATGACAGATGGAATGCTGCTCAGAGAGGCCCTGCATGATGCTGATCTTAGCAGATATCAGGTATCAGATGATTTCTGTGTTGGTATGTTCCTATGCATGCACTGACATTTTGCTGCAGCCTTGCCTTACATTCAGGTGATCATTCTGGATGAAGCACATGAGCGCACTGTGCAAACAGATGTATTGTTGGGGTTGCTCAAGAGCATCAAGGTACAGCAGGCTGCAAAATCAAGCTGCAATGCAAGTATGCCAGGTAGATTTAGGCCCCTATCTCGTATGATCAGTACAATTTGATGCATAGGCTAAACGCGGCAGTTCCTTGAAGCTGGTGATCATGTCAGCGACTCTGGATGCTGCTGCTTTTGCTGACTTCTTCGGTGGCACCAAGATCATCTACATCCAGGTAACAGCAAGCTCTTCAGCCAGCACTTGGCAGATGCCCATGATCACTAAACCAGCGACCTGACTGCAAATCTGTCGTGTGTCATACTGAAGTATAACAGTGTCAGCATTAGCACTGAGCCTTGAACTCGCCAGACATCATGCAGCGAGCTTGACAAAGCATTGGAATGTTGTGCAGGGCAGGCAGCATCCTGTAGAGCTGCTGTACGCTGCTCTGCCTCAGGACAGCTACTTAGATGCTGCCTTGAACACCATCCTGCAGATCCACCTTGAGCAAGAGCCTGGAGATGTGCTTGTTTTCCTCACAGGCCAAGAGGAAATTGACTCAATGCAGCAGCTGCTCAGACACAGGTACGAGCATTACATGCTCTCCAAGAGCATTTCCTTGGGCAAGCTGAGAGTTCACCGCATTTGCTGCAATTCTCTGGCCAGCCCTAGCAACTGTTAAGTCAGTCGCTTGCATGAATTGACAACCTTCAAGTTCCTCTGGCTGCAAGCGTCACCAGCTGATGGACAATGGGCACTGTGAAGTCTTGACACATGTAGTCTGTTCACAGCATGTGCACAGTGCAGATCCTGTGAATGCCTCGTTTGCAGGCTGGAGCATGTTGCAGCATTGCAGGCATGCCCTATACAGTTGGTACCGCTGCCCCTGTATGCTGCACTACCGCCAGATGAACAGCTGAAAGCCTTCCAGCCCGCACTCCCTGCCACACGTAAGGTAAAAACTCTGTCCGCCTTGTCTTGCATCATGGCAGTGGCTGTACAAGATACACTGCTGCCACAGCACATCCACATGTGTGAAGGTTGCAAATCCGTTTCTAGGTTGGCTTGATGCAGAGCCATCTTGTCACCTGTGCCTCGTCATTTTGTATGGTACATGGCAGTTACTGATGTGCATTTTGGTCCTTTGCAGGTAATTCTATCCACAAACATTGCAGAAACATCTGTGACGGTGCCGGGTGTGCGGTATGTGGTGGACACTGGCTTTGTGAAGGCCCGAGCCTACAGCGGCAAGGCAGCAGCAGAGTGCCTGCAAGTGGTGCCTGTCTGCCTCTCATGTAGTCGCAAATGAGCCCAGCTTTTGAGCATGCCCCTGCTGAGGTTGGGGTTGCATGCCGTAGGAATTTTGCCTAGCAGCGCTAGGCCCTCTGCCTGTAAGCCCTTGCTTTTGATAAATGCTGCGTCACTGCATGAGGGGAATGTCTAACATCCAGCCTCAGCTCTGGAAACGACAACTTGCGATGATTGGCATGCAGAAATCTGTTTCGGCGTGCTTGTCATGCACTCATGCCGTTGCAATCAGCTCAAACGTCCAGTGGCACGTACCATTTAGCAGACCTGACACTGCGCGACATCAGGTTTGTAGATGTTGAAATTGCATGCTGTGCAGGACTTAGTGCTGATGACGATGTGTTTGAACTGATCAAACAAGAAGTGCAGAGGGATGTGGTTGGTCGCAAGCGTTCAGCTCCAGGTACGCGCTTGTCAGTATTGCATACGCATACCATCAACAATCTGCAGCATATCCAAGCTTGGACTTTGCCCTGCATGGTAAAATTTACTCAAAAGAGCAGGTGAACCTCGATTCTGAGCAAACCCGTCCCTTTCCTTACATCAGTACATAACAGGCTGTAGCCATGTGGTGTTGCATTCCAGAGCCATGCCAACAATTGTACTGCTGCTATGCATTGCCAGCAAACAAAAGCAGCAATCTGCTATAATGCAGATTCTGAAATACTTTCATTGGGCGTATCTCACACAGCTTAGTGCCTCCTTGTTGCACCACCTGATGCTGACAGGCCCATTGCATCCCTGTTGTTGGTCAATTCCTATAGACAGGCTCAATCTTCACAGAGAAACCATCACAGAGCTGCGCTGCAATGCCTGGCGCAACGTGCGNCACAGCACAGCACAGCACAGCATGGCAGATGCCCTGGTGGTCAGTTTCGTTCAGGGACAGCACGTATTGTACACTTTTCCTCCTGCATGAGCTGTGCAAAATGCATAACATACTGCAGCAGAGTGCAGGCCAGACAAGCAGTCAGTACAAGGCTGAGCATGACCTAAGGCTATCCCAGCGCACAAGGCTCTGAACTTCCTGGAAGTTGGCCACCACTTCTCGGCGGCCTGCCACCTTGTACATCTTCTCATACATTTGAGCTGCACACAGGTGCTTAATTTAGCTCACCCATCAGCAACAGTCTTGATGCAAGCCAAAATGTCAACCCATATGCGTACCGGTGCTTGCTATGTTTCTGCACGCGCATTGTTCTGCTGAGATGTAAGGAAGCTACAAACACATATGTGTGACTTGATGCTGCAAGGGACCTGACATGAGCAAGTTGCAACAGGCTCTGCAGCAGCCGATTATGGAATGTGCAATCGACAGGTGGGTCTAAGTGTGTCTGGTCGTGAGGTGAGAGTCAGCTGTGACTCACCAACGTTCTGACACCCGCTGCCCTTGGCAGTAATGAATNCCATGCACTTGGCTTGCTGGCAGGCATAGTGTGATGCTAGTGTGTGCACAACACTTGACTGAACAATACTGCGGCAGAGTTCAGAACACAGCACGCCAGCCACATTGCTCTGCAGTGCTCTTGTCATGCACACCTCGTATCGCCAGGCTTGCGGACGACACACATATGCATGTATCTATTTTGAGGTCTTGAGACAATGATGTCCAGCTATGCGTACACAGGGGGCTAGACAGCAGGACTCACCACAGGGACAGTATGAGGCAGAAGCGCTCTCAAAGTCACAAAGTCCAGCTGCAAAAGCTGCCAGATCTGCTTCAGATGTGTGCACGGTGCCATCAGGACTACTGTGAGCAATTGCCACAAACTGCACCTGGATACACTTCTCTGCAGCGTACTGCACTCAGGCGCACATACCTTCAGCTTACATGTCGCGCGCTCAACGCACGACAATGGTCCAATCAACAGAAAGCATCATCACCTGCAGAACCTTGGCAAAAGCTCCTGCAGACTGAAATGCATGCCCGATAATGGTCAATGATCTGTGAACTTTGGCTAATGTCTTGTCTGTGGCCATGTGCTCCACCAAAGATTTGACAGCCAGAGCTGCAGGGACAACAGTCAGCTTGCTGCAACTCCTGCACCATAGCAGCAGCCAGACGATGCNCATGAGCTGTGCTGCTATGCATGCTGTGCTCATGCCATGTTCTGCTTGTTAGATTCACTGCAGGTTAGATTCACTGCAGCACAGCTGCCACAAATCATACGTACCACAAGCGCCAATGCACTTAGCACGTTCCTGTTGTGCTTTGTGTTTGGAGTGGCGGCCTGGTACCCTCCATATTGTGGCAGCAAGTATGGTGTAGAGCAGGTACCTGTCTCTCAACCACCGCTCGCATCTTGGCAGTCTCAGCCGCCATTTCTGCTCTGAAAAGCTCCAGCTGAGCAGTGGCAGCCTGCCGTGCAGCTAGCATTGCATTCCCGCCACTCATGTCACCAAATCCACCAGCTGCACCTGAGCATGATGAGCACATGCTTCTATGCAGCGGTATCAGGCTTATGTGAGTCCTGAGAAGCTCTAAATGATGTCGCCAGGATGGGTTTTGCAGACGGTGTGATAAGCTGCATTTTGTTGTATGGCCCCCCACCCCCAGCTGGGTAATTGGGAGATGTGGGTTGAGATTTAGGCAGACCCTACCAACCCCAAACCCTTGGCAGTCAATATGACATGTTCAACGTCATGCTGCCAAGGCTGCCTCTGGTCTATGTGGTGCATGTACCCAGCTCCGGGGATTGACTTGTTCAAGCTTGTGCAGACACATGAGCNAGCACTTCAATAATGAATGGTGCTGCAGCGGAGTGTTGTAACGACTGACTGTTATTAGCTAGCTTTGCTAGCACAGTGCTAAGAACATGCGGCCTGAAGTTGGTCTTTGCTGTCAGTCACAAAGGAATCGTGTGTAGTCATTCAATGCAACATTAAACTTCAGACCACGCGACTCCATGCAGTGTGCTGTCAGACGTGGCATCAGAAAGCGTTCATCCAGCGCACACTTGATGTGATGCTGCGCTCAGCCATGTCCCTGGCATCACTAGGTGGGTAAGCAGCAGGGATGCTATCCTGAAGGTTATGAGCATCTTGCAGCGCTGCAGATCCCGCAAACTTCTGCAGAAACTCGTCTAGGGCCTCAATGTTGCCCTGAGAAGCTTGTTCTTCAAGCGCCTGCAGTCACACTGACAGTGTTGAAGTGCAGTATACACTACACACAATGAAACTTACTCTCATGTTGCAAGTTACAGCTGCCATCAATGTACAGGCTACCGCCGTACAGACATGGATGCAGCATGCATTTGCTTCTTGGCTGCTGTCAGCACCATATCTTACTCCTAAGCAGTCATGTGTACATCTGTGATGTGTTTGTATGCTGAATACAGCCTGCCAATGTCACAAAGAGACACAATATGTATACACCCTGCCGACGCCACAAAGGGACATGATATGCATACAGCCTGCCAACATCACAAAGGGATACGATATGCATACAGCCTGCTTGCCTGCAAAGCTTGCAGTTTGCTTTGATTCTGGCTGAATAGAAAGTCCACATCAGTCAAAGGAGTGGCAGCCCCGCCCTGTCCTCTTAATGGCACANGTGACCGTCCACCTCAATGACATATGGGTGGAAGCAATTGAGGTTGTGCCTCAATAATTTGTCTATGCACCAGTGCTCTTGACGTATGAGAGACTATGAGAGTGAACACAGCTAAATATGTCCAAGCATCTCAAATGTTAGAATTGCCATGTTTGACGAATGCNTCCTTGTGCATAGCTTACTGGGGCTTGAGGGAGCTCAACAGATGCCGTTCTGGCTGTGGATGACATTCCCATTGGCATCATGGGCTCGCTTGAAGGTTGCCTGCCCCCAAGCTTTGCCGGCACTATTGCTATAAACTGTCTGAAGCTGTCACGAGTGGGCAAAGACTTGGTGACATGATGCTTGCTCCGTAGCAACCAAACTTTTGCTGACTCCTGATATCCGTGAATGATGTGCCATACAAACACTGCACATGACATGCGGTTCTATCATACTGCCTACTCCGAGCTATACACAAATCTCTTCTGGGAGTGTGCAGAAGGCTATGAGCAGTTACAACACCTGTGCTGGGGTCCACTACAAGTTCCCAGTACTGGGACTGCAGCTTGAGGGGCTCTGTAGGGTCATGCTCCTGGTAGCCCTCCAAGCATGGCAGCTCGTGATGCCTCTGCAACTCAGCGCTCAAATGTTGCAGATCTTCCAACAGTCCTGAATTCTGACTCAACTGCAGGTATGGGGCTTGTGTCCCTGCACACTATGCCATCAGGTCATTGACACCCATTTGCTAACTTATGAGCCAAGCAGGTGGCGTCATCTCTATTGTGCCTGCCACCTGCCAAGCCCAAACGACAGATTGCATCCGCAGTGCTGCATATGCAATAGACCATGCTGAGCCACTGTGTCAATGCAGCTGTCATGTGAAGTAATCATCCAGCTGCCAGTACAGNAGTTGTTTGCCAGCAATTGCAAGCATGCTTGGGCACTTGCTCTTATGCGCTATGCATGTCTACCGTCACTTCGCGTTTGACACTAGGGTGTACCTGGTGAAGTGTGCATGCTGTGTGTACATGTGCGCGCTACAAGAAGGGATTAGAAGCCAGCAGGTCTGGGCCACATGTGGTATACTAAATGACTGCTTTATGCAGCTTTCCAACTTGCACATCATCATGATCATTATGCTGTCCGATGTTGCTTCGCAAACAATGGCAGGTACAGTGTTGCAAACCTGGACATGTTCAAGCTGTACTGTCTTGGCCATGCACCTGCGAATCTCACTCAGCGAATCGCTCACTGAAGGCATACAAATACTTTGTACATCTTGTCGCCTAGAATGCAACATGCTTTTGAACCTTGCATTGTCTGTGGGCCATACGCTACTTGAATTCGGCATCAACCCAGCACACAGCAGATACACAAACCACCACGCATGCAGCTAGGCGCATCTTGCAGCATAGCTTGCTGAACGACAGGCCACAACACCCAGTCTTGTACACCAAATGGCCTGAACTGTGGGCAAGCAAGGGCTTGCATGATTTTCCACTGTGCTGCCATGGTTTCAGGAATTCATAACATACTTCGCTCCAAACACACCAAGCATACAGGGCACATCACTTTGATGTCCTGATGCGTTTGAACTGTAACTTTGCGCCAGTCTGTGCAGCCTGCCCAAGTGTCCTTGAATACTCTTCAGCACAGCCTGTGTCTGCAGGATTTGCAACTGACTGCAGCTGCCTTTGCTGTTGTGGTTGTAAATGCACTGGCATGGTCAGCCTGGACTTATGACGAGCATGCTGCGGTGCAGCTGCAACAACAGGGGCTGCAGGTAATGTGATTTGTGGCTTGCTAGTGACCTGCAATCAAAGTTAGCATCATACTTGCTCAATGATATNCCCATGTACGCAGCATGCTGCATCATGTTAACAAGGTTCAACTCACTATGTTACCTGAGACATTGACAAAAGTGCATAAGTCAATGCAGTTCCTGAGTCACCAAGCAGAAATGCCGCCAGACCATGACACTCCAAATTGGTCCTTGCTTGCAGAGCACAGGCTATCAGTGTTCTGCTCAAGGACACAGCCCGTCTTCAACAGGAAAGAACAGCATTTGCAAGCAAGCGGAAAGTCTACAAAGGCTTTTCCAATGAGCAGATTGGCAGAGACGCTCTGCAAAGGAGACACTCAGCTGACTACATGAAGCGACAGTTCTCGTTTGGCAATAGGGTATGTCACATTCTTTCGTTCAGCAGACTCAACCAGTAGCGTCATCACTAATGTGGTGATCGTGCCCTTCAAAGTCAGATTCAGCTCTGCATGTCTTCTCACTACGGGCTTTTCATGGGATTGAAACACGCCCACAAAAGCTGTAAGTCTGCCACTTGTCAGCAAAACGCTGCATGCATGCCATTGTGGCATGATACATTCCACAAACCATCACAAACAGTAGCTTTGACACACAAGTCAGTAGCAGACAACGTATGCAGTTTGGTTTCATAGTGCATTTTGTGTGCAGGCCAATCAGGGATCATCAGGGAATANGATTATAGCAATCTGCCTTTGCCTCCTGCTCTTCCAGCCCTTGCATGGATTACATGTGGCACTACACTTTTGCCTGATTCCGCAGCTTGTAGAAGAGTAATTGTGCATTTGCTACAACAGTATGATGCTGCTCACATGTTGCACATCTTGCCCCACATTGTTATCTGAAAACACGAAGTACGCATCTGGTGTGATGACCTGATGTGCATGCACACAGCTACCAAGTCATACACCACACCCTGCAATGTTGCAGGGGGTGGTGATGATCTGATAGCTGTGCGCATGCACATCAGTCGACGATCGCAACGCCGCACAGCTTCCGGCTGCGCAAGCGATCATGGAGATGACTCCAGGCACCCTGCGCAACATTTGCAAGGAAACAAAGCTGTATAAAACCCCATCGCTCAATGACAAGCTTTACTTGCACTTCAAAGGCTTCCAACAGATCGCAAATCTAGAGCCATACACCGGTCTTAAGGCACTCTTTCTCGAAGGCAATGCCCTGGAGTCACTTGAAGGCCTACCTGCATTGCCTGAGCTCAAGTGTTTGTAAGCAATAATAGCTGCTGTTCTGAAACGCCTGCACCGCACCCTGTAACACGCGCAGCATCGTATGCAGGTACGTACAGCAGAACATCATCAGCAATCTCAGTGGACTTGAGGTTTTGCCAGAGCTGGATACCCTAAACATCAGTAACAACCGGCTATGTGACCTCACAAACATTTCAGACTGCAACACCTTGCAGACTCTAGTATGCACACGTAACAAGCTTAAAACCACAGAGTCTGTGGCAGAGCTAAAAAAGTGCACGAGCCTGCAAACGTTAGATCTGCAGCACAATGAACTAGATGATCCAGAGGTCTTGGACACCATCAAAGAGCTGCCGGACTTGCGCTGCTTATATCTGAGCGGGAACCCTCTGGTCACCAAGATCAAGAACTACCGTAAGACAGNGGTCCACCTCATCCTCAGCCTATGCCGCCAGTTTGAGGAAGCCTTTGGCAAGGCTGTAGACGGCGGCAAGGGAGGTGGAGAGCAGATTCTCAGAGTGTTTGAGGAGCGCCTGGGTCAGAACATTCAGTCACTGGCTTTCAAAAAGGTTAGCACAGATGTTTGCACTGCTTGCTTGCACTGCATCAGCCAACACACCGCCTGCAAGGTGTAGTCCAGCTCAAGCATCCAGCACATCATTACATTACTGGGGAAGTCAGCTTGCATTGTCTGCGATAGAAAGCCTTGCTGGTGCTACAGCCACACAGCAGGCTCTTGCAGGTAAGCAACCCCACAGTGTTGATGTCACAAGTCCCCTTGCGTGACGAGGTGGCTCTTGATCAGAGCCTGATGCCAAGCAATGTGTAAGACTGCTTCGCACATCATGTATTCAGTCAGGCTCCTGCACCTCTCCTGCGTTTGATATCTGAGCAGGGGCAAAAGCCCGCAGTATGATGGTTACTAGCCAATCAGCCAATCAGGAATCAGTGTGCTAGGGCATTTAGGCTACCCTTTCAAAGACACATGATGTGTTGGGGCCACTCAGTTTCCAAGGCCGCAACTCGCAAAGCATGAGTGTGCGGGTGCAATGTCACTGGCAAAACAGATTCTTGGACAATTGGTCATACATGTTGTATGGCACATTGCATTTGACTGACAACATTTCCCAATACTATATAAGATTGCAATTTGTTGAATTCAGCAGCTAACTCACAAAGCTGTGCTGTCTGGNACAGATTGTTTTGGAGCCCGACTCTTTTCAGGTCTAGGTGAGCGAGTCAGATTTGTTGGCATGTCAGGCCAGCGCACTAGGGCGTGCTGACAAAGCATAGACACACTCTTTCAGGCACCAAGCCAACATCCTTGGTACTGAATAGAATGCTGTAGTCGAGGTTGACGTAGCTACAGCAAACATGTATGTGTACCAGTTGACTGCCACTGAGACACCTCTGCTGATGATGTGGCACACTGACGGATTGAATGACACGATGTGAATACAGGCAGCCCTGGCAGACACTTGCTGTCTCAAAGTCCCAATGTCAGCAGGGATCAGCGCTCAACTGGCCATAGCTTTTCTGAAGTTTCTAACACAACCACAAAGGCACCTTTCTGCTACCTATGGTGCAACCTGGTACTGGTGCTTGACAATGACACGTGAGCAGCCTGGGGAATGTTGCATATGATGTGAATGTTTGAATGGCAAGTGGCTCACCTAAAGTGACTTGTGGCACATGGTGGTGCACCTTGGCTGAGTCAGCCTCATACACTCCAGGGCCAAGACCTGAATCAGGTGTCTTGAGGTTGCGAGCCATAGCTTTGACCCTCGTGGACTCATCATTGCCTTCCAAGAGAAAGGGGCCATCAACATCCTAGACAGCACTTATGGCATCATTTCAGCCACAGCATGACAAGCAGAAATGTCACAGAAATTGCTAATTCTGTCGCTACCAGCACCTGCTGCTCACAGGTTGTGAGATGACCCAGAGGAGAAGTCCATGGTACTTCCGAGCTTAAAAACAAGGCTGTGTATGTGTGCTTGAGACCCTTAAAACCCTGGTCAATGACACTGAAACTTCATTGATTAACATTGATTAACATTGATTAAAAGTACATTGCAAACATCTACAACATCTGCATGGCAGGCAGACAGAAGGCAAGTGCAACAACAACAAAGCCAGCCTGCTTCAAAGATGTAACAAAGCTGACCGCTCAGGAATTGGAACACATAGAAAAGAGCCATCAGTAAGCTCAGCACATAACAGCACCTTGCTTGCGTTTGCNGGGGCGCTTGCGTCGTTATCGTCAGTGCTTCCCGAGCACAGACCTGGTTTGACCTGCAGGCCTTGTTCCCAGATGGCCGCATTGAGGAGTTTATTGAGGCACAGAGCGTCTCAGCAGAACTGATGGCAGAACCAGCAGTAGCTGTCAGCATTGCATCAGCAATGGCACACTTCCACTTCAGCATGCTGAAGCATTTCACCACGCTGGACCACTTACCCTCCTGCATGAGCCCCATAGCGCAGCTCTGGGACAGGCTGCGGGAGTGGGTCAAGATTGGCCGAGATCTGTACAGTTCTGAAGATCTGGCCCAGTACCAGCTGGAAAACGTTGCTGATGAGGTCAACATCTACCGGCTGACAGCTTCTTTGTTAAACCNGCTGCACATTATGCTGTGACTGCTGCTGATGCTCTTGCCACTGCTCTTCCTGCTGCTGAGGCTCTTGCCACTGCTGTTGCTGCTAATGAGTGCTGCACAATGTGCACGTGCACACGATGACAGATCTCAAGCTAACATCTAGCTTGAAGTGCTGCCCTGGACTGAATCCATACACAACCCATGTCTGATTGTGTAGTCATTGACATGTGTTGCATACGACATGTCTGATGCCCCAAATGCCTCCAGCCTGTAGCATTGGCAGGCTGGGATGTTGGCATACGGTAAGGACCACACCTGCCACTGCGCTGCATTGTATACTGGCAGTACAGGCAGTATACACAAACACAGCATTGCCACACTTCTTGTTCTCATCGCAGGCTTGCAGCATATGGGTAACCTCCTTGNCCTGGGTCTCCATGTCCAAAGGCCTGCTGGGCTCTACAACTGCAGGCTGGAAAGCTGTGCCTGCTTGATTGCCTGTAGCAACGATGTCAGAAGGCAACAGAGAGTGGCTGCCAGGAGAGCCATCATCAATGAGGACAGCGGCTGATAGTGCACCATCCTTGTGAGCTGGCACAATCTTTGGGAGAGTGTTTGCAAACTGTGGAGGGGAGATTGCCTTGTCTGCCTGCAATCACCAGTGAAAGATCAATAGGTCGTGCAAGATAAGCTTTTGGTCTGCTGCCATCTGTAGTCAGTAGATGTACAGCTTTATTATGTGAAGAGACGGCGCAGCACAAGTCAGATGTATGCATATGTTGTAAGCAGTTGTATGCCAGATACATGGTGAATGTAACAGATCGTTATCGTCAAGCGCCTGTTGCTTCAACGTTGCTGCAGTCTACGTCACATACTACACTGGCAGTTGCATAAACACATGAACACCCATGATGCTGCAGATTGGTATGTTTGTGATGCATAATCACAAAATGCCTGCTGCATGCATGCTATTTGCGGGCAGAAAAGTGACCACGCATCAGTCATTCAGAAATCTTGCTCTGCTGTGTGTAGGTTGATGGGTGACACAGGAGCTGCAGCTTCAGAAAGCACCAGCAATACGGAACCTACTGTGTCTCAGCCAGCAGTCGTGAATGGCTCTACATGAAGAAAAAGGCTTTGCCCTTACGTTTGGAACCTCTTGAGGACTGCATGCTGTTGAGGAAAGTTGACACCACATTACTGCCTTCACCAAGCTGCAAGCATGTCAACTAATGTAGGTATGTAACAAGAGACCCTGGATAAATTTCTAGTGCCTCGTATCAGGCAGGCCCTATGCCGGCTTCAAATCCGCACTCATATAGATTACAGGTTTCAAGATGTAGCGATGAACATAGACTGCTCTTCTAAAGTTTGAGCTGACCGAGACAAAGTGAGAAGTGCCAAGTTCAGAACTACTATGTCAGTGCGTGCAAGTACACCAGGGTCTGGCACATTGGAGAACATTTATGCTGATGTCAATGATGCCTTGACCCCACATGNCAGCCGCACAGGCTGTTGCAGACCTGCAGGACAAGCCTGAGCCCTGGTGCGGCATCATCCCTGGCCAAGAGCCCCAAGCCAAGCACGACGAAGGTGAGCGTTGGTGATGTATTTGCAATATGTACTGTAGAAAAGCAATTTGTTTCTATAGCACATTGCTTGTTGTAGTCACACAAGGCTTGCCTTTACCAGCAGTGAGCCCTTTTGATACGTTACAGCATTGGTTGGAAAGGTCAGGATGTCAGGAGATGGGTCAAGCCAGTCCCTGATGGGCTTTCAGCTGTGCAGGAAATGCTTGCAAAAGACATGCCATGGAAGAAGCCAGCTCCAGAGGCTCAAGCAGCATTGTGTGCTGTCATGTGAATGCTATCAGACCACACAAGCCATGCTTGACTCTGCTCTGCATTCCTTGCCAGGGCAGTATTCCTTGCCAGGGCAGTACGCGTGAACAATTTTTGCATGTCACACCATCTGCTCCATATGGACTGCAGATGCAGCGATACCAGAGTCACCTAGCCAGGGCAGGGCAGCTTCAGGAGCAGGTGCAAGGGCAGGGCACTTGGGAGCCTTCTTCAGCCAGGTCCGAGATGCTGCCAGCAAGGTACTGGGTGGCAATGCTGCCAAGTTGGCGCCACTTGCTTGTATTGCTGTCACTGTCTCCGCTACTGTGTTGTCTTTGATGTTGCTGCTGCTTGCCCTAATGGACAGTCACAGCACTATTGCTTGTACTGTTGCTGCTAGCCTTGTAGCTGCATGTGGCGCTGAATGTGGCAATCTTTGCCCTTGAATGCGAGCCAGCATCTGCGGCCGCACCCATGCATTTTCCCATGTATGCTGTAATGGTTGATGCTCTGTGCTTGGAGTTGATTGCTTGAGATGGCAGTGATGATTCATGTTGACAGAAGTGCCAGTGCATGCCAGGTGGTGGAAGAAGGAGGCGCGGGCATGGCTAATGTCAGCAAGACTCTGGCTCTTGATAAACTGGGCAAGCGACTACCCTTTGGTGAGGGCCATTCTATAGAGTTCACCTTGCTTACGCTACTCCTGCCTTTTCAAGTTGGAACCTGGTGCGTATNCACGCTGTTGCAGATGTTTGCTGGGCATGGGGACTGTCCCACTTGGGCACATGTCCTGGATATAGCGCAAGCATTCATGTCTGGGTGCTGCATGTGGAAGATTGCCCACCGCCTGTGCCCTTCAAAGTGCGTGCTTGCTCCTGTGTCAGCTTATCCAGAATAAGAGGAGAGCTTACAAATGTGGTCCAAAGTGATGCTGCCTTGTAGTCAGACTTAGTAAGACACGAAGCATGACATTGCCGTAAGGGCCTTTGAACAGATGTCTGTGCGCGTGTCAGGCCACGCTTCATTGTGTCAGACTCAACTTCTCCAGTAAGCTGCTTGTGCTTGCCAATGCAGAACCAAACCTGCATGTACAGTTTCACTGCCCTGACACAGTGCTGCCAGTTTGGCCCAACCCAGAACTCATTCCACACTTTGATGTGTGAGATTGGTATGTGTGTGCAGCATACGGTTCTGGGTGGATTTTATGGCCTGGTTCCCATTTGACTGGATTGTGCTGTGGATTGAGGACCCTTCAATATCTGACAACTTCCATCGCTGGCTGGGCTTACTCACTCTATTGCGAATGGTACGCCTGTCAGGCCTCACATGCTGTCTCAATCTGAACTGCATGTTTGACAGCACAGCTTGATGTCTAGAGTTGAAATGCACGTTTGACATGACAGCTCGCTGTCTAGAGTTGACCTGCTTGTTTGACATGACAGCTTGCTGCGCTTCAACAGTACCCAGAACTGGCGATACCAGTTCCGCTGCACAGAGAGAAAGCGTGCCTCTTTTCTGAAGGGTGCATGACTAGAGTGGCACCAGCGTAGTAGCTTCTGGACACATGCCTGTTCTCGGTGCCACAGGTGGGCCACTGGTGTTACACTCATGCAAAAGNTTGCTGTCGCACTTCTGCATTGACCGCTGAGTTCACAGAACCTGACAGGTCATGAAGGGGCATGTCGCTGCAGAAAGCCTCCCCAGAGTCGCTTGATGCTTCGCTTGAAGAGTCAAGGTAGTCGTCAAGCCAAGACCGCGGAACACCAGCGGCCCTCATCAGCAGACCAATGTCCTCATCAGCATGTGTAGGCAAGTCTTCAAGTTCTGCTTCTCGTGCCTGTTTTACCAGAAGTACTGCAGGGCTCGGGCAACCCATGACGCTGGAGGCCTGAAGCGATTGTCGACACAAACGAGACGTGCTGGGTCAGAGCATCGCTAAGCTACAACAGAAATTCAGCACACGTTGCAGAAAAGCATTGCACATTTGCTGCAGACTCGATAGACAGTCGCGCGCGTTACACGCATAATTTTGGGGCGAACTGTGTCATGCATTTCTGAGTGAAGCGAATTACTCTGTGACTCGGGGTACCCCACTGTATATCTCGCGAACAGCGTGCAAGAGCACTGCAAACTGCCATCTATCAGGCAGAACGCCAGGATGCAGTAAATTTTACAATTTCTTCAGTAGATTCTATGGAACGATGTTGGATCATCATTTGCTTGATGGCGCAATGAGGCCCATTATTTGTCGCATTTACACAATTCAGAGACACAGGCCCTTGCGGTGCAGGAGATTCACATTGCAAATGCTAACTTACTTCACAATCTAGTGTCGTGTGGTGAAATATCAATTAGGTCAGACACTGACTGGATTGCTGCTTGTCATATGCGTTTTCACAAGCTGCACATCACACAGCACGTGTGCACCAAGACTCACTTGGAACACAGCATGTCACAAGTCCGGATTCAACAACACAGCCACCCGCCAGCTGCGCTGCTGCAAGGCCTTTGCTCCTGGTCAATCTCATGGCTCAGGATAGCTAAAGTGGACCGAGCCAGCAGATCAATACTGTTAGCTACTTCTGCTTTAGCTTGCTGAAAGCCAGGTGGCCAGCAGCCAGAAGTCCCATGGTTCACTATTGCCTTGCAACTGTCTCTGTTCTGCCCCTGGCTGCACGTGACTTCTCGTGGTAGTTAGGCTTTGACAGGCGCAGCGCTTATCCTCTACCAGCCTGGCAGGATGCCTGACTGGAAATCAAGACCTTGAGCTCAAGATCTGAGAGGAGGTGAAACAAGGATAACGCCATCACCCCTCACAAACAGGTATGGGACCATCCGCCTATTAGTCTGCATGCATGTATGCACTTATGACTTTGAGAACGAACCGAGCTGGAGATCTGCTTGATGCATCATACATGTTGAGCAATCTCTTGCCATGCATGCATGTTTCACCTTGACTATCTCCTCATATGTTTCGTCATCTATCTCTATTGTTGTTATTGTCTCTTCGACATCACCAAGTATCATGTTGAGATGCTGATCGTAAGCCTGCAGACACGCTCTAACAAACCTGTTGTGCACGGCCAATATTGCAGCTGACTCAACAAAGTAAACCTGTCGCACATGCAGTTTCCCTTTGATCTCTCTATCGTGTCTGAGCTTGACATATATCTTTTCGTCCAAGCTGAGACGGATCAAATCGAGAGGTTCTTTGACGGTTGCATCCTCTTCCGACATACAAATTCACTGTCTGCGCGCGACTCGGCTCCTGTACAGTCTGCTATGTACAGCCTAAAAAGCAGTGCGGCCAATGCAGGTGCGCTCAGATTTTGTTATTCAGGCTGTGCCAGTGAAAAAACTGCAAGTACCAGTACTGTTGAGCGTAGCACCGGCAAGTGTGCACAGCGAGTGATGGCAATATTGCTTCTACTGTTTCGACACGACGGTGTACGAAAGTGAGTTACTTCTTGGCCGAAACAGCCGAAGAGGAAGAGGCGGGATTTGCAGGCGGGATCCATGTCCCGGGATAAGATTGATTGTGCGAAGTGGATTTCCGGATTGGGGCTTGTTGCTAGTACTTTACTCAGTGTTGGATCGAACGAAATGCGCAAGAATCTCCCACCCTGACGTGTTTCCCAAGTGNGCCACTCCAACACTGCTTGTCCCCTGCTGCAATGGCGCACAATGTGAAGCATGTCAGTGTAAGGCCGCTCACACAACAGAAGGTTGTATGGAGCCACTACTGCTGCCCTGCAGACGCAAGTGGCCAGGTTGAAATACATTCTACTTGCCCTCCTGCTTATCAACCGAAACCTGAATGCCATTCAACAGCCTGGGGCAATTGAGCGGGTAAGAAACAGCTTGATATGTGTAGCAAACTTAAGGAATGGACCTCGTGATTTGTTTTATCATGCAAAGCGGATGCCTTGATCAGCTTCTGGTTGGCCATCATGTGAGTGATGTGCATCACCCTGCACAAATCAGTCAACTGGTGTGCTTGGCATGCACTTGTCCCTCACAGCAACGGTGCCTGGGCATGCGCCGCAAGTACATGCCATGCCCTGACGTGCACTGTAAATAGGGCACTAAAGCATCAGANGCATGGAGAGACTGTAGGGAAGCCTGAGATGGACATGCAGTTACGTAAGCATCTCATATGCAACTGANCCCAACATCTGACCGCAGCCTGAAGTTGGTCTCGGTATTGGGGTGGGGACTGGAGCTGACAGGAGCATGCTGCCCTGCNTGCTTTGCGCAGCTGCAGCTGATGCACTGTTCACATATGACTCTATTGTAGAATGATGCTTTCTAGGAGATTTCTCTTCCTGTACCGTCAAGACATATATACCTGTGCATGTGATCACACGTGTTGTTTTCAGGCTTTGGGGGTCGTCCGGGACAGTAACATGCAGAAGTTGGAAAAAAATTGCAAGATGCTAAAGGAAGACCTCAAGGAAGAGCGGGTGAGCTGCGCATCCAATTTGTGTTAGACTCTGTGACCTGACCGCCTGCATGTCAGACTGTGCATGCAGTGCCATGCAAGCGCTTTGTTGGAGANAGCCCAACGGATCATCAGCAAAGCGCTGCCTCTAATGGTGACAGGTACACGTGATTTGCTGTCAAAACCTACCAGCAAGTACCACTGGTTTTGCGCAGCAAAGTATGTCATCAAGCCTTTATGACACTCAAGAAGCTTCGTGACCAGCATGTGATTCTTTCCCACCTTTTGTCTCTTTGTGCACCAGTTTGAGGTGTTGCACCTCTGTTGGCGCAGGAAGCGACCAGCAGAAGGTCTACAGCTATCTGAGGACGAGGTGAAGCGACAAAGGCTTGCAAAGCTGGCAGCCTGGAGGCAGCAGCAATCAGCACCAGCTATCAAACCAGAACCATCTGTCAAAGCCGAGCCAGATCATTACTCAGATGCATTCCAGCCATTTTGTGACCCATCGCCAGAAGAAGCGCCTCGCCATCAGCAAGCTACATGGTATGTCAACAGTTCCCCAAACATGTGCAGCCCGATTGCATTCAGCATAATTGTGTGTAGGATCACTATCTGTTGTGTGCTGCATGCACACTACATGCAGTCAAACACCCAGGCTTGCATAGGAATCATTGATCTACCACTAAACATGGTAATGCATGCTTGNTATGGGTTGCCTGTCTCTACCTGCATCAGGCATCACACGGTCTCAGCTTGTTCTACACGGTATCTAGCCAGCTGAAGTAGAGGGAAAGCACCAGCAATAGGGCCAACTGTGTTTTTGCAGACCCTGACAGGGACTCGCAACACTGATGAACTNCATGAGCATCAGTCTAGCAAATATTCATGCAGAACGGCTGCTGTCACTCCAAACCTGTGGGTGTGTCAGCCGGTGACAGATGAACAACATTACCCCACAGTGTGGACTGGCACACAGCCTAAGCAATCGTCACCTTCCGCCCTTTCGCTTTCGGCTTGGAGCGGAGTATTCGACGGTCCGCCTTCTCCTTGTAGCAGGGCAGCCAGCACTGGCCGGCAGAGCACTTCATTGCGAGCATCAATTGCTTACACCGCGTCGCTACTCATGTCTTGGGACCACCAGGGTGGTCAAGGCAGCTACATGGCGAACAACTATGTCCCGCCTCATATTCGGAACGGAGGGATGGCTCCGCCTCCTGGTCCTCCTGGGATCAACGGTGGCTTTGGCGGAGGTGGCCATTTCGGGGGTGGTGGCGGATTCGGTGGCAACCGAGGTTATGGCGGAGGCTACGATCGTGGATATNCACGCGGCAAGCAGAGGACATCAGTGTTGCTGATTCAGGAAAAGGATCCAAGCGTAGACGCAGCGCTTGCAGCTGCAAAGTCCCTGCATGAGCAGAAGGCACAAAGCACGGCAGGAAACAGCAGCTCTGCTATGGCTGTGGATGGCTTCATCCCCAAGTTCAAGCCAAGCAACCCAGCTCCGAAGCCATCCAAGCCAGCAGGCACACAAAGCAAGACTGGCACATNGGGGCGCCTCGCACAGCGCCATGTAGGCCAAAGTGCCAGCACACTTGGTGTGCAGCGGCCAGGCATGGCAATATGCTAGCAGAGCTAGATGCAGATACTGCCATCAGTATGCTGTACACACCACTTGTGCAGAGGCTGGTCTGTAGCAGAGTGTGTCTGTGGCCATGCAGGAGGAGAACGATGAGGCTGCTGAAGAAGACCCAGACATGGAAGGGGAGCTGACAAGTGCGGATGTGCGTAAGCTGCAAAGCTTGGTTGATGAGCAAGAACAGGCTGTACAAGCAGGTGGCTACTCTGAAGCTATGTACACAGTGCCGTCATCAGCAGAGCACCAACAGCGTTCACATTGTGACCCCGTATGTTATACAGGTTGCATGTGTCATCAATGCATGGCTCTCAGCAGTATTGTCACATGCACATACAGCTTTCCCCATTCTGGCAGAATCATAGGCTGCAAGTCGCTCTGTTACGGCAAAGCTACATCAGGTTGCACATTGCCAGTAGAGCGCGGCAAATTGTTCTCACGATGTGTATTTGCAGGCAAGGAAACCCCAGACAACCTACGCTTCAAGATCAATCTCTCCATTGGGTCCACAGCGCTGGTGCTGCTGGGCAGTGACAACACCACAGAGCTGCTGAAGGCGGGACTGAATGGTCTCAAGTCTGTGGTGCACATGTACCCAGAAACTCTCGAGGTCCTAGCAGCAGTCCAGGTAAGGTCACACTGCTGAAGCAATGATCTGTCAATGTGTACTGAAAACTTATATCCAAGTAGGCTGGTTGTGGTCAACTCACTCAGCAACTCAACTATCGTGAGTGCATGGTGTTTCAGCAGCTCTACAGCTTTATTCAAGGCATAAGCTGTGGTCACTGAGCTTAGTGAGCTGCTTGTNCCTGGACAAGACTGGCACTCTGACTGGCAGTGTGGTAAGTTACTGTGCGTGATGCCCCTGGCTTTCGACCTCACATGCATACATGCCAAGCTGCATGTGTTGCGCCATCTGCTGCACTTGATTGAGCACTACAGCCTGTTGCAAACCTGCAGAAAGCTGTGTTGCCAATCAAAGCCGTGCCTTGCAAGGACTTTAGCTGGCAGGCAGTGACTGTACAACAAGCCTACTTTCACGTTGACAGCATGTAAGTGCAATGTCTAAATAGATTTTGTATATATCCAGCACTGCCTACTAACGGCTGATCGCTGCACAGCTTTCGCAGCAAGGGTGGCAAGTGTGTCACGAGCGTACAACGGGTGGCGCACAGAGGCCTGACGTGTTTTGTGTGCGCTTTGTGGCAGCACCTTTGCAAAATGCAGCGCTGGGATGACCACTGGCAGAATCCGGACGTGCAGACGCACGAGTGTAACTAGGCCGTGCAGNAAGCCACCAGCTGCCAGGCTGCTGGCCAAGATGCTGACTCCACCATGGCTCAGGAAACAACCTGTAACAGAGACAATCCCTTTCATATGCATTGATCTTTATGTCCCAGGGTTGTGAATGAGCTACCAGACTCTGCAGCTGTTGGCAACAGAGAGCTTGATGCAACACTTGTGCGCAATAAACAGGCTGTCGCCTGCAATTTGCGCTTTGGTCTCATTTCAAATGGTGCAGGCAACACATAGCAGCCAACATGGACATTCAACATCATACGGCCCACTCGTGATGTGGGCAAAACCNCTCCTGGCTTGCTTTGCCCTGCTGCACCTTACCTGACGCCGCTCTGCTCATGCCTGTCACCTTTTGCTCTGTCTGTGCTGACTCTGCCCCACACTCTACAGCCTCGATGTTCCCTGTCTGCCACGGGTTTGTGCTTATCGCTGTCCCAGTTGTTGCGCGCTTGTGCCTGCAATTTGTGTATGGTGCAGCCTACCGTGTAGACATGGTGCTTGCTGGTGTTGGCAGGTGTGGTGTTTGTGGGAGGCTTCAGCTATGCGGATGTTCTTGACAGTGCCAAGGGGTGGGCAGGAACCATCAGATGCAACAAGCGCCTTGCAGATGCCTTCACCGCATTCTATA
This sequence comes from Trebouxia gelatinosa, assembly GCA_000818905.1. Classification (NCBI taxonomy): domain Eukaryota; kingdom Viridiplantae; phylum Chlorophyta; class Trebouxiophyceae; order Trebouxiales; family Trebouxiaceae; genus Trebouxia; species Trebouxia gelatinosa. Next base: position 5,270,834 of record KN805369.1, on the reverse strand, counting down.
ACAGGTGCACTGCAAGCCCAAAGCCAGCTGCTGCTGATTGCAGCTAACCTCATTGCTGCGCAGTGTATGCATGCAGTGAATTGCCATAATTGAACACTCGTGTTGCCCAGGCTTCCCATCATGAATGCATACCAAGCAAGCTGCATGGCATACCAGCAGAACTGAGCAGATGCTCAAAGCTCAATGCTGATGAGTCATAAGCTGCGTCATTGCAAGGCTTGCCTGTGCTCATTGCTTCACATTGTACACTTGACCCAGTGCTGAGCGTATTTTCCATGCTCACTGGATATCATGCAGCCAGGTCCCAGGAGCACCTTGCTGCCCCCTGTGACACCAGACATGTAGTAGCAGTCAACGCTGTCTGTCGTGGCACAGCATCAGCACCTTCTTGACGGAGTGGCCGGTCTTGCCGTGTTGGCTGCGGTGGGCATGCCAGGCAATTGAGCGTGCAAAGGACAGGGCGTGCGGGTGTGCAAAAATGCCATGCTTGGCGTGGTGCTTGAGCTCAGNTCTGTCTATGTTGACAGGACTTATTTGGCGGAAGGTGTACCCCTTTGTCAGCTTACATGAGGACATTTTAACCTTCACAGGACTGCGGGTTTTGTGTCTGGAGCGTGCTGTAGATCCACTGGTTTCAGTGCCATTGGAAGTTTTGCTGCAATGTTTGAGCTGTTTGCAGGAGCTTGACATTGCGCGGTGCCCAGGCATAGTGGTCACACCTGTTGACTGCCAGCACTTGAAACTGCTCTCCTTCTCCTTTGAGGCAGGCGTGCTTTTTAATTACGATGAATCCTTTTTGGATCACTTTGGGTTGAGGGCACAGCCTGCTGACCTTGACCATAAGCCAGTTCTCAGAAGAAATTACTGGTTACCGAGCCTGAATAGGCAGGACCAAGTCAGTATAAATCTCTTGTATGCTGTCACACATTTGACATTACTTGNGCAGATATGTTGGCTTGCAAGCAGTGCAACGGCTCTTTGTTTCAGCCCTTCAGGTGCCGAGGGGTCAGCCTCAACAGGCTTGCTCGTGGCCGGCGTTACGCGGTGCAGACTCGCGCAGAGAAGAAGCAAGGTGAAACATAGCTCTCACGGGCCTCGAGCACGTTGACTGTTTGAACGTGTCGTTACTGACGCACTGGCGCTGCACACTTGCAGACCAGTCTCAGCTGCAGCAGTTTGGACAGAAAGCTTCGGGAGCGTTTTCGAAAGCTGCAGACAAAGTGCAGGAAGCCTTTGACGACATAGATGACAATATACTTGAATACTGCAACCTGGACAAGAAGGTCGAGATTCTGACGTGCTGCAAATTGCCCTGTCTTGTTTGTGCACGCTGCCTATGAGTCAACGTCTGCACCTTCAAACAGTCTTCCTTCGGCAAGACTCAAAACAAACTCACATGCTGCAGGGAGGTCGGCGCTTGAAGAGAATGACACTGGGAGAGAAGGAGCAAGAGTTCCTTGAGGCTTTGAGTGTAAGTCACCAGTCCAACCTTGTATTCCTGCTGCTTCAGACACTGTCACTTGCTCACTTGTCCTGCGTTGTCAAAGAAGATGCTGTCTTGTAAGGGCTAGGCCTGCTTGTCAGTCGGTGCAAGCATGTTCCTGAGGAGTTGTCATACCTGTGCAATGTGTCTGAGCTCCAGTCACATAAATGCAGTATTTGTGCTCACATCAGCGTCTAATGTCAAGCAGCATCTACCATTGCTATTCGAGCCAATGATGATCTCCTAGCATTGAACCCCATGCCCAGTCCCAGATCAACTTAGACTCAAAGCATTGCTGTGGTCGGCTGCAGTCATTTTACTTTGATGGCCAGCCAACCATGTCCAACGAGGAGTTTGACAACCTGAAGGAAGAGCTGTTGTGGGAGGGCAGTCGAGTCGCAGTACTCAGGTGATTCTGCATGCATGGTATCAAACGTGTTCACCACATCATACGTTTCCATGACATACGTATTGCGTGTTTGGTGGTTTAACTGGTCACTCTTCAATATGTACATGGCAAAATGAATGTGGCTGCGCTGCTTGACTTGTAGACCATACAATAGAAGGTAGGGATGCACAAACATCAGCGCTTTTCTGAGATCCACAGGTCACCAAAATGACCTTATCCTGTGGCAGACATGCTGCGCTTGCTCGGGTTTATCTGTACTGCAGCAATTGTCACATCCCTTTTGGGTCATGCTATACTGCCTCAGTACTGCGTGTACAATGTCATTTGCAATTTTAGGATGTTTGTAAACCATGTCGCTTTGACTTCATTCCTCAGGTGTCTTTGCAACACTGCGTACATTGTTTGTATATGTGGTCAAGATGCATATCCCTCACTCACTGCAAACCTTGCATAAGCTCTGGAAGTGGTCAGGCTTTCCATGCATCAGCTGTGCTCTTTGTTGTGGCTTTGAAGGGTGCTCCATACAGGCTCTGCGCATAAAGAAACGCTGTCTGAAAGAGACCTTGCTGCACATCTTGTATGTGTCCTGATGGACCTGCCCAGCTGGTACCTCACAAGTTTTGCCAATTTCAACAATCAAGAGTATCACAGCCAACTGCATGTAAATGTTCAACACCAGGTCTGCTCATGAACAGCCAAGCACTCATGATATTACAAAAAGTGGATGATATGCTGCAAATACATTCTAGTTGCTCAGTGCTATACCAATCAGTTTCTGTTATCTCAGCACATGTTTCATTGCAGTGGGACAGAGCAGAGATTTATGGAAGCTTCTCTGGCAGCTCAGGCTGGCAAGGCAAAAATCTCAGATGAGGAGTATGATGAGCTCAAGAGGAAGNAATGCTGGCAACAACATGCTGGCAACAGCATGCTTGAAACATAGTTGGCATTCTCACAAGCCCATCATGTCTTCAAAGCTGGCATCATACAAGTAAGGTGACCCAGTCACCACTTCATGACAGTCTCCAGTGCATGCAGGGGGTTACCTGTCGCTCAGGAAGCGTCGCTCTCTGCTGCACAGCAGTGGCAATCATATCGGCCTGGGGTGACCGCTGGGGCAGAGGGAACTTGTCAAGGATGCTGCCAACCCGCACGAGCTTGTCAAGCACCTCAAAGTCACTGTTCTGTCGCTGGCAGG